>CASBWL010000031.1:0-1200000 GCA_949130495.1 Sambucus nigra
GGGTTTCACCCTTTAACGGCTTATTTTTAAGTTTAAGTGTGATTTTTGCAAATTATCGTCATACTCTCAAACCGGGACACACCCGAGACTACGCGGTCAGTTCCTATAAGTTGCATTGGTCCCGTGCGAGGTGTTCGTGCCTCCAACGGGGTCGTTTGGGGGCTGGTTTGGGTTTTCACCCTTTAACGGCAAGTTTTTAAGTCCAAGTGTGATTTTTGCAAATTACCGTCATAGTCTCAAATCGGGAGATCCGATACTACGCGGTCAGTTCCTACAAGTTGCATTGGTCCCGTGCGAGGTGTTCGTGCCTCCTACGGGGTCGTTTGGGGGCCGATTTGGGTTTTCACCCTTTAACGGCATGTTTTTAACTCTAAGTGTGATTTTTGCAAATTATCGTCATACTCTCAAATCGGGAGACCCGAGACTACGTGGTAAGATTCTACAAGTTACATCGGTCCCCTACGAGGGGTCGTGCCTCCTACGGAGTCGTTTGGGGTCGATTTGGGTTTTCACCCTTTAACGGCCTGTTTTTAAGTTTACATGTGACTTTACAAATTATCATCCTATTTACAAACCGGGAGACCCGGGACTACGCGGTCAGTTCCTACAAGTTGCATTGGTCCCGTGCGAGGTGTTCGTACCTCCTACGGGGCCGTTTGGGGGTTGGTTTGGGTTTTCACCCTTTAATGGCATGTTTTTAAGTCTAAGTGTGATTTCTGCAAATTATCGTCATACTCTCAAATCGGGAGATCCGGGACTACGCGGTCAGTTCCTACAAGTTGTATTGGTCCCGTGCGAGGTGTTCGTGGTTCCTACGGGGCCGTTTGGGAGCTGGTTTTGGTTTTCACCCCTTAACGGCTAGTTTTTAAGTCTAAGTGTGATTTTTGCAAATTATCGTCGTACTCTCAAACCAGGAGACCCGGGACTACGCGGTCTGTTCCTACAAGTTGCATTGGTCCCGTGCGAGGTGTTCGTGCCTCCTACGGGGTCGTTTGGGGGCTGGTTTGGGTTTTCACCCTTTAACGGCTAGTTTTTAAGTCTAAGTGTGATTTTTGCAAATTATCGTCGTACTCTCAAATCGGGACACCCGGGACTACGCGGTCAGTTCCTACAAGTTGCATTGGTCCCGTGCGAGGTGTTCGTGCCTCCTACGGGGTCGTTTGGGAGCTGGTTTGGGTTTTCACCCTTTAACGGCTAGTTTTTAAGTCTAAGTGTGATTTTTGCAAATTATCGTCATACTCTCAAATCGGGACACCCGGGACTACGCGGTCAGTTCCTACAAGTTGCATTGGTCCCGTGCGAGCTGTTCGTGCCTCCTACGGGGCCGTTTGGGGGCTGGTTTCGGATTTCACCCTTTAACGGCTTGTTTTTAAGTTTGTGATTTTTGCAAATTATCGTCATACTCTCAAACCGGGACACCCGGGACTACGCGGTCAGTTCCTAAAAGTTGCATTGGTCCCGTGCGAGGTGTTCGTGCCTCCTACGGGGCCGTTTGGGGGCTGGTTTGGGTTTTCACCCCTTAACGGCTAGTTTTTAAGTCTAAGTGTGATTTTTGCAAATTATCGTCGTACTCTCAAACCAGGAGACCCGGGACTACGCGGTCTATTCCTACAAGTTGCACTGGTCCCGTGCGAGGTGTTCGTGCCTCCTACGGGGTCGTTTGGGGGCCGGTTTGGGTTTTCACCCCTTAACGGCTTGTTTTTAAGTTTAAGTGTGATTTTTGCAAATTATCTTCCTATTCACAAACCGGGAGATCCGGGACTATGCAGTCAATTCCTACAAGTTACATTGGTCCCGTGCGAGGTGTTCGTGCCTCCTACGGGGTCGTTTGGTGGCTGGTTTGGGTTTTCACCCCATAACGGCTAGTTTTTAAGTCTAAGTGTGATTTTTGCAAATTATCGTCATAGTCTCAAATCGGGAGATCCGATACTACGCGGTCAGTTCCTACAAGTTGCATTGGTCCCGTGCGAGGTGTTCGTGGCTCCTACGGGGTCGTTTGGGGCTGGTTTGGGTTTTCACGTCTTAACGGCTAGTTTTTAAGTCTAAGTGTGATTTTTGCAAATTATCGTCCTACTCTCAAATCGGGAGACCGGGGACTACGCGGTCAGTTCCTACAAGTTGCAATGGTCCCGTGTGATGTGTTCGTACCTCCTACGGGGCCGTTTGGGGGCTGGTTTGGGTTTTCACCCTTTAACGGCTTATTTTTAAGTTTAAGTGTGATTTTTGCAAATTATCGTCATACTCTCAAACCGGGACACACCCGAGACTACGCGGTCAGTTCCTATAAGTTGCATTGGTCCCGGGCGAGGTGTTCGTGCCTCCAACGGGGTCGTTTGGGGGCTGGTTTGGGTTTTCACCCTTTAACGGCAAGTTTTTAAGTCAAGGTGTGATTTTTGCAAATTATCATCGTACTTACAAACCGGGAGATCCGGGACTACGCGGTCAGTTCCTACAAGTTGCATTGGTCCCGTGCGAGGTGTTCGTACCTCCTACGGGGCCGTTTGGGGGATGGTTTCGGTTTTCACCCTTTAACGGCTTGTTTTTAAGTTTAAGTGTGATTTTTGCAAATTATCGTCATACTCTCAAACCGGGACACACCTGGGACTACGGTTTGGGTTTTCACCCCTTAACGGCTAGTTTTTAAGTCTAAGTGTGATTTTTGCAAATTATCGTCGTACTCTCAAATCGGGAGACCCGGGACTACGCGGTCAGTTCCTACAAGTTGCATTGGTCTCGTGCGAGGTGTTCGTACCTCCTACGGGGCCGTTTGGGGGCTGGTTTCGTTTTCACCCTTAAACGACTTGTTTTTAAGTCTAAGTGTGATTTTTGCAAATTATCGTCATACTCTCAAACCGGGACACCCGGGACCACGCGGTCAGTTCCTACAAGTTGTATTGGTCCTATGCGAGGTGTTCGTGCCTCCAACGGGGTCGTTTGGGGGCCGGTTTGGGTTTTCACCCTTTAACGGCTTGTTTTTAAGTCCAAGTGTGATTTTTGCAAATTATCATCCTATTCACAAACCGGGAGATCCGGGACTATGCGGTCAGTTCCTACATGTTGCATTGGTCCCGTGCGAGGTGTTCGTGCCTCCTACGGGGTCGTTTGGTGGCTGGTTTTGGTTTTCACCCCTTAACAGCTAGTTTTTAAGTCTAAGTGTGATTTTTGCAAATTATCGTTGTACTCTCAAATCGGGAGACCCGGGACTACGCGGTCAGTTCCTATAAGTTGCATTGGTCCCGTGCGAGGTGTTCGTGCCTCCTACGGGGTCGTTTGGGGGTTGGTTTGGGTTTTCACCCTTTAACGGCTAGTTTTTAAGTCTTAAGTGTGATTTTTGCAAATTATCGTCGTACTCTCAAATCGGGATACCCAGGACTACGCGGTCAGTTCCTACAAGTTGCATTGGTCCCGTGCGAGGTGTTCGTACCTCCTACGGGGCCGTTTGGGGACTGGTTTGGGTTTTCACCCTTTAACGGCCTGTTTTTAACTCTAAGTGTGATTTTTGAAAATTATCCTCATACTTTCAAATCGGGAGACCCGAGACTACGTGGTAAGATTCTACAAGTTACATCGGTCCCCTACGAGGTGTTCGTGCCTCCTACGGGATCGTTTGGGGGCCGATTTGGGTTTTCACCCTTTAACGGCATGTTTTTAACTCTAAGTGTGATTTTTGCAAATTATCGTCATACTCTTAAACTGGGAGACCCGGGACTATGCGGTCAGTTCCTACAAGTTACATTGCTCCCGTGCGAAGTGTTCGTGCCTCCTACGGAGTCGTTTGGGGTCGATTTGGGTTTTCACCCTTTAACGGCCTGTTTTTAAGTTTACATGTGACTTTACAAATTATCATCCTATTTACAAACCGGGAGACCCGGGACTACGCGGTCAGTTCCTACAAGTTGCATTGGTCCCGTGCGAGGTGTTCGTACCTCCTACGGGGCCGTTTGGGGGTTGGTTTGGGTTTTCACCCTTTAATGGCATGTTTTTAAGTCTAAGTGTGATTTTTGCAAATTATCATCGTACTCTCAAACCAGGACACCCGGGACTACGCGGTCAGTTCCTACAAGTTGCATTGGTCCCGTGCGAGGTGTCCGTGCCTCATACGGGGCCGTTTGGGGTCTGGTTTGGGTTTTCACCCCTTAACGGCTATTTTTTAAGTCTAAATGTGATTTTTCCAAATTATCGTCATACTTTCAAACCGGGACACCCGGAAGTACGCGGTCAGTTCCTACAAGTTGCATTGGTCCCGTGCGAGGAGTTCGTGCCTCCTACGGGGTCGTTTGGGGGCTGGTTTGGGTTTTCACCCCTTAACAGCTTGTTATTAAGTCCAAGTGTGATTTTTGCAAATTATCGTCGTACTCTCAAATCGGGAGACCTGGGACTACGCGGTCAATTCCTACAAGTTGCATGGGGCCGTGCGAGGTGTTCGTACCTCCTACGGGGCCGTTTGGGGACAGGTTTGGGTTTTCACCCTTTAACGGCTTGTTTTTAAGTCTAACTGTGATTTTTGCAAATTATCGTCGTACTCTCAAATCGGGATACCCAGGACTACGCGGTCAGTTCCTACAAGTTGCATTGGTCCCGTGCGAGGTGTTCGTGCCTCCTACGGGGTCGTTTGGGGGCTGGTTTGGGTTTTCACCCCGTAACGGCTAGTTTTTAAGTCTAACTGTGATTTTTGCAAATTATCGTCATACTCTCAAATCGGGAGATCCGGTACTACGCGGTCAGTTCCTACAAGTTGCATTGGTCCCGTGCGAGGTGTTCGTGCCTCCTACTGGGACGTTTGGGGGCTGGTTTGGGTTTTCACCCCTTAACGGCTAGTTTTTAAGGCTAATTGTGATTTTTGCAAATTATCGTCATACTCTCAAATCGGGAGACCAGGGACTACGCGGTGAGTTACTACAAGTTGCATTGGTCCCGTGCGAGGTGTTAGTACCTCCTACGGGGTTTGGGGGCGGGTTTCGGTTTTCACCCTTTAATGGCTTGTTTTTAAGTCTAAGTGTGATTTTTGCAAATTATCGTCATACTCTCAAGCCGGGACACCCGGGACTACGCGGTCAGTTCCTATAAGTTGCATTGGTCCCGTGCGAGGTGTTCGTGCCTCCAACGGGGTCGTTTGGGGGCTGGTTTGGGTTTTCACCCTTTAACAGCTTGTTTTTAAGTCTAAGTGTGATTTTTGCAAATTATCGTCATACTCTCAAACCCGGACACCCGAGACTACGCGGTCAGTTCCTACAAGTTGCATTGGTCCCGTGCGAGGTGTTCGTGCCTCCTACGGGGTCGTTTGGGGGCTGGTTTGGGTTTTCACCCTTTAATGGCCTGTTTTTAAGTCTAAGTGTGATTTTTGCAAATTATTATCGTACTCTCAAACGAGGACACCCGGGACTACGCGGTCAGTTCCTAAAAGTTGCATTGGTCCCGTGCGAGGTGTTCGTGCCTCCTACGGGGCCGTGTGGGGGCTGGTTTGGGTTTTTCACCCCTTAACGGCTAGTTTTTAAGTCCAAGTGTGATTTTTGCAAATTATCATCGTACTCTTAAATCGGGAGACCCGGGACTACGCGGTCAGTTCCTACAAGTTGCATTGGTCCCGTGCGAGGTGTTCGTACCTCTTACGGGGCCGTTTGGGGACTGGTTTTGGTTTTCACCCTTTAACGGCTTATTTTTAAGTCTAAGTGTGATTTTTGCAAATTATCGTCGTACTCTCAAATCGGGATACCCGGGACTACGCGGTCAGTTCCTACAAGTTGCATTGGTCCCGTGCGAGCTGTTCGTTCCTCCTACGGGGTCGTTTGGGGGCTGGTTTGGGTTTTCACCCCTTAACGACTAGTTTTTAAGTCTAAGTGTGATTTTTGCAAATTATCGTCATACTCTCAAATCGGGAGATCCGGGACTACGCGGTCAGTTCCTACAAGTTGTATTGGTCCCGTGCGAGGTGTTCGTGGTTCCTACGGGGCCGTTTGGAAGATGGTTTGGGTTTTCACCCCTTAACGGCTAGTTTTTAAGTCTATGTGTGATTTTTGCAAATTATCGTCGTACTCTCAAACCAGGAGACCCGGGACTACGCGGTCTGTTCCTACAAGTTGCATTGGTCCCGTGCGAGGTGTTCGTGCCTCCTACGGGGTCGTTTGGGGGCTGGTTTGGGTTTTCACCCTTTAACGGCTAGTTTTTAAGTCTAAGTGTGATTTTTGCAAATTATCGTCGTACTCTCAAATCGGGACACCCGGGACTACGCGGTCAGTTCCTACAAGTTGCATTGGTCCCGTGCGAGGTGTTCGTGCCTCCTACGGGGTCGTTTGGGAGCTGGTTTGGGTTTTCACCCTTTAACGGCTAGTTTTTAAGTCTATGTGTGATTTTTGCAAATTATCGTCATACTCTCAAATCGGGACACCCGGGACTACGCGGTCAGTTCCTACAAGTTGCATTGGTCCCGTGCGAGCTGTTCGTGCCTCCTACGGGCCGTTTGGTTGCTGGTTTGGGATTTCACCCTTTAACGGCTTGTTTTTAAGTTTGTGATTTTTGCAAATTATCGTCATACTCTCAAACCGGGACACCCGGGACTACGCGGTCAGTTCCTAAAAGTTGCATTGGTCCCGTGCGAGGTGTTCGTGCCTCCTACGGGGCCGTTTGGGGGCTGGTTTGGGTTTTCACCCCTTAACGGCTAGTTTTTAAGTCTAAGTGTGATTTTTGCAAATTATCGTCGTACTCTCAAACCAGGAGACCCGGGACTACGCGGTCTATTCCTACAAGTTGCATTGGTCCCGTGCGAGGTGTTCGTGCCTCCTACGGGGTCGTTTGGGGGCCGGTTTGGGTTTTCACCCCTTAACGGCTTGTTTTTAAGTTTAAGTGTGATTTTTGCAAATTATCTTCCTATTCACAAACCGGGAGATCCGGGACTATGCAGTCAATTCCTACAAGTTACATTGGTCCCGTGCGAGGTGTTCGTGCCTCCTACGGGGTCGTTTGGTGGCAGGTTTGGGTTTTCACCCCATAACGGCTAGTTTATAAGTCTAAGTGTGATTTTTGCAAATTATCGTCATAGTCTCAAATCGGGAGATCCGATACTACGCGGTCAGTTCCTACAAGTTGCATTGGTCCCGTGCGAGGTGTTCGTGGCTCCTACGGGGTCGTTTGGGGCTGGTTTGGGTTTTCACGTCTTAACGGCTAGTTTTTAAGTCTAAGTGTGATTTTTGCAAATTATCGTCATACTCTCAAATCGGGAGACCGGGGACTACGCGGTCAGTTCCTACAAGTTGCAATGGTCCCGTGTGATGTGTTCGTACCTCCTACGGGGCTGTTTGGGGGCTGGTTTGGGTTTTCACCCTTTAACGGCTTATTTTTAAGTTTAAGTGTGATTTTTGCAAATTATCGTCATACTCTCAAACCGGGACACACCCGAGACTACGCGGTCAGTTCCTATAAGTTGCATTGGTCCCGTGCGAGGTGTTCGTGCCTCCAACGGGGTCGTTTGGGGGCTGGTTTGGGTTTTCACCCTTTAACGGCAAGTTTTTAAGTCCAAGTGTGATTTTCGCAAATTATCATCGTACTTACAAACCGGGAGATCCGGGACTACGCGGTCAGTTCCTACAAGTTGCATTGGTCCCGTGCGAGGTGTTCGTACCTCCTACGGGGCCGTTTGGGGGATGGTTTCGGTTTTCACCCTTTAACGGCTTGTTTTTAAGTTTAAGTGTGATTTTTGCAAATTATCGTCATACTCTCAAACCGGGACACACCTGGGACTACGGTTTGGGTTTTCACCCCTTAACGGCTAGTTTTTAAGTCTAAGTGTGATTTTTGCAAATTATCGTCGTACTCTACAATCGGGAGACCCGGGACTACGCGGTCAGTTCCTACAAGTTGCATTGGTCTCGTGCGAGGTGTTCGTACCTCCTACGGGGCCGTTTGGGGGCTGGTTTCGTTTTCACCCTTAAACGACTTGTTTTTAAGTCTAAGTGTGATTTTTGCAAATTATCGTCATACTCTCAAACCGGGACACCCGGGACCACGCGGTCAGTTCCTACAAGTTGTATTGGTCCTATGCGAGGTGTTCGTGCCTCCAACGGGGTCGTTTGGGGGCCGGTTTGGGTTTTCACCCTTTAACGGCTTGTTTTTAAGTCCAAGCGTGATTTTTGCAAATTATCATCCTATTCACAAACCGGGAGATCCGGGACTATGCGGTCAGTTCCTACATGTTGCATTGGTCCCGTGCGAGGTGTTCGTGCCTCCTACGGGGTCGTTTGGTGGCTGGTTTTGGTTTTCACCCCTTAACGGCTAGTTTTTAAGTCTAAGTGTGATTTTTGCAAATTATCGTTGTACTCTCAAATCGGGAGACCCGGGACTACGCGGTCAGTTCCTACAAGTTGCATTGGTCCCGTGCGAGGTGTTCGTGCCTCCTACGGGGTCGTTTGGGGGTTGGTTTGGGTTTTCACCCTTTAACGGCTAGTTTTTAAGTCTTAAGTGTGATTTTTGCAAATTATCGTCGTACTCTCAAATCGGGATACCCAGGACTACGCGGTCAGTTCCTACAAGTTGCATTGGTCCCGTGCGAGGTGTTCGTACCTCCTACGGGGCCGTTTGGGGACTGGTTTGGGTTTTCACCCTTTAACGGCCTGTTTTTAACTCTAAGTGTGATTTTTGAAAATTATCCTCATACTTTCAAATCGGGAGACCCGAGACTACGTGGTAAGATTCTACAAGTTACATCGGTCCCCTACGAGGTGTTCGTGCCTCCTACGGGATCGTTTGGGGGCCGATTTGGGTTTTCACCCTTTAACGGCATGTTTTTAACTCTAAGTGTGATTTTTGCAAATTATCGTCATACTCTTAAACTGGGAGACCCGGGACTATGCGGTCAGTTCCTACAAGTTACATTGCTCCCGTGCGAAGTGTTCGTGCCTCCTACGGAGTCGTTTGGGGTCGATTTGGGTTTTCACCCTTTAACGGCCTGTTTTTAAGTTTACATGTGACTTTACAAATTATCATCCTATTTACAAACCGGGAGACCCGGGACTACGCGGTCAGTTCCTACAAGTTGCATTGGTCCCGTGCGAGGTGTTCGTACCTCCTACGGGGCCGTTTGGGGGTTGGTTTGGGTTTTCACCCTTTAATGGCATGTTTTTAAGTCTAAGTGTGATTTTTGCAAATTATCATCGTACTCTCAAACCAGGACACCCGGGACTACGCGGTCAGTTCCTACAAGTTGCATTGGTCCCGTGCGAGGTGTCCGTGCCTCATACGGGGCCGTTTGGGGTCTGGTTTGGGTTTTCACCCCTTAACGGCTATTTTTTAAGTCTAAATGTGATTTTTCCAAATTATCGTCATACTTTCAAACCGGGACACCCGGAAGTACGCGGTCAGTTCCTACAAGTTGCATTGGTCCCGTGCGAGGAGTTCGTGCCTCCTACGGGGTCGTTTGGGGGCTGGTTTGGGTTTTCACCCCGTAACGGCTAGTTTTTAAGTCCAAGTGTGATTTTTGCAAATTATCGTCGTATTCTCAAATCGGGAGAGCTGGGACTACGCGGTCAATTCCTACAAGTTGCATGGGGCCGTGCGAGGTGTTCGTACCTCCTACGGGGCCGTTTGGGGACAGGTTTGGGTTTTCACCCTTTAACGGCTTGTTTTTAAGTCTAACTGTGATTTTTGCAAATTATCGTCGTACTCTCAAATCGGGATACCCAGGACTACGCGGTCAGTTCCTACAAGTTGCATTGGTCCCGTGCGAGGTGTTCGTGCCTCCTACTGGGACGTTTGGGGGTTGGTTTGGGTTTTCACCCCTTAACGGCTAGTTTTTAAGTCTAATTGTGATTTTTGCAAATTATCGTCATACTCTGAAATCGGGAGACCAGGGACTACGCGGTCAGTTACTACAAGTTGCATTGGTCCCGTGCGAGAAGTTAGTACCTCCTACGGGGTTTGGGGGCGGGTTTCGGTTTTCACCCTTTAATGGCTTGTTTTTAAGTCTAAGTGTGATTTTTGCAAATTATCGTCATACCCTCAAGCCGGGACACCCGGGACTACGCGGTCAGTTCCTATAAGTTGCATTGGTCCCGTGCGAGGTGTTCGTGCCTCCAACGGGGTCGTTTGGGGCTGGTTTGGGTTTTCACCCTTTAACAGCTTGTTTTTAAGTCTAAGTGTGATTTTTGCAAATTATCGTCATACTCTCAAAGCAGGACACCCGAGACTACGCGGTCAGTTACTACAAGTTGCATTGGTCCCGTGCGAGGTGTTCGTGCCTCCTACGGGGTCGTTTGGGGGCTGGTTCGGGTTTTCACCCTTTAATGGCCTGTTTTTAAGTCTAAGTGTGATTTTTGCAAATTATTATCGTACTCTCAAACCAGGACACCCGGGACTACGCGGTCAGTTCCTAAAAGTTGCATTGGTCCCGTGCGAGGTGTTCGTGCCTCCTACGGGGCCGTGTGGGGGCTGGTTTGGGTTTTCACCCCTTAACGGCTTATTTTTAAGTCTAAGTGTGATTTTTGCAAATTATCGTCGTACTCTCAAATCGGGATACCCGGGACTACGCGGTCAGTTCCTACAAGTTGCATTGGTCCCGTGCGAGCTGTTTGTGCCTCCTACGGGGTCGTTTGGGGGCTGGTTTGGGTTTTCACCACATAACGACTAGTTTTTAAGTCTAAGTGTGATTTTTGCAAATTATCGTCATACTCTCAAATCGGGAGACCGGGGACTACGCGGTCAGTTCCTACAAGTTGCATTGGTTCCTTGCGAGGTGTTCGTACCTCCTACGGGACCGTTTGGGGGCTGGTTTGGGATTTCACCCCTTAACGGCTTGTTTTTAAGTTCAAGTGTGATTTTTGCAAATTATCGTCATACTCTCAAACCGGGACACCCGGGACTACGCGGTCAGTTCCTATAAGTTGCATTGGTCCCGTGCTAGGTGTTCGTGCCTCCTACGGGGTCGTTTGGGGGCTGGTTTGGGTTTTCACCCTTTAACGGCTAGTTTTTAAGTTTAAGTGTGATTTTTGCAAATTATCGTCATACTCTCAAATCGGGAGACCCGGGACTACGCGGTCAGTTCCTACAAGTTGCATTGGTCCCGTGCGAGGTGTTCGTGCCTCCTACGGGGTCGTTTGGGGGTTGGTTTGGGTTTTCACCCTTTAACGGCTAGTTTTTTAGTCTTAAGTGTGATTTTTGCAAATTATCGTCGTACTCTCAAATCAGGAGACCCGGGACTACGCGGTCAGTTCCTACAAGTTGCATTGGTCCCGTGCGAGGTGTTCGTGCCTCCTACGGGGTCGTTTGGGGGCTGGTTTAGGTTTTCACCCTTTAACGGCTAGTTTTTAAGTCTAAGTGTGATTTTTGCAAATTATCGTCGTACTCTCAAATCGGGAGATCCGCGACTACGCGGTCAGTACCTAAAAGTTGCATTGCTCCCGTGCGAGGTGTTAGTACCTCCTACGGGGTTTGGGGGCTGGTTTCGGTTTTCACCCTTTAATGGCTTGTTTTTAAGTCTAAGTGTGATTTTTGCAAATTATCGTCATACTCTCAAGCCGGGACACCCGGGACTACGCGGTCAGTTCCTACAAGTTGCATTGGTCCCGTGCGAGGTGTTCGTGCCTCCTACGGGGCCGTTTGGGGGCTGGTTTGGGTTTTCACCCTTCAACGGCTATTTTTTAAGTCTAAGTGTGATTTTTGCAAATTATCGGCATACTCTCAAATCGGGATGCCCAGGACTACGCGGTCAGTTCCTACAAGTTGCATTGGTCCCTTGCGAGGTGTTCGTGCCTCCTACAGGGACGTTTGGGGGTTGGTTTGGGTTTTCACCCCTTAACGGCTAGTTTTTAAGTCTAATTGTTATTTTTGCAAATTATCGTCATACTCTGAAATCGGGAGACCAGGAACTACGCGGTCAGTTACTACAAGTTGCATTGGTCCCGTGCGAGGTGTTAGTACCTCCTACGGGGTTTGGGGGCTGGTTTCGGTTTTCACCCTTTAATGGCTTGTTTTTAAGTCTAAGTGTGATTTTTGCAAATTATCGTCATACTCTCAAGCCGGGACACCCGGGACTACGCGGTCAGTTCCTATAAGTTGCATTGGTCCTGTGCGAGGTGTTCGTGCCTCCAACGGGGTCTTTTGGGGGCTGGTTTGGGTTTTCACCTTTTAACAGCTTGTTTTTAAGTCTAAGTGTGATTTTTGCAAATTATCGTCATACTCTCAAAGCAGAACACCCGAGACTACGCGGTCAGTTCCTACAAGTTGCATTGGTCCCGTGCGAGGTGTTCGTGCCTCCTACGGGGTCGTTTGGAGGCTGGTTTGGGTTTTCACCCTCTAATGGCCTGTTTTTAAGTCTAAGTGTGATTTTTGCAAATTATTATCGTACTCTCAAACCAGGACACCCGGGACTACGCGGTCAGTTCCTAAAAGTTGCATTGGTCCCGTGCGAGGTGTTCGTGCCTCCTACGGGGCCGTGTGGGGGTTGGTTTGGGTTTTCACCCCTTAACGGCTAGTTTTTAAGTCCAAGTGTGATTTTTGCAAATTATCATCGTACTCTCAAATCGGGAGACCCAGGACTACGCGGTCAGTTCCTACAAGTTGCATTGGTCCCGTGCGAGGTGTTCGTACCTCTTACGGGGCCGTTTGGGGACTGGTTTTGGTTTTCACCCTATAACGGCTTATTTTTAAGTCTAAGTGTGATTTTTGCAAATTATCGTCGTACTCTCAAATCGGGATACCCGGGACTACGCGGTCAGTTCCTACAAGTTGCATTGGTCCCGTGCGAGCTGTTCGTGCCTCCTACGGGGTCGTTTGGGGGCTGGTTTGGGTTTTCACCCCATAACGACTAGTTTTTAAGTCTAAGTGTGATTTTCGCAAATTATCGTCATACTCTCAAATCGGGAGACCGGGGACTACGCGGTCAGTTCCTACAAGTTGCATTGGTTCCGTGCGAGGTGATCGTACCTCCTACGGGGCCGTTTGGGGGCTGGTTTGGGATTTCACCCTTTAACGGCTTGTTTTTAAGTTGAAGTGTGATTTTTGCAAATTATCGTCATACTCTCAAACCGGGACACCCGGGACTACGCGGTCAGTTCCCATAAGTTGCATTGGTCCCGTGCTAGGTGTTCGTGCCTCCTACGGGGTCGTTTGGGGGCTGGTTTGGGTTTTAACCCTTTAACGGCTAGTTTTTAAGTCTAAGTGTGATTTTTGCAAATTATCGTCATACTCTCAAATCGGGAGATCCGAGACTACGCGGTCAGTCCCTACAAGTTGTATTGGTCCCGTGCGAGGTGTCCGTGCCTCCTACGGGGCCGTTTGGGGGCTGGTTTGGGTTTTCACCCCATAACGGCTAGTTTTTTAAGTCTAAGTGTGATTTTTGCAAATTATCGTCATACTCTCAAATCGGGAGATCCGGGACTACGCGGTCAGTTCCTACAAGTTGTATTGGTCCCGTGCGAGGTGTCCGTGCCTCCTACGGGGCCGTTTGGGGGCTGGTTTGGGTTTTCACCCCTTAACGGCTAGTTTTTTAAGTCTAAGTGTGATTTTTGCAAATTATCGTCGTACTCTCAAGCCGGGACACCCGGGACTACGCGGTCAGTTCCTACAAGTTGTATTGGTCCCGTGCGAGGTGTTCGTGCCTCCTACGGGGCCGTTTGGGGGCTGGTTTGGGTTTTCACCCTTCAACGGCTATTTTTTAAGTCTAAGTGTGATTTTTGCAAATTATCGTCATACTCTCAAATCGGGATACCCAGGACTACGCGGTCAGTTCCTACAAGTTGCATTGGTCCCGTGCGAGGTGTTCATGCCTCCTACGGGGCCGTTTGAGGGCTGGTTTGCGTTTTCACCCTTTAACGGCTATTTTTTAAGTCTAAGTGTGATTTTTGCAAATTATCGTCGTACTCTCAAATCGGGAGATCCGGGACTACGCGGTCAGTTCCTACAAGTTGTATTGGTCCCGTGCGCGGTCAGTTCCTACAAGTTGCATTGGTCCCGTGCGAGGTGTTCGTGCCTCCTACGGGGCCGTTTGGGGGCTGGTTTGGGTTTTCACCCTTTAACGGCTAGTTTTTAAGTCTAAGTGTGATTTTCGCAAATTATCGTCGTACTCTCAAATCGGGAGATCCGCGACTACGCGGTCAGTTCCTACAAGTTGCATTGGTCCCGTGCGAGGTGTTAGTACCTCCTACGGGGTTTGGGGGCTGGTTTCGGTTTTCACCCTTTAATGGCTTTTTTTTAAGTCTAAGTGTGATTTTTGCAAATTATCGTCATACTCTCAAGCCGGGACACCCGGGACTACGCGGTCAGTTCCTACAAGTTGTATTGGTCCCGTGCGAGGTGTTCGTGCCTCCTACGGGGCCGTTTGGGGGCTGGTTTGGGTTTTCACCCTTCAACGGCTATTTTTTAAGTCTAAGTGTGATTTTTGCAAATTATCGTCATACTCTCAAATCGGGATACCCAGGACTACGCGGTCAGTTCCTACAAGTTGCATTGGTCCCGTGCGAGGTGTTCGTGCCTCCTACTGGGACGTTTGGGGGTTGGTTTGGGTTTTCACCCCTTAACGGCTAGTTTTTAAGTCTAATTGTGATTTTTGCAAATTATCGTCATACTCTGAAATCGGGAGACCAGGGACTATGCGGTCAGTTACTACAAGTTGCATTGGTCCCGTACGAGGTGTTAGTACCTCCTACGGGGTTTGGGGGCTGGTTTCGGTTTTCACCCTTTAATGGCTTGTTTTTAAGTCTAAGTGTGATTTTTGCAAATTATCGTCATACTCTCAAGCCGGGACACCCGGGACTACGCGGTCAGTTTCTATAAGTTGCATTGGTCCCGTGCGAGGTGTTCGTGCCTCCAACGGGGTCGTTTGGGGGCTGGTTTGGGTTTTCACCCTTTAACAGCTTGTTTTTAAGTCTAAGTGTGATTTTTGCAAATTATCGTCATACTCTCAAAGCAGAACACCCGAGACTACGCGGTCAGTTCCTACAAGTTGCATTGGTCCCGTGCGAGGTGTTCGTGCCTCCTACGGGGTCGTTTGGGGGCTGGTTTGGGTTTTCACCCTTTAATGGCCTGTTTTTAAGTCTAAGTGTGATTTTTGCAAATTATTATCGTACTCTCAAACCAGGACACCCGGGACTACGCGGTCAGTTCCTAAAAGTTGCATTGGTCCCGTGCGAGGTGTTCGTGCCTCCTACGGGGCCGTGTGGGGGCTGGTTTGGGTTTTCACCCCTTAACGGCTAGTTTTTAAGTCCAAGTGTGATTTTTGCAAATTATCATCGTACTCTCAAATCGGGAGACCCGGGACTACGCGGTCAGTTCCTACAAGTTGCATTGGTCCCGTGCGAGGTGTTCGTACCTCTTACGGGGCCGTTTGGGGACTGGTTTTGGTTTTCACCCTTTAACGGCTTATTTTTAAGTCTAAGTGTGATTTTTGCAAATTATCGTCGTACTCTCAAATCGGGATACCCGGGACTACGCGGTCAGTTCCTACAAATTACATTGGTCCCGTGCGAGCTGTTCGTGCCTCCTACGGGGTCGTTTGGGGGCTGGTTTGGGCTTTCACCCCATAACGACTAGTTTTTAAGTCTAAGTGTGATTTTCGCAAATTATCGTCATATACTCTCAAATCGGGAGACCGGGGACTACGCGGTCAGTTCCTACAAGTTGCATTGGTTCCGTGCGAGGTGTTCGTACCTCCTACGGGGCCGTTTGGGGGCTGCTTTGGGATTTCACCCTTTAACGGCTTGTTTTTAAGTTTAAGTGTGATTTTTGCAAATTATCGTCATACTCTCAAAGCAGAACACCCGAGACTACGCGGTCAATTCCTACAAGTTGCATTGGTCCCGTGCGAGGTGTTCGGGCCTCCTACGGGGTCGTTTGGGGGGTGGTTTGGGTTTTCACCCTTTAATGGCCTGTTTTTAAGTCTAAGTGTGATTTTTGCAAATTATTATCGTACTCTCAAACCAGGACACCCGGGACTACGCGGTCAGTTCCTAAAAGTTGCATTGGTCCCGTGCGAGGTTTTCCTGCCTCCTACGGGGCCGTGTTAGTCCCGTGCGAGGTGTTCGTGCCTCCTACGGGGCCGTGTGGGGGCTGGTTTGGGTTTTCACCCCTTAACGGCTAGTTTTTAAGTCCAAGTGTGATTTTTGCAAATTATCATCGTACTCTCAAATCGGGAGACCCGGGACTACGCGGTCAGTTCCTACAAGTTGTATTGGTCCCGTGCGAGGTGTTCGTGCCTCCTACGGGGCCGTTTGGGGGCTGGTTTGGGTTTTCAACCCTTAACGGCTAGTTTTTTAAGTCTAAGTGTGATTTTTGAAAATTATCGTCGTACTCTCAAATCGGGAGATCCGCGACTACGCGGTCAGTTCCTACAAGTTGCATTGGTCCCGTGCGAGGTGTTCGTGCCTCCTACGGGGTCGTTTGGGGGCCGGTTTGGGTTTTCACCCCTTAACGGCTTGTTTTTAAGTTTAAGTGTGATTTTTGCAAATTATCGTCCTATTCACAAACCGGGAGATCCGGGACTATGCAGTCAATTCCTACAAGTTACATTGGTCTCGTGCGAGGTGTTCGTGCCTCCTACGGGGCCGTTTGGTGGCTGGTTTGGGTTTTCATCCCTTAACGGCTAGTTTTTAAGTCTAAGTGTGATTTTTGCAAATTATCGTCATACTCTCAAATCGGGAGACCGGGGACTACGCGGTCAGTTCCTACAAGTTGCAATGGTCCCGTGCGATGTGTTCGTACCTCCTACGGCGCCGTTGGGGGGCTGGTTTGGGTTTCACCCTTTAACGGCTTATTTTTAAGTTTAAGTGTGATTTTTGCAAATTATCGTCATACTCTCAAACCGGGACACACCCGAGACTACGCGGTCAGTTCCTATAAGTTGCATTGGTCCCGTGCGAGGTGTTCGTGCCTCCAACGGGGTCGTTTGGGGGCTGGTGTGGGTTTTCACCCTTTACATCAAGTTTTTAAGTCCAAGTGTGATTTTAGCAAATTATCATCGTACTTACAAACCGGGAGATCCGGGACTACGCGGTCAGTTCCTACAAGTTGCATTGGTCCCGTGCGAGGTGTTCGTACCTCCTACGGGGCCGTTCGGGGCTGGTTTCGGTTTTCACCCTTTAACGGCTTGTTTTTAAGTTTAAGTGTGATTTTTGCAAATTATCGTCATACTCTCAAACCGGGACACACCTGGGACTACGGTTTGGGTTTTCACCCCTTAACGGCTAGTTTTTAAGTCTAAGTGTGATTTTTGCAAATTATCGTCGTACTCTCAAATCGGGAGACCCGGGACTACGCGGTCAGTTCCTACAAGTTGCATTGGTCTCGTGCGAGGTGTTCGTACCTCCTACGGGGCCGTTTGGGGGCTGGTTTCGTTTTCACCCTTTAACGACTTGTTTTTAAGTCTAAGTGTGATTTTTGCAAATTATCGTCATACTCTCAAACCGGGACACCCGGGACCACGCGGTCAGTTCCTACAAGTTGTATTGGTCCTATGCGAGGTGTTCGTGCCTCCTACGGAGTCGTTTGGGGGCCGGTTTGGGTTTTCACCCTTTAACGGCTTGTTTTTAAGTCCAAGTGTGATTTTTGCAAATTATCATCCTATTCACAAACCGGGAGATCCGGGACTATGCGGTCAGTTCCTACATGTTGCATTGGTCCCGTGCGAGGTGTTCGTGCCTCCTACGGGGTCGTTTGGTGGCTGGTTTGGGTTTTCACCCCTTAACGGCTAGTTTTTAAGTCTAAGTGTGATTTTTGCAAATTATCGTCGTACTCTCAAATCGGGAGACCCGGGACTACGCGGTCAGTTCGTACAAGTTGCATTGGTCCCGTGCGAGGTGTTCGTACCTCCTACAGGGCCGTTTGAGGGCTGGTTTCGGTTTTCACCCTTTAACGACTTGTTTTTAAGTCTAAGTGTGATTTTTGCAAATTATCATCCTATTCACAAACCGGGAGATCCGGGACTATGCGGTCAGTTCCTACAAGTTGCATTGGTCCCGTGCGACGTGTTCGTGCCTCCTACGGGGTCGTTTGGTGGTTGGTTTGGGTTTTCACCCCTTAATGGCTAGTTTTTAAGTCTAAGTGTGATTTCTGCAAATTATCGTCGTACTCTCAAATCGGGAGACCCGGGACTACGCGGTCAGTTCGTACAAGTTGCATTGGTCCCGTGCGAGGTGTTCGTACCTCCTACGGGGCCGTTTGGGGACTGGTTTCGGTTTTCACCCTTTAACGGCTTGTTTTTAAGTCTCAATGTGATTTTTTCAAATTATCGTCATACTTTCAAATCGGGACACCCGGTACTACGCGGTCAGTTCCTACAAGTTGCATTGGTCCCGTGCGAGGTGTTCGTGCCTCCTACGGGGTCGTTTGGGGGCTGGTTTGGGTTTTCACCCTTTAACGGCTAGTTTTTAAGTCTAAGTGTGATTTTTGCAAATTATCGTCCTACTCTCAAATCGGGATACCCAGGTCTACGCGGTCAGTTCCTACAAGTTGCATTAGTCCCGTGCGAGGAGTTCGTGCCTCCTACGGGGTCGTTTGGGGGCTGATTTGGGTTTTCACCCCTAAACGGCTAGTTTTTAAGTCCAAGTGTGATTTTTGCATATTATCGTCGTACTCTCAAATCGGGAGACCCGGGACTACGCGGTCAGTTCCTACAAGTTGCATTGGTCCCGTGCGAGGTGTTCGTACCTCTTACGGGGCCGTTTGGGGACTGGTTTTGGTTTTCACCCTTTAACGGCTTATTTTTAAGTCTAAGTGTGATTTTTGCAAATTATCGTCGTACTCTCAAATCGGGATACCCGGGACTACGCGGTCAGTTCCTACAAGTTGCATTGGTCCCGTGCGAGCTGTTCGTGCCTCCTACGGGGTCGTTTGGGGGCTGGTTTGGGTTTTCACCCCATAACGACTAGTTTTTAAGTCTAAGTGTGATTTTTGCAAATTATCGTCATACTCTCAAATCGGGAGACCGGGGACTACGCGGTCAGTTCCTACAAGTTGCATTGGTTCCGTGCGAGGTGTTCGTACCTCCTACGGGGCCGTTTGGGGGCTGATTTGGGATTTCACCCTTTAACGGCTTGTTTTTAAGTTCAAGTGTGATTTTTGCAAATTATCGTCATACTCTCAAACCGGGACACCCAGGACTACGCGGTCAGTTCCTATAAGTTGCATTGGTCCCGTGCTAGGTGTTCGTGCCTCCTACGGGGTCGTTTGGGGGCTGATTTGGGTTTTCACCCTTTAACGGCTAGTTTTTAAGTCTAAGTGTGATTTTTGCAAATTATCGTCATACTCTCAAATCGGGAGATCCGGGACTACGCGGTCAGTTCCTACAAGTTGTATTGGTCCCGTGCGAGGTGTCCGTGCCTCCTACGGGGCCGTTTGGGTGCTGGTTTGGGTTTTCACCCCTTAACGGCTAGTTTTTTAAGTCTAAGTGTGATTTTTGCAAATTATCGTCGTACTCTCAAACCGGGAGATCCGGGACTACGCGGTCAGTTCCTACAAGTTGCATTGGTCCCGTGCGAGGTGTTCGTGCCTCCTACGGGGCCGTTTGGGGGCTGGTTTGGGTTTTCACCCTTTAACGGCTATTTTTTAAGTCTAAGTGTGATTTTTGCAAATTATCGTCGTACTCTCAAATCAGGAGACCCGGGACTACGCGGTCAGTTCCTACAAGTTGCATTGGTCCCGTGCGAGGTGTTCGTGCCTCCTACGGGGTCGTTTGGGGGCTGGTTTAGGTTTTCACCCTTTAACGGCTAGTTTTTAAGTCTAAGTGTGATTTTTGCAAATTATCGTCGTACTCTCAAATCGGGACATCCGCGACTACGCGGTCAGTTCCTACAAGTTGCATTGGTCCCGTGCGAGGTGTTAGTACCTCCTACGGGGTTTGGGGGCTGGTTTCGGTTTTCACCCTTTAATGGCTTGTTTTTAAGTCTAAGTGTGATTTTTGCAAATTATCGTCATACTCTCAAGCCGGGACACCCGGGACTACGCGGTCAGTTCCTACAAGTTGCATTGGTCCCGTGCGAGGTGTTCGTGCCTCCTACGGGGCCGATTGGGGGCTGGTTTGGATTTTCACCCTTCAACGGATATTTTTTAAGTCTAAGTGTGATTTTTGCAAATTATCGTCATACTCTCAAATCGGGATACCCAGGACTACGCGGTCAGTTCCTACAAGTTGCATTGGTCCCGTGCGAGGTGTTCGTGCCTCCTACTGGGACGTTTGGGGGTTGGTTTGGGTTTTCACCCCTTAACGGCTAGTTTTTAAGTCTAATTGTGATTTTTGCAAATTATCGTCATACTCTGAAATCGGGAGACCAGGGACTACGCGGTCAGTTACTACAAGTTGCATTGGTCCCGTGCGAGGTGTTAGTACCTCCTACGGGGTTTGGGGGCTGGTTTCGGTTTTCACCCTTTAATGGCTTGTTTTTAAGTCTAAGTGTGATTTTTGCAAATTATCGTCATACTCTCAAGTCGGGACACCCGGGACTACGCGGTCAGTTCCTATAAGTTGCATTGGTCCCGTGCGAGGTGTTCGTGCCTCCAATGGGGTCGTTTGGGGGCTGGTTTGGGTTTTCACCCTTTAACAGCTTGTTTTTAAGTCTAAGTGTGATTTTTGCAAATTATCGTCATACTCTCAAAGCAGAACACCCGAGACTACGCGGTCAGTTCCTACAAGTTGCATTGGTCCCGTGCGAGGTGTTCGTGCCTCCTACGGGGTCGTTTGGGGGCTGGTTTGGGTTTTCACCCTTTAATGGCCTGTTTTTAAATCTAAGTGTGATTTTTGCAAATTATTATCGTACTCTCAAACCAGGACACCCGGGACTACGCGGTCAGTTCCTAAAAGTTGCATTGGTCCCGTGCGAGGTGTTCGTGCCTCCTACGGGGCCGTGTGGGGGCTGGTTTGGGTTTTCACCCCTTAACGGCTAGTTTTTAAGTCCAAGTGTGATTTTTGCAAATTATCATCGTACTCTCAAATCGGGAGACCCGGGACTACGCGGTCAGTTCCTACAAGTTGCATTGGTCCCGTGCGAGGTGTTCGTACCTCTTACGGGGCCGTTTGGGGACTGGTTTTGGTTTTCACCCTTTAACGGCTTATTTTTAAGTCTAAGTGTGATTTTTGCAAATCATCGTCGTACTCTCAAATCGGGATACCCGGGACTACGCGGTCAGTTCCTACAAGTTGCATTGGTCCCGTGCGAGCTGTTCGTGCCTCCTACGGGGTCGTTTGGGGGCTGGTTTGGGTTTTCACCCCATAACGACTAGTTATTAAGTCTAAGTGTGATTTTCGCAAATTATCGTCATACTCTCAAATCGGGAGACCGGGGACTACGCGGTCAGTTCCTACAAGTTGCATTGGTTCCGTGCGAGGTGTTCGTACCTCCTACGGGGCCGTTTGGGGGCTGGTTTGGGATTTCACCCTTTAACGACTTGTTTTTAAGTTTAAGTGTGATTTTTGCAAATTATCGTCATACTCTCAAACCGGGACACCCGGGACTACGCGGTCAGTTCCTATAAGTTGCATTGGTCCCGTGCTAGGTGTTCGTGCCTCCTGCGGGGTCGTTTGGGGGCTGGTTTGGGTTTTCACCCTTTAATGGCTAGTTTTTAAGTCTAAGTGTGATTTTTGCAAATTATCGTCATACTCTCAAATCGGGAGATCCGGGACTACGCGGTCAGTTCCTACAAGTTGCATTGGTCCCGTGCGAGGTGTCCGTGCCTCCTACGGGGCCGTTTGGGCTCTGGTTTGGGTTTTCACCCCTTAACGGCTAGTTTTTTAAGTCTAAGTGTGATTTTTGCAAATTATCGTCGTACTCTCAAACCGGGAGATCCGGGACTACGCGGTCAGTTCCTACAAGTTGCATTGGTCCCGTGCGAGGTGTTCGTGCCTCCTACGGGGCCGTTTGGGGGCTTGTTTGGGTTTTCACCCTTTAACGGCTATTTTTTAAGTCTAAGTGTGATTTTTGCAAATTATCGTCGTACTCTCAAATCGGGAGACCCGGGACTACGCGGTCAGTTCCTACAGGTTGCATTGGTCCCGTGCGAGGTGTTCGTGCCTCCTACGGGGTCGTTTGGGGGCTGGTTTGGGTTTTCACCCTTTAATGGCTAGTTTTTAAGTCTAAGTGTGATTTTTGCAAATTATCGTCATACTCTCATGCCGGGACACCCGGGACTACGCGGTCAGTTCCTACAAGTTGCATTGGTCCCGTGCGAGGTGTTCGTGCCTCCTACGGGGCCGTTTGGGGGCTGGTTTGGGTTTTCACCCTTCAACGGCTATTTTTTAAGTCTAAGTGTGATTTTTGCAAATTATCGTCATACTCTCAAATCGGGATACCCAGGACTACGCGGTCAGTTCCTACAAGTTGCATTGGTCCCGTGCGAGGTGTTCGTGCCTCCTACTGGGATGTTTGGGGGTTGGTTTGGGTTTTCACCCCTTAACGGCTAGTTTTTAAGTCTAATTGTGATTTTTGCAAATTATCGTCATACTCTGAAATCGGGAGACCAGGGACTACGCGGTCAGTTACTACAAGTTGCATTGGTCCCGTGCGAGGTCTTAGTACCTCCTACGGGGTTTGGGGGCTGGTTTCGGTTTTCACCCTTTAATGGCTTGTTCTTAAGTCTAAGTGTGATTTTTGCAAATTATCGTCATACTCTCAAGCCGGGACACCCGGGACTACGCGGTCAGTTCCTATAAGTTGCATTGGTCCCGTGCGAGGTGTTCGTGCCTACAACGGGGTCGTTTGGGGGCTGGTTTGGGTTTTCACCCTTTAACAGCTTGTTTTTAAGTCTAAGTGTGATTTTTGCAAATTATCGTCATACTCTCAAAGCAGAACACCCGAGACTACGCGGTCAGTTCCTACAAGTTGCATTGGTCCCGTGCGAGGTGTTCGTGCCTCCTACGGGGTCGTTTGGGGGCTGGTTTGGGTTTTCACCCTTTAATGGCCTGTTTTTAAGTCTAAGTGTGATTTTTGCAAATTATTATCGTACTCTCAAACCAGGACACCCGGGACTACGCGGTCAGTTCCTAAAAGTTGCATTGGTCCCGTGCGAGGTGTTCCTGGCTCCTACGGGGCCGTGTTGGTCCCGTGCGAGGTGTTCGTGCCTCCTACGGGGCCGTGTGGGGGCTGGTTTGGGTTTTCACCCCTTAACGGCTAGTTTTTAAGTCCAAGTGTGATTTTTGCAAATTATCATCGTACTCTCAAATCGGGAGACCCGGGACTACGCGGTCAGTTCCTACAAGTTGTATTGGTCCCGTGCGAGGTGTTCGTGCCTCCTACGGGGCCGTTTGGGGGCTGGTTTGGGTTTTCAACCCTTAACGGCTAGTTTTTTAAGTCTAAGTGTGATTTTTGAAAATTATCGTCGTACTCTCAAACCGGGAGATCCGGGACTACGCGGTCAGTTCCTACAAGTTGCATTGGTCCCGTGCGAGGTGTTCGTGCCTCCTACGGGGCCGTTTGGGGGCTGGTTTGGGTTTTCACCCTTTAACGGCTATTATTTAAGTCTAAGTGTGATTTTTGCAAATTATCGTCGTACTCTCAAATCAGGAGACCCGGTACTACGCGGTCAGTTCCTACAAGTTGCATTGGTCCCGTGCGAGGTGTTCGTGCCTCCTACGGGGTCGTTTGGGGGCTGGTTTGGGTTTTCACCCGTTAACGGCTAGTTTTTGAGTCTAAGTGTGATTTTTGCAAATTATCGTCGTACTCTCAAATCGGGAGATCCGCGACTACGCGGTCAGTTCCTACAAGTTGCATTGGTCCCGTGCGAGGTGTTCGTGCCTCCTACGGGGTCGTTTGGGGGCCGGTTTGGGTTTTCACCCCTTAACGGCTTGTTTTTAAGTTTAAGTGTGATTTTTGCAAATTATCGTCCTATTCACAAACCGGGAGATCCGGGACTATGCAGTCAATTCCTACAAGTTACATTGGTCCCGTGCGAGGTGTTCGTGCCTCCTACGGGGTCGTTTGGTGGCTGGTTTGGGTTTTCATCCCTTAACGGCTAGTTTTTAAGTCTAAGTGTCATTTTTGCAAATTATCGTCATACTCTCAAATCGGGAGACCGGGGACTACGCGGTCAGTTCCTACAAGTTGCAATGGTCCCGTGCGATGTGTTCGTACCTCCTACGGGGCCGTTGGGGGGCTGGTTTGGGTTTCACCCTTTAACGGCTTATTTTTAAGTTTAAGTGTGATTTTTGCAAATTATCGTCATACTCTCAAACCGGGACACACCCGAGACTACGCGGTCAGTTCCTATAAGTTGCATTGGTCCCGTGCGAGGTGTTCGTGCCTCCAACGGGGTCATTTGGGGGCTGGTGTGGGTTTTCACCCTTTAACGGCAAGTTTTTAAGTCCAAGTGTGATTTTTGCAAATTATCATCGTACTTACAAACCGGGAGATCCGGGACTACGCGGTCAGTTCCTACAAGTTGCATTGGTCCCGTGCGAGGTGTTCGTACCTCCTACGGGACCGTATGGGGGCTGGTTTCGGTTTTCACCCTTTAACGGCTTGTTTTTAAGTTTAAGTGTGATTTTTGCAAATTATCGTCATACTCTCAAACCGGGACACACCTGGGACTACGGTTTGGGTTTTCACCCCTTAACGGCTAGTTTTTAAGTCTAAGTGTGATTTTTGCAAACTATCGTCGTACTCTCAAATCGGGAGACCCGGGACTACGCGATCAGTTCCTACAAGTTGCATTGGTCTCGTGCGAGGTGTTCGTACCTCCTACGGGGCCGTTTGGGGGCTGGTTTCGTTTTCACCCTTTAACGACTTGTTTTTAAGTCTAAGTGTGATTTTTGCAAATTATCGTCATACTCTCAAACCGGGACACCCGGGACCACGCGGTCAGTTCCTACAAGTTGTATTGGTCCTATGCGAGGTGTTCGTGCCTCCTACGGGGTCGTTTGGGGGCCGGTTTGGGTTTTCACCCTTTAACGGCTTGTTTTTAAGTCCAAGTGTGATTTTTGCAAATTATCATCCTATTCACAAACCGGGAGATCCGGGACTATGCGGTCAGTTCCTACATGTTGCATTGGTCCCGTGCGAGGTGTTCGTGCCTCCTACGGGGTCGTTTGGTGGCTGGTTTGGGTTTTCACCCCTTAACGGCTAGTTTTTAAGTCTAAGTGTGATTTTTGCAAATTATCGTCGTACTCTCAAATCGGGAGACCCGGGACTACGCGGTCAGTTCGTACAAGTTGCATTGGTCCCGTGCGAGGTGTTCGTACCTCCTACAGGGCCGTTTGGGGGCTGGTTTCGGTTTTCACCCTTTAACGACTTGTTTTTAAGTCAAGTGTGATTTTTGCAAATTATCATCCTATTCACAAACCGGGAGATCCGGGACTATGCGGTCAGTTCCTACAAGTTGCATTGGTCCCGTGCGACGTGTTCGTGCCTCCTACGGGGTCGTTTGGTGGTTGGTTTGGGTTTTCACCCCTTAATGGCTAGTTTTTAAGTCTAAGTGTGATTTCTGCAAATTATCGTCGTACTCTCAAATCGGGAGACCCGGGACTACGCGGTCAGTTCGTACAAGTTGCATTGGTCCCGTGCGAGGTGTTCGTACCTCCTACGGGGCCGTTTGGGGACTGGTTTTGGTTTTCACCCTTAACGGCTTGTTTTTAAGTCTCAATGTGATTTTTTCAAATTATCGTCATACTTTCAAACCGGGACACCCGGTACTACGCGGTCAGTTCCTACAAGTTGCATTGGTCCCGTGCGAGGTGTTCGTGCCTCCTACGGGGTCGTTTGGGGGCTGGTTTGGGTTTTCACCCTTTAACGGCTAGTTTTTAAGTCTAAGTGTGATTTTTGCAAATTATCGTCGTACTCTCAAATCGGGATACCCAGGTCTACGCGGTCAGTTCCTACAAGTTGCATTGGTCCCGTGCGAGGAGTTCGTGCCTCCTACGGGGTCGTTTGGGGGCTGATTTGGGTTTTCACCCCTTAACGGCTAGTTTTTAAGTCCAAGTATGATTTTTGCATATTATCGGCGTACTCTCAAATCGGGAGACCTGGGACTACGCGGTCAATTCCTACAAGTTGCATGGGGCCGTGCGAGGTGTCCGTGCCTCCTACAGGGCCGTTTGGGGACTGGTTTGGGTTTTCACCCCTTAACGGCTAGTTTTTAAGTCTAAATGTGATTTTTTCAAATTATCGTCATACTTTCAAACCGGGACACCCGGTACTACGCGGTCAGTTCCTACAAGTTGCATTGGTCCCGTGCGAGGTGTTCGTGCCTCCTACGGGGTCATTTGGGGGTTGGTTTGGGTTTTCACCCTTTAACGGCTAGTTTTTAAGTCTAAGTGTGATTTTTGCAAATTATCGTCGTACTCTCAAATCGGGATACCCAGGACTACGCGGTCAGTTCCTACAAGTTGCATTGGTCCCGTGCGAGGTGTTCGTACCTCCTACGGGGCCGTTTGGGGACTGGTTTGGGTTTTCACCCTTTAACGGCCTGTTTTTAACTCTAAGTGTGATTTTTGAAAATTATCCTCATACTTTCAAATCGGGAGACCCGAGACTACGTGGTAAGATTCTACAAGTTACATCGGTCCCCTACGAGGTGTTCGTGCCTCCTACGGGGTCGTTTGGGGGCCGATTTGGGTTTTCACCCTTTAACGGCATGTTTTTAACTCTAAGTGTGATTTTTGCAAATTATCGTCATACTCTCAAACTGGGAGACCCGGGACTATGCGGTCAGTTCCTACAAGTTACATTGGTCCCGTGCGAAGTGTTCGTGCCTCCTACGGAGTCGTTTGGGGTCGATTTGGGTTTTCACCCTTTAAGAGATTGTTTTTAAGTTTACATGTGACTTTACAAATTATCATCCTATTTACAAACCGGGAGACCCGGGACTACGCGGTCAGTTCCTACAAGTTGCATTGGTCCCGTGCGAGGTGTTCGTACCTCCTACGGGGCCGTTTGGGGGCTGGTTTGGGTTTTCACCCTTTAATGGCCTGTTTTTAAGTCTAAGTGTGATTTTTGCAAATTATCATCGTAGTCTCAAACCAGGACACCCGGGACTACGCGGTCAGTTCCTACAAGTTGCATTGGTCCCGTGCGAGATGTCCGTGCCTCCTACCCGGCCGTTTGGGGACTGGTTTGGGTTTTCACCCCTTAACGGCTATTTTTTAAGTCAAAATGTGATTTTTTCAAATTATCGTCATACTTTCAAACCAGGACACCCGGTACTACGCGGTCAGTTCCTAAAAGTTGCATTGGTCCCGTGCGAGGAGTTCGTGCCTCCTACGGGGTCGTTTGGGGGCTGGTTTGGGTTTTCACCCCTTAACGGCTAGTGTTTAAGTCCAAGTGTGATTTTTGCAAATTATCGTCGTACTCTCAAATCGGGAGACCTGGGACTACGCGGTAAATTCCTACAAGTTGCATGGGGTCGTGCGAGGTGTTCGTACCTCCTACGGGGCCGTTTGGGGACAGGTTTGGGTTTTCACCCTTTAACGGCTTGTTTTTAAGTCTAAGTGTGATTTTTGCAAATTATCGTCGTACTCCCAAATCGGGATACCCAGGACTACGCGGTCAGTTCCTACAAGTTGCATTGGTCCCGTGCGAGGTGTTCGTGCCTCCTACGGGGTCGTTTCGGGGCTGGTTTGGGTTTTCACCCCTTAACGGCTAGTTTTTAAGTCTAACTGTGATTTTTGCAAATTATCGTCATACTCTCAAATCGGGAGATCCGGTACTACGCGGTCAGTTCCTACAAGTTGCATTGGTCCCGTGCGAAGTGTTCGTGCCTCCTACTAGGACGTTTGGGGGCTGGTTTGGGTTTTCACCCCTTAACGGCTAGTTTTTAAGTCTAATTGTGATTTTTGCAAATTATCGTCATACCCTCAAATCGGGAGACCAGGGACTACGCGGCAGTTACTACAAGTTGCATTGGTCCCGTGCGAGGTGTTAGTACCTCCTACGGGGGTTGGGGGCTGGTTTCGGTTTTCACCCTTTAATGGCTTGTTTTTAAGTCTAAGTGTGATTTTTGCAAATTATCGTCATACTCTCAAGCCGGGACACCCGGGACTACGCGGTCAGTTACTATAAGTTGCATTGGTCCCGTGCGAGGTGTTCGTGCCTCCAACGGGGTCGTTTGGGGGCTGGTTTGGGTTTTCACCCTTTAACAGCTTGTTTTTAAGTCTAAGTGTGATTTTTGCAAATTATCGTCATACTCTCAAACCAGGACACCCGAGACTATGCGGTCAGTTCCTACAAGTTGCATTGGTCCCGTGCGAGGTGTTCGTGCCTCCTACGGGGTCGTTTGGGGGCTGGTTTGGGTTTTCACCCTTTAATGGCCTGTTTTTAAGTCTAAGTGTGATTTTTGCAAATTATTATCGTACTCTCAAACCAGGACACCCGGGACTACGCGGTCAGTTCCTAAAAGTTGCATTGGTCCCGTGCGAGGTGTTCGTGCCTCCTACGGGGCCGTGTGGGGGCTGGTTTGGGTTTTCACCCCTTAACGGCTAGTTTTTAAGTCCAAGTGTGATTTTTGCAAATTATCATCGTACTCTCAAATCGGGAGACCCGGGACTACGCGGTCAGTTCCTACAAGTTGCATTGGTCCCGTGCGAGGTGTTCGTACCTCTTACGGGGCCGTTTGGGGACTGGTTTTGGTTTTCACCCTTTAACGGCTAATTTTTAAGTCTAAGTGTGATTTTTGCAAATTATCGTCGTACTCTCAAATCGGGATACCCGGGACTACGCGGTCAGTTCCTACAAGTTGCATTGGTCCCGTGCGAGCTGTTCGTGCCTCCTACGGGGTCGTTTGGGGGCTGGTTTGGGTTTTCACCCCTTAACGACTAGTTTTTAAGTCTAAGTGTGATTTTTGCAAATTATCGTCATACTCTCAAATTGGGAGACCGGGGACTACGCGGTCAGTTCCTACAAGTTGCATTGGTTCCGTGCGAGGTGTTCGTACCTCCTACGGGGCCGTTTGGGGGATGGTTTGGGATTTCACCCTTTAACGGCTTGTTTTTAAGTTTAAGTGTGATTTTTGCAAATTATCGTCATACTCTCAAACCGCGACACCCGGGACTACGCGGTCAGTTCCTATAAGTTGCATTGGTCCCGTGCGAGGTGTTCGTGCCTCCTACGGGGTCTTATGGGGGCTGGTTTGGGTTTTCACCCTTTAACGGCTAGTTTTTAAGTCTAAGTGTGATTTTTGCAAATTATCGTCATACTCTCAAATCGGGAGATCCAGGACTACGCGGTCAGTTCCTACAAGTTGCATTGGTCCCGTGCGAGCTGTTCGTGCCTCCTACGGGGTCGTTTGGGGGCTGGTTTGGGTTTTCACCCCTTAACGACTAGTTTTTAAGTCTAAGTGTGATTTTTGCAAATTATCGTCATACTCTCAAATCGGGAGACCGGGGACTACGCGGTCAGTTCCTACAAGTTGCATTGGTCCCGTGCGAGGTGTTCGTACCTCCTACGGGGCCGTTTGGGAGCTGGTTTGGGATTTCACCCTTTAACGGCTTGTTTTTAAGTTTAAGTGTGATTTTTGCAAATTATCGTCATACTCTCAAACCGCGACACCCGGGACTACGCGGTCAGTTCCTATAAGTTGCATTGGTCCCGTGCGAGGTGTTCGTGCCTCCTACGGGGTCGTTTGGGGGCTGGTTTGGGTTTTCACCCTTTAACGGCTAGTTTTTAAGTCTAAGTGTGATTTTTGCAAATTATCGTCATACTCTCAAATCGGGAGATCCGGGACTACGCGGTCAGTTCCTACAAGTTGTATTGGTCCCGTGCGAGGTGTTCGTGCCTCCTATGGGGCCGTTTGGGAGCTGGTTTGGGTTTTCACCCCTTAACAGCTTGTTTTTAAGTCTAAGTGTGATTTTTGCAAATTATCGTCATACTCTCAAAGCAGAACACCCGAGACTACGCGGTCTGTTCCTACAAGTTGCATTGGTCCCGTGCGAGGTGTTCGTGCCTCCTACGGAGTCGTTTGGGGGCTGGTTTGGGTTTTCACCCTTTAATGGCCTGTTTTTAAGTCTAAGTGTGATTTTTGCAAATTATTATCGTACTCTCAAACCAGGACACCCGGGACTACGCGGTCAGTTCCTAAAAGTTGCATTGGTCCCGTGCGAGGTGTTCCTGCCTCCTACGGGGCCGTGTTGGTCCCGTGCGAGGTGTTCGTGCCTCCTACGGGGCCGTGTGGGGGCTGGTTTGGGTTTTCACCCCTTAACGGCTAGTTTTTAAGTCCAAGTGTGATTTTTGCAAATTATCATCGTACTCTCAAATCGGGAGACCCGGGACTACGCGGTCAGTTCCTACAAGTTGTATTGGTCCCGTGCGAGGTGTTCGTGCCTCCTACGGGGCCGTTTGGGGGCTGGTTTGGGTTTTCAACCCTTAACGGCTAGTTTTTTAAGTCTAAGTGTGATTTTTGAAAATTATCGTCGTACTCTCAAACCGGGAGATCCGGGACTACGCGGTCAGTTCCTACAAGTTGCATTGGTCCCGTGCGAGGTGTTCGTGCCTCCTACGGGGCCGTTTGGGGGCTGGTTTGGGTTTTCACCCTTTAACGGCTATTATTTAAGTCTAAGTGTGATTTTTGCAAATTATCGTCGTACTCTCAAATCAGGAGACCCGGTACTACGCGGTCAGTTCCTACAAGTTGCATTGGTCCCGTGCGAGGTGTTCGTGCCTCCTACGGGGTCGTTTGGAGGCTGGTTTGGGTTTTCACCCGTTAACGGCTAGTTTTTGAGTCTAAGTGTGATTTTTGCAAATTATCGTCGTACTCTCAAATCGGGAGATCCGCGACTACGCGGTCAGTTCCTACAAGTTGCATTGGTCCCGTGCGAGGTGTTCGTGCCTCCTACGGGGTCGTTTGGGGGCCGGTTTGGGTTTTCACCCCTTAACGGCTTGTTTTTAAGTTTAAGTGTGATTTTTGCAAATTATCGTCCTATTCACAAACCGGGAGATCCGGGACTATGCAGTCAATTCCTACAAGTTACAATGGTCCCGTGCGAGGTGTTCGTGCCTCCTACGGGGTCGTTTGGTGGCTGGTTTGGGTTTTCATCCCTTAACGGCTAGTTTTTAAGTCTAAGTGTCATTTTTGCAAATTATCGTCATACTCTCAAATCGGGAGACCGGGGACTACGCGGTCAGTTCCTACAAGTTGCAATGGTCCCGTGCGATGTGTTCGTACCTCCTACGGGGCCGTTGGGGGGCTGGTTTGGGTTTCACCCTTTAACGGCTTATTTTTAAGTTTAAGTGTGATTTTTGCAAATAATCGTCATACTCTCAAACCGGGACACACCCGAGACTACGCGGTCAGTTCCTATAAGTTGCATTGGTCCCGTGCGAGGTGTTCGTGCCTCCAACGGGGTCATTTGGGGGCTGGTGTGGGTTTTCACCCTTTAACAGCAAGTTTTTAAGTCCAAGTGTGATTTTTGCAAATTATCATCGTACTTACAAACCGGGAGATCCGGGACTACGCGGTCAGTTCCTACAAGTTGCATTGGTCCCGTGCGAGGTGTTCGTACCTCCTACGGGACCGTTTGGGGGCTGGTTTCGGTTTTCACCCTTTAACGGCTTGTTTTTAAGTTTAAGTGTGATTTTTGCAAATTATCGTCATACTCTCAAACCGAGACACACCTGGGACTACGGTTTGGGTTTTCACCCCTTAACGGCTAGTTTTTAAGTCTAAGTGTGATTTTTGCAAATTATCGTCGTACTCTCAAATCGGGAGACCCGGGACTACGCGGTCAGTTCCTACAAGTTGCATTGGTCTCGTGCGAGGTGTTCGTACCTCCTACGGGGCCGTTTGGGGGCTGGTTTCGTTTTCACCCTTTAACGACTTGTTTTTAAGTCTAAGTGTGATTTTTGCAAATTATCGTCATACTCTCAAACCGGGACACCCGGGACCACGCGGTCAGTTCCTACAAGTTGTATTGGTCCTATGCGAGGTGTTCGTGCCTCCTACGGGGTCGTTTGGGGGCCGGTTTGGGTTTTCACCCTTTAACGGCTTGTTTTTAAGTCCAAGTGTGATTTTTGCAAATTATCATCCTATTCACAAACCGGGAGATCCGGGACTATGCGGTCAGTTCCTACATGTTGCATTGGTCCCGTGCGAGGTGTTCGTGCCTCCTACGGGGTCGTTTGGTGGCTGGTTTGGGTTTTCACCCCTTAACGGCTAGTTTTTAAGTCTAAGTGTGATTTTTGCAAATTATCGTCGTACTCTCAAATCGGGAGACCCGGGACTACGCGGTCAGTTCGTACAAGTTGCATTGGTCCCGTGCGAGGTGTTCGTACCTCCTACAGGGCCGTTTGGGGGCTGGTTTCGGTTTTCACCCTTTAACGACTTGTTTTTAAGTCTAAGTGTGATTTTTGCAAATTATCATCCTATTCACAAACCGGGAGATCCGGGACTATGCGGTCAGTTCCTACAAGTTGCATTGGTCCCGTGCGACGTGTTCGTGCCTCTTACGGGGTCGTTTGGTGGTTGGTTTGGGTTTTCACCCCTTAATGGCTAGTTTTTAAGTCTAAGTGTGATTTCTGCAAATTATCGTCGTACTCTCAAATCGGGAGACCCGGGACTACGCGGTCAGTTCGTACAAGTTGCATTGGTCCCGTGCGAGGTGTTCGTACCTCCTACGGGGCCGTTTGGGGACTGGTTTTGGTTTTCACCCTTAACGGCTTGTTTTTAAGTCTCAATGTGATTTTTTCAAATTATCGTCATACTTTCAAACCGGGACACCCGGTACTACGCGGTCAGTTCCTACAAGTTGCATTGGTCCCGTGCGAGGTGTTCGTGCCTCCTACGGGGTCGTTTGGGGGCTGGTTTGGGTTTTCACCCTTTAACGGCTAGTTTTTAAGTCTAAGTGTGATTTTTGCAAATTATCGTCGTACTCTCAAATCGGGATACATAGGTCTACGCGGTCAGTTCCTACAAGTTGCATTGGTCCCGTGCGAGGAGTTCGTGCCTCCTACGGGGTCGTTTGGGGGCTGATTTGGGTTTTCACCCCTTAACAGCTAGTTTTTAAGTCCAAGTGTGATTTTTGCATATTATCGGCGTACTCTCAAATCGGGAGACCTGGGACTACGCGGTCAATTCCTACAAGTTGCATGGGGCCGTGCGAGGTGTCCGTGCCTCCTACAGGGCCGTTTGGGGACTGGTTTGGGTTTTCACCCCTTAACGGCTAGTTTTTAAGTCTAAATGTGATTTTTTCAAATTATCGTCATACTTTCAAACCGGGACACCCGGTACTACGCGGTCAGTTCCTACAAGTTGCATTGGTCCCGTGCGAGGTGTTCGTGCCTCCTACGGGGTCATTTGGGGGTTGGTTTGGGTTTTCACCCTTTAACGGCTAGTTTTTAAGTCTTAAGTGTGATTTTTGCAAATTATCGTCGTACTCTCAAATCGGGATACCCAGGACTACGCGGTCAGTTCCTACAAGTTGCATTGGTCCCGTGCGAGGTGTTCGTACCTCCTACGGGGCCGTTTGGGGACTGGTTTGGGTTTTCACCCTTTAACGGCCTGTTTTTAACTCTAAGTGTGATTTTTGAAAATTATCCTCATACTTTCAAATCGGGAGACCCGAGACTACGTGGTAAGATTCTACAAGTTACATCGGTCCCCTACGAGGTGTTCGTGCCTCCTACGGGGTCGTTTGGGGGCCGATTTGGGTTTTCACCCTTTAACGGCATGTTTTTAACTCTAAGTGTGATTTTTGCAAATTATCGTCATACTCTCAAACTGGGAGACCCGGGACTATGCGGTCAGTTCCTACAAGTTACATTGGTCCCGTGCGAAGTGTTCGTGCCTCCTACGGAGTCGTTTGGGGTCGATTTGGGTTTTCACCCTTTAACGGCCTGTTTTTAAGTTTACATGTGACTTTACAAATTATCATCCTATCTACAAACCGGGAGACCCGGGACTACGCGGTCAGTTCCTACAAGTTGCATCGGTCCCGTGCGAGGTGTTCGTACCTCCTACGGGGCCGTTTGGGGGCTGGTTTGGGTTTTCACCCTTTAATGGCCTGTTTTTAAGTCTAAGTGTGATTTTTGCAAATTATCATCGTAGTCTCAAACCAGGACACCCGGGACTACGCGGTCAGTTCCTACAAGTTGCAATGGTCCCGTGCGAGATGTCCGTGCCTCCTACCGGGCCGTTTGGGGACTGGTTTGGGTTTTCACCCCTTAACGGCTATTTTTTAAGTCAAAATGTGATTTTTTCAAATTATCGTCATACTTTCAAACCAGGACACCCGGTACTACGCGGTCAGTTCCTAAAAGTTGCATTGGTCCCGTGCGAGGAGTTCGTGCCTCCTACGGGGTCGTTTGGGGACTGGTTTGGGTTTTCACCCCTTAACGGCTAGTGTTTAAGTCCAAGTGTGATTTTTGCAAATTATCGTCGTACTCTCAAATCGGGAGACCTGGGACTACGCGGTAAATTCCTACAAGTTGCATGGGGTCGTGCGAGGTGTTCGTACCTCCTACGGGGCCGTTTGGGGACAGGTTTGGGTTTTCACCCTTTAACAGCTTGTTTTTAAGTCTAAGTGTGATTTTTGCAAATTATCGTCGTACTCCCAAATCGGGATACCCAGGACTACGCGGTCAGTTCCTACAAGTTGCATTGGTCCCGTGCGAGGTGTTCGTGCCTCCTACGGGGTCGTTTCGTGGCTGGTTTGGGTTTTCACCCCTTAACGGCTAGTTTTTAAGTCTAACTGTGATTTTTGCAAATTATCGTCATACTCTCAAATCGGGAGATCCGGTACTACGCGGTCAGTTCCTACAAGTTGCATTGGTCCCGTGCGAAGTGTTCGTGCCTCCTACTAGGACGTTTGGGGGCTGGTTTGGGTTTTCACCCCTTAACGGCTAGTTTTTAAGTCTAATTGTGATTTTTGCAAATTATCGTCATACCCTCAAATCGGGAGACCAGGGACTACGCGGTCAGTTACTACAAGTTGCATTGGTCCCGTGCGAGGTGTTAGTACCTCCTACGGGGGTTGGGGGCTGGTTTCGATTTTCACCCTTTAATGGCTTGTTTTTAAGTCTAAGTGTGATTTTTGCAAATTATCGTCATACTCTCAAGCCGGGACACCCGGGACTACGCGGTCAGTTACTATAAGTTGCATTGGTCCCGTGCGAGGTGTTCGTGCCTCCAACGGGGTCGTTTGGGGGCTGGTTTGGGTTTTCACCCTTTAACAGCTTGTTTTTAAGTCTAAGTGTGATTTTTGCAAATTATCGTCATACTCTCAAACCAGGACACCCGAGACTATGCGGTCAGTTCCTACAAGTTGCATTGGTCCCGTGCGAGGTGTTCGTGCCTCCTACGGGGTCGTTTGGGGGCTGGTTTGGGTTTTCACCCTTTAATGGCCTGTTTTTAAGTCTAAGTGTGATTTTTGCAAATTATTATCGTACTCTCAAACCAGGACACCCGGGACTACGCGGTCAGTTCCTAAAAGTTGCATTGGTCCCGTGCGAGGTGTTCGTGCCTCCTACGGGGCCGTGTGGGGGCTGGTTTGGGTTTTCACCCCTTAACGGCTAGTTTTTAAGTCCAAGTGTGATTTTTGCAAATTATCATCGTACTCTCAAATCGGGAGACCCGGGACTACGCGGTCAGTTCCTACAAGTTGCATTGGTCCCGTGCGAGGTGTTCGTACCTCTTACGGGGCCGTTTGGGGACTGGTTTTGGTTTTCACCCTTTAACGGCTAATTTTTAAGTCTAAGTGTGATTTTTGCAAATTATCGTCGTACTCTCAAATCGGGATACCCGGGACTACGCGGTCAGTTCCTACAAGTTGCATTGGTCCCGTGCGAGCTGTTCGTGCCTCCTACGGGGTCGTTTGGGGGCTGGTTTGGGTTTTCACCCCTTAACGACTAGTTTTTAAGTCTAAGTGTGATTTTTGCAAATTATCGTCATACTCTCAAATTGGGAGACCGGGGACTACGCGGTCAGTTCCTACAAGTTGCATTGGTCCCGTGCGAGCTGTTCGTACCTCCTACGGGGCCATTTGGGGGCTGGTTTGGGATTTCACCCTTTAACGGCTTGTTTTTAAGTTTAAGTGTGATTTTTGCAAATTATCGTCATACTCTCAAACCGCGACACCCAGGACTACGCGGTCAGTTCCTATAAGTTGCATTGGTCCCGTGCGAGGTGTTCGTGCCTCCTACGGGGTCGTTTGGGGGCTGGTTTGGGTTTTCACCCTTTAACGGCTAGTTTTTAAGTCTAAGTGTGATTTTTGCAAATTATCGTCATACTCTCAAATCGGGAGATCCGGGACTACGCGGTCAGTTCCTACAAGTTGTATTGGTCCCGTGCGAGGTGTTCGTGCCTCCTATGGGGCCGTTTGGGAGCTGGTTTGGGTTTTCACCCCTTAACGGCTAGTTTTTAAGTCTAAGTGTGATTTTTGCAAATTATCGACGTACTCTCAAAACAGGAGACCCGGGACTACGCGGTCAGTTCCTACAAGTTGCATTGGTCCCGTGCGAGGTGTTCGTGCCTCCTACGGGGTCGTTTGGGCGCTGGTTTGGGTTTTCACCCCTTAACGGCTAGTTTTTAAGTCTAAGTGTGATTTTTGCAAATTATCGTCGTACTCTCAAACCAGGAGACCCGGGACTACGCGGTCAGTTCCTACAAGTTGCATTGGTCCCGTGCGAGGTGTTCGTGCCTCCTACGGGGACGTTTGGGGGCTGGTTTGGGTTTTCACCCCTTAACGGCTAGTTTTTAAGTTTAAGTGTGATTTTTGCAAATTATCGTCGTACTCTCAAACCAGGAGACCCGGGACTACGCGGTCTGTTCCTACAAGTTGCATTGGTCCCGTGCAAGTTGCATTGGTCCCGTGCGAGGTGTTCGTGCCTCCTACGGGGTCGTTTGGGGGCCGGTTTGGGTTTTCACCCCTTATCGGGCTAGTTTTTAAGTCTAAGTGTGATTTTTGCAAATTATCGTCGTACTCTCAAACCAGGAGACCCGGGACTACGCGGTCAGTTCCTACAAGTTGCATTGGTCACGTGCGAGGTGTTCGTGCCTCCTACGGGGTCGTTTGGGGGCCGGTTTGGATTTTCACCCTTTAACTGCTAGTTTTTAAGTCTAAGTGTGATTTTTGCAAATTATCGTCGTACTCTCAAACCAGGAGACCCGGGACTACGCGGTCAGTTCCTACAAGTTGCATTGGTCCCGTGCGAGGTGTTCGTGCCTCCTACGGGGTCGTTTGGGGGCTGGTTTGGGTTTTCACCCTTTAACGGCAAGTTTTTAAGTCTAAGTGTGATTTTTGCAAATTATCGTCATGCTCTCAAATCGGGAGATCCGGGACTACGCGGTCAGTTCCTACAAGTTGTATTGGTCCCGTGCGAGGTGTTCGTGCCTCCTATGGGGCCGTTTGGGAGCTGGTTTGGGTTTTCACCCCTTAACGGCTAGTTTTTAAGTCTAAGTGTGATTTTTGCAAATTATCGTCGTACTCTCAAACCAGGAGACCCGGGACTACGCGGTCAGTTCCTACAAGTTGCATTGGTCCCGTGCGAGGTGTTCGTGCCTCCTACGGGGTCGTTTGGGCGCTGGTTTGGGTTTTCACCCCTTAACGGCTAGTTTTTAAGTCTAAGTGTGATTTTTGCAAATTATCGTCGTACTCTCAAACCAGGAGACCCGGGACTACGCGATCAGTTCCTACAAGTTGCATTGGTCCCGTGCGAGGTGTTCGTGCCTCCTACGGGGACGTTTGGGGGCTGGTTTGGGTTTTCACCCCTTAACGGCTAGTTTTTAAGTTTAAGTGTGATTTTTGCAAATTATCGTCGTACTCTCAAACCAGGAGACCCGGGACTACGCGGTCTGTTCCTACAAGTTGCATTGGCCCCGTGCAAGTTGCATTGGTCCCGTGCGAGGTGTTCGTGCCTCCTACGGGGTCGTTTGGGGGCTGGTTTGGGTTTTCACCCCTTAACGGCTAGTTTTTAAGTCTAAGTGTGATTTTTGCAAATTATCGTTGTACTCTCAAATCGGGAGACCCGGGACTACGCGGTCAGTTCCTACAAGTTGCATTGGTCCCGTGCGAGGTGTTCGTGCCTCCTACGGGGTCGTTTGGGGGTTGGTTTGGGTTTTCACCCTTTAACGGCTAGTTTTTAAGTCTTAAGTGTGATTTTTGCAAATTATCGGCGTACTCTCAAATCGGGATACCCAGGACTACGCGGTCAGTTCCTACAAGTTGCATTGGTCCCGTGCGAGGTGTTCGTACCTCCTACGGGGCCGTTTGGGGACTGGTTTGGGTTTTCACCCTTTAACGGCCTGTTTTTAACTCTAAGTGTGATTTTTGAAAATTATCCTCATACTTTCAAATCGGGAGACCCGAGACTACGTGGTAAGATTCTACAAGTTACATCGGTCCCCTACGAGGTGTTCGTGCCTCCTACGGGATCGTTTGGGGGCCGATTTGGGTTTTCACCCTTTAACGGCATGTTTTTAACTCTAAGTGTGATTTTTCCAAATTATCGTCATACTCTTAAACTGGGAGACCCGGGACTATGCGGTCAGTTCCTACAAGTTACATTGGTCCCGTGCGAAGTGTTCGTGCCTCCTACGGAGTCGTTTGTGGTCGATTTGGGTTTTCACCCTTTAACGGCCTGTTTTTAAGTTTACATGTGACTTTACAAATTATCATCCTATTTACAAACCGGGAGACCCGGGACTACGCGGTCAGTTCCTACAAGTTGCATTGGTCCCGTGCGAGGTGTTCGTACCTCCTACGGGGCCGTTTGGGGGTTGGTTTGGGTTTTCACCCTTTAATGGCATGTTTTTAAGTCTAAGTGTGATTTTTGCAAATTATCATCGTACTCTCAAACCAGGACACCCGGGACTACGCGGTCAGTTCCTACAAGTTGCATTGGTCCCGTGCGAGGTGTCCGTGCCTCATACGGGGCCGTTTGGGGTCTGGTTTGGGTTTTCACCCCTTAACGGCTATTTTTTAAGTCTAAATGTGATTTTTCCAAATTATCGTCATACTTACAAACCGGGACACCCGGAAGTACGCGGTCAGTTCCTACAAGTTGCATTGGTCCCGTGCGAGGAGTTCGTGCCTCCTACGGGGTCGTTTGGGGGCTGGTTTGGGGTTTCACCCCGTAACGGCTAGTTTTTAAGTCCAAGTGTGATTTTTGCAAATTATCGTCGTATTCTCAAATCGGGAGAGCTGGGACTACGCGGTCAATTCCTACAAGTTGCATGGGGCCGTGCGAGGTGTTCGTACCTCCTACGGGGCCGTTTGGGGACAGGTTTGGGTTTTCACCCTTTAACGGCTTGTTTTTAAGTCTAACTGTGATTTTTGCAAATTATCGTCGTACTCTCAAATCGGGATACCCAGGACTACGCGGTCAGTTCCTACAAGTTGCATTGGTCCCGTGCGAGGTGTTCGTGCCTCCTACTGGGACGTTTGGGGGTTGGTTTGGGTTTTCACCCCTTAACGGCTAGTTTTTAAGTCTAATTGTGATTTTTGCAAATTATCGTCATACTCTGAAATCGGGAGACCAGGGACTACGCGGTCAGTTACTACAAGTTGCATTGGTCCCGTGCGAGAAGTTAGTACCTCCTACGGGGTTTGGGGGCGGGTTTCGGTTTTCACCCTTTAATGGCTTGTTTTTAAGTCTAAGTGTGATTTTTGCAAATTATCGTCATACCCTCAAGCCGGGACACCCGGGACTACGCGGTCAGTTCCTATAAGTTGCATTGGTCCCGTGCGAGGTGTTCGTGCCTCCAACGGGGTCGTTTGGGGCTGGTTTGGGTTTTCACCCTTTAACAGCTTGTTTTTAAGTCTAAGTGTGATTTTTGCAAATTATCGTCATACTCTCAAAGCAGGACACCCGAGACTACGCGGTCAGTTACTACAAGTTGCATTGGTCCCGTGCGAGGTGTTCGTGCCTCCTACGGGGTCGTTTGGGGGCTGGTTTGGGTTTTCACCCTTTAATGGCCTGTTTTTAAGTCTAAGTGTGATTTTTGCAAATTATTATCGTACTCTCAAACCAGGACACCCGGGACTACGCGGTCAGTTCCTAAAAGTTGCATTGGTTCCGTGCGAGGTGTTCGTGCCTCCTACGGGGCCGTGTGAGGGCTGGTTTGGGTTTTCACCCCTTAACGGCTTATTTTTAAGTCTAAGTGTGATTTTTGCAAATTATCGTCGTACTCTCAAATCGGGATACCCGGGACTACGCGGTCAGTTCCTACAAGTTGCATTGGTCCCGTGCGAGCTGTTTGTGCCTCCTACGGGGTCGTTTGGGGGCTGGTTTGGGTTTTCACCACATAACGACTAGTTTTTAAGTCTAAGTGTGATTTTTGCAAATTATCGTCATACTCTCAAATCGGGAGACCGGGGACTACGCGGTCAGTTCCTACAAGTTGCATTGGTTCCTTGCGAGGTGTTCGTACCTCCTACGGGACCGTTTGGGGGCTGGTTTGGGATTTCACCCCTTAACGGCTTGTTTTTAAGTTCAAGTGTGATTTTTGCAAATTACCGTCATACTCTCAAACCGGGACACCCGGGACTACGCGGTCAGTTCCTATAAGTTGCATTGGTCCCGTGCTAGGTGTTCGTGCCTCCTACGGGGTCGTTTGGGGGCTGGTTTGGGTTTTCACCCTTTAACGGCTAGTTTTTAAGTTTAAGTGTGATTTTTGCAAATTATCGTCATACTCTCAAATCGGGAGACCCGGGACTACGCGGTCAGTTCCTACAAGTTGCATTGGTCCCGTGCGAGGTGTTCGTGCCTCCTACGGGGTCGTTTGGGGGTTGGTTTGGGTTTTCACCCCTTAACGGCTAGTTTTTAAGTCTTAAGTGTGATTTTTGCAAATTATCGTCGTACTCTCAAATCAGGAGACCCGGGACTACGCGGTCAGTTCCTACAAGTTGCATTGGTCCCGTGCGAGGTGTTCGTGCCTCCTACGGGGTCGTTTGGGGGCTGGTTTAGGTTTTCACCCTTTAACGGCTAGTTTTTAAGTCTAAGTGTGATTTTTGCAAATTATCGTCGTACTCTCAAATCGGGAGATCCGCGACTACGCGGTCAGTACCTAAAAGTTGCATTGCTCCCGTGCGAGGTGTTAGTACCTCCTACGGGGTTTGGGGGCTGGTTTCGGTTTTCACCCTTTAATGGCTTGTTTTTAAGTCTAAGTGTGATTTTTGCAAATTATCGTCATACTCTCAAGCCGGGACACCCGGGACTACGCGGTCAGTTCCTACAAGTTGCATTGGTCCCGTGCGAGGTGTTCGTGCCTCCTACGGGGCCGTTTGGGGGCTGGTTTGGGTTTTCACCCTTCAACGGCTATTTTTTAAGTCTAAGTGTGATTTTTGCAAATTATCGGCATACTCTCAAATCGGGATGCCCAGGACTACGCGGTCAGTTCCTACAAGTTGCATTGGTCCCTTGCGAGGTGTTCGTGCCTCCTACAGGGACGTTTGGGGGTTGGTTTGGGTTTTCACCCCTTAACGGCTAGTTTTTAAGTCTAATTGTGATTTTTGCAAATTATCGTCATACTCTGAAATCGGGAGACCAGGGACTACGCGGTCAGTTACTACAAGTTGCATTGGTCCCGTGCGAGGTGTTAGTACCTCCTACGGGGTTTGGGGGCTGGTTTCGGTTTTCACCCTTTAATGGCTTGTTTTTAAGTCTAAGTGTGATTTTTGCAAATTATCGTCATACTCTCAAGCCGGGACACCCGGGACTACGCGGTCAGTTCCTATAAGTTGCATTGGTCCTGTGCGAGGTGTTCATGCCTCCAACGGGGTCTTTTGGGGGCTGGTTTGGGTTTTCACCTTTTAACAGCTTGTTTTTAAGTCTAAGTGTGATTTTTGCAAATTATCGTCATACTCTCAAAGCAGAACACCCGAGACTACGCGGTCAGTTCCTACAAGTTGCATTGGTCCCGTGCGAGGTGTTCGTGCCTCCTACGGGGTCGTTTGGAGGCTGGTTTGGGTTTTCACCCTCTAATGGCCTGTTTTTAAGTCTAAGTGTGATTTTTGCAAATTATTATCGTACTCTCAAACCAGGACACCCGGGACTACGCGGTCAGTTCCTAAAAGTTGCATTGGTCCCGTGCGAGGTGTTCGTGCCTCCTACGGGGCCGTGTGGGGGTTGGTTTGGGTTTTCACCCCTTAACGGCTAGTTTTTAAGTCCAAGTGTGATTTTTGCAAATTATCATCGTACTCTCAAATCGGGAGACCCGGGACTACGCGGTCAGTTCCTACAAGTTGCATTGGTCCCGTGCGAGGTGTTCGTACCTCTTACGGGGCCGTTTGGGGACTGGTTTTGGTTTTCACCCTATAACGGCTTATTTTTAAGTCTAAGTGTGATTTTTGCAAATTATCGTCGTACTCTCAAATCGGGATACCCGGGACTACGCGGTCAGTTCCTACAAGTTGCATTGGTCCCGTGCGAGCTGTTCGTGCCTCCTACGGGGTCGTTTGGGGGCTGGTTTGGGTTTTCACCCCATAACGACTAGTTTTTAAGTCTAAGTGTGATTTTCGCAAATTATCGTCATACTCTCAAATCGGGAGACCGGGGACTACGCGGTCAGTTCCTACAAGTTGCATTGGTTCCGTGCGAGGTGATCGTACCTCCTACGGGGCCGTTTGGGGGCTGGTTTGGGATTTCACCCTTTAACGGCTTGTTTTTAAGTTGAAGTGTGATTTTTGCAAATTATCGTCATACTCTCAAACCGGGACACCCGGGACTACGCGGTCAGTTCCCATAAGTTGCATTGGTCCCGTGCTAGGTGTTCGTGCCTCCTACGGGGTCGTTTGGGGGCTGGTTTGGGTTTTAACCCTTTAACGGCTAGTTTTTAAGTCTAAGTGTGATTTTTGCAAATTATCGTCATACTCTCAAATCGGGAGATCCGAGACTACGCGGTCAGTCCCTACAAGTTGTATTGGTCCCGTGCGAGGTGTCCGTGCCTCCTACGGGGCCGTTTGGGGGCTGGTTTGGGTTTTCACCCCTTAACGGCTAGTTTTTTAAGTCTAAGTGTGATTTTTGCAAATTATCGTCATACTCTCAAATCGGGAGATCCGGGACTACGCGGTCAGTTCCTACAAGTTGTATTGGTCCCGTGCGAGGTGTCCGTGCCTCCTACGGGGCCGTTTGGGGGCTGGTTTGGGTTTTCACCCCTTAACGGCTAGTTTTTTAAGTCTAAGTGTGATTTTTGCAAATTATCGTCGTACTCTCAAATCAGGAGATCCGGGACTACGCGGTCAGTCCCTACAAGTTGCATTGGTCCCGTGCGAGGTGTTCATGCCTCCTACGGGGCCGTTTGAGGGCTGGTTTGCGTTTTCACCCTTTAACGGCTATTTTTTAAGTCTAAGTGTGATTTTTGCAAATTATCGTCGTACTCTCAAATCAGGAGATCCGGGACTACGCGGTCAGTTCCTACAAGTTGCATTGGTCCCGTGCGAGGTGTTCGTGCCTCCTACTGGGACGTTTGGGGGTTGGTTTGGGTTTTCACCCCTTAACGGCTAGTTTTTAAGTCTAATTGTGATTTTTGCAAATTATCGTCATACTCTGAAATCGGGAGACCAGGGACTACGCGGTCAGTTACTACAAGTTGCATTGGTCCCGTGCGAGAAGTTAGTACCTCCTACGGGGTTTGGGGGCGGGTTTCGGTTTTCACCCTTTAATGGCTTGTTTTTAAGTCTAAGTGTGATTTTTGCAAATTATCGTCATACCCTCAAGCCGGGACACCCGGGACTACGCGGTCAGTTCCTATAAGTTGCATTGGTCCCGTGCGAGGTGTTCGTGCCTCCAACGGGGTCGTTTGGGGCTGGTTTGGGTTTTCACCCTTTAACAGCTTGTTTTTAAGTCTAAGTGTGATTTTTGCAAATTATCGTCATACTCTCAAAGCAGGACACCCGAGACTACGCGGTCAGTTACTACAAGTTGCATTGGTCCCGTGCGAGGTGTTCGTGCCTCCTACGGGGTCGTTTGGGGGCTGGTTTGGGTTTTCACCCTTTAATGGCCTGTTTTTAAGTCTAAGTGTGATTTTTGCAAATTATTATCGTACTCTCAAACCAGGACACCCGGGACTACGCGGTCAGTTCCTAAAAGTTGCATTGGTTCCGTGCGAGGTGTTCGTGCCTCCTACGGGGCCGTGTGAGGGCTGGTTTGGGTTTTCACCCCTTAACGGCTTATTTTTAAGTCTAAGTGTGATTTTTGCAAATTATCGTCGTACTCTCAAATCGGGATACCCGGGACTACGCGGTCAGTTCCTACAAGTTGCATTGGTCCCGTGCGAGCTGTTTGTGCCTCCTACGGGGTCGTTTGGGGGCTGGTTTGGGTTTTCACCACATAACGACTAGTTTTTAAGTCTAAGTGTGATTTTTGCAAATTATCGTCATACTCTCAAATCGGGAGACCGGGGACTACGCGGTCAGTTCCTACAAGTTGCATTGGTTCCTTGCGAGGTGTTCGTACCTCCTACGGGACCGTTTGGGGGCTGGTTTGGGATTTCACCCCTTAACGGCTTGTTTTTAAGTTCAAGTGTGATTTTTGCAAATTACCGTCATACTCTCAAACCGGGACACCCGGGACTACGCGGTCAGTTCCTATAAGTTGCATTGGTCCCGTGCTAGGTGTTCGTGCCTCCTACGGGGTCGTTTGGGGGCTGGTTTGGGTTTTCACCCTTTAACGGCTAGTTTTTAAGTTTAAGTGTGATTTTTGCAAATTATCGTCATACTCTCAAATCGGGAGACCCGGGACTACGCGGTCAGTTCCTACAAGTTGCATTGGTCCCGTGCGAGGTGTTCGTGCCTCCTACGGGGTCGTTTGGGGGTTGGTTTGGGTTTTCACCCTTTAACGGCTAGTTTTTAAGTCTTAAGTGTGATTTTTGCAAATTATCGTCGTACTCTCAAATCAGGAGACCCGGGACTACGCGGTCAGTTCCTACAAGTTGCATTGGTCCCGTGCGAGGTGTTCGTGCCTCCTACGGGGTCGTTTGGGGGCTGGTTTAGGTTTTCACCCTTTAACGGCTAGTTTTTAAGTCTAAGTGAGATTTTTGCAAATTATCGTCGTACTCTCAAATCGGGAGATCCGCGACTACGCGGTCAGTACCTAAAAGTTGCATTGCTCCCGTGCGAGGTGTTAGTACCTCCTACGGGGTTTGGGGGCTGGTTTCGGTTTTCACCCTTTAATGGCTTGTTTTTAAGTCTAAGTGTGATTTTTGCAAATTATCGTCATACTCTCAAGCCGGGACACCCGGGACTACGCGGTCAGTTCCTACAAGTTGCATTGGTCCCGTGCGAGGTGTTCGTGCCTCCTACGGGGCCGTTTGGGGGCTGGTTTGGGTTTTCACCCTTCAACGGCTATTTTTTAAGTCTAAGTGTGATTTTTGCAAATTATCGGCATACTCTCAAATCGGGATGCCCAGGACTACGCGGTCAGTTCCTACAAGTTGCATTGGTCCCTTGCGAGGTGTTCGTGCCTCCTACAGGGACGTTTGGGGGTTGGTTTGGGTTTTCACCCCTTAACGGCTAGTTTTTAAGTCTAATTGTGATTTTTGCAAATTATCGTCATACTCTGAAATCGGGAGACCAGGGACTACGCGGTCAGTTACTACAAGTTGCATTGGTCCCGTGCGAGGTGTTAGTACCTCCTACGGGGTTTGGGGGCTGGTTTCGGTTTTCACCCTTTAATGGCTTGTTTTTAAGTCTAAGTGTGATTTTTGCAAATTATCGTCATACTCTCAAGCCGGGACACCCGGGACTACGCGGTCAGTTCCTATAAGTTGCATTGGTCCTGTGCGAGGTGTTCATGCCTCCAACGGGGTCTTTTGGGGGCTGGTTTGGGTTTTCACCTTTTAACAGCTTGTTTTTAAGTCTAAGTGTGATTTTTGCAAATTATCGTCATACTCTCAAAGCAGAACACCCGAGACTACGCGGTCAGTTCCTACAAGTTGCATTGGTCCCGTGCGAGGTGTTCGTGCCTCCTACGGGGTCGTTTGGAGGCTGGTTTGGGTTTTCACCCTCTAATGGCCTGTTTTTAAGTCTAAGTGTGATTTTTGCAAATTATTATCGTACTCTCAAACCAGGACACCCGGGACTACGCGGTCAGTTCCTAAAAGTTGCATTGGTCCCGTGCGAGGTGTTCGTGCCTCCTACGGGGCCGTGTGGGGGTTGGTTTGGGTTTTCACCCCTTAACGGCTAGTTTTTAAGTCCAAGTGTGATTTTTGCAAATTATCATCGTACTCTCAAATCGGGAGACCCGGGACTACGCGGTCAGTTCCTACAAGTTGCATTGGTCCCGTGCGAGGTGTTCGTACCTCTTACGGGGCCGTTTGGGGACTGGTTTTGGTTTTCACCCTATAACGGCTTATTTTTAAGTCTAAGTGTGATTTTTGCAAATTATCGTCGTACTCTCAAATCGGGATACCCGGGACTACGCGGTCAGTTCCTACAAGTTGCATTGGTCCCGTGCGAGCTGTTCGTGCCTCCTACGGGGTCGTTTGGGGGCTGGTTTGGGTTTTCACCCCATAACGACTAGTTTTTAAGTCTAAGTGTGATTTTCGCAAATTATCGTCATACTCTCAAATCGGGAGACCGGGGACTACGCGGTCAGTTCCTACAAGTTGCATTGGTTCCGTGCGAGGTGATCGTACCTCCTACGGGGCCGTTTGGGGGCTGGTTTGGGATTTCACCCTTTAACGGCTTGTTTTTAAGTTGAAGTGTGATTTTTGCAAATTATCGTCATACTCTCAAACCGGGACACCCGGGACTACGCGGTCAGTTCCCATAAGTTGCATTGGTCCCGTGCTAGGTGTTCGTGCCTCCTACGGGGTCGTTTGGGGGCTGGTTTGGGTTTTAACCCTTTAACGGCTAGTTTTTAAGTCTAAGTGTGATTTTTGCAAATTATCGTCATACTCTCAAATCGGGAGATCCGAGACTACGCGGTCAGTCCCTACAAGTTGTATTGGTCCCGTGCGAGGTGTCCGTGCCTCCTACGGGGCCGTTTGGGGGCTGGTTTGGGTTTTCACCCCTTAACGGCTAGTTTTTTAAGTCTAAGTGTGATTTTTGCAAATTATCGTCATACTCTCAAATCGGGAGATCCGGGACTACGCGGTCAGTTCCTACAAGTTGTATTGGTCCCGTGCGAGGTGTCCGTGCCTCCTACGGGGCCGTTTGGGGGCTGGTTTGGGTTTTCACCCCTTAACGGCTAGTTTTTTAAGTCTAAGTGTGATTTTTGCAAATTATCGTCGTACTCTCAAATCAGGAGATCCGGGACTACGCGGTCAGTCCCTACAAGTTGCATTGGTCCCGTGCGAGGTGTTCATGCCTCCTACGGGGCCGTTTGAGGGCTGGTTTGCGTTTTCACCCTTTAACGGCTATTTTTTAAGTCTAAGTGTGATTTTTGCAAATTATCGTCGTACTCTCAAATCAGGAGATCCGGGACTACGCGGTCAGTTCCTACAAGTTGCATTGGTCCCGTGCGAGGTGTTCGTGCCTCCTACGGGGCCGTTTGGGGGCTGGTTTGGGTTTTCACCCTTTAACGGCTAGTTTTTAAGTCTAAGTGTGATTTTTGCAAATTATCGTCGTACTCTCAAATCGGGAGATCCGCGACTACGCGGTCAGTTCCTACAAGTTGCATTGGTCCCGTGCGAGGTGTTAGTACCTCCTACGGGGTTTGGGGGCTGGTTTCGGTTTTCACCCTTTAATGGCTTTTTTTTAAGTCTAAGTGTGATTTTTGCAAATTATCGTCATACTCTCAAGCCGGGACACCCGGGACTACGCGGTCAGTTCCTACAAGTTGTATTGGTCCCGTGCGAGGTGTTCGTGCCTCCTACGGGGCCGTTTGGGGGCTGGTTTGGGTTTTCACCCTTCAACGGCTATTTTTTAAGTCTAAGTGTGATTTTTGCAAATTATCGTCATACTCTCAAATCGGGATACCCAGGACTACGCGGTCAGTTCCTACAAGTTGCATTGGTCCCGTGCGAGGTGTTCGTGCCTCCTACTGGGACGTTTGGGGGTTGGTTTGGGTTTTCACCCCTTAACGGCTAGTTTTTAAGTCTAATTGTGATTTTTGCAAATTATCGTCATACTCTGAAATCGGGAGACCAGGGACTACGCGGTCAGTTACTACAAGTTGCATTGGTCCCGTACGAGGTGTTAGTACCTCCTACGGTGTTTGGGGGCTGGTTTCGGTTTTCACCCTTTAATGGCTTGTTTTTAAGTCTAAGTGTGATTTTTGCAAATTATCGTCATACTCTCAAGCCGGGACACCCGGGACTACGCGGTCAGTTTCTATAAGTTGCATTGGTCCCGTGCGAGGTGTTCGTGCCTCCAACGGGGTCGTTTGGGGGCTGGTTTGGGTTTTCACCCTTTAACAGCTTGTTTTTAAGTCTAAGTGTGATTTTTGCAAATTATCGTCATACTCTCAAAGCAGAACACCCGAGACTACGCGGTCAGTTCCTACAAGTTGCATTGGTCCCGTGCGAGGTGTTCGTGCCTCCTACGGGGTCGTTTGGGGGCTGGTTTGGGTTTTCACCCTTTAATGGCCTGTTTTTAAGTCTAAGTGTGATTTTTGCAAATTATTATCGTACTCTCAAACCAGGACACCCGGGACTACGCGGTCAGTTCCTAAAAGTTGCATTGGTCCCGTGCGAGGTGTTCGTGCCTCCTACGGGGCCGTGTGGGGGCTGGTTTGGGTTTTCACCCCTTAACGGCTAGTTTTTAAGTCCAAGTGTGATTTTTGCAAATTATCATCGTACTCTCAAATCGGGAGACCCGGGACTACGCGGTCAGTTCCTACAAGTTGCATTGGTCCCGTGCGAGGTGTTCGTACCTCTTACGGGGCCGTTTGGGGACTGGTTTTGGTTTTCACCCTTTAACGGCTTATTTTTAAGTCTAAGTGTGATTTTTGCAAATTATCGTCGTACTCTCAAATCGGGATACCCGGGACTACGCGGTCAGTTCCTACAAATTACATTGGTCCCGTGCGAGCTGTTCGTGCCTCCTACGGGGTCGTTTGGGGGCTGGTTTGGGCTTTCACCCCATAACGACTAGTTTTTAAGTCTAAGTGTGATTTTCGCAAATTATCGTCATATACTCTCAAATCGGGAGACCGGGGACTACGCGGTCAGTTCCTACAAGTTGCATTGGTTCCGTGCGAGGTGTTCGTACCTCCTACGGGGCCGTTTGGGGGCTGCTTTGGGATTTCACCCTTTAACGGCTTGTTTTTAAGTTTAAGTGTGATTTTTGCAAATTATCGTCATACTCTCAAAGCAGAACACCCGAGACTACGCGGTCAATTCCTACAAGTTGCATTGGTCCCGTGCGAGGTGTTCGGGCCTCCTACGGGGTCGTTTGGGGGGTGGTTTGGGTTTTCACCCTTTAATGGCCTGTTTTTAAGTCTAAGTGTGATTTTTGCAAATTATTATCGTACTCTCAAACCAGGACACCCGGGACTACGCGGTCAGTTCCTAAAAGTTGCATTGGTCCCGTGCGAGGTTTTCCTGCCTCCTACGGGGCCGTGTTAGTCCCGTGCGAGGTGTTCGTGCCTCCTACGGGGCCGTGTGGGGGCTGGTTTGGGTTTTCACCCCTTAACGGCTAGTTTTTAAGTCCAAGTGTGATTTTTGCAAATTATCATCGTACTCTCAAATCGGGAGACCCGGGACTACGCGGTCAGTTCCTACAAGTTGTATTGGTCCCGTGCGAGGTGTTCGTGCCTCCTACGGGGCCGTTTGGGGGCTGGTTTGGGTTTTCAACCCTTAACGGCTAGTTTTTTAAGTCTAAGTGTGATTTTTGAAAATTATCGTCGTACTCTCAAATCGGGAGATCCGCGACTACGCGGTCAGTTCCTACAAGTTGCATTGGTCCCGTGCGAGGTGTTCGTGCCTCCTACGGGGTCGTTTGGGGGCCGGTTTGGGTTTTCACCCCTTAACGGCTTGTTTTTAAGTTTAAGTGTGATTTTTGCAAATTATCGTCCTATTCACAAACCGGGAGATCCGGGACTATGCAGTCAATTCCTACAAGTTACATTGGTCTCGTGCGAGGTGTTCGTGCCTCCTACGGGGCCGTTTGGTGGCTGGTTTGGGTTTTCATCCCTTAACGGCTAGTTTTTAAGTCTAAGTGTGATTTTTGCAAATTATCGTCATACTCTCAAATCGGGAGACCGGGGACTACGCGGTCAGTTCCTACAAGTTGCAATGGTCCCGTGCGATGTGTTCGTACCTCCTACGGGGCCGTTGGGGGGCTGGTTTGGGTTTCACCCTTTAACGGCTTATTTTTAAGTTTAAGTGTGATTTTTGCAAATTATCGTCATACTCTCAAACCGGGACACACCCGAGACTACGCGGTCAATTCCTATAAGTTGCATTGGTCCCGTGCGAGGTGTTCGTGCCTCCAACGGGGTCGTTTGGGTGCTGGTGTGGGTTTTCACCCTTTACATCAAGTTTTTAAGTCCAAGTGTGATTTTAGCAAATTATCATCGTACTTACAAACCGGGAGATCCGGGACTACGCGGTCAGTTCCTACAAGTTGCATTGGTCCCGTGCGAGGTGTTCGTACCTCCTACGGGGCCGTTCGGGGCTGGTTTCGGTTTTCACCCTTTAACGGCTTGTTTTTAAGTTTAAGTGTGATTTTTGCAAATTATCGTCATACTCTCAAACCGGGACACACCTGGGACTACGGTTTGGGTTTTCACCCCTTAACGGCTAGTTTTTAAGTCTAAGTGTGATTTTTGCAAATTATCGTCGTACTCTCAAATCGGGAGACCCGGGACTACGCGGTCAGTTCCTACAAGTTGCATTGGTCTCGTGCGAGGTGTTCGTACCTCCTACGGGGCCGTTTGGGGGCTGGTTTCGTTTTCACCCTTTAACGACTTGTTTTTAAGTCTAAGTGTGATTTTTGCAAATTATCGTCATACTCTCAAACCAGGACACCCGGGACCACGCGGTCAGTTCCTACAAGTTGTATTGGTCCTATGCGAGGTGTTCGTGCCTCCTACGGAGTCGTTTGGGGGCCGGTTTGGGTTTTCACCCTTTAACGGCTTGTTTTTAAGTCCAAGTGTGATTTTTGCAAATTATCATCCTATTCACAAACCGGGAGATCCGGGACTATGCGGTCAGTTCCTACATGTTGCATTGGTCCCGTGCGAGGTGTTCGTGCCTCCTACGGGGTCGTTTGGTGGCTGGTTTGGGTTTTCACCCCTTAACGGCTAGTTTTTAAGTCTAAGTGTGATTTTTGCAAATTATCGTCGTACTCTCAAATCGGGAGACCCGGGACAACGCGGTCAGTTCGTACAAGTTGCATTGGTCCCGTGCGAGGTGTTCGTACCTCCTACAGGGCCGTTTGAGGGCTGGTTTCGGTTTTCACCCTTTAACGACTTGTTTTTAAGTCTAAGTGTGATTTTTGCAAATTATCATCCTATTCACAAACCGGGAGATCCGGGACTATGCGGTCAGTTCCTACAAGTTGCATTGGTCCCGTGCGACGTGTTCGTGCCTCCTACGGGGTCGTTTGGTGGTTGGTTTGGGTTTTCACCCCTTAATGGCTAGTTTTTAAGTCTAAGTGTGATTTCTGCAAATTATCGTCGTACTCTCAAATCGGGAGACCCGGGACTACGCGGTCAGTTCGTACAAGTTGCATTGGTCCCGTGCGAGGTGTTCGTACCTCCTACGGGGCCGTTTGGGGACTGGTTTCGGTTTTCACCCTTTAACGGCTTGTTTTTAAGTCTCAATGTGATTTTTTCAAATTATCGTCATACTTTCAAATCGGGACACCCGGTACTACGCGGTCAGTTCCTACAAGTTGCATTGGTCCCGTGCGAGGTGTTCGTGCCTCCTACGGGGTCGTTTGGGGGCTGGTTTGGGTTTTCACCCTTTAACGGCTAGTTTTTAAGTCTAAGTGTGATTTTTGCAAATTATCGTCCTACTCTCAAATCGGGATACCCAGGTCTACGCGGTCAGTTCCTACAAGTTGCATTAGTCCCGTGCGAAGAGTTCGTGCCTCCTACGGGGTCGTTTGGGGGCTGATTTGGGTTTTCACCCCTAAACGGCTAGTTTTTAAGTCCAAGTGTGATTTTTGCATATTATCGTCGTACTCTCAAATCGGGAGACCCGGGACTACGCGGTCAGTTCCTACAAGTTGCATTGGTCCCGTGCGAGGTGTTCGTACCTCTTACGGGGCCGTTTGGGGACTGGTTTTGGTTTTCACCCTTTAACGGCTTATTTTTAAGTCTAAGTGTGATTTTTGCAAATTATCGTCGTACTCTCAAATCGGGATACCCGGGACTACGCGGTCAGTTCCTACAAGTTGCATTGGTCCCGTGCGAGCTGTTCGTGCCTCCTACGGGGTCGTTTGGGGGCTGGTTTGGGTTTTCACCCCATAACGACTAGTTTTTAAGTCTAAGTGTGATTTTTGCAAATTATCGTCATACTCTCAAATCGGGAGACCGGGGACTACGCGGTCAGTTCCTACAAGTTGCATTGGTTCCGTGCGAGGTGTTCGTACCTCCTACGGGGCCGTTTGGGGGCTGATTTGGGATTTCACCCTTTAACGGCTTGTTTTTAAGTTCAAGTGTGATTTTTGCAAATTATCGTCATACTCTCAAACCGGGACACCCAGGACTACGCGGTCAGTTCCTATAAGTTGCATTGGTCCCGTGCTAGGTGTTCGTGCCTCCTACGGGGTCGTTTGGGGGCTGGTTTGGGTTTTCACCCTTTAACGGCTAGTTTTTAAGTCTAAGTGTGATTTTTGCAAATTATCGTCATACTCTCAAATCGGGAGATCCGGGACTACGCGGTCAGTTCCTACAAGTTGTATTGGTCCCGTGCGAGGTGTCCGTGCCTCCTACGGGGCCGTTTGGGTGCTGGTTTGGGTTTTCACCCCTTAACGGCTAGTTTTTTAAGTCTAAGTGTGATTTTTGCAAATTATCGTCGTACTCTCAAACCGGGAGATCCGGGACTACGCGGTCAGTTCCTACAAGTTGCATTGGTCCCGTGCGAGGTGTTCGTGCCTCCTACGGGGCCGTTTGGGGGCTGGTTTGGGTTTTCACCCTTTAACGGCTATTTTTTAAGTCTAAGTGTGATTTTTGAAAATTATCGTCGTACTCTCAAATCAGGAGACCCGGGACTACGCGGTCAGTTCCTACAAGTTGCATTGGTCCCGTGCGAGGTGTTCGTGCCTCCTACGGGGTCGTTTGGGGGCTGGTTTAGGTTTTCACCCTTTAACGGCTAGTTTTTAAGTCTAAGTGTGATTTTTGCAAATTATCGTCGTACTCTCAAATCGGGACATCCGCGACTACGCGGTCAGTTCCTACAAGTTGCATTGGTCCCGTGCGAGGTGTTAGTACCTCCTACGGGGTTTGGGGGCTGGTTTCGGTTTTCACCCTTTAATGGCTTGTTTTTAAGTCTAAGTGTGATTTTTGCAAATTATCGTCATACTCTCAAGCCGGGACACCCGGGACTACGCGGTCAGTTCCTACAAGTTGCATTGGTCCCGTGCGAGGTGTTCGTGCCTCCTACGGGGCCGATTGGGGGCTGGTTTGGATTTTCACCCTTCAACGGATATTTTTTAAGTCTAAGTGTGATTTTTGCAAATTATCGTCATACTCTCAAATCGGGATACCCAGGACTACGCGGTCAGTTCCTACAAGTTGCATTGGTCCCGTGCGAGGTGTTCGTGCCTCCTACTGGGACGTTTGGGGGTTGGTTTGGGTTTTCACCCCTTAACGGCTAGTTTTTAAGTCTAATTGTGATTTTTGCAAATTATCGTCATACTCTGAAATCGGGAGACCAGGGACTACGCGGTCAGTTACTACAAGTTGCATTGGTCCCGTGCGAGGTGTTAGTACCTCCTACGGGGTTTGGGGGCTGGTTTCGGTTTTCACCCTTTAATGGCTTGTTTTTAAGTCTAAGTGTGATTTTTGCAAATTATCGTCATACTCTCAAGCCGGGACACCCGGGACTACGCGGTCAGTTCCTATAAGTTGCATTGGTCCCGTGCGAGGTGTTCGTGCCTCCAATGGGGTCGTTTGGGGGCTGGTTTGGGTTTTCACCCTTTAACAGCTTGTTTTTAAGTCTAAGTGTGATTTTTGCAAATTATCGTCATACTCTCAAAGCAGAACACCCGAGACTACGCGGTCAGTTCCTACAAGTTGCATTGGTCCCGTGCGAGGTGTTCGTGCCTCCTACGGGGTCGTTTGGGGGCTGGTTTGGGTTTTCACCCTTTAATGGCCTGTTTTTAAATCTAAGTGTGATTTTTGCAAATTATTATCGTACTCTCAAACCAGGACACCCGGGACTACGCGGTCAGTTCCTAAAAGTTGCATTGGTCCCGTGCGAGGTGTTCGTGCCTCCTACGGGGCCGTGTGGGGGCTGGTTTGGGTTTTCACCCCTTAACGGCTAGTTTTTAAGTCCAAGTGTGATTTTTGCAAATTATCATCGTACTCTCAAATCGGGAGACCCGGGACTACGCGGTCAGTTCCTACAAGTTGCATTGGTCCCGTGCGAGGTGTTCGTACCTCTTACGGGGCCGTTTGGGGACTGGTTTTGGTTTTCACCCTTTAACGGCTTATTTTTAAGTCTAAGTGTGATTTTTGCAAATCATCGTCGTACTCTCAAATCGGGATACCCGGGACTACGCGGTCAGTTCCTACAAGTTGCATTGGTCCCGTGCGAGCTGTTCGTGCCTCCTACGGGGTCGTTTGGGGGCTGGTTTGGGTTTTCACCCCATAACGACTAGTTATTAAGTCTAAGTGTGATTTTCGCAAATTATCGTCATACTCTCAAATCGGGAGACCGGGGACTACGCGGTCAGTTCCTACAAGTTGCATTGGTTCCGTGCGAGGTGTTCGTACCTCCTACGGGGCCGTTTGGGGGCTGGTTTGGGATTTCACCCTTTAACGACTTGTTTTTAAGTTTAAGTGTGATTTTTGCAAATTATCGCCATACTCTCAAACCGGGACACCCGGTTCCTATAAGTTGCATTGGTCCCGTGCTAGGTGTTCGTGCCTCCTACGGGGTCGTTTGGGGGCTGGTTTGGGTTTTCACCCTTTAATGGCTAGTTTTTAAGTCTAAGTGTGATTTTTGCAAATTATCGTCATACTCTCAAATCGGGAGATCCGGGACTACGCGGTCAGTTCCTACAAGTTGCATTGGTCCCGTGCGAGGTGTCCGTGCCTCCTACGGGGCCGTTTGGGCTCTGGTTTGGGTTTTCACCCCTTAACGGCTAGTTTTTTAAGTCTAAGTGTGATTTTTGCAAATTATCGTCGTACTCTCAAACCGGGAGATCCGGGACTACGCGGTCAGTTCCTACAAGTTGCATTGGTCCCGTGCGAGGTGTTCGTGCCTCCTACGGGGCCGTTTGGGGGCTTGTTTGGGTTTTCACCCTTTAACGGCTATTTTTTAAGTCTAAGTGTGATTTTTGCAAATTATCGTCGTACTCTCAAATCGGGAGACCCGGGACTACGCGGTCAGTTCCTACAGGTTGCATTGGTCCCGTGCGAGGTGTTCGTGCCTCCTACGGGGTCGTTTGGGGGCTGGTTTGGGTTTTCACCCTTTAATGGCTAGTTTTTAAGTCTAAGTGTGATTTTTGCAAATTATCGTCATACTCTCATGCCGGGACACCCGGGACTACGCGGTCAGTTCCTACAAGTTGCATTGGTCCCGTGCGAGGTGTTCGTGCCTCCTACGGGGCCGTTTGGGGGCTGGTTTGGGTTTTCACCCTTCAACGGCTATTTTTTAAGTCTAAGTGTGATTTTTGCAAATTATCGTCATACTCTCAAATCGGGATACCCAGGACTACGCGGTCAGTTCCTACAAGTTGCATTGGTCCCGTGCGAGGTGTTCGTGCCTCCTACTGGGATGTTTGGGGGTTGGTTTGGGTTTTCACCCCTTAACGGCTAGTTTTTAAGTCTAATTGTGATTTTTGCAAATTATCGTCATACTCTGAAATCGGGAGACCAGGGACTACGCGGTCAGTTACTACAAGTTGCATTGGTCCCGTGCGAGGTCTTAGTACGTCCTACGGGGTTTGGGGGCTGGTTTCGGTTTTCACCCTTTAATGGCTTGTTCTTAAGTCTAAGTGTGATTTTTGCAAATTATCGTCATACTCTCAAGCCGGGACACCCGGGACTACGCGGTCAGTTCCTATAAGTTGCATTGGTCCCGTGCGAGGTGTTCGTGCCTACAACGGGGTCGTTTGGGGGCTGGTTTGGATTTTCACCCTTTAACAGCTTGTTTTTAAGTCTAAGTGTGATTTTTGCAAATTATCGTCATACTCTCAAAGCAGAACACCCGAGACTACGCGGTCAGTTCCTACAAGTTGCATTGGTCCCGTGCGAGGTGTTCGTGCCTCCTACGGGGTCGTTTGGGGGCTGGTTTGGGTTTTCACCCTTTAATGGCCTGTTTTTAAGTCTAAGTGTGATTTTTGCAAATTATTATCGTACTCTCAAACCAGGACACTCGGGACTACGCGGTCAGTTCCTAAAAGTTGCATTGGTCCCGTGCGAGGTGTTCCTGGCTCCTACGGGGCCGTGTTGGTCCCGTGCGAGGTGTTCGTGCCTCCTACGGGGCCGTGTGGGGGCTGGTTTGGGTTTTCACCCCTTAACGGCTAGTTTTTAAGTCCAAGTGTGATTTTTGCAAATTATCATCGTACTCTCAAATCGGGAGACCCGGGACTACGCGGTCAGTTCCTACAAGTTGTATTGGTCCCGTGCGAGGTGTTCGTGCCTCCTACGGGGCCGTTTGGGGGCTGGTTTGGGTTTTCAACCCTTAACGGCTAGTTTTTTAAGTCTAAGTGTGAGTTTTGAAAATTATCGTCGTACTCTCAAACCGGGAGATCCGGGACTACGCGGTCAGTTCCTACAAGTTGCATTGGTCCCGTGCGAGGTGTTCGTGCCTCCTACGGGGCCGTTTGGGGGCTGGTTTGGGTTTTCACCCTTTAACGGCTATTATTTAAGTCTAAGTGTGATTTTTGCAAATTATCGTCGTACTCTCAAATCAGGAGACCCGGTACTACGCGGTCAGTTCCTACAAGTTGCATTGGTCCCGTGCGAGGTGTTCGTGCCTCCTACGGGGTCGTTTGGGGGCTGGTTTGGGTTTTCACCCGTTAACGGCTAGTTTTTGAGTCTAAGTGTGATTTTTGCAAATTATCGTCGTACTCTCAAATCGGGAGATCCGCGACTACGCGGTCAGTTCCTACAAGTTGCATTGGTCCCGTGCGAGGTGTTCGTGCCTCCTACGGGGTCGTTTGGGGGCCGGTTTGGGTTTTCACCCCTTAACGGCTTGTTTTTAAGTTTAAGTGTGATTTTTGCAAATTATCGTCCTATTCACAAACCGGGAGATCCGGGACTATGCAGTCAATTCCTACAAGTTACATTGGTCCCGTGCGAGGTGTTCGTGCCTCCTACGGGGTCGTTTGGTGGCTGGTTTGGGTTTTCATCCCTTAACGGCTAGTTTTTAAGTCTAAGTGTCATTTTTGCAAATTATCGTCATACTCTCAAATCGGGAGACCGGGGACTACGCGGTCAGTTCCTACAAGTTGCAATGGTCCCGTGCGATGTGTTCGTACCTCCTACGGGGCCGTTGGGGGGCTGGTTTGGGTTTCACCCTTTAACGGCTTATTTTTAAGTTTAAGTGTGATTTTTGCAAATTATCGTCATACTCTCAAACCGGGACACACCCGAGACTACGCGGTCAGTTCCTATAAGTTGCATTGGTCCCGTGCGAGGTGTTCGTGCCTCCAACGGGGTCATTTGGGGGCTGGTGTGGGTTTTCACCCTTTAACGGCAAGTTTTTAAGTCCAAGTGTGATTTTTGCAAATTATCATCGTACTTACAAACCGGGAGATCCGGGACTACGCGGTCAGTTCCTACAAGTTGCATTGGTCCCGTGCGAGGTGTTCGTACCTCCTACGGGACCGTTTGGGGGCTGGTTTCGGTTTTCACCCTTTAACGGCTTGTTTTTAAGTTTAAGTGTGATTTTTGCAAATTATCGTCATACTCTCAAACCGGGACACACCTGGGACTACGGTTTGGGTTTTCACCCCTTAACGGCTAGTTTTTAAGTCTAAGTGTGATTTTTGCAAATTATCGTCGTACTCTCAAATCGGGAGACCCGGGACTACGCGGTCAGTTCCTACAAGTTGCATTGGTCTCGTGCGAGGTGTTCGTACCTCCTACGGGGCCGTTTGGGGGCTGGTTTCGTTTTCACCCTTTAACGACTTGTTTTTAAGTCTAAGTGTGATTTTTGCAAATTATCGTCATACTCTCAAACCGGGACACCCGGGACCACGCGGTCAGTTCCTACAAGTTGTATTGGTCCTATGCGAGGTGTTCGTGCCTCCTACGGGGTCGTTTGGGGGCCGGTTTGGGTTTTCACCCTTTAACGGCTTGTTTTTAAGTCCAAGTGTGATTTTTGCAAATTATCATCCAATTCACAAACCGGGAGATCCGGGACTATGCGGTCAGTTCCTACATGTTGCATTGGTCCCGTGCGAGGTGTTCGTGCCTCCTACGGGGTCGTTTGGTGGCTGGTTTGGGTTTTCACCCCTTAACGGCTAGTTTTTAAGTCTAAGTGTGATTTTTGCAAATTATCGTCGTACTCTCAAATCGGGAGACCCGGGACTACGCGGTCAGTTCGTACAAGTTGCATTGGTCCCGTGCGAGGTGTTCGTACCTCCTACAGGGCCGTTTGGGGGCTGGTTTCGGTTTTCACCCTTTAACGACTTGTTTTTAAGTCAAGTGTGATTTTTGCAAATTATCATCCTATTCACAAACCGGGAGATCCGGGACTATGCGGTCAGTTCCTACAAGTTGCATTGGTCCCGTGCGACGTGTTCGTGCCTCCTACGGGGTCGTTTGGTGGTTGGTTTGGGTTTTCACCCCTTAATGGCTAGTTTTTAAGTCTAAGTGTGATTTCTGCAAATTATCGTCGTACTCTCAAATCGGGAGACCCGGGACTACGCGGTCAGTTCGTACAAGTTGCATTGGTCCCGTGCGAGGTGTTCGTACCTCCTACGGGGCCGTTTGGGGACTGGTTTTGGTTTTCACCCTTAACGGCTTGTTTTTAAGTCTCAATGTGATTTTTTCAAATTATCGTCATACTTTCAAACCGGGACACCCGGTACTACGCGGTCAGTTCCTACAAGTTGCATTGGTCCCGTGCGAGGTGTTCGTGCCTCCTACGGGGTCGTTTGGGGGCTGGTTTGGGTTTTCACCCTTTAACGGCTAGTTTTTAAGTCTAAGTGTGATTTTTGCAAATTATCGTCGTACTCTCAAATCGGGATACCCAGGTCTACGCGGTCAGTTCCTACAAGTTGCATTGGTCCCGTGCGAGGAGTTCGTGCCTCCTACGGGGTCGTTTGGGGGCTGATTTGGATTTTCACCCCTTAACGGCTAGTTTTTAAGTCCAAGTGTGATTTTTGCATATTATCGGCGTACTCTCAAATCGGGAGACCTGGGACTACGCGGTCAATTCCTACAAGTTGCATGGGGCCGTGCGAGGTGTCCGTGCCTCCTACAGGGCCGTTTGGGGACTGGTTTGGGTTTTCACCCCTTAACGGCTAGTTTTTAAGTCTAAATGTGATTTTTTCAAATTATCGTCATATTTTCAAACCGGGACACCCGGTACTACGCGGTCAGTTCCTACAAGTTGCATTGGTCCCGTGCGAGGTGTTCGTGCCTCCTACGGGGTCATTTGGGGGTTGGTTTGGGTTTTCACCCTTTAACGGCTAGTTTTTAAGTCTAAGTGTGATTTTTGCAAATTATCGTCGTACTCTCAAATCGGGATACCCAGGACTACGCGGTCAGTTCCTACAAGTTGCATTGGTCCCGTGCGAGGTGTTCGTACCTCCTACGGGGCCGTTTGGGGACTGGTTTGGGTTTTCACCCTTTAACGGCCTGTTTTTAACTCTAAGTGTGATTTTTGAAAATTATCCTCATACTTTCAAATCGGGAGACCCGAGACTACGTGGTAAGATTTTACAAGTTACATCGGTCCCCTACGAGGTGTTCGTGCCTCCTACGGGGTCGTTTGGGGGCCGATTTGGGTTTTCACCCTTTAACGGCATGTTTTTAACTCTAAGTGTGATTTTTGCAAATTATCGTCATACTCTCAAACTGGGAGACCCGGGACTATGCGGTCAGTTCCTAAAAGTTACATTGGTCCCGTGCGAAGTGTTCGTGCCTCCTACGGAGTCGTTTGGGGTCGATTTGGGTTTTCACCCTTTAAGAGATTGTTTTTAAGTTTACATGTGACTTTACAAATTATCATCCTATTTACAAACCGGGAGACCCGGGACTACGCGGTCAGTTCCTACAAGTTGCATTGGTCCCGTGCGAGGTGTTCGTACCTCCTACGGGGCCGTTTGGGGGCTGGTTTGGGTTTTCACCCTTTAATGGCCTGTTTTTAAGTCTAAGTGTGATTTTTGCAAATTATCATCGTAGTCTCAAACCAGGACACCCGGGACTACGCGGTCAGTTCCTACAAGTTGCATTGGTCCCGTGCGAGATGTCCGTGCCTCCTACCCGGCCGTTTGGGGACTGGTTTGGGTTTTCACCCCTTAACGGCTATTTTTTAAGTCAAAATGTGATTTTTTCAAATTATCGTCATACTTTCAAACCAGGACACCCGGTACTACGCGGTCAGTTCCTAAAAGTTGCATTGGTCCCGTGCGAGGAGTTCGTGCCTCCTACGGGGTCGTTTGGGGGCTGGTTTGGGTTTTCACCCCTTAACGGCTAGTGTTTAAGTCCAAGTGTGATTTTTGCAAATTATCGTCGTACTCTCAAATCGGGAGACCTGGGACTACGCGGTAAATTCCTACAAGTTGCATGGGGTCGTGCGAGGTGTTCGTACCTCCTACGGGGCCGTTTGGGGACAGGTTTGGGTTTTCACCCTTTAACGGCTTGTTTTTAAGTCTAAGTGTGATTTTTGCAAATTATCGTCGTACTCCCAAATCGGGATACCCAGGACTACGCGGTCAGTTCCTACAAGTTGCATTGGTCCCGTGCGAGGTGTTCGTGCCTCCTACGGGGTCGTTTCGGGGCTGGTTTGGGTTTTCACCCCTTAACGGCTAGTTTTTAAGTCTAACTGTGATTTTTGCAAATTATCGTCATACTCTCAAATCGGGAGATCCGGTACTACGCGGTCAGTTCCTACAAGTTGCATTGGTCCCGTGCGAAGTGTTCGTGCCTCCTACTAGGACGTTTGGGGGCTGGTTTGGGTTTTCACCCCTTAACGGCTAGTTTTTAAGTCTAATTGTGATTTTTGCAAATTATCGTCATACCCTCAAATCGGGAGACCAGGGACTACGCGGTCAGTTACTACAAGTTGCATTGGTCCCGTGCGAGGTGTTAGTACCTCCTACGGGGGTTGGGGGCTGGTTTCGGTTTTCACCCTTTAATGGCTTGTTTTTAAGTCTAAGTGTGATTTTTGCAAATTATCGTCATACTCTCAAGCCGGGACACCCGGGACTACGCGGTCAGTTACTATAAGTTGCATTGGTCCCGTGCGAGGTGTTCGTGCCTCCAACGGGGTCGTTTGGGGGCTGGTTTGGGTTTTCACCCTTTAACAGCTTGTTTTTAAGTCTAAGTGTGATTTTTGCAAATTATCGTCATACTCTCAAACCAGGACACCCGAGACTATGCGGTCAGTTCCTACAAGTTGCATTGGTCCCGTGCGAGGTGTTCGTGCCTCCTACGGGGTCGTTTGGGGGCTGGTTTGGGTTTTCACCCTTTAATGGCCTGTTTTTAAGTCTAAGTGTGATTTTTGCAAATTATCGTCGTACTCTCAAACCAGGACACCCGGGACTACGCGGTCAGTTCCTAAAAGTTGCATTGGTCCCGTGCGAGGTGTTCGTGCCTCCTACGGGGCCGTGTGGGGGCTGGTTTGGGTTTTCACCCCTTAACGGCTAGTTTTTAAGTCCAAGTGTGATTTTTGCAAATTATCATCGTACTCTCAAATCGGGAGACCCGGGACTACGCGGTCAGTTCCTACAAGTTGCATTGGTCCCGTGCGAGGTGTTCGTACCTCTTACGGGGCCGTTTGGGGACTGGTTTTTGTTTTCACCCTTTAACGGCTAATTTTTAAGTCTAAGTGTGATTTTTGCAAATTATCGTCGTACTCTCAAATCGGGATACCCGGGACTACGCGGTCAGTTCCTACAAGTTGCATTGGTCCCGTGCGAGCTGTTCGTGCCTCCTACGGGGTCGTTTGGGGGCTGGTTTGGGTTTTCACCCCTTAACGACTAGTTTTTAAGTCTAAGTGTGATTTTTGCAAATTATCGTCATACTCTCAAATCGGGAGACCGGGGACTACGCGGTCAGTTCCTACAAGTTGCATTGGTTCCGTGCGAGGTGTTCGTGCCTCCTACGGGGTCGTTTGGGGGCTGGTTTGGGATTTCACCCCTTAACGGCTTGTTTTTAAGTTTAAGTGTGATTTTTGCAAATTATCGTCATACTCTCAAACCGGGAGACCGGGGACTACGCGGTCAGTTCCTACAAGTTGCATTGGTCCCGTGCGAGGTGTTCGTACCTCCTACGGGGCCGTTTGGGAGCTGGTTTGGGATTTCACCCTTTAACGGCTTGTTTTTAAGTTTAAGTGTGATTTTTGCAAATTATCGTCATACTCTCAAATCGGGAGATCCAGGACTACGCGGTCAGTTCCTACAAGTTGCATTGGTCCCGTGCGAGCTGTTCGTGCCTCCTACGGGGTCGTTTGGGGGCTGGTTTGGGTTTTCACCCCTTAACGACTAGTTTTTAAGTCTAAGTGTGATTTTTGCAAATTATCGTCATACTCTCAAATCGGGAGACCGGGGACTACGCGGTCAGTTCCTACAAGTTGCATTGGTCCCGTGCGAGGTGTTCGTACCTCCTACGGGGCCGTTTGGGAGCTGGTTTGGGATTTCACCCTTTAACGGCTTGTTTTTAAGTTTAAGTGTGATTTTTGCAAATTATCGTCATACTCTCAAACCGCGACACCCGGGACTACGCGGTCAGTTCCTAGAAGTTGCATTGGTCCCGTGCGAGGTGTTCGTGCCTCCTACGGGGTCGTTTGGGGGCTGGTTTGGGTTTTCACCCTTTAACGGCTAGTTTTTAAGTCTAAGTGTGATTTTTGCAAATTATCGTCATACTCTCAAATCGGGAGATCCGGGACTACGCGGTCAGTTCCTACAAGTTGTATTGGTCCCGTGCGAGGTGTTCGTGCCTCCTATGGGGCCGTTTGGGAGCTGGTTTGGGTTTTCACCCCTTAACAGCTTGTTTTTAAGTCTAAGTGTGATTTTTGCAAATTATCGTCATACTCTCAAAGCAGAACACCCGAGACTACGCGGTCAGTTCCTACAAGTTGCATTGGTCCCGTGCGAGGTGTTCGTGCCTCCTACGGAGTCGTTTGGGGGCTGGTTTGGGTTTTCACCCTTTAATGGCCTGTTTTTAAGTCTAAGTGTGATTTTTGCAAATTATTATCGTACTCTCAAACCAGGACACCCGGGACTACGCGGTCAGTTCCTAAAAGTTGCATTGGTCCCGTGCGAGGTGTTCCTGCCTCCTACGGGGCCGTGTTGGTCCCGTGCGAGGTGTTCGTGCCTCCTACGGGGCCGTGTGGGGGCAGGTTTGGGTTTTCACCCCTTAACGGCTAGTTTTTAAGTCCAAGTGTGATTTTTGCAAATTATCATCGTACTCTCAAATCGGGAGACCCGGGACTACGCGGTCAGTTCCTACAAGTTGTATTGGTCCCGTGCGAGGTGTTCGTGCCTCCTACGGGGCCGTTTGGGGGCTGGTTTGGGTTTTCAACCCTTAACGGCTAGTTTTTTAAGTCTAAGTGTGATTTTTGAAAATTATCGTCGTACTCTCAAACCGGGAGATCCGGGACTACGCGGTCAGTTCCTACAAGTTGCATTGGTCCCGTGCGAGGTGTTCGTGCCTCCTACGGGGCCGTTTGGGGGCTGGTTTGGGTTTTCACCCTTTAACGGCTATTATTTAAGTCTAAGTGTGATTTTTGCAAATTATCGTCGTACTCTCAAATCAGGAGACCCGGTACTACGCGGTCAGTTCCTACAAGTTGCATTGGTCCCGTGCGAGGTGTTCGTGCCTCCTACGGGGTCGTTTGGAGGCTGGTTTGGGTTTTCACCCGTTAACGGCTAGTTTTTGAGTCTAAGTGTGATTTTTGCAAATTATCGTCGTACTCTCAAATCGGGAGATCCGCGACTACGCGGTCAGTTCCTACAAGTTGCATTGGTCCCGTGCGAGGTGTTCGTGCCTCCTACGGGGTCGTTTGGGGGCCGGTTTGGGTTTTCACCCCTTAACGGCTTGTTTTTAAGTTTAAGTGTGATTTTTGCAAATTATCGTCCTATTCACAAACCGGGAGATCCGGGACTATGCAGTCAATTCCTACAAGTTACAATGGTCCCGTGCGAGGTGTTCGTGCCTCCTACGGGGTCGTTTGGTGGCTGGTTTGGGTTTTCATCCCTTAACGGCTAGTTTTTAAGTCTAAGTGTCATTTTTGCAAATTATCGTCATACTCTCAAATCGGGAGACCGGGGACTACGCGGTCAGTTCCTACAAGTTGCAATGGTCCCGTGCGATGTGTTCGTACCTCCTACGGGGCCGTTGGGGGGCTGGTTTGGGTTTCACCCTTTAACGGCTTATTTTTAAGTTTAAGTGTGATTTTTGCAAATAATCGTCATACTCTCAAACCGGGACACACCCGAGACTACGCGGTCAGTTCCTATAAGTTGCATTGGTCCCGTGCGAGGTGTTCGTGCCTCCAACGGGGTCATTTGGGGGCTGGTGTGGGTTTTCACCCTTTAACGGCAAGTTTTTAAGTCCAAGTGTGATTTTTGCAAATTATCATCGTACTTACAAACCGGGAGATCCGGGACTACGCGGTCAGTTCCTACAAGTTGCATTGGTCCCGTGCGAGGTGTTCGTACCTCCTACGGGACCGTTTGGGGGCTGGTTTCGGTTTTCACCCTTTAACGGCTTGTTTTTAAGTTTAAGTGTGATTTTTGCAAATTATCGTCATACTCTCAAACCGGGACACACCTGGGACTACGGTTTGGGTTTTCACCCCTTAACGGCTAGTTTTTAAGTCTAAGTGTGATTTTTGCAAATTATCGTCGTACTCTCAAATCGGGAGACCCGGGACTACGCGGTCAGTTCCTACAAGTTGCATTGGTCTCGTGCGAGGTGTTCGTACCTCCTACGGGGCCGTTTGGGGGCTGGTTTCGTTTTCACCCTTTAACGACTTGTTTTTAAGTCTAAGTGTGATTTTTGCAAATTATCGTCATACTCTCAAACCGGGACACCCGGGACCACGCGGTCAGTTCCTACAAGTTGTATTGGTCCTATGCGAGGTGTTCGTGCCTCCTACGGGGTCGTTTGGGGGCCGGTTTGGGTTTTCACCCTTTAACGGCTTGTTTTTAAGTCCAAGTGTGATTTTTGCAAATTATCATCCTATTCACAAACCGGGAGATCCGGGACTATGCGGTCAGTTCCTACATGTTGCATTGGTCCCGTGCGAGGTGTTCGTGCCTCCTACGGGGTCGTTTGGTGGCTGGTTTGGGTTTTCACCCCTTAACGGCTAGTTTTTAAGTCTAAGTGTGATTTTTGCAAATTATCGTCATACTCTCAAATCGGGAGACCGGGGACTACGCGGTCAGTTCCTACAAGTTGCAATGGTCCCGTGCGATGTGTTCGTACCTCCTACGGGGCCGTTGGGGGGCTGGTTTGGGTTTCACCCTTTAACGGCTTATTTTTAAGTTTAAGTGTGATTTTTGCAAATTATCGTCATACTCTCAAACCGGGACACACCCGAGACTACGCGGTCAGTTCCTATAAGTTGCATTGGTCCCGTGCGAGGTGTTCGTGCCTCCAACGGGGTCATTTGGGGGCTGGTGTGGGTTTTCACCCTTTAACGGCAAGTTTTTAAGTCCAAGTGTGATTTTTGCAAATTATCATCGTACTTACAAACCGGGAGATCCGGGACTACGCGGTCAGTTCCTACAAGTTGCATTGGTCCCGTGCGAGGTGTTCGTACCTCCTACGGGACCGTTTGGGGGCTGGTTTCGGTTTTCACCCTTTAACGGCTTGTTTTTAAGTTTAAGTGTGATTTTTGCAAATTATCGTCATACTCTCAAACCGGGACACACCTGGGACTACGGTTTGGGTTTTCACCCCTTAACGGCTAGTTTTTAAGTCTAAGTGTGATTTTTGCAAATTATCGTCGTACTCTCAAATCGGGAGACCCGGGACTACGCGGTCAGTTCCTACAAGTTGCATTGGTCTCGTGCGAGGTGTTCGTACCTCCTACGGGGCCGTTTGGGGGCTGGTTTCGTTTTCACCCTTTAACGACTTGTTTTTAAGTCTAAGTGTGATTTTTGCAAATTATCGTCATACTCTCAAACCGGGACACCCGGGACCACGCGGTCAGTTCCTACAAGTTGTATTGGTCCTATGCGAGGTGTTCGTGCCTCCTACGGGGTCGTTTGGGGGCCGGTTTGGGTTTTCACCCTTTAACGGCTTGTTTTTAAGTCCAAGTGTGATTTTTGCAAATTATCATCCTATTCACAAACCGGGAGATCCGGGACTATGCGGTCAGTTCCTACATGTTGCATTGGTCCCGTGCGAGGTGTTCGTGCCTCCTACGGGGTCGTTTGGTGGCTGGTTTGGGTTTTCACCCCTTAACGGCTAGTTTTTAAGTCTAAGTGTGATTTTTGCAAATTATCGTCGTACTCTCAAATCGGGAGACCCGGGACTACGCGGTCAGTTCGTACAAGTTGCATTGGTCCCGTGCGAGGTGTTCGTACCTCCTACAGGGCCGTTTGGGGGCTGGTTTCGGTTTTCACCCTTTAACGACTTGTTTTTAAGTCTAAGTGTGATTTTTGCAAATTATCATCCTATTCACAAACCGGGAGATCCGGGACTATGCGGTCAGTTCCTACAAGTTGCATTGGTCCCGTGCGACGTGTTCGTGCCTCCTACGGGGTCGTTTGGTGGTTGGTTTGGGTTTTCACCCCTTAATGGCTAGTTTTTAAGTCTAAGTGTGATTTCTGCAAATTATCGTCGTACTCTCAAATCGGGAGACCCGGGACTACGCGGTCAGTTCGTACAAGTTGCATTGGTCCCGTGCGAGGTGTTCGTACCTCCTACGGGGCCGTTTGGGGACTGGTTTTGGTTTTCACCCTTAACGGCTTGTTTTTAAGTCTCAATGTGATTTTTTCAAATTATCGTCATACTTTCAAACCGGGACACCCGGTACTACGCGGTCAGTTCCTACAAGTTGCATTGGTCCCGTGCGAGGTGTTCGTGCCTCCTACGGGGTCGTTTGGGGGCTGGTTTGGGTTTTCACCCTTTAACGGCTAGTTTTTAAGTCTAAGTGTGATTTTTGCAAATTATCGTCGTACTCTCAAATCGGGATACATAGGTCTACGCGGTCAGTTCCTACAAGTTGCATTGGTCCCGTGCGAGGAGTTCGTGCCTCCTACGGGGTCGTTTGGGGGCTGATTTGGGTTTTCACCCCTTAACAGCTAGTTTTTAAGTCCAAGTGTGATTTTTGCATATTATCGGCGTACTCTCAAATCGGGAGACCTGGGACTACGCGGTCAATTCCTACAAGTTGCATGGGGCCGTGCGAGGTGTCCGTGCCTCCTACAGGGCCGTTTGGGGACTGGTTTGGGTTTTCACCCCTTAACGGCTAGTTTTTAAGTCTAAATGTGATTTTTTCAAATTATCGTCATACTTTCAAACCGGGACACCCGGTACTACGCGGTCAGTTCCTACAAGTTGCATTGGTCCCGTGCGAGGTGTTCGTGCCTCCTACGGGGTCATTTGGGGGTTGGTTTGGGTTTTCACCCTTTAACGGCTAGTTTTTAAGTCTTAAGTGTGATTTTTGCAAATTATCGTCGTACTCTCAAATCGGGATACCCAGGACTACGCGGTCAGTTCCTACAAGTTGCATTGGTCCCGTGCGAGGTGTTCGTACCTCCTACGGGGCCGTTTGGGGACTGGTTTGGGTTTTCACCCTTTAACGGCCTGTTTTTAACTCTAAGTGTGATTTTTGAAAATTATCCTCATACTTTCAAATCGGGAGACCCGAGACTACGTGGTAAGATTCTACAAGTTACATCGGTCCCCTACGAGGTGTTCGTGCCTCCTACGGGGTCGTTTGGGGGCCGATTTGGGTTTTCACCCTTTAACGACATGTTTTTAACTCTAAGTGTGATTTTTGCAAATTATCGTCATACTCTCAAACTGGGAGACCCGGGACTATGCGGTCAGTTCCTACAAGTTACATTGGTCCCGTGCGAAGTGTTCGTGCCTCCTACGGAGTCGTTTGGGGTCGATTTGGGTTTTCACCCTTTAACGGCCTGTTTCTAAGTTTACATGTGACTTTACAAATTATCATCCTATCTACAAACCGGGAGACCCGGGACTACGCGGTCAGTTCCTACAAGTTGCATTGGTCCCGTGCGAGGTGTTCGTACCTCCTACGGGGCCGTTTGGGGGCTGGTTTGGGTTTTCACCCTTTAATGGCCTGTTTTTAAGTCTAAGTGTGATTTTTGCAAATTATCATCGTAGTCTCAAACCAGGACACCCGGGACTACGCGGTCAGTTCCTACAAGTTGCAATGGTCCCGTGCGAGATGTCCGTGCCTCCTACCGGGCCGTTTGGGGACTGGTTTGGGTTTTCACCCCTTAACGGCTATTTTTTAAGTCAAAATGTGATTTTTTCAAATTATCGTCATACTTTCAAACCAGGACACCCGGTACTACGCGGTCAGTTCCTAAAAGTTGCATTGGTCCCGTGCGAGGAGTTCGTGCCTCCTACGGGGTCGTTTGGGGGCTGGTTTGGGTTTTCACCCCTTAACGGCTAGTGTTTAAGTCCAAGTGTGATTTTTGCAAATTATCGTCGTACTCTCAAATCGGGAGACCTGGGACTACGCGGTAAATTCCTACAAGTTGCATGGGGTCGTGCGAGGTGTTCGTACCTCCTACGGGGCCGTTTGGGGACAGGTTTGGGTTTTCACCCTTTAACGGCTTGTTTTTAAGTCTAAGTGTGATTTTTGCAAATTATCGTCGTACTCCCAAATCGGGATACCCAGGACTACGCGGTCAGTTCCTACAAGTTGCATTGGTCCCGTGCGAGGTGTTCGTGCCTCCTACGGGGTCGTTTCGGGGCTGGTTTGGGTTTTCACCCCTTAACGGCTAGTTTTTAAGTCTAACTGTGATTTTTGCAAATTATCGTCATACTCTCAAATCGGGAGATCCGGTACTACGCGGTCAGTTCCTACAAGTTGCATTGGTCCCGTGCGAAGTGTTCGTGCCTCCTACTAGGACGTTTGGGGGCTGGTTTGGGTTTTCACCCCTTAACGGCTAGTTTTTAAGTCTAATTGTGATTTTTGCAAATTATCGTCATACCCTCAAATCGGGAGACCAGGGACTACGCGGTCAGTTACTACAAGTTGCATTGGTCCCGTGCGAGGTGTTAGTACCTCCTACGGGGGTTGGGGGCTGGTTTCGGTTTTCACCCTTTAATGGCTTGTTTTTAAATCTAAGTGTGATTTTTGCAAATTATCGTCATACTCTCAAGCCGGGACACCCGGGACTACGCGGTCAGTTACTATAAGTTGCATTGGTCCCGTGCGAGGTGTTCGTGCCTCCAACGGGGTCGTTTGGGGGCTGGTTTGGGTTTTCACCCTTTAACAGCTTGTTTTTAAGTCTAAGTGTGATTTTTGCAAATTATCGTCATACTCTCAAACCAGGACACCCGAGACTATGCGGTCAGTTCCTACAAGTTGCATTGGTCCCGTGCGAGGTGTTCGTGCCTCCTACGGGGTCGTTTGGGGGCTGGTTTGGGTTTTCACCCTTTAATGGCCTGTTTTTAAGTCTAAGTGTGATTTTTGCAAATTATTATCGTACTCTCAAACCAGGACACCCGGGACTACGCGGTCAGTTCCTAAAAGTTGCATTGGTCCCGTGCGAGGTGTTCGTGCCTCCTACGGGGCCGTGTGGGGGCTGGTTTGGGTTTTCACCCCTTAACGGCTAGTTTTTAAGTCCAAGTGTGATTTTTGCAAATTATCATCGTACTCTCAAATCGGGAGACCCGGGACTACGCGGTCAGTTCCTACAAGTTGCATTGGTCCCGTGCGAGGTGTTCGTACCTCTTACGGGGCCGTTTGGGGACTGGTTTTGGTTTTCACCCTTTAACGGCTAATTTTTAAGTCTAAGTGTGATTTTTGCAAATTATCGTCGTACTCTCAAATCGGGATACCCGGGACTACGCGGTCAGTTCCTACAAGTTGCATTGGTCCCGTGCGAGCTGTTCGTGCCTCCTACGGGGTCGTTTGGGGGCTGGTTTGGGTTTTCACCCCTTAACGACTAGTTTTTAAGTCTAAGTGTGATTTTTGCAAATTATCGTCATACTCTCAAATTGGGAGACCGGGGACTACGCGGTCAGTTCCTACAAGTTGCATTGGTCCCGTGCGAGCTGTTCGTACCTCCTACGGGGCCGTTTGGGGGCTGGTTTGGGATTTCACCCTTTAACGGCTTGTTTTTAAGTTTAAGTGTGATTTTTGCAAATTATCGTCATACTCTCAAACCGCGACACCCGGGACTACGCGGTCAGTTCCTATAAGTTGCATTGGTCCCGTGCGAGGTGTTCGTGCCTCCTACGGGGTCGTTTGGGGGCTGGTTTGGGTTTTCACCCTTTAACGGCTAGTTTTTAAGTCTAAGTGTGATTTTTGCAAATTATCGTCATACTCTCAAATCGGGAGATCCGGGACTACGCGGTCAGTTCCTACAAGTTGTATTGGTCCCGTGCGAGGTGTTCGTGCCTCCTATGGGGCCGTTTGGGAGCTGGTTTGGGTTTTCACCCCTTAACGGCTAGTTTTTAAGTCTAAGTGTGATTTTTGCAAATTATCGACGTACTCTCAAAACAGGAGACCCGGGACTACGCGGTCAGTTCCTACAAGTTGCATTGGTCCCGTGCGAGGTGTTCGTGCCTCCTACGGGGTCGTTTGGGCGCTGGTTTGGGTTTTCACCCCTTAACGGCTAGTTTTTAAGTCTAAGTGTGATTTTTGCAAATTATCGTCGTACTCTCAAACCAGGAGACCCGGGACTACGCGGTCAGTTCCTACAAGTTGCATTGGTCCCGTGCGAGGTGTTCGTGCCTCCTACGGGGACGTTTGGGGGCTGGTTTGGGTTTTCACCCCTTAACGGCTAGTTTTTAAGTTTAAGTGTGATTTTTGCAAATTATCGTCGTACTCTCAAACCAGGAGACCCGGGACTACGCGGTCTGTTCCTACAAGTTGCATTGGTCCCGTGCAAGTTGCATTGGTCCCGTGCGAGGTGTTCGTGCCTCCTACGGGGTCGTTTGGGGGCCGGTTTGGGTTTTCACCCCTTAACGGCTAGTTTTTAAGTCTAAGTGTGATTTTTGCAAATTATCGTCGTACTCTCAAACCAGGAGACCCGGGACTACGCGGTCAGTTCCTACAAGTTGCATTGGTCCCGTGCGAGGTGTTCGTGCCTCCTACGGGGTCGTTTGGGGGCCGGTTTGGGTTTTCACCCTTTAACGGCTAGTTTTTAAGTATAAGTGTGATTTTTGCAAATTATCGTCGTACTCTCAAACCAGGAGACCCGGGACTACGCGGTCAGTTCCTACAAGTTGCATTGGTCCCGTGCGAGGTGTTCGTGCCTCCTACGGGGTCGTTTGGGGGCTGGTTTGGGTTTTCACCCTTTAACGGCTAGTTTTTAAGTCTAAGTGTGATTTTTGCAAATTATCGTCATGCTCTCAAATCGGGAGATCCGGGACTACGCGGTCAGTTCCTACAAGTTGTATTGGTCCCGTGCGAGGTGTTCGTGCCTCCTATGGGGCCGTTTGGGAGCTGGTTTGGGTTTTCACCCCTTAACGGCTAGTTTTTAAGTCTAAGTGTGATTTTTGCAAATTATCGTCGTACTCTCAAACCAGGAGACCCGGGACTACGCGGTCAGTTCCTACAAGTTGCATTGGTCCCGTGCGAGGTGTTCGTGCCTCCTACGGGGTCGTTTGGGCGCTGGTTTGGGTTTTCACCCCTTAACGGCTAGTTTTTAAGTCTAAGTGTGATTTTTGCAAATTATCGTCGTACTCTCAAACCAGGAGACCCGGGACTACGCGGTCAGTTCCTACAAGTTGCATTGGTCCCGTGCGAGGTGTTCGTGCCTCCTACGGGGACGTTTGGGGGCTGGTTTGGGTTTTCACCCCTTAACGGCTAGTTTTTAAGTTTAAGTGTGATTTTTGCAAATTATCGTCGTACTCTCAAACCAGGAGACCCGGGACTACGCGGTCTGTTCCTACAAGTTGCATTGGCCCCGTGCAAGTTGCATTGGTCCCGTGCGAGGTGTTCGTGCCTCCTACGGGGTCGTTTGGGGGCTGGTTTGGGTTTTCACCCCTTAACGGCTAGTTTTTAAGTCTAAGTGTGATTTTTGCAAATTATCGTCGTACTCTCAAACCAGGAGACCCGGGACTACGCGGTCAGTTCCTACAAGTTGCATTGGTCCCGTGCGAGGTGTTCGTGCCTCCTACGGGGTCGTTTGGGGGCCGGTTTGGGTTTTCACCCCTTAACGGCTAGTTTTTAAGTCTAAGTGTGATTTTTGCAAATTATCGTCGTACTCTCAAACCAGGAGACCCGGGACTACGCGGTCAGTTCCTACAAGTTGCATTGGTCCCGTGCGAGGTGTTCGTGCCTCCTACGGGGTCGTTTGGGGGCTGGTTTGGGTTTTCACCCTTTAACGGCTAGTTTTTAAGTCTAAGTGTGATTTTTGCAAATTATCGTCATGCTCTCAAATCGGGAGATCCGCGACTACGCGGTCAGTTCCTACAAGTTGCATTGGTCCCGTGCGAGGTGTTCGTGAATCCTACGGGGACGTTTGGGGCCTGATGGGTTTAATGCGTTCTTTTTTAAAGAAAATTGGGAAGTGGTGGGTAACGATGTGGTGGATGCTGTTCAGTATTTCTTCAGGTGCAGTTATTTACCTAGACAATGGAATTGATCCGCCTTGACCCTCATCCCCAAGGTCCCTACGCCGTCGGGTATGAATGATTTCCGTCCCATTGCCTGTTGCAACATAATCTACAAATGTATCTCGAAGGTTCTTGCTAATAGGTTTTAGCACGTTTTCCCTCCTATTATTAACCTGTACCAAGCTGCATTTGTAAATGGAAGGGACATTTCCGATAATATGCTCTTACTTCAAGAGCTTATGAGGATCTATCATTGGGAGCTTTGGCCTGCTAAATGCGTTATGAAGATTGACCTTCTCAAGGCTTATGATACCGTGAATTAGGAGTTCCTTCACAAGCTCATGGTGCATCTGGGCTTTCCCACTATCTTCGTTGGTTGGTTGAAGGAGTGTTACACTAACACCAGGTTTTCTATAAGTCTGAATGGACATCTGCATGGCTTTTTCGAGGGAAAGAGAGGTCTGAGACAGGGCGACCCCCTTTCTCCATATCTTTTCCTTCTGGTGATGGATACGTTTTGCTGCCTTATGGATAGAGCTTGCATGGATCCCTCATTCACTTTTCATCCCAAATGCAAGCAGGTCGGGCTGAATCACTTAGATTTCACGAATGATGTAATTATTTTATGCGGGGGGGATGTTTCCTCATGCTCAATTGCAAAGAAGACTTTGGATGATTTCTATTGCTTTTTTGGTCTTCGTCCAAATCTCAACAAGTACAGTTTCTACAGCTCTGGCATCGGAGAGGAGGGGATTAATCATATCAGTGACCTACTTGGCTTTTCCGCATGTGACCCTCCCTTTATGTACCAAGGCGTGCCTCTCATTTCTTCGAGGCTTAAGGGCCTTGACGGCCAGAGACTGATTGACAAGATTACTAGTAGGATCAAGTGTGGACCAACAAGTTTCTTAGTTACTCGGGGAGACATCAGCTCATTAAGGCTGTCATTTTTGGGATCCAAGTCTATTGGTCTTGTCTCCTCATCTTACCTAAGGGGGTCATCAAGAGAATTGAGCAACTAATGAAGGATTTTTTATGGACGGGGTCTGACCCAAAGCATACGGGGGCGAAGGTTGCATGGAAGGATGTGTTGTAGCTACATTGAGGGGGGGGGGGGGGGGGATAGGAGTCAAAAGCATGGCGAGGCGAAATGTCGCAGCCATTATGAAAACGCTATGGAACTTATGCAGTAAGAAAGACTGCCTGTGGGTTAAATGGTGTAATATCTTTAAGCTAAAAAGGAGGATTTAGGCCCTAACTATACCAATTTATTGCTCCTGGAGTTGGAGGAAAATGATGTAGTTCAGAGACCGTATTAGACCTCTCATCAAAAGCAAGGTGGGAAATGGTATGGATTCGTTTTTTTGGCACAACAACTGGCATTCTTTAGTACGCTTGCACCCCCGCTATGGAGACAGAGTAATATACAACACGGCTAGCAACCATAGGGCTATGATCGCAAACTTCATCCATGAGAATAGGTGGAGATGGTCGGCTACTATCACGTGGGAGCTGTTGGAAATCAGAAATGCGGATTTGCCAACCATTAGGCAGGATATGAAGGATGAAGTGATGTGGATCCCCAACCAGGTTGGATTCACTATCAGTTCGGCGTACAATGAGATCTCCCTGACTCACCCTCTTGTGGTGTGGCACAACTTGGTGTGGGATGAGGTCAACATACCTAAGTGTGCCTTTATTCTATGGCTGATTTGTAGGGATGCCATTCCTACTAAGGACAAGCTCTATAATTGAGTCATTGTGGAGGACAACTTATGCTGCAACTGCAACATTGGGGTCGAGACCATTGACCACGTGTTCAATGATTGCCACGTTGCCAAGGAGGTGTGGAAGGAGGTGAGGTTCAGGAGTATAGGGAGGCCTTGCCATGGGATGATGAGATGCTTTTTGAAATTACCAATTACGAGGGTTCAAATTTTTATAATCTGATTAGGAAAATCTCGTTTTCCACTACTGTCTATTGCCTATGGATGGAGAGAAACAATAGACATTTCAGGAACTCTTCCAGATGTACCATTGCCTTGGTTAAGGAGACTGAGGGTATGATCACAGTTAGAGTCATGACTTGGAAGAAAGGGAGAAGGAGTTTCAACAACACTGGATGGCTTGTATGGAATTGGGGTATCCCGGAGAGTGCAATCTTGTAGGTGGTTAGCATAGGGTTTTGGACGTTTGGTCCTATGTTTGTTTTGTGTGTTTTCCCCATGGGGTATACCCCTAAGAATTCGAGGAGTTCCCCACCTCTTGCTTGTAATTAGTCCTTTGTCTTAACATACATAACTTTTTCCAAAAAAAGAAACAAGTGCACTACCCTGATAAAAACAACCACTCGTTTGTCCATCAGACATCTCCGACTTACATACTTAAAAATTCTCTTAAGTACTAACAAGTGATATTCTTTCGGACGTGCTTGAAAGCGGGTGCACACTCCTGCACTATATGTTATATCAAGACGACTAGCGATGAGATAAAAAATGCTACCCATCATACCCTTATAGACTGTCGAAAATAATGTTACATACTAGACGAGACATTGCAAACCCATCGGTCTTCAATTTATATCTCCCTCAAAATGCCCTTGTTTTTTATTTTTTTAATAATATTTTTTTAAGGAGCACATAATAGACAATTTTGCCAATGGAGCTTTCATCTCGCTTAGGGCAGAATTTCCCATTGCATCTCATCATTTTTTATAAGAATCTTCACAAGCAATGGTTCTTACATGCAGTGCTGAAAAATCTCGCGAAGAAAATGTATTAGGCCCAATTGAGTGTGAACGTGCAAAATCAGATTGGCTAGTAGATATGCATCGAAGATGCACCATAATTCATTTGTGTGTACGTGTGCAAAATGGGATCCTTTAGACACAGATTTATTTTACTAGACTACGGTAAACGCTATAAAATAGTCAAGTGAGATAAGAATGAAATCTATCACGTTACGTGACACGTAAAACTAAGAAGATGGGCAGTTACCAGAAGATGGGATATAAGACTCATACACCAACATAGCGTTCCAGACTCCAGTCTTCCGAAATAAAAATATTTTAGGGTTTTTGAAAAGACAAATAAAATTGCAAAATACTTTTGGGTTTTCCAAAATAAAGAATATAAAAATATATACATATTTCTGAACTGAATATAAAAATTGAAAAAATAAAACTACGAAAAAATATGTTGCACGAGTTCAATAGACGATTTTTGTATTATAACAATTATAATAAATCAAGAGATAATAGATCCTAATCTAGAATACGACAACATCCTAATCTATGGAGCACACCCCAATGGACTTCTTTAAGGTTCTCGAACCTAAATGAGTCGAGAGGTTCGGTGACGATATCAGCATATTGAACATCTGTCAAAACATAACTAATGGAAATTACATTTTCCTAGACAAAATCTCGAATGAAGTGATGAAGAATACTAGTGTGGTTAGTGAGAGTTTTCATGGGATTTTTGAAATGTTTATAGCACTTGTGTTATCACAATATATAGTCATCCCCTCTCGATCTATTGCAAAATCATAAAGAATTTGTTTCATCCAGATAAGTTGTGTGCAAAAACTAACTGCAGCTATGTACTAGACCTCGGCAGTCGACAATTAAAATTCAATTTTGTTCCTTTCTTCACAAAGACACAAGTGCACTAGCTAGATAAAAACAACTCTTTTGTCCTTCGGATATCTCCGACCCAATCGCCATCGGAGTAGGCATAGAAGCATACGTATCGAAAGAGTACAAATTTCTCTCCATAATCGAGAGTCCCGCTCACATACTTAATAACTCTCTTAACTACTAACAAGTGGATTCTTTCGGACATGATTTAAAAGGGGTGCCACTATAGGCTATATCAGGACAACTAGCGGTGACACTTATCATACCCATATAGAGTCACTGAAATAAAGTGCTTGGGACTCTCGATTATAGAATTTGGCACTCTTTCAACACGCATATTTCCTTATATGCTTAATTTAATGGCGATTGAGTAGAAAAAAAAAATTACCGGGACGAATAAGATGGGAGGATAATGGAGGTTCAGTGGAGGTTTGGAAAGAAAAAACGGTACACCCCTCTTAGGGTTTTGGAGAGAATGAACAGGTAAAGGAAAAAGTGTTGGTTTCTAAATATTAAAAGCATACACGCGTGTGGAGAAGAAACGGATACGTTTACCCCCACAGCACACAAGCGCTTATGGGGGTTATCGCCCCTACCGCAATCGGGGGGCGTGCGGGCAAAGCGGGTTCAAGGGTGCGTGTTACCAAAAAAAAAAAAAAAAAGGGAATCGGCTAGAAAATTCCAATTTCAGATGAACTTGAAAGGCCACCAAAGAAATCAACTAAAATAAAATTTAAGGAAAATACAATTTCATATAAAATTAAAAAAAATGAAAATTAATAGCATTAAATTTTACTTTGATGGCTTTCAACACCACACATCTAACCCAACTATTGACACAAATAATAGCAGTCCGAATCATCACGAGATAAATAGAGATATAAATAACAAATAAACCATTGGTTCCAAAGTAATATACAAACCATGAGTCTGCAGAAATAAAACTGAACCCCAAAACATAGTATGATAAATAAAACTAAAAGAATGTATCAACTGAAGGGGAAACATGCCCAAATGAAAGACTGAATCATATATCCAAATCTAGGAATTAATTGAAGTGTTTAAGCAACTCCTGCACGCCTCCACAAATGGTACAACTACACATCCCTGAAATGAATCATCAAGCTCGGGTCTGAGCCCAAAACCTTTGAAAAATATTTAGCAAGTATTTAAATTGCAGTTATAAAAACAGTTATTAGATACACACGTTAGTTCAACGTACACTCCATTGAGTTCACCTCCCATTTATAGTGCACACCTAACGTCTCATATCTTAACCACTTAGCCATATTACCCAGCTTAACTAGGCCTAGGTACCTAACTAACCACACTAGGTTGAGCTCCCTCGTACCGCCCATACGATACGCTACTGTCAAGCCGATATCTCATTTTAACCGACTATTATTTTCGCATCATCTATTTAAGTTTCTCATACTTAAATTACTTTTAGATATACATTATCTATCTTTTCTACCATCACACATAAGTAAAATAATCACATTTGTATATACATGCCGCACAATAATATATACAGCTACAGCATCTCTCGGAATGACCACTACGATGCGGGCATACTCTGCTATCAAGTCCATGTACCTCTCGTACCAATTCAGGGATTACCGGCTCGAAATGTCTCCTCGAACCATAAATCAAACAACCCACAATGGAGGCGAATATAGTTCTAAGCCTTTGGACTACGCATATACCTAACGTACCCAAATGACCTGCAATTCCCCCTAATACACAATGCATAGTGAGCCGCCCCATGTTCTATGGTCTGAAGTTCACATCCAAACCTCGCTGGAATCGCCAAGGTGAGATCTCCCTCTGCACGGAACCTCCCGTGATGGCAGCAACGTAGGTATGTTCACTTTTGAACCTCTCCCGATATATATATATATATAGTACTGCTCTTGTGCGGACCAGTCCGCATTTTAAGAGTGCGGACCGGACATGTGTCACCTAGCGGTGACCCTAGAAATTATAGGCACTCTCTCTTTTTTGGGCTCACCGCCACGCGACACATGTTCGGTCCGCACTCTTAAAATGCGGACTGGTCCGCACAAGATCAGTATTGTACATATATATATATATATAGATATACTCAGTATAGGTTTACACACAGTCTTTAATATATTCCTTACGTAGTATTTATATCTCTCGAATACTCGACGTAATAGTAATTTGCACTTTATTTTCGTAGTTTTTCAAGTATCACTCAGTAGTTAACACATCACTATACTAATGGCGTTTGCCTTAGGTCATGGTTTACTCCTTGCGTAACCCCAATCGTAAATTCCCAATACACATCTCAATCGGCTAACTATCGTCGGTCCTCATCCCAATTTTTCTCTCATTTAAGATTAACCGAGCCCTGACTAAATATTTACTGGCCTTTTCTGAAGTCTTTATATAATTACTAAAATATTACAAAAGTCTCCCATAATTAATTTCATGGTGAAATATAACTTAAAAGGAAAAACTCATCAAAACTGGGCAGCCAAATCGATTCGGTAGGGATTCCGAATCGATGCACCCACCGAATCGAATCGATTCGGACCTGACTGCATCATTCTCATCGTGCGGATACGGGTTTTCCACATTAAATTTTTAACATTAACTATATGCGTAGGGACAATTTTTAACGTTAACACATAAAGACCAATAGAAATCTTTTGAAGAACGGATCAAAACCCATTATTTCATCAAAACCATAGATTGTGTTCTTCATGTATAGTCATCATTTTACCCAAATTTCTTTCATTAATATCATCCATACTCACTGATTTGGTCAATCTATATACAAGAATTATTATATATGAATTTCAACTCCAAATCACGACCCAAATCCCCAAAATCATCATTTAAATCACGAATTGAAACCCTTATACTACATAGATATTATAACAAACTCAAAGTAATGCAAGATAAACATTTGCCTTGCAGGTCTGATTTACGTTCTGAGATGGTGAGGATGTCCTCTCCTTGCTCCGATCTCGATTCCGGCGACGTTCAGGGCGTGAAACGGTGTGGAATAGCCTACGTTTCTTCTCCTCTTTCTCTTTATGGCCTCCTCTCTCTCCAAAGTGTTGTAACCCTAGCCTCACACTCAAATGGGTTGATAGAACACTCTAATTTTCGAAGTTCCCTCTACCCTAGACTCCTAAATGATCGAAATGCCCTTACTTGATGTCGGGTTGGTATAAAATCGTCCTGGTACCCAATCAGCACACTCGACTACACTATTTTGACAATTTCGACCCATTCGGAACCAACCGTGACCTCGAAATTGCCATCCGAGTCACCCTACAATAATTTCCTATATCGACCTCATATAGTCTACACGCGACTCTCGGTTGTTGTCACGTCACTTTCACTCGCTGTGACGAAAAATAATTATTTAATACTCACTCAGTAATTTTATTCCATAAATATTAATCTCTCTCCCGATTAAAAATTTAAGAAACACATAATGTTTTAATTTAATTAAATGTAATTTAAAATAATCGAGTTAGTTAAATTTTAAATAGTCAGAAATATGGGGTGTTACATACTTCCCCCCCTACAAATGAATTTTGTCCTCGAAATTTGGACGTACCTGCGGTGAATAACTCGGCTCTCGCATGTGATCCTCCCGCTCCTACGTCGACTCGCCCACATTATGGTGCCCTCACTGAACTCGAACTAAGCTTACCACCTTAGACCGCAGCTTATGCTTACTACGATAAAGTATCGCCACAAGTCACTCCTCGTAAGATATATCTAGCTGCAAATCTATCTCCTTCAATGGAACGTGCCAAAAAGTCAATCTCGCTCCTCTGGTACCTCTTCTGACACGTGGAATAATCCGATGTAAATGCTCTGGTAAGTCCAGCTTATATACAACTTGTCTCACCCTCTCGATAATCGGAAACAGTCCCAGAAAGGTATCGCAGAGAGGATTGCACAACGGTGATAGTGGATCGGTTGTCTAAGGTGGTCCATTTTCTACCGCTTCGCAAGGATTTTGAGTCGAGAGAGAGCATGCGCAGTCGCTCATTGTGGAGATAGTGGGGTTGCACAGGGTCCGATTATTGTGTCGGACCGAGACAAGATTTGTGTCCTATTTCTCACAGAGTTTTAAGGAGGCTATGGGCACGAATTTACCACCATATGTAACACCCCATATTTTTAAGTACTTAAAAATTAACTAACAAGGTTATTTTAAATTACACGTGTGACGTAATTTAATTTAATTAAAACATTATGTATTTATTAAAATATTAATCGGGAGAGATAAAGATTAATATTTATAGAATAAAATTACTAAGCGAGTAGTAAATGATTATTTTACGTTATAGCGAGTTATAGTGACGTGACAGTGTTATAACTCAACTGGAAGTCGCGTGTAGACTATATCAGGTCGAGATAAGAAATTATTGTAAATTGACTCGAATGGTGATTTCGAGGTCAAGGTTGGTTCCGAATGGGTCCCTGGGAGATTGTAGACCAACTCGGCATCACGTAAGGACATTACGGTCCAGGGTAGAGCGAACTTCGAAAATTAGAGTGTTATATCATCACCTTTGAGTGTGAGGCTAGGGTTACAACACTTTAGAGAGAGAGATGAGGCCATAAGAGAGGAAGAGGAGAAGAAAATTAGGCTAGTCCACACCGTTTCTCACCCCTAACGTCGTCGGAATCGAGATCGGAGCAAGGAAAGGATATATGCACCATCTCAGAACGTAAATCAGACCTACAAATATAAGGCAAGTGTAGGGTTTTCAAATTATGATTTAAATGATGATTCTTGTGATTTGGATGGGTAGAACTCATAATTTGGAATTGAAATTCATATTGAACAATCTTTGTATTTAGATAACATGAAATCAATGAGCATGGATGATATTAATGAAAGAAATCTGGGTAAAATGATGACTATGCATGAAGAACACGTCAACTATGATTTTGATAAAATAATGGGTTTTGATCTGTTCTTGGGTGGATTTTTATTACTCTTGATGTGTTGTTCAAGTTAAAAATTGTCCTTACACAAATAGTTAATGTTTAGGGATGTGGGATGGGAGTTTGGGGAAGTTTCATGGAGCTTTGTAAAAGTTGGAATCTGGAAAACTCGTAACAGCACGAAGAGGATGATGCAGTCAGGTCCAAATCGATTCAGTTTTAAAACTAAATCGATTCGGTGGGCGAATCGATTCGAAATCCCTACCGAATCGACTCAGCTGCCTTGTTTTGATGAGTTTATCCCTTTGAGTTACATTTCACCATGGAATTAATTATGGGAGACTTTTGGTGATAGTTTAGTCATTATATAAAGACTTAAGAAAAAGGTCTTTAAACATTTAGTCAGGGCTCGGTTAATCTTAATGACGAAAAAATTGGGCTTAGGACCGACGATAGTTAACCGATTGAGATGCGTATCGGGAACGAACAATTTGGGTTACGGGAAGAGTAAACCAAAGCCTAAGGCTAGTCTAGTGATTTGTTAAATACTGAAATAAATTAGTATAGGTATACACACAACCTATAATATATCATGTACGTAGTATTTATATCTCTCGAATACTCGACGCATTAGTAATTCGTACAGTGAAGTCTGTATGTGTTTCCCACAACATAGAACTTAGGGGGCTCACTATGTGTTGTGCATTAGTGGGACTGGCAGGTCATTTGGGTACCTTAGGTTTATGCGTATTCCAAAGGCTAAGAACTATATTAGCCTCTGTTGTGTGTTGTATTTATGATTCGAAGAGACATTTCGATTCGGTAGTCCCTGATTTGGTACGTGAGGTACATGGACACTTGATAGCAGAGTATGTCCGCATCGCGGTGGTTATTTCGAGAGATCGTGTAGCTGTATATATTATAGTATGGCATATATATACAAGTGTGATTATTTTACTTACGTGTGTTGGTAGAAAAGATAGATGGTGTATATCTAAAAGGAATTTAAGTATGACAAACTTAAATAGATGATGCGATAATAATATTTGGATAAAATGAATTATCGGCTTGAAAGTAGCGTATCGTATGGGCTGTACGGGCGAGTTCAACCAAGTGTAATTAGTTAGGTACATAGGCCTAGTTACGCTGGGTAGCATGGCTAGGTGGGTAAGATAGGAGACGTTAGGTGTGCACAAATAGATGAGAGGTGAAGAACTCAAGGGAGTGTATGGTGGACAAACTTGTGTATCTAATAATTGCTTTTATAACTGCAATTTAAATACTTGCTAAATATTTTTCAAAGGTTCTGGGCTCTGGACGGTGTCAAATCTAGTTTCCAAAACATTTTATAGGAACCCCAAACTTATGGACTCATTCTAGGGATGCGTAGTTGCAGCATTTGTGGAGGCTTGCAGGAGTTGCTATGACGCTTCAATTAATTCCTAGATTATGATATATGATTCAGTCTTTCGTTTGGGCATGTTGCCCCTTAAGTTGATACATTCATTTAGTTTTATTTATCAGACTATGTTTGGGGGTTCAGTTTTATTTCCGTAGACTTAGGCTTTGGATATTACTTTGGAAGCGATGGTTTTTTCGTATTTATTTCTCTCTATTTATCGCGTGATGATTCGGACTGCTATTATTTGTGTGAATGGTTGAGTTTGATTATTAAAATTTTCGCATGTTGTTATATGATTAATGAAAGATAAAATTTGGCACCGACTTAATTTAACATAGGAGGTTTAGTACTTTAAAAAGTTTCGACAAGGATGTTAAAAATGAACCAAGTGAGATTCGTGTCCATAGGATCCGTGCGGCTTATACGATTTCAACATAGCGTTCTTCGATATAGAACCCTATTGATATTGATATGGTTGTTGGATTCATGATCACGTATTTGAGATTACGTTCTTCTACTATTATATTTGTATTAATTGTATGCTCATACAATTCGATCTGATTTCATATTCCACCAAGGAGAAGACCGGCGAGGGCAGCGACGAGAGCTGATGAGAGAGAGGCTCAACAGGAGCCACAGCCACCGCAGGGCAGCTAAGGCAACAGAGGTAGTCGTTAATGTGGCACAGGCAGTTAACATCGCTATGACTGCCATGGCACTTCACTTTCCACCACAACAGCCACCGACCCAATCGCCATCGGAGTAGGCATATAAGAAAGCATGTGTGTTGAAAGAGTACAAAATTCCATAATCCACCACGCAGCCACCGACCCAATCGCCATCGGAGTAGGCATATAAGGAAGCATGTGTGTTGAAAGAGTACAAAATTCCATAATCGAGAGTCCCACTTACATACTTAAAAATTCTCTTATGTACTAACAAGTGATATTCTTTCGGACATGCTTGAAAGCGGGTGCACACTCCTGCACTATATGTTATATAGAGACGACTAGCGATGAGATAACAAAATGCTACCTATCATACCCCTATAGAGTGTCGAAAATAATGCTCGTGGGACTTTCGATTATAGAATATGATACTTTTCGAACACGCATGCTTCCTTATATGCTTACGACGATGGCAATTGAGTAGAAAAAAAATTACCTGGAAGAACCAGATGGGAGGAGAATCGGGCTGCAATGGAGGTTTGGAGAGGAAAAGAGGGTACATCCCGCTTAGGGTTTTGGAGAGAATGAACTAGTAAAGGAAAAAGTGTTAGGTTCTTAAAATTAAATGGATACACACATGTGGGGAAGAAAAGAACATGTTTACCCCGGCTGCAAACCCGCGCCCGCGGGGATTATCGTCACAACCGCGATCGGGGAACATTCGTGCGTAAAACGAGGTCAGGGGTGGGTGTTACCAAAAACGGCGAAAAAATTCAAATTTTACAAAAACTTAAAAGACCACCAAAATAAATCAACTAAAATAAAAATAAAGTAAAATAAAATTTCATATAAAAAAAGAAAAATGAAAGTTAATTGCATTAAATTACTTTGATGTCTTGCAGCACCACACAACGAGTCACGGAAAATGGGTGATTGACGTCTATATTCGATCGAGTGAAAATCTCTCATTTAATCAACACGCGAACACGTAGTGTAAATGGTAAGCCGCATGTTAATTCCCATCGTGAATAAAAGGTCAAATATTTCGAGTTCAAAATGTTGCAATCTAGAGCGTTTTTCGAATCCCTTAACAATTGAATAAAGCCAGAATACAAAAAAAAAATCACATACTAGACGAGACATTGCAAACCCATCGGTCTTCAATTTATATCTCCCTCAAAATGCCCTTGTTTTTTATTTTTCTAATAATATTTTTTTAAGGAGTACATAATAGACAATTTTGCCAATGGAGCTTTCATCTCGCTTAGGGCAGAATTTCCCATTGCATCTCATCATTTTTTATAAGAATCTTCACAAGCAATGGTTCTTACATGCAGTGCTGAAAAATCTCGCGAAGAAAATGTATTAGGCCCAATTGAGTGTGAACGTGCAAAATCAGATTGGCTAGTAGATATGCATCGAAGATGCACCATAATTCATTTGTGTGTACGTGTGCAAAATGGGATCCTTTAGACACAGATTTATTTTACTAGACTACGGTAAACGCTATAAAATAGTCAAGTGAGATAAGAATGAAATCTATCACGTTACGTGACACGTAAAACTAAGAAGATGGGCAGTTACCAGAAGATGGGATATAAGACTCATACACCAACATAGCGTTCCAGACTCCAGTCTTCCGAAATAAAAATATTTTAGGGTTTTTGAAAAGACAAATAAAATTGCAAAATACTTTTGGGTTTTCCAAAATAAAGAATATAAAAATATATACATATTTCTTAACTGAATATAAAAATTGAAAAAATAAAAGTACGAAAAAATATGTTGCACGAGTTCAATAGACGATTTTTGTATTATAACAATTATAATAAATCAAGAGATAATAGATCCTAATCTAGAATACGACAACATCCTAATCTATGGAGCACACCCCAATGGACTTCTTTAAGGTTCTCGAACCTAAATGAGTCGAGAGGTTCGGTGACGATATCAGCATATTGAACATCTGTCAAAACATAACTAATGGAAATTACATTTTCCTAGACAAAATCTCGAATGAAGTGATGAAGAATACTAGTGTGGTTAGTGAGAGTTTTCATGGGATTTTTGAAATGTTTATAGCACTTGTGTTATCACAATATATAGTCATCCCCTCTCGATCTATTGCAAAATCATAAAGAATTTGTTTCATCCAGATAAGTTGTGTGCAAAAACTAACTGCAGCTATGTACTAGACCTCGGCAGTCGACAATTAAAATTCAATTTTGTTCCTTTCTTCACAAAGACACAAGTGCACTAGCTAGATAAAAACAACTCTTTTGTCCTTCGGATATCTCCGACCCAATCGCCATCGGAGTAGGCATAGAAGCATACGTATCGAAAGAGAACAAATTTCTCTCCATAATCGAGAGTCCCGCTCACATACTTAATAACTCTCTTAACTACTAACAAGTGGATTCTTTCGGACATGATTTAAAAGGGGTGCCACTATAGGCTATATCAGGACAACTAGCGGTGACACTTATCATACCCATATAGAGTCACTGAAATAAAGTGCTTGGGACTCTCGATTATAGAATTTGGCACTCTTTCAACACGCATACTTCCTTATATGCTTAATTTAATGGCGATTGAGTAGGAAAAAAAAATTACCAGGACGAATAAGATGGGAGGATAATGGAGGTTCAGTGGAGGTTTGGAAAGAAAAAACGGTACACCCCTCTTAGGGTTTTGGAGAGAATGAACAGGTAAAGGAAAAAGTGTTGGTTTCTAAATATTAAAAGCATACACGCGTGTGGAGAAGAAACAGATACGTTTACCCCCACAGCACACAAGCGCTTATGGGGGTTATCGCCCCTACCGCAATCGGGGGGCGTGCGGGCAAAGCGGGTTCAAGGGTGCGTGTTACCAAAAAAAAAAAAAAAAAAAAAGGGAATCGGCTAGAAAATTCCAATTTCAGATGAACTTGAAAGGCCACCAAAGAAATCAACTAAAATAAAATTTAAGGAAAATACAATTTCATATAAAATTAAAAAAAATGAAAATTAATAGCATTAAATTTTACTTTGATGGCTTTCAACACCACACATCTAACCCAACTATTGACACAAATAATAGCAGTCCGAATCATCACGAGATAAATAGAGATATAAATACCAAATAAACCATTGGTTCCAAAGTAATATACAAACCATGAGTCTGCAGAAATAAAACTGAACCCCAAAACATAGTATGATAAATAAAACTAAAAGAATGTATCAACTGAAGGGGAAACATGCCCAAATGAAAGACTGAATCATATATCCAAATCTAGGAATTAATTGAAGTGTTTAAGCAACTCCTGCACGCCTCCACAAATGGTACAACTACACATCCCTGAAATGAATCATCAAGCTCGGGTCTGAGCCCAAAACCTTTGAAAAATATTTAGCAAGTATTTAAATTGCAGTAATAAAAACAGTTATTAGATACACACGTTAGTTCAACGTACACTCCATTGAGTTCACCTCCCATTTATAGTGCACACCTAACGTCTCATATCTTAACCACTTAGCCATATTACCCAGCTTAACTAGGCCTAGGTACCTAACTAACCACACTAGGTTGAGCTCCCTCGTACCGCCCATACGATACGCTACTGTCAAGCCGATATCTCATTTTAACCGACTATTATTTTCGCATCATCTATTTAAGTTTCTCATACTTAAATTACTTTTAGATATACATTATCTATCTTTTCTACCATCACACATAAGTAGAATAATCACATTTGTATATACATGCCGCACAATAATATATACAGCTACAGCATCTCTCGGAATGACCACTACGATGCGGGCATACTCTGCTATCAAGTCCATGTACCTCTCGTACCAATTCAGGGATTACCGGCTCGAAATGTCTCCTCGAACCATAAATCAAACAACCCACAATGGAGGCAAATATAGTTCTAAGCCTTTGGACTACGCATATACCTAACGTACCCAAATGACCTGCAATTCCCCCTAATACACAATGCATAGTGAGCCGCCCCATGTTCTATGGTCTGAAGTTCACATCCAAACCTCGCTGGAATCGCCAAGGTGAGATCTCCCTCTGCACGGAACCTCCCGTGATGGCAGCAACGTAGGTATGTTCACTTTTGAACCTCTCCCGATATATATATATATATAGTACTGCTCTTGTGCGGACCAGTCCGCATTTTAAGAGTGCGGACCGGACATGTGTCACCTAGCGGTGACCCTAGAAATTATAGGCACTCTCTCTTTTTTGGGCTCACCGCCACGCGACACATGTTCGGTCCGCACTCTTAAAATGCGGACTGGTCCGCACAAGATCAGTATTGTACATATATATATATATATATATATAGATATACTCAGTATAGGTTTACACACAGTCTTTAATATATTCCTTACGTAGTATTTATATCTCTCGAATACTCGACGTAATAGTAATTTGCACTTTATTTTCGTAGTTTTTCAAGTATCACTCAGTAGTTAACACATCACTATACTAATGGCGTTTGCCTTAGGTCATGGTTTACTCCTTGCGTAACCCCAATCGTAAATTCCCAATACACATCTCAATCGGCTAACTATCGTCGGTCCTCATCCCAATTTTTCTCTCATTTAAGATTAACCGAGCCCTGACTAAATATTTACTGGCCTTTTCTGAAGTCTTTATATAATTACTAAAATATTACAAAAGTCTCCCATAATTAATTTCATGGTGAAATATAACTTAAAAGGAAAAACTCATCAAAACTGGGCAGCCAAATCGATTCGGTAGGGATTCCGAATCGATGCACCCACCGAATCGAATCGATTCGGACCTGACTGCATCATTCTCATCGTGCGGATACGGGTTTTCCACATTAAATTTTTAACATTAACTATATGCGTAGGGACAATTTTTAACGTTAACACATAAAGACCAATAGAAATCTTTTGAAGAACGGATCAAAACCCATTATTTCATCAAAACCATAGATTGTGTTCTTCATGTATAGTCATCATTTTACCCAAATTTCTTTCATTAATATCATCCATACTCACTGATTTGGTCAATCTATATACAAGAATTATTATATATGAATTTCAACTCCAAATCACGACCCAAATCCCCAAAATCATCATTTAAATCACGAATTGAAACCCTTATACTACATAGATATTATAACAAACTCAAAGTAATGCAAGATAAACATTTGCCTTGCAGGTCTGATTTACGTTCTGAGATGGTGAGGATGTCCTCTCCTTGCTCCGATCTCGATTCCGGCGACGTTCAGGGCGTGAAACGGTGTGGAATAGCCTACGTTTCTTCTCCTCTTTCTCTTTATGGCCTCCTCTCTCTCCAAAGTGTTGTAACCCTAGCCTCACACTCAAATGGGTTGATAGAACACTCTAATTTTCGAAGTTCCCTCTACCCTAGACTCCTAAATGATCGAAATGCCCTTACTTGATGTCGGGTTGGTATAAAATCGTCCTGGTACCCAATCAGCACACTCGACTACACTATTTTGACAATTTCGACCCATTCGGAACCAACCGTGACCTCGAAATTGCCATCCGAGTCACCCTACAATAATTTCCTATATCGACCTCATATAGTCTACACGCGACTCTCGGTTGTTGTCACGTCACTTTCACTCGCTGTGACGAAAAATAATTATTTAATACTCACTCAGTAATTTTATTCCATAAATATTAATCTCTCTCCCGATTAAAAATTTAAGAAACACATAATGTTTTAATTTAATTAAATGTAATTTAAAATAATCGAGTTAGTTAAATTTTAAATAGTCAGAAATATGGGGTGTTACATACTTCCCCCCCTACAAATGAATTTTGTCCTCGAAATTTGGACGTACCTGCGGTGAATAACTCGGCTCTCGCATGTGATCCTCCCGCTCCTACGTCGACTCGCCCACATTATGGTGCCCTCACTGAACTCGAACTAAGCTTACCACCTTAGACCGCAGCTTATGCTTACTACGATAAAGTATCGCCACAAGTCACTCCTCGTAAGATATATCTAGCTGCAAATCTATCTCCTTCAATGGAACGTGCCAAAAAGTCAATCTCGCTCCTCTGGTACCTCTTCTGACACGTGGAATAATCCGATGTAAATGCTCTGGTAAGTCCAGCTTATATACAACTTGTCTCACCCTCTCGATAATCGGAAACAGTCCCAGAAAGGTATCGCAGAGAGGATTGCACAACGGTGATAGTGGATCGGTTGTCTAAGGTGGTCCATTTTCTACCGCTTCGCAAGGATTTTGAGTCGAGAGAGAGCATGCGCAGTCGCTCATTGTGGAGATAGTGGGGTTGCACAGGGTCCGATTATTGTGTCGGACCGAGACAAGATTTGTGTCCTATTTCTCACAGAGTTTTAAGGAGGCTATGGGCACGAATTTACCACCATATGTAACACCCCATATTTTTAAGTACTTAAAAATTAACTAACAAGGTTATTTTAAATTACACGTGTGACGTAATTTAATTTAATTAAAACATTATGTATTTATTAAAATATTAATCGGGAGAGATAAAGATTAATATTTATAGAATAAAATTACTAAGCGAGTAGTAAATGATTATTTTACGTTATAGCGAGTTATAGTGACGTGACAGTGTTATAACTCAACTGGAAGTCGCGTGTAGACTATATCAGGTCGAGATAAGAAATTATTGTAAATTGACTCGAATGGTGATTTCGAGGTCAAGGTTGGTTCCGAATGGGTCCCTGGGAGATTGTAGACCAACTCGGCATCACGTAAGGACATTACGGTCCAGGGTAGAGCGAACTTCGAAAATTAGAGTGTTATATCATCACCTTTGAGTGTGAGGCTAGGGTTACAACACTTTAGAGAGAGAGATGAGGCCATAAGAGAGGAAGAGGAGAAGAAAATTAGGCTAGTCCACACCGTTTCTCACCCCTAACGTCGTCGGAATCGAGATCGGAGCAAGGAAAGGATATATGCACCATCTCAGAACGTAAATCAGACCTACAAATATAAGGCAAGTGTAGGGTTTTCAAATTATGATTTAAATGATGATTCTTGTGATTTGGATGGGTAGAACTCATAATTTGGAATTGAAATTCATATTGAACAACCTTTGTATTTAGATAACATGAAATCAATGAGCATGGATGATATTAATGAAAGAAATCTGGGTAAAATGATGACTATGCATGAAGAACACGTCAACTATGATTTTGATAAAATAATGGGTTTTGATCTGTTCTTGGGTGGATTTTTATTACTCTTGATGTGTTGTTCAAGTTAAAAATTGTCCTTACACAAATAGTTAATGTTTAGGGATGTGGGATGGGAGTTTGGGGAAGTTTCATGGAGCTTTGTAAAAGTTGGAATCTGGAAAACTCGTAACAGCACGAAGAGGATGATGCAGTCAGGTCCAAATCGATTCAGTTTTAAAACTAAATCGATTCGGTGGGCGAATCGATTCGAAATCCCTACCGAATCGACTCAGCTGCCTTGTTTTGATGAGTTTATCCCTTTGAGTTACATTTCACCATGGAATTAATTATGGGAGACTTTTGGTGATAGTTTAGTCATTATATAAAGACTTAAGAAAAAGGTCTTTAAACATTTAGTCAGGGCTCGGTTAATCTTAATGACGAAAAAATTGGGCTTAGGACCGACGATAGTTAACCGATTGAGATGCGTATCGGGAACGAACAATTTGGGTTACGGGAAGAGTAAACCAAAGCCTAAGGCTAGTCTAGTGATTTGTTAAATACTGAAATAAATTAGTATAGGTATACACACAACCTATAATATATCATGTACGTAGTATTTATATCTCTCGAATACTCGACGCATTAGTAATTCGTACAGTGAAGTCTGTATCTGTTTCCCACAACATAGAACTTAGGGGGCTCACTATGTGTTGTGCATTAGTGGGACTGGCAGGTCATTTGGGTACCTTAGGTTTATGCGTATTCCAAAGGCTAAGAACTATATTAGCCTCTGTTGTGTGTTGTATTTATGATTCGAAGAGACATTTCGATTCGGTAGTCCCTGATTTGGTACGTGAGGTACATGGACACTTGATAGCAGAGTATGTCCGCATCGCGGTGGTTATTTCGAGAGATCGTGTAGCTGTATATATTATAGTATGGCATATATATACAAGTGTGATTATTTTACTTACGTGTGTTGGTAGAAAAGATAGATGGTGTATATCTAAAAGGAATTTAAGTATGACAAACTTAAATAGATGATGCGATAATAATATTTGGATAAAATGAATTATCGGCTTGAAAGTAGCGTATCGTATGGGCTGTACGGGCGAGTTCAACCAAGTGTAATTAGTTAGGTACATAGGCCTAGTTACGCTGGGTAGCATGGCTAGGTGGGTAAGATAGGAGACGTTAGGTGTGCACAAATAGATGAGAGGTGAAGAACTCAAGGGAGTGTATGGTGGACAAACTTGTGTATCTAATAATTGCTTTTATAACTGCAATTTAAATACTTGCTAAATATTTTTCAAAGGTTCTGGGCTCTGGACGGTGTCAAATCTAGTTTCCAAAACATTTTATAGGAACCCCAAACTTATGGACTCATTCTAGGGATGCGTAGTTGCAGCATTTGTGGAGGCTTGCAGGAGTTGCTATGACGCTTCAATTAATTCCTAGATTATGATATATGATTCAGTCTTTCGTTTGGGCATGTTGCCCCTTAAGTTGATACATTCATTTAGTTTTATTTATCAGACTATGTTTGGGGGTTCAGTTTTATTTCCGTAGACTTAGGCTTTGGATATTACTTTGGAAGCGATGGTTTTTTCGTATTTATTTCTCTCTATTTATCGCGTGATGATTCGGACTGCTATTATTTGTGTGAATGGTTGAGTTTGATTATTAAAATTTTCGCATGTTGTTATATGATTAATGAAAGATAAAATTTGGCACCGACTTAATTTAACATAGGAGGTTTAGTACTTTAAAAAGTTTCGACAAGGATGTTAAAAATGAACCAAGTGAGATTCGTGTCCATAGGATCCGTGCGGCTTATACGATTTCAACATAGCGTTCTTCGATATAGAACCCTATTGATATTGATATGGTTGTTGGATTCATGATCACGTATTTGAGATTACGTTCTTCTACTATTATATTTGTATTAATTGTATGCTCATACAATTCGATCTGATTTCATATTCCACCAAGGAGAAGACCGGCGAGGGCAGCGACGAGAGCTGATGAGAGAGAGGCTCAACAGGAGCCACAGCCACCGCAGGGCAGCTAAGGCAACAGAGGTAGTCGTTAATGTGGCACAGGCAGTTAACATCGCTATGACTGCCATGGCACTTCACTTTCCACCACAACAGCCACCGACCCAATCGCCATCGGAGTAGGCATATAAGAAAGCATGTGTGTTGAAAGAGTACAAAATTCCATAATCCACCACGCAGCCACCGACCCAATCGCCATCGGAGTAGGCATATAAGGAAGCATGTGTGTTGAAAGAGTACAAAATTCCATAATCGAGAGTCCCACTTACATACTTAAAAATTCTCTTATGTACTAACAAGTGATATTCTTTCGGACATGCTTGAAAGCGGGTGCACACTCCTGCACTATATGTTATATAGAGACGACTAGCGATGAGATAACAAAATGCTACCTATCATACCCCTATAGAGTGTCGAAAATAATGCTCGTGGGACTTTCGATTATAGAATATGATACTTTTCGAACACGCATGCTTCCTTATATGCTTACGACGATGGCAATTGAGTAGAAAAAAAATTACCTGGAAGAACCAGATGGGAGGAGAATCGGGCTGCAATGGAGGTTTGGAGAGGAAAAGAGGGTACATCCCGCTTAGGGTTTTGGAGAGAATGAACTAGTAAAGGAAAAAGTGTTAGGTTCTTAAAATTAAATGGATACACACATGTGGGGAAGAAAAGAACATGTTTACCCCGGCTGCAAACCCGCGCCCGCGGGGATTATCGTCACAACCGCGATCGGGGAACATTCGTGCGTAAAACGAGGTCAGGGGTGGGTGTTACCAAAAACGGCGAAAAAATTCAAATTTTACAAAAACTTAAAAGACCACCAAAATAAATCAACTAAAATAAAAATAAAGTAAAATAAAATTTCATATAAAAAAAGAAAAATGAAAGTTAATTGCATTAAATTACTTTGATGTCTTGCAGCACCACACAACGAGTCACGGAAAATGGGTGATTGACGTCTATATTCGATCGAGTGAAAATCTCTCATTTAATCAACACGCGAACACGTAGTGTAAATGGTAAGCCGCATGTTAATTCCCATCGTGAATAAAAGGTCAAATATTTCGAGTTCAAAATGTTGCAATCTAGAGCGTTTTTCGAATCCCTTAACAATTGAATAAAGCCAGAATACAAAAAAAAAATCACATACTAGACGAGACATTGCAAACCCATCGGTCTTCAATTTATATCTCCCTCAAAATGCCCTTGTTTTTTATTTTTCTAATAATATTTTTTTAAGGAGTACATAATAGACAATTTTGCCAATGGAGCTTTCATCTCGCTTAGGGCAGAATTTCCCATTGCATCTCATCATTTTTTATAAGAATCTTCACAAGCAATGGTTCTTACATGCAGTGCTGAAAAATCTCGCGAAGAAAATGTATTAGGCCCAATTGAGTGTGAACGTGCAAAATCAGATTGGCTAGTAGATATGCATCGAAGATGCACCATAATTCATTTGTGTGTACGTGTGCAAAATGGGATCCTTTAGACACAGATTTATTTTACTAGACTACGGTAAACGCTATAAAATAGTCAAGTGAGATAAGAATGAAATCTATCACGTTACGTGACACGTAAAACTAAGAAGATGGGCAGTTACCAGAAGATGGGATATAAGACTCATACACCAACATAGCGTTCCAGACTCCAGTCTTCCGAAATAAAAATATTTTAGGGTTTTTGAAAAGACAAATAAAATTGCAAAATACTTTTGGGTTTTCCAAAATAAAGAATATAAAAATATATACATATTTCTTAACTGAATATAAAAATTGAAAAAATAAAAGTACGAAAAAATATGTTGCACGAGTTCAATAGACGATTTTTGTATTATAACAATTATAATAAATCAAGAGATAATAGATCCTAATCTAGAATACGACAACATCCTAATCTATGGAGCACACCCCAATGGACTTCTTTAAGGTTCTCGAACCTAAATGAGTCGAGAGGTTCGGTGACGATATCAGCATATTGAACATCTGTCAAAACATAACTAATGGAAATTACATTTTCCTAGACAAAATCTCGAATGAAGTGATGAAGAATACTAGTGTGGTTAGTGAGAGTTTTCATGGGATTTTTGAAATGTTTATAGCACTTGTGTTATCACAATATATAGTCATCCCCTCTCGATCTATTGCAAAATCATAAAGAATTTGTTTCATCCAGATAAGTTGTGTGCAAAAACTAACTGCAGCTATGTACTAGACTTCGGCAGTCGACAATTAAAATTCAATTTTGTTCCTTTCTTCACAAAGACACAAGTGCACTAGCTAGATAAAAACAACTCTTTTGTCCTTCGGATATCTCCGACCCAATCGCCATCGGAGTAGGCATAGAAGCATACGTATCGAAAGAGAACAAATTTCTCTCCATAATCGAGAGTCCCGCTCACATACTTAATAACTCTCTTAACTACTAACAAGTGGATTCTTTCGGACATGATTTAAAAGGGGTGCCACTATAGGCTATATCAGGACAACTAGCGGTGACACTTATCATACCCATATAGAGTCACTGAAATAAAGTGCTTGGGACTCTCGATTATAGAATTTGGCACTCTTTCAACACGCATACTTCCTTATATGCTTAATTTAATGGCGATTGAGTAGGAAAAAAAAATTACCAGGACGAATAAGATGGGAGGATAATGGAGGTTCAGTGGAGGTTTGGAAAGAAAAAACGGTACACCCCTCTTAGGGTTTTGGAGAGAATGAACAGGTAAAGGAAAAAGTGTTGGTTTCTAAATATTAAAAGCATACACGCGTGTGGAGAAGAAACGGATACGTTTACCCCCACAGCACACAAGCGCTTATGGGGGTTATCGCCCCTACCGCAATCGGGGGGCGTGCGGGCAAAGCGGGTTCAAGGGTGCGTGTTACCAAAAAAAAAAAAAAAAAAAAAAGGGAATCGGCTAGAAAATTCCAATTTCAGATGAACTTGAAAGGCCACCAAAGAAATCAACTAAAATAAAATTTAAGGAAAATACAATTTCATATAAAATTAAAAAAAATGAAAATTAATAGCATTAAATTTTACTTTGATGGCTTTCAACACCACACATCTAACCCAACTATTGACACAAATAATAGCAGTCCGAATCATCACGAGATAAATAGAGATATAAATACCAAATAAACCATTGGTTCCAAAGTAATATACAAACCATGAGTCTGCAGAAATAAAACTGAACCCCAAAACATAGTATGATAAATAAAACTAAAAGAATGTATCAACTGAAGGGGAAACATGCCCAAATGAAAGACTGAATCATATATCCAAATCTAGGAATTAATTGAAGTGTTTAAGCAACTCCTGCACGCCTCCACAAATGGTACAACTACACATCCCTGAAATGAATCATCAAGCTCGGGTCTGAGCCCAAAACCTTTGAAAAATATTTAGCAAGTATTTAAATTGCAGTTATAAAAACAGTTATTAGATACACACGTTAGTTCAACGTACACTCCATTGAGTTCACCTCCCATTTATAGTGCACACCTAACGTCTCATATCTTAACCACTTAGCCATATTACCCAGCTTAACTAGGCCTAGGTACCTAACTAACCACACTAGGTTGAGCTCCCTCGTACCGCCCATACGATACGCTACTGTCAAGCCGATATCTCATTTTAACCGACTATTATTTTCGCATCATCTATTTAAGTTTCTCATACTTAAATTACTTTTAGATATACATTATCTATCTTTTCTACCATCACACATAAGTAGAATAATCACATTTGTATATACATGCCGCACAATAATATATACAGCTACAGCATCTCTCGGAATGACCACTACGATGCGGGCATACTCTGCTATCAAGTCCATGTACCTCTCGTACCAATTCAGGGATTACCGGCTCGAAATGTCTCCTCGAACCATAAATCAAACAACCCACAATGGAGGCAAATATAGTTCTAAGCCTTTGGACTACGCATATACCTAACGTACCCAAATGACCTGCAATTCCCCCTAATACACAATGCATAGTGAGCCGCCCCAAGTTCTATGGTCTGAAGTTCACATCCAAACCTCGCTGGAATCGCCAAGGTGAGATCTCCCTCTGCACGGAACCTCTCGTGATGGCAGCAACGTAGGTATGTTCACTTTTGAACCTCTCCCGATATATATATATATAGTACTGCTCTTGTGCGGACCAGTCCGCATTTTAAGAGTGCGGACCGGACATGTGTCACCTAGCGGTGACCCTAGAAATTATAGGCACTCTCTCTTTTTTGAGCTCACCGCCACGCGACACATGTTCGGTCCGCACTCTTAAAATGCGGACTGGTCCGCACAAGATCAGTATTGTACATATATATATATATATATATAGATATACTCAGTATAGGTTTACACACAGTCTTTAATATATTCCTTACGTAGTATTTATATCTCTCGAATACTCGACGTAATAGTAATTTGCACTTTATTTTCGTAGTTTTTCAAGTATCACTCACTCACCACTCGAAGGGTCCCAATTATCTTTTAAGTTATTTCAGTAGTTAACACATCACTATACTAATGGCGTTTGCCTTAGGTCATGGTTTACTCCTTGCGTAACCCCAATCGTAAATTCCCAATACACATCTCAATCGGCTAACTATCGTCGGTCCTCATCCCAATTTTTCTCTCATTTAAGATTAACCGAGCCCTGACTAAATATTTACTGGCCTTTTCTGAAGTCTTTATATAATTACTAAAATATTACAAAAGTCTCCCATAATTAATTTCATGGTGAAATATAACTTAAAAGGAAAAACTCATCAAAACTGGGCAGCCAAATCGATTCGGTAGGGATTCCGAATCGATGCACCCACCGAATCGAATCGATTCGGACCTGACTGCATCATTCTCATCGTGCGGATACGGGTTTTCCACATTAAATTTTTAACATTAACTATATGCATAGGGGCAATTTTTAACGTTAACACATAAAGACCAATAGAAATCTTTCGAAGAACGGATCAAAACCCATTATTTCATCAAAACCATAGATTGTGTTCTTCATGTATAGTCATCATTTTACCCAAATTTCTTTCATTAATATCATCCATACTCACTGATTTGGTCAATCTATATACAAGAATTATTATATATGAATTTCAACTCCAAATCACGACCCAAATCCCCAAAATCATCATTTAAATCACGAATTGAAACCCTTATACTACATAGATATTATAACAAACTCAAAGTAATGCAAGATAAACATTTGCCTTGCAGGTCTGATTTACGTTCTGAGATGGTGAGGATGTCCTCTCCTTGCTCCGATCTCGATTCCGGCGACGTTCAGGGCGTGAAACGGTGTGGAATAGCCTACGTTTCTTCTCCTCTTTCTCTTTATGGCCTCCTCTCTCTCCAAAGTGTTGTAACCCTAGCCTCACACTCAAATGGGTTGATAGAACACTCTAATTTTCGAAGTTCCCTCTACCCTAGACTCCTAAATGATCGAAATGCCCTTACTTGATGTCGGGTTGGTATAAAATCGTCCTGGTACCCAATCAGCACACTCGACTACACTATTTTGACAATTTCGACCCATTCGGAACCAACCGTGACCTCAAAATTGCCATCCGAGTCACCCTACAATAATTTCCTATATCGACCTCATATAGTCTACACGCGACTCTCGGTTGTTGTCACGTCACTTTCACTCGCTGTGACGAAAAATAATTATTTAATACTCACTCAGTAATTTTATTCCATAAATATTAATCTCTCTCCCGATTAAAATTTAAGAAACACATAATGTTTTAATTTAATTAAATGTAATTTAAAATAATCGAGTTAGTTAAATTTTAAATAGTCAGAAATATGGGGTGTTACATACTTCCCCCCCTACAAATGAATTTTGTCCTCGAAATTTGGACGTACCTGCGGTGAATAACTCGGCTCTCGCATGTGATCCTCCCGCTCCTACGTCGACTCGCCCACATTATGGTGCCCTCACTGAACTCGAACTAAGCTTACCACCTTAGACCGCAGCTTATGCTTACTACGATAAAGTATCGCCACAAGTCACTCCTCGTAAGATATATCTAGCTCCAAATCTATCTCCTTCAATGGAACGTGCCAAAAAGTCAATCTCGCTCCTCTGGTACCTCTTCTGACACGTGGAATAATCCGCTGTAAATGCTCTGGTAAGTCCAGCTTATATACAACTTGTCTCACCCTCTCGATAATCGGAAACAGTCCCAGAAAGGTATCGCAGAGAGGATTGCACAACGGTGATAGTGGATCGGTTGTCTAAGGTGGTCCATTTTCTACCGCTTCGCAAGGATTTTGAGTCGAGAGAGAGCATGCGCAGTCGCTCATTGTGGAGATAGTGGGGTTGCACAGGGTCCGATTATTGTGTCGGACCGAGACAAGATTTGTGTCCTATTTCTCACAGAGTTTTAAGGAGGCTATGGGCACGAATTTACGTTTGGGCACGAATTTACCACCATATGTAACACCCCATATTTTTAAGTACTTAAAAATTAACTAACAAGGTTATTTTAAATTACACGTGTGACGTAATTTAATTTAATTAAAACATTATGTATTTATTAAAATATTAATCGGGAGAGATAAAGATTAATATTTATAGAATAAAATTACTAAGTGAGTAGTAAATGATTATTTTACTAAGTGGTCCCGTGCGAGGTGTTCGTGCCTCCTACGGGGTCGTTTGGGGGCTGGTTTAGGTTTTCACCCTTTAACGGCTAGTTTTTAAGTCTAAGTGTGATTTTTGCAAATTATCGTCGTACTCTCAAATCGGGAGATCCGCGACTACGCGGTCAGTACCTAAAAGTTGCATTGCTCCCGTGCGAGGTGTTAGTACCTCCTACGGGGTTTGGGGGCTGGTTTCGGTTTTCACCCTTTAATGGCTTGTTTTTAAGTCTAAGTGTGATTTTTGCAAATTATCGTCATACTCTCAAGCCGGGACACCCGGGACTACGCGGTCAGTTCCTACAAGTTGCATTGGTCCCGTGCGAGGTGTTCGTGCCTCCTACGGGGCCGTTTGGGGGCTGGTTTGGGTTTTCACCCTTCAACGGCTATTTTTTAAGTCTAAGTGTGATTTTTGCAAATTATCGGCATACTCTCAAATCGGGATGCCCAGGACTACGCGGTCAGTTCCTACAAGTTGCATTGGTCCCTTGCGAGGTGTTCGTGCCTCCTACAGGGACGTTTGGGGGTTGGTTTGGGTTTTCACCCCTTAACGGCTAGTTTTTAAGTCTAATTGTGATTTTTGCAAATTATCGTCATACTCTGAAATCGGGAGACCAGGGACTACGCGGTCAGTTACTACAAGTTGCATTGGTCCCGTGCGAGGTGTTAGTATCTCCTACGGGGTTTGGGGGCTGGTTTCGGTTTTCACCCTTTAATGGCTTGTTTTTAAGTCTAAGTGTGATTTTTGCAAATTATCGTCATACTCTCAAGCCGGGACACCCGGGACTACGCGGTCAGTTCCTATAAGTTGCATTGGTCCCGTGCGAGGTGTTCGTGCCTCCAATGGGGTCGTTTGGGGGCTGGTTTGGGTTTTCACCCTTTAACAGCTTGTTTTTAAGTCTAAGTGTGATTTTTGCAAATTATCGTCATACTCTCAAAGCAGAACACCCGAGACTACGCGGTCAGTTCCTACAAGTTGCATTGGTCCCGTGCGAGGTGTTCGTGCCTCCTACGGGGTCGTTTGGGGGCTGGTTTGGGTTTTCACCCTCTAATGGCCTGTTTTTAAATCTAAGTGTGATTTTTGCAAATTATTATCGTACTCTCAAACCAGGACACCCGGGACTACGCGGTCAGTTCCTAAAAGTTGCATTGGTCCCGTGCGAGGTGTTCGTGCCTCCTACGGGGCCGTGTGGGGGCTGGTTTGGGTTTTCACCCCTTAACGGCTAGTTTTTAAGTCCAAGTGTGATTTTTGCAAATTATCATCGTACTCTCAAATCGGGAGACCCGGGACTACGCGGTCAGTTCCTACAAGTTGCATTGGTCCCGTGCGAGGTGTTCGTACCTCTTACGGGGCCGTTTGGGGACTGGTTTTGGTTTTCACCCTTTAACGGCTTATTTTTAAGTCTAAGTGTGATTTTTGCAAATCATCGTCGTACTCTCAAATCGGGATACCCGGGACTACGCGGTCAGTTCCTACAAGTTGCATTGGTCCCGTGCGAGCTGTTCGTGCCTCCTACGGGGTCGTTTGGGGGCTGGTTTGGGTTTTCACCCCATAACGACTAGTTATTAAGTCTAAGTGTGATTTTCGCAAATTATCGTCATACTCTCAAATCGGGAGACCGGGGACTACGCGGTCAGTTCCTACAAGTTGCATTGGTTCCGTGCGAGGTGTTCGTACCTCCTACGGGGCCGTTTGGGGGCTGGTTTGGGATTTCACCCTTTAACGACTTGTTTTTAAGTTTAAGTGTGATTTTTGCAAATTATCGCCATACTCTCAAACCGGGACACCCGGTTCCTATAAGTTGCATTGGTCCCGTGCTAGGTGTTCGTGCCTCCTACGGGGTCGTTTGGGGGCTGGTTTGGGTTTTCACCCTTTAATGGCTAGTTTTTAAGTCTAAGTGTGATTTTTGCAAATTATCGTCATACTCTCAAATCGGGAGATCCGGGACTACGCGGTCAGTTCCTACAAGTTGCATTGGTCCCGTGCGAGGTGTCCGTGCCTCCTACGGGGCCGTTTGGGCTCTGGTTTGGGTTTTCACCCCTTAACGGCTAGTTTTTTAAGTCTAAGTGTGATTTTTGCAAATTATCGTCGTACTCTCAAACCGGGAGATCCGGGACTACGCGGTCAGTTCCTACAAGTTGCATTGGTCCCGTGCGAGGTGTTCGTGCCTCCTACGGGGCCGTTTGGGGGCTTGTTTGGGTTTTCACCCTTTAACGGCTATTTTTTAAGTCTAAGTGTGATTTTTGCAAATTATCGTCGTACTCTCAAATCGGGAGTCCCGGGACTACGCGGTCAGTTCCTACAGGTTGCATTGGTCCCGTGCGAGGTGTTCGTGCCTCCTACGGGGTCGTTTGGGGGCTGGTTTGGGTTTTCACCCTTTAATGGCTAGTTTTTAAGTCTAAGTGTGATTTTTGCAAATTATCGTCATACTCTCATGCCGGGACACCCGGGACTACGCGGTCAGTTCCTACAAGTTGCATTGGTCCCGTGCGAGGTGTTCGTGCCTCCTACGGGGCCGTTTGGGGGCTGGTTTGGGTTTTCACCCTTCAACGGCTATTTTTTAAGTCTAAGTGTGATTTTTGCAAATTATCGTCATACTCTCAAATCGGGATACCCAGGACTACGCGGTCAGTTCCTACAAGTTGCATTGGTCCCGTGCGAGGTGTTCGTGCCTCCTACTGGGATGTTTGGGGGTTGGTTTGGGTTTTCACCCCTTAACGGCTAGTTTTTAAGTCTAATTGTGATTTTTGCAAATTATCGTCATACTCTGAAATCGGGAGACCAGGGACTACGCGGTCAGTTACTACAAGTTGCATTGGTCCCGTGCGAGGTCTTAGTACCTCCTACGGGGTTTGGGGGCTGGTTTCGGTTTTCACCCTTTAATGGCTTGTTCTTAAGTCTAAGTGTGATTTTTGCAAATTATCGTCATACTCTCAAGCCGGGACACCCGGGACTACGCGGTCAGTTCCTATAAGTTGCATTGGTCCCGTGCGAGGTGTTCGTGCCTACAACGGGGTCGTTTGGGGGCTGGTTTGGATTTTCACCCTTTAACAGCTTGTTTTTAAGTCTAAGTGTGATTTTTGCAAATTATCGTCATACTCTCAAAGCAGAACACCCGAGACTACGCGGTCAGTTCCTACAAGTTGCATTGGTCCCGTGCGAGGTGTTCGTGCCTCCTACGGGGTCGTTTGGGGGCTGGTTTGGGTTTTCACCCTTTAATGGCCTGTTTTTAAGCCTAAGTGTGATTTTTGCAAATTATTATCGTACTCTCAAACCAGGACACTCGGGACTACGCGGTCAGTTCCTAAAAGTTGCATTGGTCCCGTGCGAGGTGTTCCTGGCTCCTACGGGGCCGTGTTGGTCCCGTGCGAGGTGTTCGTGCCTCCTACGGGGCCGTGTGGGGGCTGGTTTGGGTTTTCACCCCTTAACGGCTAGTTTTTAAGTCCAAGTGTGATTTTTGCAAATTATCATCGTACTCTCAAATCGGGAGACCCGGGACTACGCGGTCAGTTCCTACAAGTTGTATTGGTCCCGTGCGAGGTGTTCGTGCCTCCTACGGGGCCGTTTGGGGGCTGGTTTGGGTTTTCAACCCTTAACGGCTAGTTTTTTAAGTCTAAGTGTGATTTTTGAAAATTATCGTCGTACTCTCAAACCGGGAGATCCGGGACTACGCGGTCAGTTCCTACAAGTTGCATTGGTCCCGTGCGAGGTGTTCGTGCCTCCTACGGGGCCGTTTGGGGGCTGGTTTGGGTTTTCACCCTTTAACGGCTATTATTTAAGTCTAAGTGTGATTTTTGCAAATTATCGTCGTACTCTCAAATCAGGAGACCCGGTACTACGCGGTCAGTTCCTACAAGTTGCATTGGTCCCGTGCGAGGTGTTCGTGCCTCCTACGGGGTCGTTTGGGGGCTGGTTTGGGTTTTCACCCGTTAACGGCTAGTTTTTGAGTCTAAGTGTGATTTTTGCAAATTATCGTCGTACTCTCAAATCGGGAGATCCGCGACTACGCGGTCAGTTCCTACAAGTTGCATTGGTCCCGTGCGAGGTGTTCGTGCCTCCTACGGGGTCGTTTGGGGGCCGGTTTGGGTTTTCACCCCTTAACGGCTTGTTTTTAAGTTTAAGTGTGATTTTTGCAAATTATCGTCCTATTCACAAACCGGGAGATCCGGGACTATGCAGTCAATTCCTACAAGTTACATTGGTCCCGTGCGAGGTGTTCGTGCCTCCTACGGGGTCGTTTGGTGGCTGGTTTGGGTTTTCATCCCTTAACGGCTAGTTTTTAAGTCTAAGTGTCATTTTTGCAAATTATCGTCATACTCTCAAATCGGGAGACCGGGGACTACGCGGTCAGTTCCTACAAGTTGCAATGGTCCCGTGCGATGTGTTCGTACCTCCTACGGGGCCGTTGGGGGGCTGGTTTGGGTTTCACCCTTTAACGGCTTATTTTTAAGTTTAAGTGTGATTTTTGCAAATTATCGTCATACTCTCAAACCGGGACACACCCGAGACTACGCGGTCAGTTCCTATAAGTTGCATTGGTCCCGTGCGAGGTGTTCGTGCCTCCAACGGGGTCATTTGGGGGCTGGTGTGGGTTTTCACCCTTTAACGGCAAGTTTTTAAGTCCAAGTGTGATTTTTGCAAATTATCATCGTACTTACAAACCGGGAGATCCGGGACTACGCGGTCAGTTCCTACAAGTTGCATTGGTCCCGTGCGAGGTGTTCGTACCTCCTACGGGACCGTTTGGGGGCTGGTTTCGGTTTTCACCCTTTAACGGCTTGTTTTTAAGTTTAAGTGTGATTTTTGCAAATTATCGTCATACTCTCAAACCGGGACACACCTGGGACTACGGTTTGGGTTTTCACCCCTTAACGGCTAGTTTTTAAGTCTAAGTGTGATTTTTGCAAATTATCGTCGTACTCTCAAATCGGGAGACCCGGGACTACGCGGTCAGTTCCTACAAGTTGCATTGGTCTCGTGCGAGGTGTTCGTACCTCCTACGGGGCCGTTTGGGGGCTGGTTTCGTTTTCACCCTTTAACGACTTGTTTTTAAGTCTAAGTGTGATTTTTGCAAATTATCGTCATACTCTCAAACCGGGACACCCGGGACCACGCGGTCAGTTCCTACAAGTTGTATTGGTCCTATGCGAGGTGTTCGTGCCTCCTACGGGGTCGTTTGGGGGCCGGTTTGGGTTTTCACCCTTTAACGGCTTGTTTTTAAGTCCAAGTGTGATTTTTGCAAATTATCATCCTATTCACAAACCGGGAGATCCGGGACTATGCGGTCAGTTCCTACATGTTGCATTGGTCCCGTGCGAGGTGTTCGTGCCTCCTACGGGGTCGTTTGGTGGCTGGTTTGGGTTTTCACCCCTTAACGGCTAGTTTTTAAGTCTAAGTGTGATTTTTGCAAATTATCGTCGTACTCTCAAATCGGGAGACCCGGGACTACGCGGTCAGTTCGTACAAGTTGCATTGGTCCCGTGCGAGGTGTTCGTACCTCCTACAGGGCCGTTTGGGGGCTGGTTTCGGTTTTCACCCTTTAACGACTTGTTTTTAAGTCAAGTGTGATTTTTGCAAATTATCATCCTATTCACAAACCGGGAGATCCGGGACTATGCGGTCAGTTCCTACAAGTTGCATTGGTCCCGTGCGACGTGTTCGTGCCTCCTACGGGGTCGTTTGGTGGTTGGTTTGGGTTTTCACCCCTTAATGGCTAGTTTTTAAGTCTAAGTGTGATTTCTGCAAATTATCGTCGTACTCTCAAATCGGGAGACCCGGGACTACGCGGTCAGTTCGTACAAGTTGCATTGGTCCCGTGCGAGGTGTTCGTACCTCCTACGGGGCCGTTTGGGGACTGGTTTTGGTTTTCACCCTTAACGGCTTGTTTTTAAGTCTCAATGTGATTTTTTCAAATTATCGTCATACTTTCAAACCGGGACACCCGGTACTACGCGGTCAGTTCCTACAAGTTGCATTGGTCCCGTGCGAGGTGTTCGTGCCTCCTACGGGGTCGTTTGGGGGCTGGTTTGGGTTTTCACCCTTTAACGGCTAGTTTTTAAGTCTAAGTGTGATTTTTGCAAATTATCGTCGTACTCTCAAATCGGGATACCCAGGTCTACGCGGTCAGTTCCTACAAGTTGCATTGGTCCCGTGCGAGGAGTTCGTGCCTCCTACGGGGTCGTTTGGGGGCTGATTTGGGTTTTCACCCCTTAACGGCTAGTTTTTAAGTCCAAGTGTGATTTTTGCATATTATCGGCGTACTCTCAAATCGGGAGACCTGGGACTACGCGGTCAATTCCTACAAGTTGCATGGGGCCGTGCGAGGTGTCCGTGCCTCCTACAGGGCCGTTTGGGGACTGGTTTGGGTTTTCACCCCTTAACGGCTAGTTTTTAAGTCTAAATGTGATTTTTTCAAATTATCGTCATACTTTCAAACCGGGACACCCGGTACTACGCGGTCAGTTCCTACAAGTTGCATTGGTCCCGTGCGAGGTGTTCGTGCCTCCTACGGGGTCATTTGGGGGTTGGTTTGGGTTTTCACCCTTTAACGGCTAGTTTTTAAGTCTAAGTGTGATTTTTGCAAATTATCGTCGTACTCTCAAATCGGGATACCCAGGACTACGCGGTCAGTTCCTACAAGTTGCATTGGTCCCGTGCGAGGTGTTCGTACCTCCTACGGGGCCGTTTGGGGACTGGTTTGGGTTTTCACCCTTTAACGGCCTGTTTTTAACTCTAAGTGTGATTTTTGAAAATTATCCTCATACTTTCAAATCGGGAGACCCGAGACTACGTGGTAAGATTCTACAAGTTACATCGGTCCCCTACGAGGTGTTCGTGCCTCCTACGGGGTCGTTTGGGGGCCGATTTGGGTTTTCACCCTTTAACGGCATGTTTTTAACTCTAAGTGTGATTTTTGCAAATTATCGTCATACTCTCAAACTGGGAGACCCGGGACTATGCGGTCAGTTCCTACAAGTTACATTGGTCCCGTGCGAAGTGTTCGTGCCTCCTACGGAGTCGTTTGGGGTCGATTTGGGTTTTCACCCTTTAAGAGATTGTTTTTAAGTTTACATGTGACTTTACAAATTATCATCCTATTTACAAACCGGGAGACCCGGGACTACGCGGTCAGTTCCTACAAGTTGCATTGGTCCCGTGCGAGGTGTTCGTACCTCCTACGGGGCCGTTTGGGGGCTGGTTTGGGTTTTCACCCTTTAATGGCCTGTTTTTAAGTCTAAGTGTGATTTTTGCAAATTATCATCGTAGTCTCAAACCAGGACACCCGGGACTACGCGGTCAGTTCCTACAAGTTGCATTGGTCCCGTGCGAGATGTCCGTGCCTCCTACCCGGCCGTTTGGGGACTGGTTTGGGTTTTCACCCCTTAACGGCTATTTTTTAAGTCAAAATGTGATTTTTTCAAATTATCGTCATACTTTCAAACCAGGACACCCGGTACTACGCGGTCAGTTCCTAAAAGTTGCATTGGTCCCGTGCGAGGAGTTCGTGCCTCCTACGGGGTCGTTTGGGGGCTGGTTTGGGTTTTCACCCCTTAACGGCTAGTGTTTAAGTCCAAGTGTGATTTTTGCAAATTATCGTCGTACTCTCAAATCGGGAGACCTGGGACTACGCGGTAAATTCCTACAAGTTGCATGGGGTCGTGCGAGGTGTTCGTACCTCCTACGGGGCCGTTTGGGGACAGGTTTGGGTTTTCACCCTTTAACGGCTTGTTTTTAAGTCTAAGTGTGATTTTTGCAAATTATCGTCGTACTCCCAAATCGGGATACCCAGGACTACGCGGTCAGTTCCTACAAGTTGCATTGGTCCCGTGCGAGGTGTTCGTGCCTCCTACGGGGTCGTTTCGGGGCTGGTTTGGGTTTTCACCCCTTAACGGCTAGTTTTTAAGTCTAACTGTGATTTTTGCAAATTATCGTCATACTCTCAAATCGGGAGATCCGGTACTACGCGGTCAGTTCCTACAAGTTGCATTGGTCCCGTGCGAAGTGTTCGTGCCTCCTACTAGGACGTTTGGGGGCTGGTTTGGGTTTTCACCCCTTAACGGCTAGTTTTTAAGTCTAATTGTGATTTTTGCAAATTATCGTCATACCCTCAAATCGGGAGACCAGGGACTACGCGGTCAGTTACTACAAGTTGCATTGGTCCCGTGCGAGGTGTTAGTACCTCCTACGGGGGTTGGGGGCTGGTTTCGGTTTTCACCCTTTAATGGCTTGTTTTTAAGTCTAAGTGTGATTTTTGCAAATTATCGTCATACTCTCAAGCCGGGACACCCGGGACTACGCGGTCAGTTACTATAAGTTGCATTGGTCCCGTGCGAGGTGTTCGTGCCTCCAACGGGGTCGTTTGGGGGTTGGTTTGGGTTTTCACCCTTTAACAGCTTGTTTTTAAGTCTAAGTGTGATTTTTGCAAATTATCGTCATACTCTCAAACCAGGACACCCGAGACTATGCGGTCAGTTCCTACAAGTTGCATTGGTCCCGTGCGAGGTGTTCGTGCCTCCTACGGGGTCGTTTGGGGGCTGGTTTGGGTTTTCACCCTTTAATGGCCTGTTTTTAAGTCTAAGTGTGATTTTTGCAAATTATTATCGTACTCTCAAACCAGGACACCCGGGACTACGCGGTCAGTTCCTAAAAGTTGCATTGGTCCCGTGCGAGGTGTTCGTGCCTCCTACGGGGCCGTGTGGGGGCTGGTTTGGGTTTTCACCCCTTAACGGCTAGTTTTTAAGTCCAAGTGTGATTTTTGCAAATTATCATCGTACTCTCAAATCGGGAGACCCGGGACTACGCGGTCAGTTCCTACAAGTTGCATTGGTCCCGTGCGAGGTGTTCGTACCTCTTACGGGGCCGTTTGGGGACTGGTTTTGGTTTTCACCCTTTAACGGCTAATTTTTAAGTCTAAGTGTGATTTTTGCAAATTATCGTCGTACTCTCAAATCGGGATACCCGGGACTACGCGGTCAGTTCCTACAAGTTGCATTGGTCCCGTGCGAGCTGTTCGTGCCTCCTACGGGGTCGTTTGGGGGCTGGTTTGGGTTTTCACCCCTTAACGACTAGTTTTTAAGTCTAAGTGTGATTTTTGCAAATTATCGTCATACTCTCAAATTGGGAGACCGGGGACTACGCGGTCAGTTCCTACAAGTTGCATTGGTTCCGTGCGAGGTGTTCGTACCTCCTACGGGGCCGTTTGGGGGATGGTTTGGGATTTCACCCTTTAACGGCTTGTTTTTAAGTTTAAGTGTGATTTTTGCAAATTATCGTCATACTCTCAAACCGCGACACCCGGGACTACGCGGTCAGTTCCTATAAGTTGCATTGGTCCCGTGCGAGGTGTTCGTGCCTCCTACGGGGTCGTTTGGGGGCTGGTTTGGGTTTTCACCCTTTAACGGCTAGTTTTTAAGTCTAAGTGTGATTTTTGCAAATTATCGTCATACTCTCAAATCGGGAGATCCAGGACTACGCGGTCAGTTCCTACAAGTTGCATTGGTCCCGTGCGAGCTGTTCGTGCCTCCTACGGGGTCGTTTGGGGGCTGGTTTGGGTTTTCACCCCTTAACGACTAGTTTTTAAGTCTAAGTGTGATTTTTGCAAATTATCGTCATACTCTCAAATCGGGAGACCGGGGACTACGCGGTCAGTTCCTACAAGTTGCATTGGTCCCGTGCGAGGTGTTCGTACCTCCTACGGGGCCGTTTGGGAGCTGGTTTGGGATTTCACCCTTTAACGGCTTGTTTTTAAGTTTAAGTGTGATTTTTGCAAATTATCGTCATACTCTCAAACCGCGACACCCGGGACTACGCGGTCAGTTCCTATAAGTTGCATTGGTCCCGTGCGAGGTGTTCGTGCCTCCTACGGGGTCGTTTGGGGGCTGGTTGGGTTTTCACCCTTTAACGGCTAGTTTTTAAGTCTAAGTGTGATTTTTGCAAATTATCGTCATACTCTCAAATCGGGAGATCCGGGACTACGCGGTCAGTTCCTACAAGTTGTATTGGTCCCGTGCGAGGTGTTCGTGCCTCCTATGGGGCCGTTTGGGAGCTGGTTTGGGTTTTCACCCCTTAACAGCTTGTTTTTAAGTCTAAGTGTGATTTTTGCAAATTATCGTCATACTCTCAAAGCAGAACACCCGAGACTACGCGGTCAGTTCCTACAAGTTGCATTGGTCCCGTGCGAGGTGTTCGTGCCTCCTACGGAGTCGTTTGGGTGCTGGTTTGGGTTTTCACCCTTTAATGGCCTGTTTTTAAGTCTAAGTGTGATTTTTGCAAATTATTATCGTACTCTCAAACCAGGACACCCGGGACTACGCGGTCAGTTCCTAAAAGTTGCATTGGTCCCGTGCGAGGTGTTCCTGCCTCATACGGGGCCGTGTTGGTCCCGTGCGAGGTGTTCGTGCCTCCTACGGGGCCGTGTGGGGGCAGGTTTGGGTTTTCACCCCTTAACGGCTAGTTTTTAAGTCCAAGTGTGATTTTTGCAAATTATCATCGTACTCTCAAATCGGGAGACCCGGGACTACGCGGTCAGTTCCTACAAGTTGTATTGGTCCCGTGCGAGGTGTTCGTGCCTCCTACGGGGCCGTTTGGGGGCTGGTTTGGGTTTTCAACCCTTAACGGCTAGTTTTTTAAGTCTAAGTGTGATTTTTGAAAATTATCGTCGTACTCTCAAACCGGGAGATCCGGGACTACGCGGTCAGTTCCTACAAGTTGCATTGGTCCCGTGCGAGGTGTTCGTGCCTCCTACGGGGCCGTTTGGGGGCTGGTTTGGGTTTTCACCCTTTAACGGCTATTATTTAAGTCTAAGTGTGATTTTTGCAAATTATCGTCGTACTCTCAAATCAGGAGACCCGGTACTACGCGGTCAGTTCCTACAAGTTGCATTGGTCCCGTGCGAGGTGTTCGTGCCTCCTACGGGGTCGTTTGGAGGCTGGTTTGGGTTTTCACCCGTTAACGGCTAGTTTTTGAGTCTAAGTGTGATTTTTGCAAATTATCGTCGTACTCTCAAATCGGGAGATCCGCGACTACGCGGTCAGTTCCTACAAGTTGCATTGGTCCCGTGCGAGGTGTTCGTGCCTCCTACGGGGTCGTTTGGGGGCCGGTTTGGGTTTTCACCCCTTAACGGCTTGTTTTTAAGTTTAAGTGTGATTTTTGCAAATTATCGTCCTATTCACAAACCGGGAGATCCGGGACTATGCAGTCAATTCCTACAAGTTACAATGGTCCCGTGCGAGGTGTTCGTGCCTCCTACGGGGTCGTTTGGTGGCTGGTTTGGGTTTTCATCCCTTAACGGCTAGTTTTTAAGTCTAAGTGTCATTTTTGCAAATTATCGTCATACTCTCAAATCGGGAGACCGGGGACTACGCGGTCAGTTCCTACAAGTTGCAATGGTCCCGTGCGATGTGTTCGTACCTCCTACGGGGCCGTTGGGGGGCTGGTTTGGGTTTCACCCTTTAACGGCTTATTTTTAAGTTTAAGTGTGATTTTTGCAAATAATCGTCATACTCTCAAACCGGGACACACCCGAGACTACGCGGTCAGTTCCTATAAGTTGCATTGGTCCCGTGCGAGGTGTTCGTGCCTCCAACGGGGTCATTTGGGGGCTGGTGTGGGTTTTGACCCTTTAACAGCAAGTTTTTAAGTCCAAGTGTGATTTTTGCAAATTATCATCGTACTTACAAACCGGGAGATCCGGGACTACGCGGTCAGTTCCTACAAGTTGCATTGGTCCCGTGCGAGGTGTTCGTACCTCCTACGGGACCGTTTGGGGGCTGGTTTCGGTTTTCACCCTTTAACGGCTTGTTTTTAAGTTTAAGTGTGATTTTTGCAAATTATCGTCATACTCTCAAACCGGGACACACCTGGGACTACGGTTTGGGTTTTCACCCCTTAACGGCTAGTTTTTAAGTCTAAGTGTGATTTTTGCAAATTATCGTCGTACTCTCAAATCGGGAGACCCGGGACTACGCGGTCAGTTCCTACAAGTTGCATTGGTCTCGTGCGAGGTGTTCGTACCTCCTACGGGGCCGTTTGGGGGCTGGTTTCGTTTTCACCCTTTAACGACTTGTTTTTAAGTCTAAGTGTGATTTTTGCAAATTATCGTCATACTCTCAAACCGGGACACCCGGGACCACGCGGTCAGTTCCTACAAGTTGTATTGGTCCTATGCGAGGTGTTCGTGCCTCCTACGGGGTCGTTTGGGGGCCGGTTTGGGTTTTCACCCTTTAACGGCTTGTTTTTAAGTCCAAGTGTGATTTTTGCAAATTATCATCCTATTCACAAACCGGGAGATCCGGGACTATGCGGTCAGTTCCTACATGTTGCATTGGTCCCGTGCGAGGTGTTCGTGCCTCCTACGGGGTCGTTTGGTGGCTGGTTTGGGTTTTCACCCCTTAACGGCTAGTTTTTAAGTCTAAGTGTGATTTTTGCAAATTATCGTCGTACTCTCAAATCGGGAGACCCGGGACTACGCGGTCAGTTCGTACAAGTTGCATTGGTCCCGTGCGAGGTGTTCGTACCTCCTACAGGGCCGTTTGGGGGCTGGTTTCGGTTTTCACCCTTTAACGACTTGTTTTTAAGTCTAAGTGTGATTTTTGCAAATTATCATCCTATTCACAAACCGGGAGATCCGGGACTATGCGGTCAGTTCCTACAAGTTGCATTGGTCCCGTGCGACGTGTTCGTGCCTCCTACGGGGTCGTTTGGTGGTTGGTTTGGGTTTTCACCCCTTAATGGCTAGTTTTTAAGTCTAAGTGTGATTTCTGCAAATTATCGTCGTACTCTCAAATCGGGAGACCCGGGACTACGCGGTCAGTTCGTACAAGTTGCATTGGTCCCGTGCGAGGTGTTCGTACCTCCTACGGGGCCGTTTGGGGACTGGTTTTGGTTTTCACCCTTAACGGCTTGTTTTTAAGTCTCAATGTGATTTTTTCAAATTATCGTCATACTTTCAAACCGGGACACCCGGTACTACGCGGTCAGTTCCTACAAGTTGCATTGGTCCCGTGCGAGGTGTTCGTGCCTCCTACGGGGTCGTTTGGGGGCTGGTTTGGGTTTTCACCCTTTAACGGCTAGTTTTTAAGTCTAAGTGTGATTTTTGCAAATTATCGTCGTACTCTCAAATCGGGATACCCAGGTCTACGCGGTCAGTTCCTACAAGTTGCATTGGTCCCGTGCGAGGAGTTCGTGCCTCCTACGGGGTCGTTTGGGGGCTGATTTGGGTTTTCACCCCTTAACAGCTAGTTTTTAAGTCCAAGTGTGATTTTTGCATATTATCGGCGTACTCTCAAATCGGGAGACCTGGGACTACGCGGTCAATTCCTACAAGTTGCATGGGGCCGTGCGAGGTGTCCGTGCCTCCTACAGGGCCGTTTGGGGACTGGTTTGGGTTTTCACCCCTTAACGGCTAGTTTTTAAGTCTAAATGTGATTTTTTCAAATTATCGTCATACTTTCAAACCGGGACACCCGGTACTACGCGGTCAGTTCCTACAAGTTGCATTGGTCCCGTGCGAGGTGTTCGTGCCTCCTACGGGGTCATTTGGGGGTTGGTTTGGGTTTTCACCCTTTAACGGCTAGTTTTTAAGTCTTAAGTGTGATTTTTGCAAATTATCGTCGTACTCTCAAATCGGGATACCCAGGACTACGCGGTCAGTTCCTACAAGTTGCATTGGTCCCGTGCGAGGTGTTCGTACCTCCTACGGGGCCGTTTGGGGACTGGTTTGGGTTTTCACCCTTTAACGGCCTGTTTTTAACTCTAAGTGTGATTTTTGAAAATTATCCTCATACTTTCAAATCGGGAGACCCGAGACTACGTGGTAAGATTCTACAAGTTACATCGGTCCCCTACGAGGTGTTCGTGCCTCCTACGGGGTCGTTTGGGGGCCGATTTGGGTTTTCACCCTTTAACGGCATGTTTTTAACTCTAAGTGTGATTTTTGCAAATTATCGTCATACTCTCAAACTGGGAGACCCGGGACTATGCGGTCAGTTCCTACAAGTTACATTGGTCCCGTGCGAAGTGTTCGTGCCTCCTACGGAGTCGTTTGGGGTCGATTTGGGTTTTCACCCTTTAACGGCCTGTTTCTAAGTTTACATGTGACTTTACAAATTATCATCCTATCTACAAACCGGGAGACCCGGGACTACGCGGTCAGTTCCTACAAGTTGCATTGGTCCCGTGCGAGGTGTTCGTACCTCCTACGGGGCCGTTTGGGGGCTGGTTTGGGTTTTCACCCTTTAATGGCCTGTTTTTAAGTCTAAGTGTGATTTTTGCAAATTATCATCGTAGTCTCAAACCAGGACACCCGGGACTACGCGGTCAGTTCCTACAAGTTGCAATGGTCCCGTGCGAGATGTCCGTGCCTCCTACCGGGCCGTTTGGGGACTGGTTTGGGTTTTCACCCCTTAACGGCTATTTTTTAAGTCAAAATGTGATTTTTTCAAATTATCGTCATACTTTCAAACCAGGACACCCGGTACTACGCGGTCAGTTCCTAAAAGTTGCATTGGTCCCGTGCGAGGAGTTCGTGCCTCCTACGGGGTCGTTTGGGGGCTGGTTTGGGTTTTCACCCCTTAACGGCTAGTGTTTAAGTCCAAGTGTGATTTTTGCAAATTATCGTCGTACTCTCAAATCGGGAGACCTGGGACTACGCGGTAAATTCCTACAAGTTGCATGGGGTCGTGCGAGGTGTTCGTACCTCCTACGGGGCCGTTTGGGGACAGGTTTGGGTTTTCACCCTTTAACGGCTTGTTTTTAAGTCTAAGTGTGATTTTTGCAAATTATCGTCGTACTCCCAAATCGGGATACCCAGGACTACGCGGTCAGTTCCTACAAGTTGCATTGGTCCCGTGCGAGGTGTTCGTGCCTCCTACGGGGTCGTTTCGGGGCTGGTTTGGGTTTTCACCCCTTAACGGCTAGTTTTTAAGTCTAACTGTGATTTTTGCAAATTATCGTCATACTCTCAAATCGGGAGATCCGGTACTACGCGGTCAGTTCCTACAAGTTGCATTGGTCCCGTGCGAAGTGTTCGTGCCTCCTACTAGGACGTTTGGGGGCTGGTTTGGGTTTTCACCCCTTAACGGCTAGTTTTTAAGTCTAATTGTGATTTTTGCAAATTATCGTCATACCCTCAAATCGGGAGACCAGGGACTACGCGGTCAGTTACTACAAGTTGCATTGGTCCCGTGCGAGGTGTTAGTACCTCCTACGGGGGTTGGGGGCTGGTTTCGGTTTTCACCCTTTAATGGCTTGTTTTTAAATCTAAGTGTGATTTTTGCAAATTATCGTCATACTCTCAAGCCGGGACACCCGGGACTACGCGGTCAGTTACTATAAGTTGCATTGGTCCCGTGCGAGGTGTTCGTGCCTCCAACGGGGTCGTTTGGGGGCTGGTTTGGGTTTTCACCCTTTAACAGCTTGTTTTTAAGTCTAAGTGTGATTTTTGCAAATTATCGTCATACTCTCAAACCAGGACACCCGAGACTATGCGGTCAGTTCCTACAAGTTGCATTGGTCCCGTGCGAGGTGTTCGTGCCTCCTACGGGGTCGTTTGGGGGCTGGTTTGGGTTTTCACCCTTTAATGGCCTGTTTTTAAGTCTAAGTGTGATTTTTGCAAATTATTATCGTACTCTCAAACCAGGACACCCGGGACTACGCGGTCAGTTCCTAAAAGTTGCATTGGTCCCGTGCGAGGTGTTCGTGCCTCCTACGGGGCCGTGTGGGGGCTGGTTTGGGTTTTCACCCCTTAACGGCTAGTTTTTAAGTCCAAGTGTGATTTTTGCAAATTATCATCGTACTCTCAAATCGGGAGACCCGGGACTACGCGGTCAGTTCCTACAAGTTGCATTGGTCCCGTGCGAGGTGTTCGTACCTCTTACGGGGCCGTTTGGGGACTGGTTTTGGTTTTCACCCTTTAACGGCTAATTTTTAAGTCTAAGTGTGATTTTTGCAAATTATCGTCGTACTCTCAAATCGGGATACCCGGGACTACGCGGTCAGTTCCTACAAGTTGCATTGGTCCCGTGCGAGCTGTTCGTGCCTCCTACGGGGTCGTTTGGGGGCTGGTTTGGGTTTTCACCCCTTAACGACTAGTTTTTAAGTCTAAGTGTGATTTTTGCAAATTATCGTCATACTCTCAAATTGGGAGACCGGGGACTACGCGGTCAGTTCCTACAAGTTGCATTGGTCCCGTGCGAGCTGTTCGTACCTCCTACGGGGCCGTTTGGGGGCTGGTTTGGGATTTCACCCTTTAACGGCTTGTTTTTAAGTTTAAGTGTGATTTTTGCAAATTATCGTCATACTCTCAAACCGCGACACCCGGGACTACGCGGTCAGTTCCTATAAGTTGCATTGGTCCCGTGCGAGGTGTTCGTGCCTCCTACGGGGTCGTTTGGGGGCTGGTTTGGGTTTTCACCCTTTAACGGCTAGTTTTTAAGTCTAAGTGTGATTTTTGCAAATTATCGTCATACTCTCAAATCGGGAGATCCGGGACTACGCGGTCAGTTCCTACAAGTTGTATTGGTCCCGTGCGAGGTGTTCGTGCCTCCTATGGGGCCGTTTGGGAGCTGGTTTGGGTTTTCACCCCTTAACGGCTAGTTTTTAAGTCTAAGTGTGATTTTTGCAAATTATCGACGTACTCTCAAAACAGGAGACCCGGGACTACGCGGTCAGTTCCTACAAGTTGCATTGGTCCCGTGCGAGGTGTTCGTGCCTCCTACGGGGTCGTTTGGGCGCTGGTTTGGGTTTTCACCCCTTAACGGCTAGTTTTTAAGTCTAAGTGTGATTTTTGCAAATTATCGTCGTACTCTCAAACCAGGAGACCCGGGACTACGCGGTCAGTTCCTACAAGTTGCATTGGTCCCGTGCGAGGTGTTCGTGCCTCCTACGGGGACGTTTGGGGGCTGGTTTGGGTTTTCACCCCTTAACGGCTAGTTTTTAAGTTTAAGTGTGATTTTTGCAAATTATCGTCGTACTCTCAAACCAGGAGACCCGGGACTACGCGGTCTGTTCCTACAAGTTGCATTGGTCCCGTGCAAGTTGCATTGGTCCCGTGCGAGGTGTTCGTGCCTCCTACGGGGTCGTTTGGGGGCCGGTTTGGGTTTTCACCCCTTAACGGCTAGTTTTTAAGTCTAAGTGTGATTTTTGCAAATTATCGTCGTACTCTCAAACCAGGAGACCCGGGACTACGCGGTCAGTTCCTACAAGTTGCATTGGTCCCGTGCGAGGTGTTCGTGCCTCCTACGGGGTCGTTTGGGGGCCGGTTTGGGTTTTCACCCTTTAACGGCTAGTTTTTAAGTCTAAGTGTGATTTTTGCAAATTATCGTCGTACTCTCAAACCAGGAGACCCGGGACTACGCGGTCAGTTCCTACAAGTTGCATTGGTCCCGTGCGAGGTGTTCGTGCCTCCTACGGGGTCGTTTGGGGGCTGGTTTGGGTTTTCACCCTTTAACGGCTAGTTTTTAAGTCTAAGTGTGATTTTTGCAAATTATCGTCATGCTCTCAAATCGGGAGATCCGGGACTACGCGGTCAGTTCCTACAAGTTGTATTGGTCCCGTGCGAGGTGTTCGTGCCTCCTATGGGGCCGTTTGGGAGCTGGTTTGGGTTTTCACCCCTTAACGGCTAGTTTTTAAGTCTAAGTGTGATTTTTGCAAATTATCGTCGTACTCTCAAACCAGGAGACCCGGGACTACGCGGTCAGTTCCTACAAGTTGCATTGGTCCCGTGCGAGGTGTTCGTGCCTCCTACGGGGTCGTTTGGGCGCTGGTTTGGGTTTTCACCCCTTAACGGCTAGTTTTTAAGTCTAAGTGTGATTTTTGCAAATTATCGTCGTACTCTCAAACCAGGAGACCCGGGACTACGCGGTCAGTTCCTACAAGTTGCATTGGTCCCGTGCGAGGTGTTCGTGCCTCCTACGGGGACGTTTGGGGGCTGGTTTGGGTTTTCACCCCTTAACGGCTAGTTTTTAAGTTTAAGTGTGATTTTTGCAAATTATCGTCGTACTCTCAAACCAGGAGACCCGGGACTACGCGGTCTGTTCCTACAAGTTGCATTGGCCCCGTGCAAGTTGCATTGGTCCCGTGCGAGGTGTTCGTGCCTCCTACGGGGTCGTTTGGGGGCTGGTTTGGGTTTTCACCCCTTAACGGCTAGTTTTTAAGTCTAAGTGTGATTTTTGCAAATTATCGTCGTACTCTCAAACCAGGAGACCCGGGACTACGCGGTCAGTTCCTACAAGTTGCATTGGTCCCGTGCGAGGTGTTCGTGCCTCCTACGGGGTCGTTTGGGGGCCGGTTTGGGTTTTCACCCCTTAACGGCTAGTTTTTAAGTCTAAGTGTGATTTTTGCAAATTATCGTCGTACTCTCAAACCAGGAGACCCGGGACTACGCGGTCAGTTCCTACAAGTTGCATTGGTCCCGTGCGAGGTGTTCGTGCCTCCTACGGGGTCGTTTGGGGGCTGGTTTGGGTTTTCACCCTTTAACGGCTAGTTTTTAAGTCTAAGTGTGATTTTTGCAAATTATCGTCATGCTCTCAAATCGGGAGATCCGCGACTACGCGGTCAGTTCCTACAAGTTGCATTGGTCCCGTGCGAGGTGTTCGTGAATCCTACGGGGACGTTTGGGGCCTGATGGGTTTAATGCGTTCTTTTTTAAAGAAAATTGGGAAGTGGTGGGTAACGATGTGGTGGATGCTGTTCAGTATTTCTTCAGGTGCAGTTATTTACCTAGACAATGGAATTGATCCGCCTTGACCCTCATCCCCAAGGTCCCTACGCCGTCGGGTATGAATGATTTCCGTCCCATTGCCTGTTGCAACATAATCTACAAATGTATCTCGAAGGTTCTTGCTAATAGGTTTTAGCACGTTTTCCCTCCTATTATTAACCTGTACCAAGCTGCATTTGTAAATGGAAGGGACATTTCCGATAATATGCTCTTACTTCAAGAGCTTATGAGGATCTATCATTGGGAGCTTTGGCCTGCTAAATGCGTTATGAAGATTGACCTTCTCAAGGCTTATGATACCGTGAATTAGGAGTTCCTTCACAAGCTCATGGTGCATCTGGGCTTTCCCACTATCTTCGTTGGTTGGTTGAAGGAGTGTTACACTAACACCAGGTTTTCTATAAGTCTGAATGGACATCTGCATGGCTTTTTCGAGGGAAAGAGAGGTCTGAGACAGGGCGACCCCCTTTCTCCATATCTTTTCCTTCTGGTGATGGATACGTTTTGCTGCCTTATGGATAGAGCTTGCATGGATCCCTCATTCACTTTTCATCCCAAATGCAAGCAGGTCGGGCTGAATCACTTAGATTTCACGAATGATGTAATTATTTTATGCGGGGGGGATGTTTCCTCATGCTCAATTGCAAAGAAGACTTTGGATGATTTCTATTGCTTTTTTGGTCTTCGTCCAAATCTCAACAAGTACAGTTTCTACAGCTCTGGCATCGGAGAGGAGGGGATTAATCATATCAGTGACCTACTTGGCTTTTCCGCATGTGACCCTCCCTTTATGTACCAAGGCGTGCCTCTCATTTCTTCGAGGCTTAAGGGCCTTGACGGCCAGAGACTGATTGACAAGATTACTAGTAGGATCAAGTGTGGACCAACAAGTTTCTTAGTTACTCGGGGAGACATCAGCTCATTAAGGCTGTCATTTTTGGGATCCAAGTCTATTGGTCTTGTCTCCTCATCTTACCTAAGGGGGTCATCAAGAGAATTGAGCAACTAATGAAGGATTTTTTATGGACGGGGTCTGACCCAAAGCATACGGGGGCGAAGGTTGCATGGAAGGATGTGTTGTAGCTACATTGAGGGGGGGGGGGATAGGAGTCAAAAGCATGGCGAGGCGAAATGTCGCAGCCATTATGAAAACGCTATGGAACTTATGCAGTAAGAAAGACTGCCTGTGGGTTAAATGGTGTAATATCTTTAAGCTAAAAAGGAGGATTTAGGCCCTAACTATACCAATTTATTGCTCCTGGAGTTGGAGGAAAATGATGTAGTTCAGAGACCGTATTAGACCTCTCATCAAAAGCAAGGTGGGAAATGGTATGGATTCGTTTTTTTGGCACAACAACTGGCATTCTTTAGTACGCTTGCACCCCCGCTATGGAGACAGAGTAATATACAACACGGCTAGCAACCATAGGGCTATGATCGCAAACTTCATCCATGAGAATAGGTGGAGATGGTCGGCTACTATCACGTGGGAGCTGTTGGAAATCAGAAATGCGGATTTGCCAACCATTAGACAGGATATGAAGGATGAAGTGATGTGGATCCCCAACCAGGTTGGATTCACTATCAGTTCGGCGTACAATGAGATCTCCCTGACTCACCCTCTTGTGGTGTGGCACAACTTGGTGTGGGATGAGGTCAACATACCTAAGTGTGCCTTTATTCTATGGCTGATTTGTAGGGATGCCATTCCTACTAAGGACAAGCTCTATAATTGAGTCATTGTGGAGGACAACTTATGCTGCAACTGCAACATTGGGGTCGAGACCATTGACCACGTGTTCAATGATTGCCACGTTGCCAAGGAGGTGTGGAAGGAGGTGAGGTTCAGGAGTATAGGGAGGCCTTGCCATGGGATGATGAGATGCTTTTTGAAATTACCAATTACGAGGGTTCAAATTTTTATAATCTGATTAGGAAAATCTCGTTTTCCACTGCTGTCTATTGCCTATGGATGGAGAGAAACAATAGACATTTCAGGAACTCTTCCAGATGTACCATTGCCTTGGTTAAGGAGACTGAGGGTATGATCACAGTTAGAGTCATGACTTGGAAGAAAGGGAGAAGGAGTTTCAACAACACTGGATGGCTTGTATGGAATTGGGGTATCCCGGAGAGTGCAATCTTGTAGGTGGTTAGCATAGGGTTTTGGACGTTTGGTCCTATGTTTGTTTTGTGTGTTTTCCCCATGGGGTATACCCCTAAGAATTCGAGGAGTTCCCCACCTCTTGCTTGTAATTAGTCCTTTGTCTTAACATACATAACTTTTTCCAAAAAAAGAAACAAGTGCACTACCCTGATAAAAACAACCACTCGTTTGTCCATCAGACATCTCCGACTTACATACTTAAAAATTCTCTTAAGTACTAACAAGTGATATTCTTTCGGACGTGCTTGAAAGCGGGTGCACACTCCTGCACTATATGTTATATCAAGACGACTAGCGATGAGATAAAAAATGCTACCCATCATACCCTTATAGACTGTCGAAAATAATGTTACATACTAGACGAGACATTGCAAACCCATCGGTCTTCAATTTATATCTCCCTCAAAATGCCCTTGTTTTTTATTTTTTTAATAATATTTTTTTAAGGAGCACATAATAGACAATTTTGCCAATGGAGCTTTCATCTCGCTTAGGGCAGAATTTCCCATTGCATCTCATCATTTTTTATAAGAATCTTCACAAGCAATGGTTCTTACATGCAGTGCTGAAAAATCTCGCGAAGAAAATGTATTAGGCCCAATTGAGTGTGAACGTGCAAAATCAGATTGGCTAGTAGATATGCATCGAAGATGCACCATAATTCATTTGTGTGTACGTGTGCAAAATGGGATCCTTTAGACACAGATTTATTTTACTAGACTACGGTAAACGCTATAAAATAGTCAAGTGAGATAAGAATGAAATCTATCACGTTACGTGACACGTAAAACTAAGAAGATGGGCAGTTACCAGAAGATGGGATATAAGACTCATACACCAACATAGCGTTCCAGACTCCAGTCTTCCGAAATAAAAATATTTTAGGGTTTTTGAAAAGACAAATAAAATTGCAAAATACTTTTGGGTTTTCCAAAATAAAGAATATAAAAATATATACATATTTCTGAACTGAATATAAAAATTGAAAAAATAAAAGTACGAAAAAATATGTTGCACGAGTTCAATAGACGATTTTTGTATTATAACAATTATAATAAATCAAGAGATAATAGATCCTAATCTAGAATACGACAACATCCTAATCTATGGAGCACACCCCAATGGACTTCTTTAAGGTTCTCGAACCTAAATGAGTCGAGAGGTTCGGTGACGATATCAGCATATTGAACATCTGTCAAAACATAACTAATGGAAATTACATTTTCCTAGACAAAATCTCGAATGAAGTGATGAAGAATACTAGTGTGGTTAGTGAGAGTTTTCATGGGATTTTTGAAATGTTTATAGCACTTGTGTTATCACAATATATAGTCATCCCCTCTCGATCTATTGCAAAATCATAAAGAATTTGTTTCATCCAGATAAGTTGTGTGCAAAAACTAACTGCAGCTATGTACTAGACCTCGGCAGTCGACAATTAAAATTCAATTTTGTTCCTTTCTTCACAAAGACACAAGTGCACTAGCTAGATAAAAACAACTCTTTTGTCCTTCGGATATCTCCGACCCAATCGCCATCGGAGTAGGCATAGAAGCATACGTATCGAAAGAGTACAAATTTCTCTCCATAATCGAGAGTCCCGCTCACATACTTAATAACTCTCTTAACTACTAACAAGTGGATTCTTTCGGACATGATTTAAAAGGGGTGCCACTATAGGCTATATCAGGACAACTAGCGGTGACACTTATCATACCCATATAGAGTCACTGAAATAAAGTGCTTGGGACTCTCGATTATAGAATTTGGCACTCTTTCAACACGCATATTTCCTTATATGCTTAATTTAATGGCGATTGAGTAGAAAAAAAAAATTACCGGGACGAATAAGATGGGAGGATAATGGAGGTTCAGTGGAGGTTTGGAAAGAAAAAACGGTACACCCCTCTTAGGGTTTTGGAGAGAATGAACAGGTAAAGGAAAAAGTGTTGGTTTCTAAATATTAAAAGCATACACGCGTGTGGAGAAGAAACGGATACGTTTACCCCCACAGCACACAAGCGCTTATGGGGGTTATCGCCCCTACCGCAATCGGGGGGCGTGCGGGCAAAGCGGGTTCAAGGGTGCGTGTTACCAAAAAAAAAAAAAAAAAAGGGAATCGGCTAGAAAATTCCAATTTCAGATGAACTTGAAAGGCCACCAAAGAAATCAACTAAAATAAAATTTAAGGAAAATACAATTTCATATAAAATTAAAAAAAATGAAAATTAATAGCATTAAATTTTACTTTGATGGCTTTCAACACCACACATCTAACCCAACTATTGACACAAATAATAGCAGTCCGAATCATCACGAGATAAATAGAGATATAAATAACAAATAAACCATTGGTTCCAAAGTAATATACAAACCATGAGTCTGCAGAAATAAAACTGAACCCCAAAACATAGTATGATAAATAAAACTAAAAGAATGTATCAACTGAAGGGGAAACATGCCCAAATGAAAGACTGAATCATATATCCAAATCTAGGAATTAATTGAAGTGTTTAAGCAACTCCTGCACGCCTCCACAAATGGTACAACTACACATCCCTGAAATGAATCATCAAGCTCGGGTCTGAGCCCAAAACCTTTGAAAAATATTTAGCAAGTATTTAAATTGCAGTTATAAAAACAGTTATTAGATACACACGTTAGTTCAACGTACACTCCATTGAGTTCACCTCCCATTTATAGTGCACACCTAACGTCTCATATCTTAACCACTTAGCCATATTACCCAGCTTAACTAGGCCTAGGTACCTAACTAACCACACTAGGTTGAGCTCCCTCGTACCGCCCATACGATACGCTACTGTCAAGCCGATATCTCATTTTAACCGACTATTATTTTCGCATCATCTATTTAAGTTTCTCATACTTAAATTACTTTTAGATATACATTATCTATCTTTTCTACCATCACACATAAGTAAAATAATCACATTTGTATATACATGCCGCACAATAATATATACAGCTACAGCATCTCTCGGAATGACCACTACGATGCGGGCATACTCTGCTATCAAGTCCATGTACCTCTCGTACCAATTCAGGGATTACCGGCTCGAAATGTCTCCTCGAACCATAAATCAAACAACCCACAATGGAGGCGAATATAGTTCTAAGCCTTTGGACTACGCATATACCTAACGTACCCAAATGACCTGCAATTCCCCCTAATACACAATGCATAGTGAGCCGCCCCATGTTCTATGGTCTGAAGTTCACATCCAAACCTCGCTGGAATCGCCAAGGTGAGATCTCCCTCTGCACGGAACCTCCCGTGATGGCAGCAACGTAGGTATGTTCACTTTTGAACCTCTCCCGATATATATATATATATAGTACTGCTCTTGTGCGGACCAGTCCGCATTTTAAGAGTGCGGACCGGACATGTGTCACCTAGCGGTGACCCTAGAAATTATAGGCACTCTCTCTTTTTTGGGCTCACCGCCACGCGACACATGTTCGGTCCGCACTCTTAAAATGCGGACTGGTCCGCACAAGATCAGTATTGTACATATATATATATATATAGATATACTCAGTATAGGTTTACACACAGTCTTTAATATATTCCTTACGTAGTATTTATATCTCTCGAATACTCGACGTAATAGTAATTTGCACTTTATTTTCGTAGTTTTTCAAGTATCACTCAGTAGTTAACACATCACTATACTAATGGCGTTTGCCTTAGGTCATGGTTTACTCCTTGCGTAACCCCAATCGTAAATTCCCAATACACATCTCAATCGGCTAACTATCGTCGGTCCTCATCCCAATTTTTCTCTCATTTAAGATTAACCGAGCCCTGACTAAATATTTACTGGCCTTTTCTGAAGTCTTTATATAATTACTAAAATATTACAAAAGTCTCCCATAATTAATTTCATGGTGAAATATAACTTAAAAGGAAAAACTCATCAAAACTGGGCAGCCAAATCGATTCGGTAGGGATTCCGAATCGATGCACCCACCGAATCGAATCGATTCGGACCTGACTGCATCATTCTCATCGTGCGGATACGGGTTTTCCACCTTAAATTTTTAACATTAACTATATGCGTAGGGACAATTTTTAACGTTAACACATAAAGACCAATAGAAATCTTTTGAAGAACGGATCAAAACCCATTATTTCATCAAAACCATAGATTGTGTTCTTCATGTATAGTCATCATTTTACCCAAATTTCTTTCATTAATATCATCCATACTCACTGATTTGGTCAATCTATATACAAGAATTATTATATATGAATTTCAACTCCAAATCACGACCCAAATCCCCAAAATCATCATTTAAATCACGAATTGAAACCCTTATACTACATAGATATTATAACAAACTCAAAGTAATGCAAGATAAACATTTGCCTTGCAGGTCTGATTTACGTTCTGAGATGGTGAGGATGTCCTCTCCTTGCTCCGATCTCGATTCCGGCGACGTTCAGGGCGTGAAACGGTGTGGAATAGCCTACGTTTCTTCTCCTCTTTCTCTTTATGGCCTCCTCTCTCTCCAAAGTGTTGTAACCCTAGCCTCACACTCAAATGGGTTGATAGAACACTCTAATTTTCGAAGTTCCCTCTACCCTAGACTCCTAAATGATCGAAATGCCCTTACTTGATGTCGGGTTGGTATAAAATCGTCCTGGTACCCAATCAGCACACTCGACTACACTATTTTGACAATTTCGACCCATTCGGAACCAACCGTGACCTCGAAATTGCCATCCGAGTCACCCTACAATAATTTCCTATATCGACCTCATATAGTCTACACGCGACTCTCGGTTGTTGTCACGTCACTTTCACTCGCTGTGACGAAAAATAATTATTTAATACTCACTCAGTAATTTTATTCCATAAATATTAATCTCTCTCCCGATTAAAAATTTAAGAAACACATAATGTTTTAATTTAATTAAATGTAATTTAAAATAATCGAGTTAGTTAAATTTTAAATAGTCAGAAATATGGGGTGTTACATACTTCCCCCCCTACAAATGAATTTTGTCCTCGAAATTTGGACGTACCTGCGGTGAATAACTCGGCTCTCGCATGTGATCCTCCCGCTCCTACGTCGACTCGCCCACATTATGGTGCCCTCACTGAACTCGAACTAAGCTTACCACCTTAGACCGCAGCTTATGCTTACTACGATAAAGTATCGCCACAAGTCACTCCTCGTAAGATATATCTAGCTGCAAATCTATCTCCTTCAATGGAACGTGCCAAAAAGTCAATCTCGCTCCTCTGGTACCTCTTCTGACACGTGGAATAATCCGATGTAAATGCTCTGGTAAGTCCAGCTTATATACAACTTGTCTCACCCTCTCGATAATCGGAAACAGTCCCAGAAAGGTATCGCAGAGAGGATTGCACAACGGTGATAGTGGATCGGTTGTCTAAGGTGGTCCATTTTCTACCGCTTCGCAAGGATTTTGAGTCGAGAGAGAGCATGCGCAGTCGCTCATTGTGGAGATAGTGGGGTTGCACAGGGTCCGATTATTGTGTCGGACCGAGACAAGATTTGTGTCCTATTTCTCACAGAGTTTTAAGGAGGCTATGGGCACGAATTTACCACCATATGTAACACCCCATATTTTTAAGTACTTAAAAATTAACTAACAAGGTTATTTTAAATTACACGTGTGACGTAATTTAATTTAATTAAAACATTATGTATTTATTAAAATATTAATCGGGAGAGATAAAGATTAATATTTATAGAATAAAATTACTAAGCGAGTAGTAAATGATTATTTTACGTTATAGCGAGTTATAGTGACGTGACAGTGTTATAACTCAACTGGAAGTCGCGTGTAGACTATATCAGGTCGAGATAAGAAATTATTGTAAATTGACTCGAATGGTGATTTCGAGGTCAAGGTTGGTTCCGAATGGGTCCCTGGGAGATTGTAGACCAACTCGGCATCACGTAAGGACATTACGGTCCAGGGTAGAGCGAACTTCGAAAATTAGAGTGTTATATCATCACCTTTGAGTGTGAGGCTAGGGTTACAACACTTTAGAGAGAGAGATGAGGCCATAAGAGAGGAAGAGGAGAAGAAAATTAGGCTAGTCCACACCGTTTCTCACCCCTAACGTCGTCGGAATCGAGATCGGAGCAAGGAAAGGATATATGCACCATCTCAGAACGTAAATCAGACCTACAAATATAAGGCAAGTGTAGGGTTTTCAAATTATGATTTAAATGATGATTCTTGTGATTTGGATGGGTAGAACTCATAATTTGGAATTGAAATTCATATTGAACAACCTTTGTATTTAGATAACATGAAATCAATGAGCATGGATGATATTAATGAAAGAAATCTGGGTAAAATGATGACTATGCATGAAGAACACGTCAACTATGATTTTGATAAAATAATGGGTTTTGATCTGTTCTTGGGTGGATTTTTATTACTCTTGATGTGTTGTTCAAGTTAAAAATTGTCCTTACACAAATAGTTAATGTTTAGGGATGTGGGATGGGAGTTTGGGGAAGTTTCATGGAGCTTTGTAAAAGTTGGAATCTGGAAAACTCGTAACAGCACGAAGAGGATGATGCAGTCAGGTCCAAATCGATTCAGTTTTAAAACTAAATCGATTCGGTGGGCGAATCGATTCGAAATCCCTACCGAATCGACTCAGCTGCCTTGTTTTGATGAGTTTATCCCTTTGAGTTACATTTCACCATGGAATTAATTATGGGAGACTTTTGGTGATAGTTTAGTCATTATATAAAGACTTAAGAAAAAGGTCTTTAAACATTTAGTCAGGGCTCGGTTAATCTTAATGACGAAAAAATTGGGCTTAGGACCGACGATAGTTAACCGATTGAGATGCGTATCGGGAACGAACAATTTGGGTTACGGGAAGAGTAAACCAAAGCCTAAGGCTAGTCTAGTGATTTGTTAAATACTGAAATAAATTAGTATAGGTATACACACAACCTATAATATATCATGTACGTAGTATTTATATCTCTCGAATACTCGACGCATTAGTAATTCGTACAGTGAAGTCTGTATGTGTTTCCCACAACATAGAACTTAGGGGGCTCACTATGTGTTGTGCATTAGTGGGACTGGCAGGTCATTTGGGTACCTTAGGTTTATGCGTATTCCAAAGGCTAAGAACTATATTAGCCTCTGTTGTGTGTTGTATTTATGATTCGAAGAGACATTTCGATTCGGTAGTCCCTGATTTGGTACGTGAGGTACATGGACACTTGATAGCAGAGTATGTCCGCATCGCGGTGGTTATTTCGAGAGATCGTGTAGCTGTATATATTATAGTATGGCATATATATACAAGTGTGATTATTTTACTTACGTGTGTTGGTAGAAAAGATAGATGGTGTATATCTAAAAGGAATTTAAGTATGACAAACTTAAATAGATGATGCGATAATAATATTTGGATAAAATGAATTATCGGCTTGAAAGTAGCGTATCGTATGGGCTGTACGGGCGAGTTCAACCAAGTGTAATTAGTTAGGTACATAGGCCTAGTTACGCTGGGTAGCATGGCTAGGTGGGTAAGATAGGAGACGTTAGGTGTGCACAAATAGATGAGAGGTGAAGAACTCAAGGGAGTGTATGGTGGACAAACTTGTGTATCTAATAATTGCTTTTATAACTGCAATTTAAATACTTGCTAAATATTTTTCAAAGGTTCTGGGCTCTGGACGGTGTCAAATCTAGTTTCCAAAACATTTTATAGGAACCCCAAACTTATGGACTCATTCTAGGGATGCGTAGTTGCAGCATTTGTGGAGGCTTGCAGGAGTTGCTATGACGCTTCAATTAATTCCTAGATTATGATATATGATTCAGTCTTTCGTTTGGGCATGTTGCCCCTTAAGTTGATACATTCATTTAGTTTTATTTATCAGACTATGTTTGGGGGTTCAGTTTTATTTCCGTAGACTTAGGCTTTGGATATTACTTTGGAAGCGATGGTTTTTTCGTATTTATTTCTCTCTATTTATCGCGTGATGATTCGGACTGCTATTATTTGTGTGAATGGTTGAGTTTGATTATTAAAATTTTCGCATGTTGTTATATGATTAATGAAAGATAAAATTTGGCACCGACTTAATTTAACATAGGAGGTTTAGTACTTTAAAAAGTTTCGACAAGGATGTTAAAAATGAACCAAGTGAGATTCGTGTCCATAGGATCCGTGCGGCTTATACGATTTCAACATAGCGTTCTTCGATATAGAACCCTATTGATATTGATATGGTTGTTGGATTCATGATCACGTATTTGAGATTACGTTCTTCTACTATTATATTTGTATTAATTGTATGCTCATACAATTCGATCTGATTTCATATTCCACCAAGGAGAAGACCGGCGAGGGCAGCGACGAGAGCTGATGAGAGAGAGGCTCAACAGGAGCCACAGCCACCGCAGGGCAGCTAAGGCAACAGAGGTAGTCGTTAATGTGGCACAGGCAGTTAACATCGCTATGACTGCCATGGCACTTCACTTTCCACCACAACAGCCACCGACCCAATCGCCATCGGAGTAGGCATATAAGAAAGCATGTGTGTTGAAAGAGTACAAAATTCCATAATCCACCACGCAGCCACCGACCCAATCGCCATCGGAGTAGGCATATAAGGAAGCATGTGTGTTGAAAGAGTACAAAATTCCATAATCGAGAGTCCCACTTACATACTTAAAAATTCTCTTATGTACTAACAAGTGATATTCTTTCGGACATGCTTGAAAGCGGGTGCACACTCCTGCACTATATGTTATATAGAGACGACTAGCGATGAGATAACAAAATGCTACCTATCATACCCCTATAGAGTGTCGAAAATAATGCTCGTGGGACTTTCGATTATAGAATATGATACTTTTCGAACACGCATGCTTCCTTATATGCTTACGACGATGGCAATTGAGTAGAAAAAAAATTACCTGGAAGAACCAGATGGGAGGAGAATCGGGCTGCAATGGAGGTTTGGAGAGGAAAAGAGGGTACATCCCGCTTAGGGTTTTGGAGAGAATGAACTAGTAAAGGAAAAAGTGTTAGGTTCTTAAAATTAAATGGATACACACATGTGGGGAAGAAAAGAACATGTTTACCCCGGCTGCAAACCCGCGCCCGCGGGGATTATCGTCACAACCGCGATCGGGGAACATTCGTGCGTAAAACGAGGTCAGGGGTGGGTGTTACCAAAAACGGCGAAAAAATTCAAATTTTACAAAAACTTAAAAGACCACCAAAATAAATCAACTAAAATAAAAATAAAGTAAAATAAAATTTCATATAAAAAAAGAAAAATGAAAGTTAATTGCATTAAATTACTTTGATGTCTTGCAGCACCACACAACGAGTCACGGAAAATGGGTGATTGACGTCTATATTCGATCGAGTGAAAATCTCTCATTTAATCAACACGCGAACACGTAGTGTAAATGGTAAGCCGCATGTTAATTCCCATCGTGAATAAAAGGTCAAATATTTCGAGTTCAAAATGTTGCAATCTAGAGCGTTTTTCGAATCCCTTAACAATTGAATAAAGCCAGAATACAAAAAAAAAATCACATACTAGACGAGACATTGCAAACCCATCGGTCTTCAATTTATATCTCCCTCAAAATGCCCTTGTTTTTTATTTTTCTAATAATATTTTTTTAAGGAGTACATAATAGACAATTTTGCCAATGGAGCTTTCATCTCGCTTAGGGCAGAATTTCCCATTGCATCTCATCATTTTTTATAAGAATCTTCACAAGCAATGGTTCTTACATGCAGTGCTGAAAAATCTCGCGAAGAAAATGTATTAGGCCCAATTGAGTGTGAACGTGCAAAATCAGATTGGCTAGTAGATATGCATCGAAGATGCACCATAATTCATTTGTGTGTACGTGTGCAAAATGGGATCCTTTAGACACAGATTTATTTTACTAGACTACGGTAAACGCTATAAAATAGTCAAGTGAGATAAGAATGAAATCTATCACGTTACGTGACACGTAAAACTAAGAAGATGGGCAGTTACCAGAAGATGGGATATAAGACTCATACACCAACATAGCGTTCCAGACTCCAGTCTTCCGAAATAAAAATATTTTAGGGTTTTTGAAAAGACAAATAAAATTGCAAAATACTTTTGGGTTTTCCAAAATAAAGAATATAAAAATATATACATATTTCTTAACTGAATATAAAAATTGAAAAAATAAAAGTACGAAAAAATATGTTGCACGAGTTCAATAGACGATTTTTGTATTATAACAATTATAATAAATCAAGAGATAATAGATCCTAATCTAGAATACGACAACATCCTAATCTATGGAGCACACCCCAATGGACTTCTTTAAGGTTCTCGAACCTAAATGAGTCGAGAGGTTCGGTGACGATATCAGCATATTGAACATCTGTCAAAACATAACTAATGGAAATTACATTTTCCTAGACAAAATCTCGAATGAAGTGATGAAGAATACTAGTGTGGTTAGTGAGAGTTTTCATGGGATTTTTGAAATGTTTATAGCACTTGTGTTATCACAATATATAGTCATCCCCTCTCGATCTATTGCAAAATCATAAAGAATTTGTTTCATCCAGATAAGTTGTGTGCAAAAACTAACTGCAGCTATGTACTAGACCTCGGCAGTCGACAATTAAAATTCAATTTTGTTCCTTTCTTCACAAAGACACAAGTGCACTAGCTAGATAAAAACAACTCTTTTGTCCTTCGGATATCTCCGACCCAATCGCCATCGGAGTAGGCATAGAAGCATACGTATCGAAAGAGAACAAATTTCTCTCCATAATCGAGAGTCCCGCTCACATACTTAATAACTCTCTTAACTACTAACAAGTGGATTCTTTCGGACATGATTTAAAAGGGGTGCCACTATAGGCTATATCAGGACAACTAGCGGTGACACTTATCATACCCATATAGAGTCACTGAAATAAAGTGCTTGGGACTCTCGATTATAGAATTTGGCACTCTTTCAACACGCATACTTCCTTATATGCTTAATTTAATGGCGATTGAGTAGGAAAAAAAAATTACCAGGACGAATAAGATGGGAGGATAATGGAGGTTCAGTGGAGGTTTGGAAAGAAAAAACGGTACACCCCTCTTAGGGTTTTGGAGAGAATGAACAGGTAAAGGAAAAAGTGTTGGTTTCTAAATATTAAAAGCATACACGCGTGTGGAGAAGAAACAGATACGTTTACCCCCACAGCACACAAGCGCTTATGGGGGTTATCGCCCCTACCGCAATCGGGGGGCGTGCGGGCAAAGCGGGTTCAAGGGTGCGTGTTACCAAAAAAAAAAAAAAAAAAAAAGGGAATCGGCTAGAAAATTCCAATTTCAGATGAACTTGAAAGGCCACCAAAGAAATCAACTAAAATAAAATTTAAGGAAAATACAATTTCATATAAAATTAAAAAAAATGAAAATTAATAGCATTAAATTTTACTTTGATGGCTTTCAACACCACACATCTAACCCAACTATCGACACAAATAATAGCAGTCCGAATCATCACGAGATAAATAGAGATATAAATACCAAATAAACCATTGGTTCCAAAGTAATATACAAACCATGAGTCTGCAGAAATAAAACTGAACCCCAAAACATAGTATGATAAATAAAACTAAAAGAATGTATCAACTGAAGGGGAAACATGCCCAAATGAAAGACTGAATCATATATCCAAATCTAGGAATTAATTGAAGTGTTTAAGCAACTCCTGCACGCCTCCACAAATGGTACAACTACACATCCCTGAAATGAATCATCAAGCTCGGGTCTGAGCCCAAAACCTTTGAAAAATATTTAGCAAGTATTTAAATTGCAGTAATAAAAACAGTTATTAGATACACACGTTAGTTCAACGTACACTCCATTGAGTTCACCTCCCATTTATAGTGCACACCTAACGTCTCATATCTTAACCACTTAGCCATATTACCCAGCTTAACTAGGCCTAGGTACCTAACTAACCACACTAGGTTGAGCTCCCTCGTACCGCCCATACGATACGCTACTGTCAAGCCGATATCTCATTTTAACCGACTATTATTTTCGCATCATCTATTTAAGTTTCTCATACTTAAATTACTTTTAGATATACATTATCTATCTTTTCTACCATCACACATAAGTAGAATAATCACATTTGTATATACATGCCGCACAATAATATATACAGCTACAGCATCTCTCGGAATGACCACTACGATGCGGGCATACTCTGCTATCAAGTCCATGTACCTCTCGTACCAATTCAGGGATTACCGGCTCGAAATGTCTCCTCGAACCATAAATCAAACAACCCACAATGGAGGCAAATATAGTTCTAAGCCTTTGGACTACGCATATACCTAACGTACCCAAATGACCTGCAATTCCCCCTAATACACAATGCATAGTGAGCCGCCCCATGTTCTATGGTCTGAAGTTCACATCCAAACCTCGCTGGAATCGCCAAGGTGAGATCTCCCTCTGCACGGAACCTCCCGTGATGGCAGCAACGTAGGTATGTTCACTTTTGAACCTCTCCCGATATATATATATATATAGTACTGCTCTTGTGCGGACCAGTCCGCATTTTAAGAGTGCGGACCGGACATGTGTCACCTAGCGGTGACCCTAGAAATTATAGGCACTCTCTCTTTTTTGGGCTCACCGCCACGCGACACATGTTCGGTCCGCACTCTTAAAATGCGGACTGGTCCGCACAAGATCAGTATTGTACATATATATATATATATAGATATACTCAGTATAGGTTTACACACAGTCTTTAATATATTCCTTACGTAGTATTTATATCTCTCGAATACTCGACGTAATAGTAATTTGCACTTTATTTTCGTAGTTTTTCAAGTATCACTCAGTAGTTAACACATCACTATACTAATGGCGTTTGCCTTAGGTCATGGTTTACTCCTTGCGTAACCCCAATCGTAAATTCCCAATACACATCTCAATCGGCTAACTATCGTCGGTCCTCATCCCAATTTTTCTCTCATTTAAGATTAACCGAGCCCTGACTAAATATTTACTGGCCTTTTCTGAAGTCTTTATATAATTACTAAAATATTACAAAAGTCTCCCATAATTAATTTCATGGTGAAATATAACTTAAAAGGAAAAACTCATCAAAACTGGGCAGCCAAATCGATTCGGTAGGGATTCCGAATCGATGCACCCACCGAATCGAATCGATTCGGACCTGACTGCATCATTCTCATCGTGCGGATACGGGTTTTCCACATTAAATTTTTAACATTAACTATATGCGTAGGGACAATTTTTAACGTTAACACATAAAGACCAATAGAAATCTTTTGAAGAACGGATCAAAACCCATTATTTCATCAAAACCATAGATTGTGTTCTTCATGTATAGTCATCATTTTACCCAAATTTCTTTCATTAATATCATCCATACTCACTGATTTGGTCAATCTATATACAAGAATTATTATATATGAATTTCAACTCCAAATCACGACCCAAATCCCCAAAATCATCATTTAAATCACGAATTGAAACCCTTATACTACATAGATATTATAACAAACTCAAAGTAATGCAAGATAAACATTTGCCTTGCAGGTCTGATTTACGTTCTGAGATGGTGAGGATGTCCTCTCCTTGCTCCGATCTCGATTCCGGCGACGTTCAGGGCGTGAAACGGTGTGGAATAGCCTACGTTTCTTCTCCTCTTTCTCTTTATGGCCTCCTCTCTCTCCAAAGTGTTGTAACCCTAGCCTCACACTCAAATGGGTTGATAGAACACTCTAATTTTCGAAGTTCCCTCTACCCTAGACTCCTAAATGATCGAAATGCCCTTACTTGATGTCGGGTTGGTATAAAATCGTCCTGGTACCCAATCAGCACACTCGACTACACTATTTTGACAATTTCGACCCATTCGGAACCAACCGTGACCTCGAAATTGCCATCCGAGTCACCCTACAATAATTTCCTATATCGACCTCATATAGTCTACACGCGACTCTCGGTTGTTGTCACGTCACTTTCACTCGCTGTGACGAAAAATAATTATTTAATACTCACTCAGTAATTTTATTCCATAAATATTAATCTCTCTCCCGATTAAAAATTTAAGAAACACATAATGTTTTAATTTAATTAAATGTAATTTAAAATAATCGAGTTAGTTAAATTTTAAATAGTCAGAAATATGGGGTGTTACATACTTCCCCCCCTACAAATGAATTTTGTCCTCGAAATTTGGACGTACCTGCGGTGAATAACTCGGCTCTCGCATGTGATCCTCCCGCTCCTACGTCGACTCGCCCACATTATGGTGCCCTCACTGAACTCGAACTAAGCTTACCACCTTAGACCGCAGCTTATGCTTACTACGATAAAGTATCGCCACAAGTCACTCCTCGTAAGATATATCTAGCTGCAAATCTATCTCCTTCAATGGAACGTGCCAAAAAGTCAATCTCGCTCCTCTGGTACCTCTTCTGACACGTGGAATAATCCGATGTAAATGCTCTGGTAAGTCCAGCTTATATACAACTTGTCTCACCCTCTCGATAATCGGAAACAGTCCCAGAAAGGTATCGCAGAGAGGATTGCACAACGGTGATAGTGGATCGGTTGTCTAAGGTGGTCCATTTTCTACCGCTTCGCAAGGATTTTGAGTCGAGAGAGAGCATGCGCAGTCGCTCATTGTGGAGATAGTGGGGTTGCACAGGGTCCGATTATTGTGTCGGACCGAGACAAGATTTGTGTCCTATTTCTCACAGAGTTTTAAGGAGGCTATGGGCACGAATTTACCACCATATGTAACACCCCATATTTTTAAGTACTTAAAAATTAACTAACAAGGTTATTTTAAATTACACGTGTGACGTAATTTAATTTAATTAAAACATTATGTATTTATTAAAATATTAATCGGGAGAGATAAAGATTAATATTTATAGAATAAAATTACTAAGCGAGTAGTAAATGATTATTTTACGTTATAGCGAGTTATAGTGACGTGACAGTGTTATAACTCAACTGGAAGTCGCGTGTAGACTATATCAGGTCGAGATAAGAAATTATTGTAAATTGACTCGAATGGTGATTTCGAGGTCAAGGTTGGTTCCGAATGGGTCCCTGGGAGATTGTAGACCAACTCGGCATCACGTAAGGACATTACGGTCCAGGGTAGAGCGAACTTCGAAAATTAGAGTGTTATATCATCACCTTTGAGTGTGAGGCTAGGGTTACAACACTTTAGAGAGAGAGATGAGGCCATAAGAGAGGAAGAGGAGAAGAAAATTAGGCTAGTCCACACCGTTTCTCACCCCTAACGTCGTCGGAATCGAGATCGGAGCAAGGAAAGGATATATGCACCATCTCAGAACGTAAATCAGACCTACAAATATAAGGCAAGTGTAGGGTTTTCAAATTATGATTTAAATGATGATTCTTGTGATTTGGATGGGTAGAACTCATAATTTGGAATTGAAATTCATATTGAACAACCTTTGTATTTAGATAACATGAAATCAATGAGCATGGATGATATTAATGAAAGAAATCTGGGTAAAATGATGACTATGCATGAAGAACACGTCAACTATGATTTTGATAAAATAATGGGTTTTGATCTGTTCTTGGGTGGATTTTTATTACTCTTGATGTGTTGTTCAAGTTAAAAATTGTCCTTACACAAATAGTTAATGTTTAGGGATGTGGGATGGGAGTTTGGGGAAGTTTCATGGAGCTTTGTAAAAGTTGGAATCTGGAAAACTCGTAACAGCACGAAGAGGATGATGCAGTCAGGTCCAAATCGATTCAGTTTTAAAACTAAATCGATTCGGTGGGCGAATCGATTCGAAATCCCTACCGAATCGACTCAGCTGCCTTGTTTTGATGAGTTTATCCCTTTGAGTTACATTTCACCATGGAATTAATTATGGGAGACTTTTGGTGATAGTTTAGTCATTATATAAAGACTTAAGAAAAAGGTCTTTAAACATTTAGTCAGGGCTCGGTTAATCTTAATGACGAAAAAATTGGGCTTAGGACCGACGATAGTTAACCGATTGAGATGCGTATCGGGAACGAACAATTTGGGTTACGGGAAGAGTAAACCAAAGCCTAAGGCTAGTCTAGTGATTTGTTAAATACTGAAATAAATTAGTATAGGTATACACACAACCTATAATATATCATGTACGTAGTATTTATATCTCTCGAATACTCGACGCATTAGTAATTCGTACAGTGAAGTCTGTATGTGTTTCCCACAACATAGAACTTAGGGGGCTCACTATGTGTTGTGCATTAGTGGGACTGGCAGGTCATTTGGGTACCTTAGGTTTATGCGTATTCCAAAGGCTAAGAACTATATTAGCCTCTGTTGTGTGTTGTATTTATGATTCGAAGAGACATTTCGATTCGGTAGTCCCTGATTTGGTACGTGAGGTACATGGACACTTGATAGCAGAGTATGTCCGCATCGCGGTGGTTATTTCGAGAGATCGTGTAGCTGTATATATTATAGTATGGCATATATATACAAGTGTGATTATTTTACTTACGTGTGTTGGTAGAAAAGATAGATGGTGTATATCTAAAAGGAATTTAAGTATGACAAACTTAAATAGATGATGCGATAATAATATTTGGATAAAATGAATTATCGGCTTGAAAGTAGCGTATCGTATGGGCTGTACGGGCGAGTTCAACCAAGTGTAATTAGTTAGGTACATAGGCCTAGTTACGCTGGGTAGCATGGCTAGGTGGGTAAGATAGGAGACGTTAGGTGTGCACAAATAGATGAGAGGTGAAGAACTCAAGGGAGTGTATGGTGGACAAACTTGTGTATCTAATAATTGCTTTTATAACTGCAATTTAAATACTTGCTAAATATTTTTCAAAGGTTCTGGGCTCTGGACGGTGTCAAATCTAGTTTCCAAAACATTTTATAGGAACCCCAAACTTATGGACTCATTCTAGGGATGCGTAGTTGCAGCATTTGTGGAGGCTTGCAGGAGTTGCTATGACGCTTCAATTAATTCCTAGATTATGATATATGATTCAGTCTTTCGTTTGGGCATGTTGCCCCTTAAGTTGATACATTCATTTAGTTTTATTTATCAGACTATGTTTGGGGGTTCAGTTTTATTTCCATAGACTTAGGCTTTGGATATTACTTTGGAAGCGATGGTTTTTTCGTATTTATTTCTCTCTATTTATCGCGTGATGATTCGGACTGCTATTATTTGTGTGAATGGTTGAGTTTGATTATTAAAATTTTCGCATGTTGTTATATGATTAATGAAAGATAAAATTTGGCACCGACTTAATTTAACATAGGAGGTTTAGTACTTTAAAAAGTTTCGACAAGGATGTTAAAAATGAACCAAGTGAGATTCGTGTCCATAGGATCCGTGCGGCTTATACGATTTCAACATAGCGTTCTTCGATATAGAACCCTATTGATATTGATATGGTTGTTGGATTCATGATCACGTATTTGAGATTACGTTCTTCTACTATTATATTTGTATTAATTGTATGCTCATACAATTCGATCTGATTTCATATTCCACCAAGGAGAAGACCGGCGAGGGCAGCGACGAGAGCTGATGAGAGAGAGGCTCAACAGGAGCCACAGCCACCGCAGGGCAGCAGTTAACATCGCTATGACTGCCATGGCACTTCACTTTCCACCACAACAGCCACCGACCCAATCGCCATCGGAGTAGGCATATAAGAAAGCATGTGTGTTGAAAGAGTACAAAATTCCATAATCCACCACGCAGCCACCGACCCAATCGCCATCGGAGTAGGCATATAAGGAAGCATGTGTGTTGAAAGAGTACAAAATTCCATAATCGAGAGTCCCACTTACATACTTAAAAATTCTCTTATGTACTAACAAGTGATATTCTTTCGGACATGCTTGAAAGCGGGTGCACACTCCTGCACTATATGTTATATAGAGACGACTAGCGATGAGATAACAAAATGCTACCTATCATACCCCTATAGAGTGTCGAAAATAATGCTCGTGGGACTTTCGATTATAGAATATGATACTTTTCGAACACGCATGCTTCCTTATATGCTTACGACGATGGCAATTGAGTAGAAAAAAAATTACCTGGAAGAACCAGATGGGAGGAGAATCGGGCTGCAATGGAGGTTTGGAGAGGAAAAGAGGGTACATCCCGCTTAGGGTTTTGGAGAGAATGAACTAGTAAAGGAAAAAGTGTTAGGTTCTTAAAATTAAATGGATACACACATGTGGGGAAGAAAAGAACATGTTTACCCCGGCTGCAAACCCGCGCCCGCGGGGATTATCGTCACAACCGCGATCGGGGAACATTCGTGCGTAAAACGAGGTCAGGGGTGGGTGTTACCAAAAACGGCGAAAAAATTCAAATTTTACAAAAACTTAAAAGACCACCAAAATAAATCAACTAAAATAAAAATAAAGTAAAATAAAATTTCATATAAAAAAAGAAAAATGAAAGTTAATTGCATTAAATTACTTTGATGTCTTGCAGCACCACACAACGAGTCACGGAAAATGGGTGATTGACGTCTATATTCGATCGAGTGAAAATCTCTCATTTAATCAACACGCGAACACGTAGTGTAAATGGTAAGCCGCATGTTAATTCCCATCGTGAATAAAAGGTCAAATATTTCGAGTTCAAAATGTTGCAATCTAGAGCGTTTTTCGAATCCCTTAACAATTGAATAAAGCCAGAATACAAAAAAAAAATCACATACTAGACGAGACATTGCAAACCCATCGGTCTTCAATTTATATCTCCCTCAAAATGCCCTTGTTTTTTATTTTTCTAATAATATTTTTTTAAGGAGTACATAATAGACAATTTTGCCAATGGAGCTTTCATCTCGCTTAGGGCAGAATTTCCCATTGCATCTCATCATTTTTTATAAGAATCTTCACAAGCAATGGTTCTTACATGCAGTGCTGAAAAATCTCGCGAAGAAAATGTATTAGGCCCAATTGAGTGTGAACGTGCAAAATCAGATTGGCTAGTAGATATGCATCGAAGATGCACCATAATTCATTTGTGTGTACGTGTGCAAAATGGGATCCTTTAGACACAGATTTATTTTACTAGACTACGGTAAACGCTATAAAATAGTCAAGTGAGATAAGAATGAAATCTATCACGTTACGTGACACGTAAAACTAAGAAGATGGGCAGTTACCAGAAGATGGGATATAAGACTCATACACCAACATAGCGTTCCAGACTCCAGTCTTCCGAAATAAAAATATTTTAGGGTTTTTGAAAAGACAAATAAAATTGCAAAATACTTTTGGGTTTTCCAAAATAAAGAATATAAAAATATATACATATTTCTTAACTGAATATAAAAATTGAAAAAATAAAAGTACGAAAAAATATGTTGCACGAGTTCAATAGACGATTTTTGTATTATAACAATTATAATAAATCAAGAGATAATAGATCCTAATCTAGAATACGACAACATCCTAATCTATGGAGCACACCCCAATGGACTTCTTTAAGGTTCTCGAACCTAAATGAGTCGAGAGGTTCGGTGACGATATCAGCATATTGAACATCTGTCAAAACATAACTAATGGAAATTACATTTTCCTAGACAAAATCTCGAATGAAGTGATGAAGAATACTAGTGTGGTTAGTGAGAGTTTTCATGGGATTTTTGAAATGTTTATAGCACTTGTGTTATCACAATATATAGTCATCCCCTCTCGATCTATTGCAAAATCATAAAGAATTTGTTTCATCCAGATAAGTTGTGTGCAAAAACTAACTGCAGCTATGTACTAGACTTCGGCAGTCGACAATTAAAATTCAATTTTGTTCCTTTCTTCACAAAGACACAAGTGCACTAGCTAGATAAAAACAACTCTTTTGTCCTTCGGATATCTCCGACCCAATCGCCATCGGAGTAGGCATAGAAGCATACGTATCGAAAGAGAACAAATTTCTCTCCATAATCGAGAGTCCCGCTCACATACTTAATAACTCTCTTAACTACTAACAAGTGGATTCTTTCGGACATGATTTAAAAGGGGTGCCACTATAGGCTATATCAGGACAACTAGCGGTGACACTTATCATACCCATATAGAGTCACTGAAATAAAGTGCTTGGGACTCTCGATTATAGAATTTGGCACTCTTTCAACACGCATACTTCCTTATATGCTTAATTTAATGGCGATTGAGTAGGAAAAAAAAATTACCAGGACGAATAAGATGGGAGGATAATGGAGGTTCAGTGGAGGTTTGGAAAGAAAAAACGGTACACCCCTCTTAGGGTTTTGGAGAGAATGAACAGGTAAAGGAAAAAGTGTTGGTTTCTAAATATTAAAAGCATACACGCGTGTGGAGAAGAAACGGATACGTTTACCCCCACAGCACACAAGCGCTTATGGGGGTTATCGCCCCTACCGCAATCGGGGGGCGTGCGGGCAAAGCGGGTTCAAGGGTGCGTGTTACCAAAAAAAAAAAAAAAAAAAAAGGGAATCGGCTAGAAAATTCCAATTTCAGATGAACTTGAAAGGCCACCAAAGAAATCAACTAAAATAAAATTTAAGGAAAATACAATTTCATATAAAATTAAAAAAAATGAAAATTAATAGCATTAAATTTTACTTTGATGGCTTTCAACACCACACATCTAACCCAACTATTGACACAAATAATAGCAGTCCGAATCATCACGAGATAAATAGAGATATAAATACCAAATAAACCATTGGTTCCAAAGTAATATACAAACCATGAGTCTGCAGAAATAAAACTGAACCCCAAAACATAGTATGATAAATAAAACTAAAAGAATGTATCAACTGAAGGGGAAACATGCCCAAATGAAAGACTGAATCATATATCCAAATCTAGGAATTAATTGAAGTGTTTAAGCAACTCCTGCACGCCTCCACAAATGGTACAACTACACATCCCTGAAATGAATCATCAAGCTCGGGTCTGAGCCCAAAACCTTTGAAAAATATTTAGCAAGTATTTAAATTGCAGTTATAAAAACAGTTATTAGATACACACGTTAGTTCAACGTACACTCCATTGAGTTCACCTCCCATTTATAGTGCACACCTAACGTCTCATATCTTAACCACTTAGCCATATTACCCAGCTTAACTAGGCCTAGGTACCTAACTAACCACACTAGGTTGAGCTCCCTCGTACCGCCCATACGATACGCTACTGTCAAGCCGATATCTCATTTTAACCGACTATTATTTTCGCATCATCTATTTAAGTTTCTCATACTTAAATTACTTTTAGATATACATTATCTATCTTTTCTACCATCACACATAAGTAGAATAATCACATTTGTATATACATGCCGCACAATAATATATACAGCTACAGCATCTCTCGGAATGACCACTACGATGCGGGCATACTCTGCTATCAAGTCCATGTACCTCTCGTACCAATTCAGGGATTACCGGCTCGAAATGTCTCCTCGAACCATAAATCAAACAACCCACAATGGAGGCAAATATAGTTCTAAGCCTTTGGACTACGCATATACCTAACGTACCCAAATGACCTGCAATTCCCCCTAATACACAATGCATAGTGAGCCGCCCCAAGTTCTATGGTCTGAAGTTCACATCCAAACCTCGCTGGAATCGCCAAGGTGAGATCTCCCTCTGCACGGAACCTCTCGTGATGGCAGCAACGTAGGTATGTTCACTTTTGAACCTCTCCCGATATATATATATATAGTACTGCTCTTGTGCGGACCAGTCCGCATTTTAAGAGTGCGGACCGGACATGTGTCACCTAGCGGTGACCCTAGAAATTATAGGCACTCTCTCTTTTTTGAGCTCACCGCCACGCGACACATGTTCGGTCCGCACTCTTAAAATGCGGACTGGTCCGCACAAGATCAGTATTGTACATATATATATATATATATATATAGATATACTCAGTATAGGTTTACACACAGTCTTTAATATATTCCTTACGTAGTATTTATATCTCTCGAATACTCGACGTAATAGTAATTTGCACTTTATTTTCGTAGTTTTTCAAGTATCACTCACTCACCACTCGAAGGGTCCCAATTATCTTTTAAGTTATTTCAGTAGTTAACACATCACTATACTAATGGCGTTTGCCTTAGGTCATGGTTTACTCCTTGCGTAACCCCAATCGTAAATTCCCAATACACATCTCAATCGGCTAACTATCGTCGGTCCTCATCCCAATTTTTCTCTCATTTAAGATTAACCGAGCCCTGACTAAATATTTACTGGCCTTTTCTGAAGTCTTTATATAATTACTAAAATATTACAAAAGTCTCCCATAATTAATTTCATGGTGAAATATAACTTAAAAGGAAAAACTCATCAAAACTGGGCAGCCAAATCGATTCGGTAGGGATTCCGAATCGATGCACCCACCGAATCGAATCGATTCGGACCTGACTGCATCATTCTCATCGTGCGGATACGGGTTTTCCACATTAAATTTTTAACATTAACTATATGCATAGGGGCAATTTTTAACGTTAACACATAAAGACCAATAGAAATCTTTCGAAGAACGGATCAAAACCCATTATTTCATCAAAACCATAGATTGTGTTCTTCATGTATAGTCATCATTTTACCCAAATTTCTTTCATTAATATCATCCATACTCACTGATTTGTTCAATCTATATACAAGAATTATTATATATGAATTTCAACTCCAAATCACGACCCAAATCCCCAAAATCATCATTTAAATCACGAATTGAAACCCTTATACTACATAGATATTATAACAAACTCAAAGTAATGCAAGATAAACATTTGCCTTGCAGGTCTGATTTACGTTCTGAGATGGTGAGGATGTCCTCTCCTTGCTCCGATCTCGATTCCGGCGACGTTCAGGGCGTGAAACGGTGTGGAATAGCCTACGTTTCTTCTCCTCTTTCTCTTTATGGCCTCCTCTCTCTCCAAAGTGTTGTAACCCTAGCCTCACACTCAAATGGGTTGATAGAACACTCTAATTTTCGAAGTTCCCTCTACCCTAGACTCCTAAATGATCGAAATGCCCTTACTTGATGTCGGGTTGGTATAAAATCGTCCTGGTACCCAATCAGCACACTCGACTACACTATTTTGACAATTTCGACCCATTCGGAACCAACCGTGACCTCAAAATTGCCATCCGAGTCACCCTACAATAATTTCCTATATCGACCTCATATAGTCTACACGCGACTCTCGGTTGTTGTCACGTCACTTTCACTCGCTGTGACGAAAAATAATTATTTAATACTCACTCAGTAATTTTATTCCATAAATATTAATCTCTCTCCCGATTAAAATTTAAGAAACACATAATGTTTTAATTTAATTAAATGTAATTTAAAATAATCGAGTTAGTTAAATTTTAAATAGTCAGAAATATGGGGTGTTACATACTTCCCCCCCTACAAATGAATTTTGTCCTCGAAATTTGGACGTACCTGCGGTGAATAACTCGGCTCTCGCATGTGATCCTCCCGCTCCTACGTCGACTCGCCCACATTATGGTGCCCTCACTGAACTCGAACTAAGCTTACCACCTTAGACCGCAACTTATGCTTACTACGATAAAGTATCGCCACAAGTCACTCCTCGTAAGATATATCTAGCTCCAAATCTATCTCCTTCAATGGAACGTGCCAAAAAGTCAATCTCGCTCCTCTGGTACCTCTTCTGACACGTGGAATAATCCGCTGTAAATGCTCTGGTAAGTCCAGCTTATATACAACTTGTCTCACCCTCTCGATAATCGGAAACAGTCCCAGAAAGGTATCGCAGAGAGGATTGCACAACGGTGATAGTGGATCGGTTGTCTAAGGTGGTCCATTTTCTACCGCTTCGCAAGGATTTTGAGTAGAGAGAGAGCATGCGCAGTCGCTCATTGTGGAGATAGTGGGGTTGCACAGGGTCCGATTATTGTGTCGGACCGAGACAAGATTTGTGTCCTATTTCTCACAGAGTTTTAAGGAGGCTATGGGCACGAATTTACGTTTGGGCACGAATTTACCACCATATGTAACACCCCATATTTTTAAGTACTTAAAAATTAACTAACAAGGTTATTTTAAATTACACGTGTGACGTAATTTAATTTAATTAAAACATTATGTATTTATTAAAATATTAATCGGGAGAGATAAAGATTAATATTTATAGAATAAAATTACTAAGTGAGTAGTAAATGATTATTTTACGTTATAGCGAGTTATAGTGACGTGACAGTGTTATAACTCAACTGGAAGTCGCGTGTAGACTATATCAGGTCGAGATAAGAAATTATTGTAAATTGACTCGAATGGTGATTTCGAGGTCAAGGTTGGTTCCGAATGGGTCCCTGGGAGATTGTAGACCAACTCGGCATCACGTAAGGACATTACGGTCTAGGGTAGAGCGAACTTCGAAAATTAGAGTGTTATATCATCACCTTTGAGTGTGAGGCTAGGGTTACAACACTTTAGAGAGAGAGATGAGGCCATAAGAGAGGAAGAGGAGAAGAAAATTAGGCTAGTCCACACCGTTTCTCACCCCTAACGTCGTCGGAATCGAGATCGGAGCAAGGAAAGGATATATGCACCATCTCAGAACGTAAATCAGACCTACAAATATAAGGCAAGTGTAGGGTTTTCAAATTATGATTTAAATGATGATTCTTGTGATTTGGATGGGTAGAACTCATAATTTGGAATTGAAATTCATATTGAACAACCTTTGTATTTAGATAACATGAAATCAATGAGCATGGATGATATTAATGAAAGAAATCTGGGTAAAATGATGACTATGCATGAAGAACACGTCAACTATGATTTTGATAAAATAATGGGTTTTGATCTGTTCTTGGGTGGATTTTTATTACTCTTGATGTGTTGTTCAAGTTAAAAATTGTCCTTACACAAATAGTTAATGTTTAGGGATGTGGGATGGGAGTTTGGGGAAGTTTCATGGAGCTTTGTAAAAGTTGGAATCTGGAAAACTCGTAACAGCACGAAAAGGATGATGCAGTCAGGTCCAAATCGATTCAGTTTTAAAACTAAATCGATTCGGTGGGCGAATCGATTCGAAATCCCTACCGAATCGACTCAGCTGCCTTGTTTTGATGAGTTTATCCCTTTGAGTTACATTTCACCATGGAATTAATTATGGGAGACTTTTGGTGATAGTTTAGTCATTATATAAAGACTTAAGAAAAAGGTCTTTAAACATTTAGTCAGGGCTCAGTTAATCTTAATGACGAAAAAATTGGGCTTAGGACCGACGATAGTTAACCGATTGAGATGCGTATCGGGAACGAACAATTTGGGTTACGGGAAGAGTAAACCAAAGCCTAAGGCTAGTCTAGTGATTTGTTAAATACTGAAATAAATTAGTATAGGTATACACACAACCTATAATATATCATGTACGTAGTATTTATATCTCTCGAATACTCGACGCATTAGTAATTCGTACAGTGAAGTCTGTATGTGTTTCCCACAACATAGAACTTAGGGGGCTCACTATGTGTTGTGCATTAGTGGGGCTGGCAGGTCATTTGGGTACCTTAGGTTTATGCGTATTCCAAAGGCTAAGAACTATATTAGCCTCTGTTGTGTGTTGTATTTATGATTCGAAGAGACATTTCGATTCGGTAGTCCCTGATTTGGTACGTGAGGTACATGGACACTTGATAGCAGAGTATGCCGCATCGCGGTGGTTATTTCGAGAGATCGTGTAGCTGTATATATTATAGTATGGCATATATATACAAGTGTGATTATTTTACTTACGTGTGTTGGTAGAAAAGATAGATGGTGTATATCTAAAAGGAATTTAAGTATGACAAACTTAAATAGATGATGCGATAATAATATTTGGATAAAATGAATTATCGGCTTGAAAGTAGCGTATCGTATGGGCTGTACGGGCGAGTTCAACCAAGTGTAATTAGTTAGGTACATAGGCCTAGTTACGCTGGGTAGCATGGCTAGGTGGGTAAGATAGGAGACGTTAGGTGTGCACAAATAGATGAGAGGTGAAGAACTCAAGGGAGTGTATGGTGGACAAACTTGTGTATCTAATAATTGCTTTTATAACTGCAATTTAAATACTTGCTAAATATTTTTCAAAGGTTCTGGGCTCTGGCCGGTGTCAAATCTAGTTTCCAAAACATTTTATAGGAACCCCAAACTTATGGACTCATTCTAGGGATGCGTAGTTGCAGCATTTGTGGAGGCTTGCAGGAGTTGCTATGACGCTTCAATTAATTCCTAGATTATGATATATGATTCAGTCTTTCGTTTGGGCATGTTGCCCCTTAAGTTGATACATTCATTTAGTTTTATTTATCAGACTATGTTTTGGGGTTCAGTTTTATTTCCGTAGACTTAGGCTTTGGATATTACTTTGGAAGCGATGGTTTTTTCGTATTTATTTCTCTCTATTTATCGCGTGATGATTCGGACTGCTATTATTTGTGTGAATGCTTGAGTTTGATTATTAAAATTTTCGCATGTTGTTATATGATTAATGAAAGATAAAATTTGGCACCGACTTAATTTAACATAGGAGGTTTAGTACTTTAAAAAGTTTCGACAAGGATGTTAAAAATGAACCAAGTGAGATTCGTGTCCATAGGATCCGTGCGGCTTATACGATTTCAACATAGCGTTCTTCGATATAGAACCCTATTGATATTGATATGGTTGTTGGATTCATGATCACGTATTTGAGATTACGTTCTTCTACTATTATATTTGTATTAATTGTATGCTCATACAATTCGATCTGATTTCATATTCCACCAAGGAGAAGACCGGCGAGGGCAGCGACGAGAGCTGATGAGAGAGAGGCTCAACAGGAGCCACAGCCACCGCAGGGCAGCTAAGGCAACAGAGGTAGTCGTTAATGTGGCACAGGCAGTTAACATCGCTATGACTGCCATGGCACTTCACTTTCCACCACAACAGCCACCGACCCAATCGCCATCGGAGTAGGCATATAAGAAAGCATGTGTGTTGAAAGAGTACAAAATTCCATAATCCACCACGCAGCCACCGACCCAATCGCCATCGGAGTAGGCATATAAGGAAGCATGTGTGTTGAAAGAGTACAAAATTCCATAATCGAGAGTCCCACTTACATACTTAAAAATTCTCTTATGTACTAACAAGTGATATTCTTTCGGACATGCTTGAAAGCGGGTGCACACTCCTGCACTATATGTTATATAGAGACGACTAGCGATGAGATAAAAAAATGGTACCTATCATACCCCTATAGAGTGTCGAAAATAATGCTCGTGGGACTTTCGATTATAGAATATGATACTTTTCGAACACGCATGCTTCCTTATATGCTTACGACGATGGCAATTGAGTAGAAAAAAAATTACCTGGACGAACCAGATGGGAGGAGAATCGGGCTGCAATGGAGGTTTGGAGAGGAAAAGAGGGTACATCCCGCTTAGGGTTTTGGAGAGAATGAACTAGTAAAGGAAAAGGTGTTAGGTTCTTAAAATTAAATGGATACACACATGTGGGGAAGAAAAGAACATGTTTACCCCGGCTGCAAACCCGCGCCCGCGGGGATTATCGTCACAACCGCGATCGGGGAACATTCGTGCGTAAAACGAGGTCAGGGGTGGGTATTACCAAAAACGGCGAAAAAATTCAAATTTTACAAAAACTTAAAAGACCACCAAAATAAATCAACTAAAATAAAAATAAAGTAAAATACAATTTCATATAAAAAAAGAAAAATGAAAGTTAATTGCATTAAATTACTTTGATGTCTTGCAGCACCACACAACGAGTCACGGAAAATGGGTGATTGACGTCTATATTCGATCGAGTGAAAATCTCTCATTTAATCAACACGCGAACACGTAGTGTAAATGGTAAGCCGCATGTTAATTCCCATCGTGAATAAAAGGTCAAATATTTCGAGTTCAAAATGTTGCAATCTAGAGCGTTTTTCGAATCCCTTAACAATTGAATAAAGCCAGAATACAAAACAAAAATCACATACTAGACGAGACATTGCAAACCCATCGGTCTTCAATTTATATCTCCCTCAAAATGCCCTTGTTTTTTATTTTTCTAATAATATTTTTTTAAGGAGCACATAATAGACAATTTTGCCAATGGAGCTTTCATCTCGCTTAGGGCAGAATTTCCCATTGCATCTCATCATTTTTTATAAGAATCTTCACAAGCAATGGTTCTTACATGCAGTGCTGAAAAATCTCGCGAAGAAAATGTATTAGGCCCAATTGAGTGTGAACGAGCAAAATCAGATTGGCTAGTAGATATGCAATCGAAGATACAAGATAATTCATTTGTGTGTACGTGTGAAAAATGGGATCCTTATGACACAGATTTATTTTACTAGACTATGGTAAACGCTATAAAATAGTCAAGTGAGATAAGAATGAAATCTATCACGTTACGTGACACGTAAAACTAAGAAGATGGGCAGTTACCAGAAGATGGGAAATAAGACTCATACAACAACATAGCGTTCCAGTCTTCCGAAATAAAAATATTTTAGGGTTTTTGAAAAGACAAATAAAATTGCAAAATACTTTTGGGTTTTCCAAAATAAAGAATATAAAAATATATACATATTTCTGAACTGAATATAAAAATTGAAAAAATAAAAGTAAGAAAAAATATGTTGCTCGAGTTCAATAGACGATTTTTGTATTATAACAATTATAATAAATCAAGAGATAATAGATCCTAATCTAGAATAGGACAACATCCTAATCTATGGAGCACACCCCAATGGACTTCTTTAAGGTTCTCGAACCTAAATGAGTCTAGAGGTTCGGTGACGATATCAGCATATTGAACATCTGTCAAAACATAACTAATGGAAATTACATTTTCATAGACAAAATCTCGAATGAAGTGATGAAGAATACTAGTGTGGTTAGTGAGAGTTTTCATGGGATTTTTGAAATGTTTATAGCACTTGTGTTATCACAATATATAGTCATCCCCTCTCGATCTATTGCAAAATCATAAAGAATTTGCTTCATCCAGATAAGTTGTGTGCAAAAACTAACTGCAGCTATGTATTAGACCTCGGCAGTCGACAATTAAAATTCAATTTTGTTCCTTTCTTCACAAAGACACAAGTGCACTAGCTAGATAAAAACAACTCTTTTGTCCTTCGGACATCTCCGACCCAATCGCCATCGGAGTAGGCATAGAAGCATACGTATCGAAAGAGTACAAATTTCTCTCCATAATCGAGAGTCCCGCTCACATACTAGATAACTCTCTTAACTACTAACAAGTGGATTCTTTCGGACACGATTTAAAAGGGGTGCCACTATAGGCTATATCAGGACAACTAGCGGTGACACTTATCATACCCATATAGAGTCACTGAAATAAAGTGCTTGAGACTCTCGATTATAGAATTTGGCACTCTTTCAACACGCATACTTCCTTATATGCTTAATCTAATGGCGATTGAGTAGAAAAAAAAATTACCAGGACGAATAAGATGGGAGGATAATGGAGGTTCAGTGGAGGTTTGGAAAGAAAAAACGGTACACCCCTCTTAGGGTTTTGGAGAGAATGAACAGGTAAAGGAAAAAGTGTTGGTTTCTAAATATTAAAAGCATACACGCGTGTGGAGAAGAAACGGATACGTTTACCCCCACAGCACACAAGCGCTTATGGGGGTTATCGCCCCCACCGCAATCGGTGCGGGCAAAGCGGGTTCAAGGGTGCGTGTTACCTAAAAAAAAAAAAAAAAAGGGAATCGGCTAGAAAATTCCAATTTCAGATGAACTTGAAAGGCCACCAAAGAAATCAACTAAAATAAAATTTAAGGAATATACAATTTCATATAAAATGAAAAAAAATGAAAATTAATAGGATTAAATTTTACTTTGATGGCTTTCAACACCACATATCTAACCCAACTATTGACACAAATAATAGCAGTCTGAATCATCACGAGATAAATAGAGATATAAATACCAAATAAACCATTGGTTCCAAAGTAATATACAAACCATGAGTCTGCAAAAATAAAACTGAACCCCAAAACATAGTATGATAAATAAAACTAAAAGAATGTATCAACTGAAGGGGAAACATGCCCAAATGAAAGACTGAATCATATATCCAAATCTAGGAATTAATTGAAGTGTTTAAGCAACTCCTGCACGCCTCCACAAATGGTACAACTACACATCCCTGAAATGAATCATCAACCTCGGGTCTGAGCCCAAAACCTTTGAAAAATATTTAGCAAGTATTTAAATTGCAGTTATAAAAACAGTTATTAGATACACACGTTAGTTCAACGTACACTCCATTGAGTTCACCTCCCATTTATAGTGCACACCTAATGTCTCATATCTTACCCACTTAGCCATATTACCCAGCTTAACTAGGCCTAGGTACCTAACTAACCACACTAGGTTGAGCTCCCTCGTACCGCCCATACGATACGCTACTGTCAAGCCGATATCTCATTTTAACCGACTATTATTTTCGCATCATCTATTTAAGTTTCTCATACTTAAATTACTTTTAGATATACATTATCTATCTTTTCTACCATCACACATAAGTAGAATAATCACATTTGTATATACATGCCGCACAATAATATATACAGCTACAGCATCTCTCGGAATGACCACTACGATGCGGGCATACTCTGCTATCAAATCCATGTACCTCTCGTACCATTTCAGGGATTACTGGCTCGAAATGTCTCCTCGAACCATAAATCAAACAACCCACAATGGAGGCGAATATAGTTCTAAGCCTTTGGACTACGCATATACCTAACGTACCCAAATGACCTGCCATTCCCCCTAATACACAATGCATAGTGAGCCGCCCCAAGTTTTATGGTCTGAAGTTCACATCCAAACCTCGCTGGAATCGCCAAGGTGGGATCTCCCTCTGCACGGAACCTCCCGTGATGGCAGCAACGTAGGTATGTTCACTTTTGAACCTCTCCCGATATATATATATATATAGTACTGCTCTTATGCGGACCAGTCCGCATTTTAAGAGTGCGGACCGGACATGTGTAACCTAGCGGTGACCCTAGAAATTATAGGCATTCCCTCTTTTTTGGGCTCACCGCCACGCGACACATGTTCGGTCCGCACTCTTAAAATGCGGACTGGTCCGCACCAGATCAGTATTGTACATATATATATACAAAAGTCTCCCATAATTAATTTCATCGTGAAATATAACTTAAAAGGAAAAACTCATCAAAACTGGGCAGCCAAATCGATTCGTTAGGGATTCCAAATCGATGCACCCACCGAATCGAATCGATTAGGACCTGACTGCATCATTCTCATCGTGCGGATACGGGTTTTCCACATTAAATTTTTAACCTTAACTATATGCGTAGGGACAATTTTTAACGTTAACACATCAAGACCAATAGAAATCTTTCGAAGAACTGATCAAAACCCATTATTTCATCAAAACAATAGATTGTGTTCTTCATGTATAGTCATCATTTTACCCAAATTTCTTTCATTAATTTCATCCATACTCACTGATTTCGTCAATCTACATACAAGAATTATTATATATGAATTTCAACTCCAAATCACGACTTCTACCCACCCAAATCCCCAAAATCATCATTTAAATCACGAATTGCGACCCTTATACTATATAGATATTATAACAAACTCAAAGTAATGCAAGATAAACATTTGCCTTGCAGGTCTGATTTACGTTCTGAGATGGTGAGGATGTCCTCTCCTTGCTCCGATCTCGATTCCGGCGACGTTCAGGGCGAGAAACGGTGTGGAATAGCCTACGTTTCTTCTCCTCTTTCTCTTTATGGCCTCCTCTCTCTCCAAAGTGTTGTAACCCTAGCCTCACACTCAAATGGGTTGATAGAACACTCTAATTTTCGAAGTTCCCTCTACCCTAGACTCCTAAATGATCGAAATGCCCTTACTTGATGTCGGGTTGGTATAAAATCGTCCCGGTACCCAATCAGCACACCCGACTACACTATTTTGACAATTTCGACCCATTCGGAACCAACCGTGACCTCGAAATTGCCATCCGAGTCACCCTACAATAATTTCCTATATCGACCTCATATAGTCTACACGCGACTCTCGGTTGTTGTCACGTCACTTTCACTCGCTGTGACGAAAATAATTATTTAATACTCACTCAGTATTTTATTCCATAAATATTAATCTTTCTCTCCCGATTAAAAATTTAAGAAACACATAATGTTTTAATTTAATTAAATGTAATTTAAAATAATCGAGTTAGTTAAATTTTAAATAGTCAGAAATATGGGGTGTTACATACTTCCCCCCCTACAAATGAATTTCGTCCTCGAAATTTGGACGTACCTGCGGTGAATAACTCGGCTCTCGCATGTGATCCTCCCGCTCCTACGTCGACTCGCCCACATTATGGTGCCCTCACTGAACTCGAACTAAGCTTACCACCTTAGACCGCAGCTTATGCTTACTACGATAAAGTATCGCCACAAGTCACTCCTCGTAAGATATATCTAGCTCCAAATCTATCTCCTTCAATGGAACGTGCCAAAAAGTCAATCTCGCTCCTCTGGTACCTCTTCTGACACGTGGAATAATCCGCTGTAAATGCTCTGGTAAGTCCAGCTTATATACAACTTGTCTCACCCTCTCGATAATCGGAAACAGTCCCAGAAAGGTATCGCAGAGAGGATTGCACAAGGGTGATAGTGGATCGGTTGACTAAGGTGGTCCATTTTCTACCGCTTCGAAAGGATTTTGAGTCGAGAGAGAGCATGCGCAGTCGCTCATTGTTGAGATAGTGGGGTTGCACAGGGTCCGATTATTGTGTCGGACCGAGACAAGATTTGTGTCCTATTTCTCACTGAGTTTTAAGGAGGCTACGGGCACGAATTTACGTTTGGGCACGAATTTACCACCATATGTAACACCCCATATTTTTAAGTATTTAAAAAAAAACTAAAAGGTTATTTTAAATTACACGTGTGACGTAAGTTAATTGAATTAAAACATTATGTATTTATTAAAATATTAATCGGGAGAGATAAAGATTAATATTTATAGAATAAAATTACTAAGTGAGTAGTAAATGATTATTTTACGTTATAGCGAGTTATAGTGACGTGACAGTGTTATAACTCAACTGGAAGTCGCGTGTAGACTATATCAGGTCGAGATAAGAAATTATTGTAAAGCGACTCGAATGGTGATTTCGAGGTCAAGGTTGGTTCCGAATGCGTCCCGGGGCGATTGTAGACCAACTCGGCATCACGTAAGGACATTACGCTCTAGGGTAGAGCGAACTTTGTAAATTAGAGTGTTATATCATCACCTTTGAGTGTGAGGCTAGGGTTACAATACTTCAGAGAGAGAGATGAGGCCATAAGAGAGGAAGAGGAGAAGAAAATTAGGATAGTCCACACCGTTTCTCACCCCTAACGTCGTCGGAATCGAGATCGGAGCAAGGAAAGGATATATGCACCATCTCAGAACGTAAATCAGACCTACAAATATAAGGCAAGTGTAGGGTTTTCAAATTATAATTTAAATGATGATTCTTGTGATTTGGATGGGTAGAACTCATAATTTGGAATTGAAATTCATATTGAACTACCTTTGTATTTAGATAAAATGAAATCAATGAGCATGGATGATATTAATGAAAGAAATCTGGGTAAAATGATGACTATGCATGAAGAACACGTCAACTATGATTTTGATAAAATAATGGGTTTTGATCTGTTCTTGGGTTGATTTTTATTAGTCCTGATGTGTTGTTCAAGTTAAAAATTGTCCTTACACAAATAGTTAATGTTTAGGGATGTGGGATGGGAGTTTGGGGAAGTTTCATGGAGCTTTGTAAAAGTTGGAATCTGGAAAACTCGTAACAGCACGAAGAGGATGATGCAGTCAGGTCCAAATCGATTCAGTTTTAAAACTAAATCGATTCGGTGGGCGAATCGATTCGAAATCCCTACCGAATCGACTCAGCTGCCTTGTTTAGATGAGTTTATCCCTTTGAGTTGCATTTCACCATGGAATTAATTATGGGAGACTTTTGGTGATAGTTTAGTCATTATATAAAGACTTAAGAAAAAGGTCTTTAAACATTTAGTCAGGGCTCGGTTAATCTTAATGACGAAAAAATTGGGCTTAGGACCGACGATAGTTAACCGATTGAGATGCGTATCGGGAATGAACAATTTGGGTTACGGGAAGAGTAAACCAAAACCTAAGGCTAGTCTAGTGATTTGTTAAATACTGAAATAACTTAGTATAGGTATACACACAACCTATAATATATCATGTACGTAGTATTTATATCTCTCGAATACTCGACGTATTAGTAATTCGTACAGTGAAGTCTGTATGTGTTTCCCACAACATAGAACTTAGGGGGCTCACTATGTGTTGTGCATTAGTGGGACTGGCAGGTCATTTGGGTACCTTAGGTTTATGCGTATTCCAAAGGCTAAGAACTATATTAGCCTCCGTTGTGTGTTGTATTTATGGTTCGAAGAGACATTTCGAGTCGGTAGTCCCTGATTTGGTACGTGAGGTACATGGACACTTGATAGCAGAGTATGTCCGCATCGCGGTGGTTATTTCGAGAGATCGTGTAGCTGTATATATTATAGTATGGCATATATATACAAGTGTGATTATTTTACTTACGTGTGTTGGTAGAAAAGATAGATGGTGTATATCTAAAAGGAATTTAAGTATGAGAAACTTAAATAGATGATGCGATAATAATATTTGGTTAAAATGAATTATCGGCTTGAAAGTAGCGTATCGTATGGGCTGTACGGGCGAGTTCAACCAAGTGTAATTAGTTAGGTACATAGGCCTAGTTACGCTGGGTAGCATGGCTAGGTGGGTAAGATAGGAGACGTTAGGTGTGCACAAATAGATGAGAGGTGAAGAACTCAAGGGAGTGTATGGTGGACAAACTTGTGTATCTAATAATTGCTTTTATAACTGCAATTTAAATACTTGCTAAATATTTTTCAAAGGTTCTGGGCTCTGGCCGGTGTCAAATCTAGTTTCCAAAACATTTTATAGGAACCCCAAACTTATGGACTCATTCTAGGGATGCGTAGTTGCAGCATTTGTGGAGGCTTGCAGGAGTTGCTATGACGCTTCAATTAATTCCTAGATTATGATATATGATTCAGTCTTTCGTTTGGGCATGTTGCCCCTTAAGTTGATACATTCATTTAGTTTTATTTATCAGACTATGTTTTGGGGTTCAGTTTTATTTCCGTAGACTTAGGCTTTGGATATTACTTTGGAAGCGATGGTTTTTTCGTATTTATTTCTCTCTATTTATCGCGTGATGATTCGGACTGCTATTATTTGTGTGAATGCTTGAGTTTGATTATTAAAATTTTCGCATGTTGTTATATGATTAATGAAAGATAAAATTTGGCACCGACTTAATTTAACATAGGAGGTTTAGTACTTTAAAAAGTTTCGACAAGGATGTTAAAAATGAACCAAGTGAGATTCGTGTCCATAGGATCCGTGCGGCTTATACGATTTCAACATAGCGTTCTTCGATATAGAACCCTATTGATATTGATATGGTTGTTGGATTCATGATCACGTATTTGAGATTACGTTCTTCTACTATTATATTTGTATTAATTGTATGCTCATACAATTCGATCTGATTTCATATTCCACCAAGGAGAAGACCGGCGAGGGCAGCGACGAGAGCTGATGAGAGAGAGGCTCAACAGGAGCCACAGCCACCGCAGGGCAGCTAAGGCAACAGAGGTAGTCGTTAATGTGGCACAGGCAGTTAACATCGCTATGACTGCCATGGCACTTCACTTTCCACCACAACAGCCACCGACCCAATCGCCATCGGAGTAGGCATATAAGAAAGCATGTGTGTTGAAAGAGTACAAAATTCCATAATCCACCACGCAGCCACCGACCCAATCGCCATCGGAGTAGGCATATAAGGAAGCATGTGTGTTGAAAGAGTACAAAATTCCATAATCGAGAGTCCCACTTACATACTTAAAAATTCTCTTATGTACTAACAAGTGATATTCTTTCGGACATGCTTGAAAGCGGGTGCACACTCCTGCACTATATGTTATATAGAGACGACTAGCGATGAGATAAAAAAATGGTACCTATCATACCCCTATAGAGTGTCGAAAATAATGCTCGTGGGACTTTCGATTATAGAATATGATACTTTTCGAACACGCATGCTTCCTTATATGCTTACGACGATGGCAATTGAGTAGAAAAAAAATTACCTGGACGAACCAGATGGGAGGAGAATCGGGCTGCAATGGAGGTTTGGAGAGGAAAAGAGGGTACATCCCGCTTAGGGTTTTGGAGAGAATGAACTAGTAAAGGAAAAGGTGTTAGGTTCTTAAAATTAAATGGATACACACATGTGGGGAAGAAAAGAACATGTTTACCCCGGCTGCAAACCCGCGCCCGCGGGGATTATCGTCACAACCGCGATCGGGGAACATTCGTGCGTAAAACGAGGTCAGGGGTGGGTATTACCAAAAACGGCGAAAAAATTCAAATTTTACAAAAACTTAAAAGACCACCAAAATAAATCAACTAAAATAAAAATAAAGTAAAATACAATTTCATATAAAAAAAGAAAAATGAAAGTTAATTGCATTAAATTACTTTGATGTCTTGCAGCACCACACAACGAGTCACGGAAAATGGGTGATTGACGTCTATATTCGATCGAGTGAAAATCTCTCATTTAATCAACACGCGAACACGTAGTGTAAATGGTAAGCCGCATGTTAATTCCCATCGTGAATAAAAGGTCAAATATTTCGAGTTCAAAATGTTGCAATCTAGAGCGTTTTTCGAATCCCTTAACAATTGAATAAAGCCAGAATACAAAACAAAAATCACATACTAGACGAGACATTGCAAACCCATCGGTCTTCAATTTATATCTCCCTCAAAATGCCCTTGTTTTTTATTTTTCTAATAATATTTTTTTAAGGAGCACATAATAGACAATTTTGCCAATGGAGCTTTCATCTCGCTTAGGGCAGAATTTCCCATTGCATCTCATCATTTTTTATAAGAATCTTCACAAGCAATGGTTCTTACATGCAGTGCTGAAAAATCTCGCGAAGAAAATGTATTAGGCCCAATTGAGTGTGAACGAGCAAAATCAGATTGGCTAGTAGATATGCAATCGAAGATACAAGATAATTCATTTGTGTGTACGTGTGAAAAATGGGATCCTTATGACACAGATTTATTTTACTAGACTATGGTAAACGCTATAAAATAGTCAAGTGAGATAAGAATGAAATCTATCACGTTACGTGACACGTAAAACTAAGAAGATGGGCAGTTACCAGAAGATGGGAAATAAGACTCATACAACAACATAGCGTTCCAGTCTTCCGAAATAAAAATATTTTAGGGTTTTTGAAAAGACAAATAAAATTGCAAAATACTTTTGGGTTTTCCAAAATAAAGAATATAAAAATATATACATATTTCTGAACTGAATATAAAAATTGAAAAAATAAAAGTAAGAAAAAATATGTTGCTCGAGTTCAATAGACGATTTTTGTATTATAACAATTATAATAAATCAAGAGATAATAGATCCTAATCTAGAATAGGACAACATCCTAATCTATGGAGCACACCCCAATGGACTTCTTTAAGGTTCTCGAACCTAAATGAGTCTAGAGGTTCGGTGACGATATCAGCATATTGAACATCTGTCAAAACATAACTAATGGAAATTACATTTTCATAGACAAAATCTCGAATGAAGTGATGAAGAATACTAGTGTGGTTAGTGAGAGTTTTCATGGGATTTTTGAAATGTTTATAGCACTTGTGTTATCACAATATATAGTCATCCCCTCTCGATCTATTGCAAAATCATAAAGAATTTGTTTCATCCAGATAAGTTGTGTGCAAAAACTAACTGCAGCTATGTATTAGACCTCGGCAGTCGACAATTAAAATTCAATTTTGTTCCTTTCTTCACAAAGACACAAGTGCACTAGCTAGATAAAAACAACTCTTTTGTCCTTCGGACATCTCCGACCCAATCGCCATCGGAGTAGGCATAGAAGCATACGTATCGAAAGAGTACAAATTTCTCTCCATAATCGAGAGTCCCGCTCACATACTAGATAACTCTCTTAACTACTAACAAGTGGATTCTTTCGGACACGATTTAAAAGGGGTGCCACTATAGGCTATATCAGGACAACTAGCGGTGACACTTATCATACCCATATAGAGTCACTGAAATAAAGTGCTTGAGACTCTCGATTATAGAATTTGGCACTCTTTCAACACGCATACTTCCTTATATGCTTAATCTAATGGCGATTGAGTAGAAAAAAAAATTACCAGGACGAATAAGATGGGAGGATAATGGAGGTTCAGTGGAGGTTTGGAAAGAAAAAACGGTACACCCCTCTTAGGGTTTTGGAGAGAATGAACAGGTAAAGGAAAAAGTGTTGGTTTCTAAATATTAAAAGCATACACGCGTGTGGAGAAGAAACGGATACGTTTACCCCCACAGCACACAAGCGCTTATGGGGGTTATCGCCCCCACCGCAATCGGTGCGGGCAAAGCGGGTTCAAGGGTGCGTGTTACCTAAAAAAAAAAAAAAAAAGGGAATCGGCTAGAAAATTCCAATTTCAGATGAACTTGAAAGGCCACCAAAGAAATCAACTAAAATAAAATTTAAGGAATATACAATTTCATATAAAATGAAAAAAAATGAAAATTAATAGGATTAAATTTTACTTTGATGGCTTTCAACACCACATATCTAACCCAACTATTGACACAAATAATAGCAGTCTGAATCATCACGAGATAAATAAAGATATAAATACCAAATAAACCATTGGTTCCAAAGTAATATACAAACCATGAGTCTGCAAAAATAAAACTGAACCCCAAAACATAGTATGATAAATAAAACTAAAAGAATGTATCAACTGAAGGGGAAACATGCCCAAATGAAAGACTGAATCATATATCCAAATCTAGGAATTAATTGAAGTGTTTAAGCAACTCCTGCACGCCTCCACAAATGGTACAACTACACATCCCTGAAATGAATCATCAACCTCGGGTCTGAGCCCAAAACCTTTGAAAAATATTTAGCAAGTATTTAAATTGCAGTTATAAAAACAGTTATTAGATACACACGTTAGTTCAACGTACACTCCATTGAGTTCACCTCCCATTTATAGTGCACACCTAATGTCTCATATCTTACCCACTTAGCCATATTACCCAGCTTAACTAGGCCTAGGTACCTAACTAACCACACTAGGTTGAGCTCCCTCGTACCGCCCATACGATACGCTACTGTCAAGCCGATATCTCATTTTAACCGACTATTATTTTCGCATCATCTATTTAAGTTTCTCATACTTAAATTACTTTTAGATATACATTATCTATCTTTTCTACCATCACACATAAGTAGAATAATCACATTTGTATATACATGCCGCACAATAATATATACAGCTACAGCATCTCTCGGAATGACCACTACGATGCGGGCATACTCTGCTATCAAATCCATGTACCTCTCGTACCATTTCAGGGATTACTGGCTCGAAATGTCTCCTCGAACCATAAATCAAACAACCCACAATGGAGGCGAATATAGTTCTAAGCCTTTGGACTACGCATATACCTAACGTACCCAAATGACCTGCCATTCCCCCTAATACACAATGCATAGTGAGCCGCCCCAAGTTCTATGGTCTGAAGTTCACATCCAAACCTCGTTGGAATCGCCAAGGTGGGATCTCCCTCTGCACGGAACCTCCCGTGATGGCAGCAACGTAGGTATGTTCACTTTTGAACCTCTCCCGATATATATATATATATAGTATTGCTCTTATGCGGACCAGTCCGCATTTTAAGAGTGCGGACCGGACATGTGTCACCTAGCGGTGACCCTAGAAATTATAGGCATTCCCTCTTTTTTGGGCTCACCGCCACGCGACACATGTTCGGTCCGCACTCTTAAAATGCGGACTGGTCCGCACCAGATCAGTATTGTACATATATATATACAAAAGTCTCCCATAATTAATTTCATCGTGAAATATAACTTAAAAGGAAAAACTCATCAAAACTGGGCAGCCAAATCGATTCGTTAGGGATTCCAAATCGATGCACCCACCGAATCGAATCGATTAGGACCTGACTGCATCATTCTCATCGTGCGGATACGGGTTTTCCACATTAAATTTTTAACCTTAACTATATGCGTAGGGACAATTTTTAACGTTAACACATCAAGACCAATAGAAATCTTTCGAAGAACTGATCAAAACCCATTATTTCATCAAAACAATAGATTGTGTTCTTCATGTATAGTCATCATTTTACCCAAATTTCTTTCATTAATTTCATCCATACTCACTGATTTCGTCAATCTACATACAAGAATTATTATATATGAATTTCAACTCCAAATCACGACTTCTACCCACCCAAATCCCCAAAATCATCATTTAAATCACGAATTGCGACCCTTATACTATATAGATATTATAACAAACTCAAAGTAATGCAAGATAAACATTTGCCTTGCAGGTCTGATTTACGTTCTGAGATGGTGAGGATGTCCTCTCCTTGCTCCGATCTCGATTCCGGCGACGTTCAGGGCGAGAAACGGTGTGGAATAGCCTACGTTTCTTCTCCTCTTTCTCTTTATGGCCTCCTCTCTCTCCAAAGTGTTGTAACCCTAGCCTCACACTCAAATGGGTTGATAGAACACTCTAATTTTCGAAGTTCCCTCTACCCTAGACTCCTAAATGATCGAAATGCCCTTACTTGATGTCGGGTTGGTATAAAATCGTCCCGGTACCCAATCAGCACACCCGACTACACTATTTTGACAATTTCGACCCATTCGGAACCAACCGTGACCTCGAAATTGCCATCCGAGTCACCCTACAATAATTTCCTATATCGACCTCATATAGTCTACACGCGACTCTCGGTTGTTGTCACGTCACTTTCACTCGCTGTGACGAAAATAATTATTTAATACTCACTCAGTAATTTATTTCCATAAATATTAATCTTTCTCTCCCGATTAAAAATTTAAGAAACACATAATGTTTTAATTTAATTAAATGTAATTTAAAATAATCGAGTTAGTTAAATTTTAAATAGTCAGAAATATGGGGTGTTACATACTTCCCCCCCTACAAATGAATTTCGTCCTCGAAATTTGGACGTACCTGCGGTGAATAACTCGGCTCTCGCATGTGATCCTCCCGCTCCTACGTCGACTCGCCCACATTATGGTGCCCTCACTGAACTCGAACTAAGCTTACCACCTTAGACCGCAACTTATGCTTACTACGATCAAGTATCGCCACAAGTCTCTCCTCGTAAGAGATATCTAGCTGCAAATCTATCTCCTTCAATGGAACGTGCCAAAAAGTCAATCTCGCTCCTCTGGTACCTCTTCTGAAACGTGGAATAATCCGCTGTAAATGCTCTGGTAAGTCCAGCTTATATACAACTTGTCTCACCCTCTCGATAATCGGAAACAGTCCCAGAAAGGTATCGCAGAGAGGATTGCACAAGGGTGATAGTGGATCGGTTGACTAAGGTGGTCCATTTTCTACCGCTTCGAAAGGATTTTGAGTCGAGAGAGAGCATGCGCAGTCGCTCATTGTTGAGATAGTGGGGTTGCACAGGGTCCGATTATTGTGTCGGACCGAGACAAGATTTGTGTCCTATTTCTCACTGAGTTTTAAGGAGGCTACGGGCACGAATTTACGTTTGGGCACGAATTTACCACCATATGTAACACCCCATATTTTTAAGTATTTAAAAAAAAACTAAAAGGTTATTTTAAATTACACGTGTGACGTAAGTTAATTGAATTAAAACATTATGTATTTATTAAAATATTAATCGGGAGAGATAAAGATTAATATTTATAGAATAAAATTACTAAGTGAGTAGTAAATGATTATTTTACGTTATAGCGAGTTATAGTGACGTGACAGTGTTATAACTCAACTGGAAGTCGCGTGTAGACTATATCAGGTCGAGATAAGAAATTATTGTAAAGCGACTCGAATGGTGATTTCGAGGTCAAGGTTGGTTCCGAATGCGTCCCGGGGCGATTGTAGACCAACTCGGCATCACGTAAGGACATTACGCTCTAGGGTAGAGCGAACTTTGTAAATTAGAGTGTTATATCATCACCTTTGAGTGTGAGGCTAGGGTTACAATACTTCAGAGAGAGAGATGAGGCCATAAGAGAGGAAGAGGAGAAGAAAATTAGGATAGTCCACACCGTTTCTCACCCCTAACGTCGTCGGAATCGAGATCGGAGCAAGGAAAGGATATATGCACCATCTCAGAACGTAAATCAGACCTACAAATATAAGGCAAGTGTAGGGTTTTCAAATTATAATTTAAATGATGATTCTTGTGATTTGGATGGGTAGAACTCATAATTTGGAATTGAAATTCATATTGAACTACCTTTGTATTTAGATAAAATGAAATCAATGAGCATGGATGATATTAATGAAAGAAATCTGGGTAAAATGATGACTATGCATGAAGAACACGTCAACTATGATTTTGATAAAATAATGGGTTTTGATCTGTTCTTGGGTTGATTTTTATTAGTCCTGATGTGTTGTTCAAGTTAAAAATTGTCCTTACACAAATAGTTAATGTTTAGGGATGTGGGATGGGAGTTTGGGGAAGTTTCATGGAGCTTTGTAAAAGTTGGAATCTGGAAAACTCGTAACAGCACGAAGAGGATGATGCAGTCAGGTCCAAATCGATTCAGTTTTAAAACTAAATCGATTCGGTGGGCGAATCGATTCGAAATCCCTACCGAATCGACTCAGCTGCCTTGTTTAGATGAGTTTATCCCTTTGAGTTGCATTTCACCATGGAATTAATTATGGGAGACTTTTGGTGATAGTTTAGTCATTATATAAAGACTTAAGAAAAAGGTCTTTAAACATTTAGTCAGGGCTCGGTTAATCTTAATGACGAAAAAATTGGGCTTAGGACCGACGATAGTTAACCGATTGAGATGCGTATCGGGAATGAACAATTTGGGTTACGGGAAGAGTAAACCAAAACCTAAGGCTAGTCTAGTGATTTGTTAAATACTGAAATAACTTAGTATAGGTATACACACAACCTATAATATATCATGTACGTAGTATTTATATCTCTCGAATACTCGACGTATTAGTAATTCGTACAGTGAAGTCTGTATGTGTTTCCCACAACATAGAACTTAGGGGGCTCACTATGTGTTGTGCATTAGTGGGACTGGCAGGTCATTTGGGTACCTTAGGTTTATGCGTATTCCAAAGGCTAAGAACTATATTAGCCTCCGTTGTGTGTTGTATTTATGGTTCGAAGAGACATTTCGAGTCGGTAGTCCCTGATTTGGTACGTGAGGTACATGGACACTTGATAGCAGAGTATGTCCGCATCGCGGTGGTTATTTCGAGAGATCGTGTAGCTGTATATATTATAGTATGGCATATATATACAAGTGTGATTATTTTACTTACGTGTGTTGGTAGAAAAGATAGATGGTGTATATCTAAAAGGAATTTAAGTATGAGAAACTTAAATAGATGATGCGATAATAATATTTGGTTAAAATGAATTATCGGCTTGAAAGTAGCGTATCGTATGGGCTGTACGGGCGAGTTCAACCAAGTGTAATTAGTTAGGTACATAGGCCTAGTTACGCTGGGTAGCATGGCTAGGTGGGTAAGATAGGAGACGTTAGGTGTGCACAAATAGATGAGAGGTGAAGAACTCAAGGGAGTGTATGGTGGACAAACTTGTGTATCTAATAATTGCTTTTATAACTGCAATTTAAATACTTGCTAAATATTTTTCAAAGGTTCTGGGCTCTGGCCGGTGTCAAATCTAGTTTCCAAAACATTTTATAGGAACCCCAAACTTATGGACTCATTCTAGGGATGCGTAGTTGCAGCATTTGTGGAGGCTTGCAGGAGTTGCTATGACGCTTCAATTAATTCCTAGATTATGATATATGATTCAGTCTTTCGTTTGGGCATGTTGCCCCTTAAGTTGATACATTCATTTAGTTTTATTTATCAGACTATGTTTTGGGGTTCAGTTTTATTTCCGTAGACTTAGGCTTTGGATATTACTTTGGAAGCGATGGTTTTTTCGTATTTATTTCTCTCTATTTATCGCGTGATGATTCGGACTGCTATTATTTGTGGGAATGCTTGAGTTTGATTATTAAAATTTTCGCATGTTGTTATATGATTAATGAAAGATAAAATTTGGCACCGACTTAATTTAACATAGGAGGTTTAGTACTTTAAAAAGTTTCGACAAGGATGTTAAAAATGAACCAAGTGAGATTCGTGTCCATAGGATCCGTGCGGCTTATACGATTTCAACATAGCGTTCTTCGATATAGAACCCTATTGATATTGATATGGTTGTTGGATTCATGATCACGTATTTGAGATTACGTTCTTCTACTATTATATTTGTATTAATTGTATACTCATACAATTCGATCTGATTTCATATTCCACCAAGGAGAAGACCGGCGAGGGCAGCGACGAGAGCTGATGAGAGAGAGGCTCAACAGGAGCCACAGCCACCGCCGCCACAGCCACCGCAGGGCAGCTAAGGCAACAGAAGTAGTCGTTAATGTGGCACAGGCAGTTAACATCGCTATGACTGCCATGGCACTTCACTTTCCACCACAACAGCCACCGACCCAATCGCCATCGGAGTAGGCATATAAGGAAGCATGTGTGTTGAAAGAGTACAAAATTCCATAATCCACCACAACAGCCACCGACCCAATCGCCATCGGAGTAGGCATATAAGGAAGCATGTGTGTTGAAAGAGTACAAAATTCCATAATCGAGAGTCCCACTTACATACTTAAAAATTCTCTTATGTACTAACAAGTGATATTCTTTCGGACATGCTTGAAAGCGGGTGCACACTCCTTCACTATATGTTATATAGAGACGCCTAGCGATGAGATAAAAAAATGCTACCTATCATACCCCTATAGAGTGTCGAAAATAATGCTCGTGGGACTTTCGATTATAGAATATGATACTTTTCGAACACGCATGCTTCCTTATATGCTTACGACGATGGCAATTGAGTAGAAAAAAAATTACCTGGACGAACCAGATAAGAGGAGAATGGGGCTGCATTGGAGGTTTGGAGAGGAAAAGAGGGTACATCCCGCTTAGGGTTTTGGAGAGAATGAACTAGTAAAGGAAAAAGTGTTAGGTTCTTAAAATTAAATGGATACACACATGTGGGGAAGAAAAGAACATGTTTACCCCGGCTGCAAACCCACGCCCGCGGGGATTATCGTCACAACCGCGATCGGGGAACATTCGTGCGTAAAACGAGGTCAGGGGTGGGTGTTACCAAAAACGGCGAAAAAATTCAAATTTTAGAAAAACTTAAAAGACTTAGGCTATGTGGGTAAGATAGGAGACGTTAGGTGTGCACAAATAGATGAGAGGTGAAGAACTCAAGGGAGTGTATGGTGGACTAACTTGTGTATCTAATAATTGCTTTTATAACTGCAATTTAAATACTTGCTAAATATTTTTCAAAGGTTTTGGGCTCTGGCCGGTGTCAAATCCAGTTTCAAAAACATTTTATAGGAACCCCAAACTTGATGGACTCATTCTAGGGATGCGTAGTTGCAGCATTTGTGGAGGCTTGCAGGAGTTGCTTTGACGCTTCAATTAATTCCTAGATTATGATATAGGATTCAGTCTTTCGTTTGGGCATGTTGCCCTTAAGTTCATACATTCATTTAGTTTTATTTATCAGACTATGTTTTCGGGTTCAGTTTTATTTCCGTAGACTTAGGCTTTGGATATTACTTTGGAACCGATGGTTTTTTCGTATTTATTTCTCTATTTATCGCGTGATGATTCGGGCTGCTATTATTTGTGTGAATGGTTGAGTTTGATTATTTAAATTTCCGCATGTTGTTATATGATTAATGAAAGATAAGATTTGGCACCGACTTAATTTACCATAGGAGGTTTAGTAATTTAAAAAGTTTCGACAAGGATGTTAAGAATGAACCAAGTGAGATTCGTGTCCATAGGATCCGTGCGGCTTATACGATTTCAACGTAGCGTTCTTCGATATAGAGCCCTATTGATATTGATATGGTTGTTGGATTCATGATCACGTATTTGAGATAACGTTCTTCTATTATTATATTTGTATTAATTGGATACTCATACAATTCGATCTGATTTCATATTCCACCAAGGAGAAGACCGGCGAGGGCAACGACGAGAGCTGATGAGAGAGAGGCTCAACAGGAGCCACAACCACCGCCGCCACATCCACCGCAGGACAGCTAAGGCAACAGAGGTAGTCGTTAATGTGGCACAGGCAGTTAACATCGCTATGACTGCCATGGCACTTCACTTTCCACCACAACAGCCACCGACCTAATCGCCATCGGAGTAGGCATATAAGGAAGCATGTGTGTTGAAAGAGTACAAAATTCCATAATCCACCACAACAGCCACCGACCCAATTGCCATCGAAGTAGGCATATAAGGAAGCATGTGTGTTGAAAGAGTACAAAATTCCATAATCGAGAGGCCCACTTACATACTTAAAAATTCTCTTATGTACTAACAAGTGATATTCTTTCGGACCTGCTTGAAAGCGGGTGCACACTCCTGCCCAATATGTTATATCAAGAAGACTAGCGATGAGTTAAAAAATGCTACCTATCATACCCCTATAGAGTGTCGAAAATAATGCTCGTGGGACTTTCGATTATAGAATATGATACTTTTCGAACACGCATGCTTCCTTATATGCTTACGACGATGGCAATTGAGTAGAAAAAAAATTACCTGGACGAACCAGATGGGCAGAGAATGGGGCTGCATTGGAGGCTTGGGGAGGAAAAGAGGGTACATCCCGCTTAGGGTTTTGGAGAGAATGAACTAGTAAAGGAAAAAGTGTTAGGTTCTTAAAATTAAAAGGATACACACATGTGGGGAAGAAAAGAACATGTTTACCCCGGCTGCAAACCCGCGCCCGCGGGGATTATCGTCACAACCGCGATCGGGGAACATTCGTGGGTAAAACGAGGTCAGGGGTGGGTGTTACCAAAAACGGCGAAAAAATTCAAATTTATCAAAAACTTAAAAGACCACAAAAATAAATCAACTAAAATAAAAATAAAGCAAAATACAATTTCATATAAAACAAGAAAAATGAAAGTTAATTGCATTAAATTACTTTGATGTCTTGCAGCACCACACAACGAGTCACGGAAAATGGGTGATTGACGTCTATATTCGATCGAGTGAAAATCTCTCATTTAATCAACACGCGAACACGTAGTGTAAATGGTAAGCAGCATGTTAATTCCCATCGTGAATAAAAGTTCAAATATTTCGAGTTCAAAATGTTGAATCTAGAGCGTTTTTCGAATCCCTTAATAATTGAATAAAGCCAGAATACAAAAAAACAATCACATACTAGACGAGACATTGCAAACCCATCGGTCTTCAGTTTATATCTCCCTCAAAATGCCCTTGTTTTTTATTTTTTTAATAATATTTTTTTAAGGAGCACATAATAGACAATTTTGCCAATGGAGCTTTCATCTCGCTTAGGGCAGAATTTCCCATTGCATCTCATCATTTTTTATAAGAATCTTCACAATCAATGGTTCTTACATGCAGTGCTGAAAAATCTCGGGAAGAAAATGTATTAGGCCCAATTGAGTGTGAACGAGCAAAATCAGATTGGCTAGTAGATATGCATCGAAGATACACCATAATTCATTTGTGTGTACGTGTGCAAAATGGGATCCTTTAGACACAGATTTATTTTACTAGACTATGGTAAACGCTATAAAATAGTCAAGTGAGATAAGAATGAAATCTATCACGTTACGTGACACGTAACACTAAGAAGATGGGCAGTTACCAGAAGATGGGAAGCGTTCCAGTCTTCCGAAATAAAAATATTTTAGGGTTTTTGAAAAGACAAATAAAATTGCAAAATACTTTTGGGTTTTCCAAAATAAAGAATATAAAAATATATAACTATTTCTGAACTAAATATAAAAATTGAAAAAATAAAAGTAATAAAAAATATGTTGCACGAGTTCAATAGACGATTTTTGTATCATAACAATTATAATAAATCAAGAGATAATAGATCCTAATCTAGAATACGACGACATCCTAATCTATGGAGCACACCCCAATGGACTTCTTAAGGTTCTCGAAACTAAATGAGTCGAGAGGTTCGGTGACGATATCAGCATATTGGACATCTGTCAAAACATTACTAATGGAAATTACATTTTCCTAGACAAAATCTCGAATGAAGTGATGAGAGTTTTCATGGGATTTTTGAAATGTTTATAGCACTTGTGTTATCACAATATATAGTCATCCCCTCTCGATCTATTGCAAAATCATAAAGAATTTGTTTCATCCAGATAAGTTGTGTGCAAAAACTAACTGCAGCTATGTACTAGACTTCGGCAGTCGACAATTAAAATTCAATTTTGTTCCTTTCTTCACAAAGACACAAGTGCACTAGCTAGATAAAAACAACTCTTTTGTCCTTCGGACATCTCCGACCCAATCGCCATCGGAGTAGGCATAGAAGCATACATATCGAAAGAGTACAAATTTCTCTCCATAATCGAGAGTCCCGCACACATACTTAATAACTCTCATAACTACTAACAAGTGGATTCTTTCGGACATGATTTAAAAGGGGTGCCACTATAGGCTATATCAGGACAACTAGCGGTGACACTTATTATACCCATAGGACTCTCAATTATAGAATTTGGCACTCTTTCAACACCCATACTTCCTTATATGCTTAATCTAATGGCGATTGAGTAGAAAAAAAAAATTACCTGGACGAATAAGATGGGAGGATAATGGAGGTTCAATGGAGGTTTGGAAAGAAAAAACGGTACACCCCTCTTAGGGTTTTGGAGAGAATGAACAGGTAAAGGAAAAAGTGTTGGTTTCTAAATATTAAAAGCATACACGCGTGTGGAGAAGAAACGGATACGTTTACCCCCACAGCACACAAGCGCTTATGGGGGTTATCGCCCCCACCGCAATCGGGGGGCGTGCGGGCAAAGCGGGTTCAATGGTGCGTGTTACCAAAAAAAAAAAAAAAGGGAATCGGCTAGAAAATTCCAATTTCAGATGAACTTTAAAGGCCACCAAAGAAACAACTAAAATAAAATTTAAGGAAAATACAATTTCATATAAAATTAAAAAAAATGAAAATTAATAACATTAAATTTTACTTTGATGGCTTTCAACACCGCACATCTAACCCAACTATTGACACAAATAATAGCAGTCTGAATCATCACGAGATAAATATAGATATAAATACCAAATAAACCATTGGTTCCAAAGTAATATACAAACCATGAGTCTGCAGAAATAAAACTGAACCCCAAAACATAGTATGATAAATAAAACTAAAAGAATGTATCAACTTAAGGGGAAACATGCCCAAATGAAAGACTGAATCATATATCCAAATCTAGGAATTAATTGAAGTGTTTAAGCAACTCCAGCACGCCTCCACAAATGGTACAACTACACATCCCTGAAATGAATCATCAACCTCGGGTCTGAGCCCAAAACCTTTGAAAAATATTTAGCAAGTATTTAAATTGCAGTTATAAAAACAGTTATTAGATACACACGTTAGTTCAACGTACACTCCATTGAGTTCACCTCCCATTTATAGTGCACACCTAACGTCTCATATCTTAACCACCTAGCCATATTACCCAGCTTAACTAGGCCTAGGTACCTAACTAACCACACTAGGTTGAGCTCCCTCGTACCGCCCATACGATACGCTACTGTCAAGGCAATATCTCATTTTAACCGAATATTATTTTCGCATCATCTATTTAAGTTTCTCATACTTAAATTACTTTTAGATATACATTATCTATCTTTTCTACCATCACACATAAGTTGAATAATCACAATTGTATATACATGCCGCACAATAATATATACAGCTACAGCATCTCTCGGAATGACCACTACGATGCGGGCATACTCTGCTATCAAATCCATGTACCTCTCGTACCAATTCAGGGATTACCGGCTCGAAATGTCTCCTCGAACCATAAATCAAACAACCCACAATGGAGGCGAATATAGTTCAAAGCCTTTGGAATACGCATATATACCTAACGTACCCAAATGACCTGCCAGTCCCCCTAATACACAATGCATAGTGAGCCGCCCTAAGTTCTATGGTCTGAAGTTCACATCCAAACCACGCTGGAATCGCCAAGGTGGGATCTCCCTCTGCACGGAACCTCCCGTGATGGCAGCAACGTAGGTATGTTCACTCTTGAACCTCTCCCGATGTATATATATATATATATATATAGTACTGCTCTTGTACGGACCAGTCCGCATTTTAAGAGTGCGGACCGGACATGTGTCACCTAGCGGTGACCCTAGAAATTATAGGCACTCTCTTTTTTGGGCTCACCGCCACGCGACACATGTCGGTCCGCACTCTTAAAATGCAGACTGGTCCGCACAAAATCAGTATTGTACATATATATATATATATATATATATATATATACTCAGTATAGGTTTACACACAGTCTGTGATATATTCCTTACGTAGTATTTATATCTCTCGAATACTCGACGTAATAGTAATTTGCACTTTATTTCCGTAGTTTTTCAAGTATCACTCACTCACCACTCAAAGGGTCCCAATTATCTTTTAAGTTATTTCAGTAGTTAACACAACACTATACTAATGGCGTTTGCCTTAGGTCATGGTTTACTCCTTGCGTAACCCCAATCGTAAATTCCCAATACACATCTCAATCGGCTAACTATCGTCGGTCCTCATCCCAATTTTTCTCTCATTAAGATTAACCGAGCCCTGACTAAATATTTGACTAAATATTTACTGGCCTTTTCTGAAGTCTTTATACAATTACTAAAATATTACCAAAGTCTCTCATAATTAATTTCATGGTGAAATATAACTTAAAAGGAAAAACTCATCAAAACTGGGCAGCCAAATCGATTCGGTAGGGATTCCGAATCGATGCACCCACCGAATCGAATCGATTCGGACCTGACTGCATCATTCTCATCGTGCGGATACGGGTTTTCCACATTAAATTTTTAACATTAACTATATGCGTAGGGACAATTTTTAACGTTAACACATAAAGACCAATAGAAATCTTTCGAAGAACTGATCAAAACCCATTATTTCATCAAAACCATAGATTGTGTTCTTCATGTATAGTCATCATTTTACCCAAATTTCTTTCATTAATATCATTCATACTCACTGATTTCGTCAATCTACATACAAGAATTATTATATATGAATTTCAACTCCAAATCACGACTTCTACCCACCCAAATCCCCAAAATCATCATTTAAATCACGAATTCAAAGCCTTATACTACATAGATATTATAACAAACTCAAAGTAATGCAAGATAAACATTTTCCTTGCAGGTCTGATTTACGTTCTGAGATGGTGAGGATGTCCTCTCCTTGCTCCGATCTCGATTCCGGCGACGTTCAGGGCGAGAAACGGTGTGGAATAGCCTACGTTTCTTCTCCTCTTCCTCTTTATGGCCTCCTCTCTCTCCAAAGTGTTGTAACCCTAGCCTCACACTCAAATGGGTTGATAGAACACTCTAATTTTCGAAGTTCCCTCTACCCTAGACTCCTAAATGATCGAAATGCCCTTACTTGATGTCGGGTTGGAATAAAATCGTCCTGGTACCCAATCAGCACACCCGACTACACTATTTTGACAATTTCGACCCATTCGGAACCAACCGTGACCTCAAAATTGCCATCCGAGTCACCCTACAATAATTTCCTATATCGACCTCATATAGTCTACACGCGACTCCCGGTTGTTGTCACGTCACTATCACTCGCTGTGACGAAAAATAATTATTTAATACTCACTCAGTAATTTTATTCCATAAATATTAATCATTCTCCCCCGATTAAAAATTTAAGAAACACATAATGTTTTAATTTAATTAAATTACATCACACGTGTAATTTAAAATAATCGAGTTAGTTAAATTTTAAATAGTCAGAAATATGGGGAGTTACATACCTCCCCCCCTACCAAGGAATTTCGTCCTCGAAATTTGGACGTACCTGCGGTGAATAACTCGGCTCTCGCATGTGATCCTCCCGCTCCTACGTCGACTCGCCCACATTATGGTGCCCTCACTGAACTCGAACTAAGCTTACCACCTTAGACCGCAGCTTATGCTTACTACGATCTAAGTATCGCCACAAGTCTCTCCTCGTAAGAGATATCTAGCTGCAAATCTATCTCCTTCAATGGAACGTGCCAAAAAGTCAATCTCGCTCCTCTGGTACCTCTTTTGACACGTGGAATAATCCGTTGTAAATGCTCTGGTAAGTCCAGCTTATATACAACTTGTCTCACCCTCTCGATAATCGGAAACAGTCCCAGAAAGGTATCGCAGAGAGGATTGCACAAGGGTGATAGTGGATCGGTTGACTAAGGTGGTCCATTTTCTACCGCTTCGCAAGGATTTTGAGTCGAGGGAGAGCATGCGCAGTCGCTCATTGTTGAGATAGTGGGGTTGCACAGGGTCCGACTATTATGTCGGACCGAGACAAGATTTGTGTCCTATTTCTCACAGAGTTTTAAGGAGGCTATGGGCACGAATTTACGTTTGGGCACGAATTTACCACCATATGTAACACCCCATATTTTTAAGTATTTAAAAATTAACTAACAAGGTTATTTTAAATTACACATGTGACGTAATTTAATTTAATTAAAACATTATGTATTTATTAAAATATTAATCGGGAGAGATAAAGATTAATATTTATAGAATAAAATTACTAAGTGAGTAGTAAATGATTATTTTATGTTATAGCGAGTTATACTGACGTGACAGTGTTATAACTCAACTGGAAGTCGCGTGTAGACTATATCAGGTCGAGATAAGAAATTATTGTAAAGTGACTCGAATGGTGATTTCGAGGTCAAGGTTGGTTCCGAATGGGTCCCGGGGCGATTGTAGACCAACTCGGCATCACGTAAGGACATTACGGTCTAGGGTAGAGGGAACTTCGAAAATTAGAGTATTATATCATCACCTTTGAGTGTGAGGCTAGGGTTACAACACTTTAGAGAGAGAGATGAGGCCATAAGAGAGGAAGAGGAGATGAAAATTAGGCTAGTCCACACCGTTTCTCACCCCTAACGTCGTCGGAATCGAGATCGGAGCAAGGAAAGGATAGATGCACCATCTCAGAACGTAAATCAGACCTACAAATATAAGGCAAGTGTAGGGTTTTCAAATTATGATTTAAATGATGATTCTTGTGATTTGGCTGGGTAGAACTCATAATTTGGAATTGAAATTCATATTGAACTACCTTTGTATTTAGATAACATGAAATCAATGAGCATGGATGATATTAATGAAAGAAATCTGGGTAAAATGATGACTATGCATGAAGAACACGTCAACTATGATTTTGATAAAATAATGGGTTTTGATCTGTTCTTGGGTGGATTTTTATTAGTCTTGATGTGTTGTTCAAGTTAAAAATTGTATTTACACAAATAGTTAATGTTCAGGGATGTGGAATGGGAGTTTGGGGAAGTTTCATGGAGCTTTGTAAAAGTTGGAATCTGGAAAACTCGTAACAGCACGAAGAGGATGATGCAGTCAGGTCCAAATCGATTCAGTTTTAAAACAAAATCGATTCGGTGGGCGAATCGATTCGAAATCCCTACCGAATCGACTCAGCTGCCTTGTTTTGATGAGTTTATCCCTTTGAGTTACATTTCACCATGGAATTAATTATGCGAGACTTTTGGTGATAGTTTAGTCATTATATAAAGACTTAAGAAAAAGGTCATGGGATTTTTTAAATGTTTATAGCACTTGTGTTATCACAATATATAGTCATCCCCTCTCGATCTATCGCAAAATCATAAAGAATTTGTTTCATCCAGATAAGTTGTGTGCAAAAACTAACTGCAGCTATGTACTAGACCTCGGCAGTCGACAATTAAAATTCAATTTTGTTCCTTTCTTCACAAAGACACAAGTGCACTAGCTAGATAAAAACAACTCTTTTGTCCTTCGGACATCTCCGACCCAATCGCCATCGGAGTAGGCATAGAAGCATACGTATCGAAAGAGTACAAATTTCTCTCCATAATCGAGAGTCCCGCACACATACTTAATAACTCTCATAACTACTAACAAGTGGATTCTTTCGGACATGATTTAAAAGGGGTGCCACTATAGGCTATATCAGGACAACTAGCGGTGACACTTATTATACCCATATAGAGTCACTGAAATAAAGTGCTTGGGACTCTCGATTATAGAATTTGGCACTCTTTCAACACGCATACTTCCTTATATGCTTAATCTAATGGCGATTGAGTAGAAAAAAAAAATTACCTAGACGAATAAGATGGGAGGATAATGGAGATTCACTGGAGGTTTGGAAAGAAAAAACGGTACACCCCTCTTAGGGTTTTGGAGAGAATGAACAGGTAAAGGAAAAAGTGTTGGTTTCTAAATATTAAAAGCATACACGCGTGTGGAGAAGAAACGGATACGTTTACCCCCACAGCACACAAGCGCTTATGGGGTTATCACCCCCACCGCAATCGGGCGTGCGGGCAAAGCGGGTTCAATGGTGCGCGTTACCAAAAAAAAAAAAAAAGGGAATCGGCTAGAAAATTCCAATTTCAGATGAACTTTAAAGGCCACCAAAGAAATCAACTAAAATAAAATTTAAGGAAAATACAATTTCATATAAAATTAAAAAAAATGAATATTCATAGCATTAAATTTTACTTTGATGGCTTTAAACACCACACATCTAACCCAACTATTGACACAAATAATAGCAGTCCGAATCATCACGAGATAAATATAGATATAAATACCAAATAAACCATTGGTTCCAAAGTAATATACAAACCATGAGTCTGCAGAAATAAAACTGAACCCCAAAACATAGTATGATAAATAAAACTAAAAGAATGTATCAACTTAAGGGGAAACATGCCCAAATGAAAGACTGAATCATATATCCAAATCTAGGAATTAATTAAAGTGTTTAAGCAACTCTTGCACGCCTACACAAATGGTACAACTACACATCCCTGAAATGAATCATCAAGCTCGGGTCTGAGCCCAAAACCTTTGAAAAATATTTAGCAAGTATTTAAATTGCAGTTATAAAAACAGTTATTAGATACACACGTTAGTTCAACGTACACTCCATTGACTTCACCGCCCATTTATAGTGCACACCTTGACATCTCATTTTAACCGAATATTATTTTCGCATCATCTATTTAAGTTTCTCATACTTAAATTACTTTTAGATATACACTATCTATCTTTTCTACCATCACAGATAAGTAGAATAATCACATTTGTATATACATGCCGCACAATAATATATACCGCTACAGCATCTCTCGGAATGACCACTACGATGCGGGCATACTCAGCTATCAAGTCCATGTACCTCTCGTACCAATTCAGGGATTACCGGCTCGAAATGTCTCCTCGACCATAAATCAAACAACCCACAATGGAGGCGAATATAGTTCTAAGCCTTTGGAATACGCATATACCTAACGTACCCAAATGACCTGCCAGTCCCCTAATACACAATGCATAGTGAGCCGCCCTAAGTTCTATGGTCTGAAGTTCACATCCAAACCTCGCTGGAATCGCCAAGGTGGGAGCTCCCTCTGCACGGAACCTCCCGTGATGGCAGCAACGTAGGTATGTTCACTTTTGAACCTCTCCCGATATATATATATATATATATATATATATATATATATATATATTGTGCGGACCAGTCCGCATTTTAAGAGTGCGGACCGGACATGTGTCACCTAACGGTGACCCTAGAAATTATAGGCACTCTCTCTTTTTTGGGCCCACCGCCACGCGACACATGTTCGGTCCGCACTCTTAAAATGCGGGCTGGTCCGCACAAGATCAGTATTGTACATATATATATATATATATATATAGGTTTACACACAGTCTGTAATATATTCCTTACGTAGTATTTATATCTCTCGAATACTCGACGTAATAGTAATTTGCACTTTATTTCCGTAGTTTTTCAAGTATCACTCACTCACCACTCAAAGGGTCCAAATTATCTTTTAAGTTATTTCAGTAGTTAACACATCACTATACTAATGGCGTTTGCCTTAGGTCATGGTTTACTCCTTGCGTAACCCCAATCGTAAATTCCCAATACACATCTCAATCCGCTAACTATCGTCGGTCCTCATCCCAATTTTTCTCTCATTAAGATTAACCGAGCCCCGACTAAATATTTACTGGCCTTTTCTGAAGTCTTTATGTAATTACTAAAATATTACCAAAGTCTCCCATAATTAATTTCATGGTGAAATATAACCTAAAAGGAAAAACTCATCAAAACTGGGCAGCCAAATCGATTCGGTAGGGATTCCGAATCGATGCACCCACCGAATCGAATCGATTCGGACCTGACTGCATCATTCTCATCGTGCGGATACGGGTTTTCCACATTAAATTTTTAACATTAACTATATGCGTAGGGACAATTTTTAACGTTAACACATCAAGACCAATAGAAATCTTTCGAAGAACTGATCAAAACCCATTATTTCATCAAAACCATAGATTGTGTTCTTCATGTATAGTCATCATTTTACCCAAATTTCTTTCATTAATATCATCCATACTCACTGATTTCGTCAATCTACATACAAGAATTATTATATATGAATTTCAACTCCAAATCACGACTTCTACCCACCCAAATCCCCAAAATCATCATTTAAATCACGAATTGAAAGCCTTATACTACATAGATATTATAACAAACTCAAAGTAATGCAAGATAAACATTTTCCTTGCAGGTCTGATTTACGTTCTGAGATGGTGAGGATGTCCTCTCCTTGCTCCGATCTCGATTCCGGCGACGTTCAGGGCGAGAAACGGTGTGGAATAGCCTACGTTTCTTCTCCTCTTCCTCTTTATGGCCTCCTCTCTCTCCAAAGTGTTGTAACCCTAGCCTCACACTCAAATGGGTTGATAGAACACTCTAATTTTCGAAGTTCCCTCTACCCTAGACTCCTAAATGATCGAAATGCCCTTACTTGATGTCGGGTTGGAATAAAATCGTCCTGGTACACAATCAGCACACCCGACTACACTATTTTGACAATTTCGACCCATTCGGAACCAACCGTGACCTCAAAATTGCCATCCGAGTCACCCTACAATAATTTCCTATATCGACCTCATATAGTCTACACGCGACTCCCGGTTGTTGTCACGTCACTATCACTCGCTGTGACGAAAAATAATTATTTAATACTCACTCAGTAATTTTAATCCATAAATATTAATCATTCTCCCCCGATTAAAAATTTAAGAAACACATAATGTTTTAATTTAATTAAATTACATCACACGTGTAATTTAAAATAATCGAGTTAGTTAAATTTTAAATAGTCAGAAATATGGGGAGTTACATACTTCCCCCCCTACCAAGGAATTTCGTCCTCGAAATTTGGACGTACCTGCGGTGAATAACTCGGCTCTCGCATGTGATCCTCCCGCTCCTACGTCGACTCGCCCACATTATGGTGCCCTCACTGAACTCGAACTAAGCTTACCACCTTAGACCGCAGCTTATGCTTACTACGATCTAAGTATCGCCACAAGTCTCTCCTCGTAAGAGATATCTAGCTGCAAATCTATCTCCTTCAATGGAACGTGCCAAAAAGTCAATCTCGCTCCTCTGGTACCTCTTCTGAAACGTGGAATAATCCGCTGTAAATGCTCTGGTAAGTCCAGCTTATATACAACTTGTCTCACCCTCTCGATAATCGGAAACAGTTCCAGAAAGGTATCGCAGAGAGGATTGCACAAGGGTGATAGTGGATCGGTTGACTAAGGTGGTCCATTTTCTACCGCTTCGCAAGGATTTTGAGTCGAGGGAGAGCATGCGCAGTCGCTCATTGTTGAGATAGTGGGGTTGCACAGGGTCCGATTATTGTGTCGGACCGAGACAAGATTTGTGTCCTATTTCTCACAGAGTTTTAAGGAGGCTATGGGCACGAATTTACGTTTGGGCACGAATTTACCACCATATGTAACACCCCATATTTTTAAGTATTTAAAAATTAACTAACAAGTTTATTTTAAATTACACGTGTGACGTAATTTAATTTAATTAAAACATTATGTATTTATTAAAATATTAATCGGGAGAGATAAAGATTAATATTTATAGAATAAATTTACTAAGTGAGTAGTAAATGATTATTTTACGTTATAGCGAGTTATACTAACGTGACAGTGTTATAACTCAACTAGAAGTCGCGTGTAGACTATATCAGGTCGAGATAAGAAATTATTGTAAAGTGACTCGAATGGTGATTTCGAGGTCAAGGTTGGTTCCGAATGGGTCCCGGGGCGATTGTAGACCAACTCGGCATCACATAAGGACATTACGGTCTAGGGTAGAGGGAACTTCGAAAATTAGAGTGTTATTTCATCACGTTTGAGTGTGAGGTTAGGGTTACAACACCTTAGAGAGAGAGATGAGGCCATAAGAGAGGAAGAGGAGATGAAAATTAGGCTAGTCCACACCGTTTCTCACCCCTAACGTCGTCGGAATAGAGATCGGAGCAAGGAATGGATATCTGCACCATCTCATAACGTAAATCAAACCTACAAATATAAGGCAAATGTAGGGTTTTCAAATTATAATTTAAATGATGATTCTTGTGATTTGGCTGGGTAGAACTCATAATTTGGAATTGAAATTCATATTGAACTACCTTTGTATTTAGATAACATGAAATCAATGAGCATGGATGATATTAATGAAAGTAATCTGGGTAAAATGATGACTATGCATGAAGAACACGTCAACTATGATTTTGATAAAATAATGGGTTTTGATCTGTTCTTGGGTGGATTTTTATTAGTCTTGATGTGTTGTTCAAGTTAAAAATTGTCCTTACACATATAGTTTATGTTTAGGGATGTGGGATGGGAGTTTGGGGAAGTGTCATGGAGCTTTGTAAAAGTTGGAATCTGGAAAACTCGTAACAGCACGAAGAGGATGATGCAGTCAGGTCCAAATCGATTCAGTTTGAAAACTAAATCGATTCAGTGGGCGAATCGATTCGAAATCCCTACCGAATCGACTCAGCTGCCTTGTTTTGATGAGTTTATCCCTTTTAGTTACATTTCACAATGGAATTAATTATGGGAGACTTTTGGTGATAGTTTAGTCATTGTATAAAGTCTTAAGAAAAAGGTCTGTAAACATTTAGTCAGGGCTCGGTTAATCTTAATGACGAAAAAATTGGGCTTAGGACCGACGATAGTTAACCGATTGAGACGCGTATCGGGAATGAACAATTTGGGTTACGGGAAGAGTAAACCAAAACCTAAGGCTAGTCTAGTGATTTGTTAAATACTGAAATAACTTAGTATAGGTATACACACAACCTATAATATATCATGTACGTAGTATTTATATCTCTCGAATACTCGACGTATTAGTAATTCGTACAGCGAAGTCTGTATGTGTTTCCCACAACATAGAACTTAGGGGGCTCACTATGGGTTGTTCATTAGTGGGACTGGCAGGTCATTTGGGTACCTTAGGTTTATGCGTATTCCAAAGGCTAAGAACTATATTAGCCTCCGTTGTGTGTTGTATTTATGGTTCGAAGAGACATTTCGAGTCGGTAGTCCCTGATTTGGTACGTGAGGTACATGGACACTTGATAGCAGAGTATGTCCGCATCGCGGTGGTTATTTCAAGAGATGGTGTAGCTGTATATATTATAGTATGGCATATATATACAAGTGTGATTATTTTACTTATGTGTGTTGGTAGAAAAGATAGATGGTGTATATCTAAAAGGAATTTAAGTATGAGAAACTTAAATAGATGATGCGACAATAATGTTTGGATAAAATGAATTATCGGCTTGAAAGTAGCGTATCGTATGCGCTGTACGGGTGAGTTCAACCAAGTATAATTTGTTAGGTACATAGGCCTAGTTATGCTGGGTAGCATGGCTAGGTGGGTAAGATAGGAGACGTTAGGTGTGCACAAATAGATGAGAGGTGAAGAACTCAATGGATTGTATGTTGGACTAACTTGTGTATCTAATAATTGCTTTTATAACTGCAATTTAAATACTTGCTAAATATTTTTCAAAGGTTTTGGGCTCTGACCGGTGTCAAATCTAGTTTCCAAAACATTTTATAGGAACCCCAAACTTGATGGACTCATTCCAGGGATGCGTAGTTGCAGCATTTGTGGAGGCTTGCAGGAGTTGCTTTGACGCTTCAATTAATTCCTAGATTATGATATATGATTCAGTCTTTCATTTGGGCATGTTGCCCCTTAAGTTGATACATTCATTTAGTTTTATTTATCAGACTATATTTTGGGGTTCAGTTTTATTTCCGTAGACTTAGGCTTTGGATATTACTTTGGAACCGATGGTTTTTTCGTATTTATTTCTCTCTATTTATCGCGTGATGATTCGGACTGCTATTATTTGTGTGAATGGTTGAGTTTAATTATTTAAATTTTCGCATGTTGTTATACGATTAATGAAAGATAAAATTACATTTTCCTCGACAAAATCTCGAATGAAGTGATGAAGAATACTGGTGTGCTTAGTGAGAGAGTTTTCATGGGATTTTTGAAATGTTTATAGCACTTGTATTATCACAATATATAGTCATCGTCCCTTGATCTATTGAATAATCATAAAGTATTTGTTTCATCCAGATAAGTTGTGTAACAACTAACTGCAGCGATGTACTTACCTCGGCAGTCGACAATTAAAATTGAATTTTGTTTCTTTTTTCGCCAAGACACGAGTGCACTACCAAGATAAAAACCTCCATTCTTTTGTCCATCGGACATCTCCGACCAAATCGCCATCGAATTCGGCATACAATGAGCATACGTATTGAAAGAGTACAAATTTCCATAATCGAGAGTTGTCTCACATACTTAAAACCTCTCTTAACTACTAACAAGCGGATTCTTTCGGACATGATTGAAAACGGGTGCATACACCTACACTATATGCTACTATATCACGACAACTAGCGGTGAGATATAACAGGCTACCTATCAAACCCCTATAGATTGTTTGAAATAAAGTGCTTGGGACTCGAGATTATAGAATTTGGCACTCTTTCAACACACATACTTCCTTGTATGCTTAATCCGATGGCGATTGAGTAGAAAAAAAAACTATCTGGATGAACAAGATGGGAGGATAATGGAGCTGCAATGGAGGTTTGGAAAATAAAAGACGGTACATCCCTCCTCTTAGTGTTTCGGAGCTGCAAGTGATTTTTTAGTGCTGCTGTGATTTTTTAGTGGTGTGGTGGTTTTATTGTTGCTGAAATATTATTTTTATTGTTGAAATTCACATTTTATGGCTGAAATATGGATTTTAATGACAATGTGATTTTTTATTGTTGCATTGAGTGCTAAAATAGGGATTTTTTTTTACTGAAATGTTAATTTTTATTATTGAAATAAATAATTAATTATTCAAATATTCAATTTGGGCCTGCTCAAACTAAGCCCGAAGTTCGTTATACTTTTGTGTACTGAGCTTGAGCCTAGTCCTCTTAGGCTCGTTCGGGTCGAGCTTGAGCTTGAGCCAAGTGATTCAAAATCGGGCCGAGCCTGATCAACCCTGAGCTCAGCTCATGGAGCCCCTAGTGACGATATCAGCATATTAGACATCTATCTGAACATATCTAATGGAAATTACATTTTCCTCAACTAAATCTCGGAGGAAATGATGAAGAATACTGGTGTTCTTAGTGCGAGAAGGTTCATGTGATTTTTGAAATATTTATAGCGCTTGTATTATCACAATATATAGTCATCGTCTCTTGATCTATTGCATAACCACAAAGCATTTGTTTCATCCAAATAAGTTGTGTGCAATAACTAACCGCATCTATGTACTCCAATGGCGATTGAGAAGAAAAAAAATTACCTGGACGAACAAGATGGGAGGGGAATGGAGAGGAAAAGAGGGTACATCCCTATTAAGGTTTTGAATGAACTGGTAAAAGAAAAAGTGTTGGGTTCTAAAAATAAAAAGGATACACGCGTGTGGAGAAGAAAAGAACATGTTTACCCCCGTCTCACACCCGCGCCAGAGGGGATTATCGTTGCAACCGCGCTAGAGGGACATGCGCGAGCAAAGCACAATCAAGGCAAGTGTTACCCAAAAAAACAATGGATTCGGCAAGAAAATTCCAATTTTAGAAAAACTGAAAGGACACAAAAAAAATCAACTAAAATGAAAATTAAGGAATACACAATTTCATATAAAACAAAAAAACGAATGTTAATAGCATCAAATTTTACTTTAATGTCTTGCACCACCGCATAACGAGTCACTAAAAATGGATAACTGACGTATGTTTGATCGAGTGAAAATCTCTCATTTAATCCACACACGAGCACGTAGTCTAAATGGTAAGCAACATGTTTATTCCCATAGTGAATAAAAGGTCAAAAGTTTCTGGTTCAAAAAGAGGCGACCTAGAGCGTTTTTTAATCCGTTAACAATTCAATAAGGCCAGCATATAAAAAAATCACATACTAAATGAGTGGCAAGCCCATTGGTCTTCAACTTATACCTCCCTCAAAATTCTCTTATTTTTTATTTTTTGCTATTTTTTTTAACAATATATTTTTAAGGAGCACATAATAGACAATTTTGCGAATAGAGCTTTCACCTCGCTTGGGGCAGCACTTTCAATTGCATCTCTCATCATTTTTTATAAGAATTCTCACAAGCAACGGTTCTTACATGCAATGCTAAAAAATCTAGCGAAGAAAATGTATTAAGCCCGATTGGGTGAAACCGAACAAAATCAGACTAGCAAGTAGATATGCATCGAAAATACACCCTCATTCATTTGTGCGTACGTGTGTTATTTGTATAACAACGTACGTGTGTTATAAGCCTTATAGTCAAGGGAGATCAAAATGAAATCAATATTATGTTACAAGATACATGAAACTAAGAAGATAGGCAGTGACTTTCAAACGGGTTATAAGCCTTGTATAACAACGTAGCGTTCCAGACATCCGAAATAAAAATATTCTAGGGTTTTTGAAAAAGCAAATAAAATTGCAAAATATTTTTGGGTTTTTCATAATAAGATTATAAAAGTATATAAATATTTTCAAACTAGGAATAAAAAAGGAAAACTAAAAGTAAGAAGAAATATGTTACACGAGTTCAATAGACGATTTATATATAAGAACAACTGGAATGAATCAAGAGATAATAGATCCTCATCTAGAATACGGCGACATACTAATCTATGGAGCGAAACCCGATGGACTTCCTAAGGTTCTTGAACCTAAATGAGTCGAGGGGTTCGGTGACGATATCAGTGTATTGAATATCTGTCTGAACATAACAAATGGAAATTACATTTTCCTCAACCAAATCTCAAATGAAATGATGAAGAACAATGGTATGCTTAGTGCAAGAGTGTTCATGGGATTTTTGAAATGTTTATAGCACTTGTATTATTATAATATATAGTCATCGTCGCTTGATCTACTGCACAATCACAAAGCATTTGTTTCGTCCAAATAAGTTTTGTGCACCAACTAACTGTAGCTATATACTCGGCCTCGACAATCAACAATTAAATTTTTCTTTCTATGCCAAGACACAAGAGCGCTACCTAGATAATAACCACCACTCTTTTGTCCATCCGATTTCTCCGACCCAATCACCATCGGAGTAGGCATGTAAGGAAGCATGCGTAGTGAAATAGTATAAAATTTCATAATCGAAAGTCCCACTCACATACTTGATAACTCTCTTAACTACTAACATGTGGAATTCTTTCGGACGTGCTTGAAAACGGGTGCAAAACACCTACATTATATGTTATATCAAGACGACTAGCGGTGAGATACAACATGTTACCTATCATACCCCTATAGAGTGTCCGAAATAATGAGTGCGGCTCTCAATTATAGAAATTTACACTTAGGTCCCTTGTTGACAATTTTTAAACATTTAAGGACAATTTGCTATTAGGTCCACTTGTTATGCCACTAGCATGGATTTCTACAAGAAGAGAATTAGTGGACCTTAGTGTTTAAAATTTATCAAAATTCCTTTAGTATAAAATTTGTTTGCGAGGGACCTAAGAGTACTTTCCCAAAAAAAATTACATGAACGAACAAGATGGGAGGAGAATAGAGCAGCAATAGAGTCTTGGAGAGGAAAAAAAGGTACAACCCTCGTAATGTTTTGGAGAGAATGAACTGGTAAAGGAAAAAATGTCGGGTCTTAAATATTAAAAGGATACACGCGTGTGGAGAAAAAAATGACATGTTTACCCCCGCTACACACCCGTGCCCGCGGGGATCATCGTCGCAACCGCGATCGGGGGACATGCGTGAGAAAGGCACGGTCAGGGGTGCGTGTTACCAAAAAAAACAGAAATCGTCCAGAAAATTCCAATCTTAGGAAAACTTGAAGGACACCAAAAAAAACAACTAGAATAAAATTCAGGAAAATACAATTTCATATAAAATAAAAAAAGAAAGTTAATAGCATTAAATTTTACACCGATGTCTGGCAACACCACATGAATCACGAAAAATGGGTAAATCTTTCAGTTAATTCACACACGAGCACTAATGGTAAGCATAATGTTAATTCACATAGTGAATAAAAAGTCAAATGTTTCGGGTTCAAAACAATGCGTTCTAAAGCGTTTTCTGAATCCGTTAACAATCCAATAACGCTAGAATAAATAAATAAAAACTTACTAGACGAGACATTGCAAACACATTGGTCTTCAACTTATATCTACCTCAAAATGCTCTTGTTTTTTATTTTTTTGCATTTTTTTGTTAACAATATTTTTTTAACGAGCACAAAAAAGGCAATTTTGCCAATTGAGCTTTTACCTCACTTAGGCCAGCACTTCCCATTGCATCTCTCATCATTTTTTATAAGAATCCTCACAAGCAATGATTCTTACATGCAATGCTCAAAATTCTAGCGAAGAAAATATATTAGGTCCGATTGAGTGAAAACAAGCAAAATCAGATTGGCTAGTAGATATGCATCGAAGATACACCCTAATTCATCTATGTGTACGTGTGTGCAAAATGGGGATGGGTGACACATTCCAAACACTTCTTGTGACACATTCCAAACCCTAATTCATCGAAGATACACCCTAGTTCATATGTAATTGCTAGGAAATAACGTCGGTATGGGTGACACATTCCAAACACTTCTTGTGATGTATTTATGAGGTAAATTGTGTGGGGAAATAATAATGATCAATTCAGGCAATTTAAAATGACGCAAATATGATCCAGGAACCGAATTAATTAGAGAGGGGGTGAGAGATTGGGGTGTCTACACCAAACACACCCTTAGTGATTCTATAGTAACGTATAGTTTTATATAATTGTGCAACTATTATACTGAAAATTATGGAAATGGTATTTTCATACATACCTGATAAAAAGATGATGGAACATTCCAATCGTATATAGGTCGAGTAAGAATTGGTACAAACCAACTATAGCAATGTTCCACTGCTCAGGTCATCCCAAAGTCGAATAATACAATGACTGGATGATAGAATTACAAAGTCCACAAATTGCTTCGAGCCCGGGAAGCTTTGCATAAGACCTTGACTGGTCATACAAAACAAAATAGTCAAACTAGTAAGTGTAGAAAAATCAATTTAAAACATTAACTTCAATCAACACTAAAACCACAATCTGATAATTATATGAGAGATCAGTAAGCTATTTCACAGATCAAATAATTGGGCCAGAGGAACAAATATGAAAATACGGAATTAAAAACATAAGCCAACCGATCATCAATAATTAAAGTGTTTAAACCACAAAAATTATAAAAAAATAATTAACATAGCAAAACTAGATTCAGGCTAAATGCATATAAATAGCGAGACTCGAAAGAGCTTGGAACAGTAAAAAAGTGCCAACTAACACTTTAGCCTTATTTATAAAACATAACGCAGGGCTCCCAAGTATGGTTAATATCTGAAAAGGTAAATATGGAATAATTAAAACACATCTGAATCTAAAAAAAGCATCTTCCAATCATTCCTAATAATCCCTAATACATTCACCCCTAATTAAGAATTCCAATTCGGATTAAGCTCCGGACAAAGGGGCCTACGTAAGTATCAGAACTTAAAATCAAGATATGGAGCAAGCATCATTCTGCACTCTACAGGCAAATTGAATTGAACAAACTTTAAAAGAAAAGTCATATTATACAATGTACCTTACTATAATAGATTGAACATAATCTATTGTATTTGAGCATAAGGTAAACATATGGGGGTTATAACATGTAATTTCTATATAAATACAATTACATATGAACTAAAATTACGCTCAATCAGACTACAAACCTAAAGTCCAAGCATAATAGTTACAAAATTAGGGTTTTAATTTCATATTAGCCTGCAAAATACGAATCTAATTATAATATGTGATTTCATGGTACATGTTTTGAGTATAACAAGTATTGTGCATGAGTATCTAATTCATATTATTGAAACTATGCCCTTGCTATTAGCATCGGGGAAGATGATTAGAACACATACTGTATGGAACAAATACACACAGTGTATGGAACAAAATCATAAATTTGAAGCTTACTAATTAATATATCCGAGCTTTGGATGAACCATATAAAGGTCCCATATTCAATGGCTTAAATTTGTCTAGAAGACCTAATAAGGATCTTAACAAATACACACACATACAATTCAAATATTGTATTACCAAAATGACATGAAACCCCTAATTTAGGACAATTTAAATGGGGCTTTATCAAAATGATCCATGGAATATATGACAGGAAATGTAAAAGCCCTAAGTTGAAGCATGAAGGAACAATGAGATGAGCGAATAGAAAATATATAAAACAAACGCGAACAGCCTCAATGCCAAAATCTACATGCCCTAAGATTTGAGAACACAAACCAAAATCTGAAAACACTAACCAGAGAGATCGTTGATGATGAAGAGCGTTTGGGATAGAGAGGCAGAGCACACGGCTGATGATGAAGAGCGTTGATTTAGATAGACAGAGGACGATGAAGCGTTTTATAAGACTCGTACTGGTAACAGAGGACTCGGCTGATGATGAATGGAGCAAGCATCAAATTGAAGAAACAAACTATCAAAGAAAACACATTGCTGAGCTGATGATGAATGAAGCGTGCTAACTGTATATGTATATTCAGAGAGAGCGTTGATTCAGATTGAGATTAACAGAGCGCCCACACGGGTGATGATAGAATGAAGCGTTTGTTCTATAAGACTGGAACCGGTAACTCTTTTATGTATAATCAGTGAGAGACGAAACTAAGCAAATCTTCCGAATCCCGCAAAATCCGCTCGATTCATTTAATTGGAATGGAAATGTTAGAATTAACCAAAAATGCTCCCCCTCATTTTGTACGCAACTTATTATTATTTCTTTTGATTTTGTACGCAACTTATTATTATTTCTTTTTTTAAATGTAACCCTCACATTTTTTTTTTCAAAATCAAATAAAAAATAAAGCCCTAATATACCAAAAAAAAATAACTCAAAAAATGGTAAATTCATCATTAATGGCCACCTCTACAATCACAGTGGGAAGTCAACGTGAAAAACTCAAACCACGGCGGCCACTCATCGTGTCGATCTCATTTCCACGATGATTGACCATCGTGGTTATGGGATTTTCACACGGCTTCCCATCGTGAACCCCACTGTGACGGGCACCTGGTTGCAATGGTGATCATTTTTCGAAAGCCTTCCATTTTTTGGTGTTTCTTAGTTAATATTTAGGGTTCTAATTTTCTAATTTTTTTTTATTTTTTAAGTCTAAACAATTAGAGCCAGTTTGGTTGCGCAAAATTGCTAACATTGTGGAGGGAGAGGGTTGTGTTATTTTTTTGAATTATAAAGAGAATGATGGTGTCGTTGAAGATGGTGTTAGCGACTTTGGGATGAAGTGTGGGTGTGTCAAAGAGTTGGTGTTAGGGTTAGGGTTTGATTTTGAGAGATGATACGAAATTATAGAGAATAAGATAAGAAAAAATGAGTATTTTGATTAAAAAAAATCAACTTATATATGGTTTCTTAGTCGGTGTTTTGAATAACATTTCACTTAGATAAAAATCAAATGTAACCCTCACTTTTTTTTCTAAATCAAATAAAAAATAAAGGCCTAATGTACCCAAAAAAAATTCAAAAAATGATAAATTCGTCATTAATGGCCATCTCTATAATCACAGTGGGAAGTCAACGTGAAAAGCCCTAACCACAGTGGCCACTCATCGTGTCAATCTCATTTTCATGGTGACTGGCCACCATGGTTAGGAAATTTTCACGATGACTTCCCAGCGTGAAAAAACACTTTGACGGGGCACCTAGTTGCAGTGGCAATCATTTTTCGAAGGTTTTGCATTTTGTATTATAGAGAGAGAATGTGGAAAAATCTTTGCAATATTGAACTGGAAGTTAAACCGTGATTGTATGTTACACTTATAAATATTATTTACTTAGTGATTTTCTTGACACTTATTGTTGCCCATCTCATTGATTCGTATTATTATAAATATCATTTTATGAATTTATATTTTATTTTATTTTATTTTGTCTCGAGTTTAACTAGTCTTCAAAAAAATTATGTATTTCTCATATCTAAGTTAATACCCATAATCTAGGATAACTCCTAAGCGTATTAGTAATTATTAATATATTAATCGTAAATAAAAGTAGTGATTAACAAAAATAATCACTCAATGAATTTTACCAGTACACAAACGTGATAGAAAAACATGCAAATAACTTTTGCATTTTAAATTTGTAGATTTCTCTTAAATTTATTTTTTTAATATTCTTTCAAATGTTCTTTGCACGTAATCTCATTTATAAGGTCATGTGCATAATTATACATTGATCCGTCGATATGTATAAACACACAAAAATTGGATCCAAACCATATAAATTGTAACGAAATTTTAAGTCATCATGTTTTACGTGCTCCACCACTTTGCACTTACTCAAAGATGTTTTGTCATCCTAAATTAAGAGTTTGTATTTCAAATGTAAAAACACTAAGTAATTTTTTATTTGGGTAAATTGCACATAGCTCCCTTCAACTATCTCGAATTTACTGGTCCCCCCCTAAAAAACTACCCGACAAACTCACTCCCTTAACTATCAATTCATTGTGATTAGCAACAGAAAAAGGGTTCAATATATTTGTTACACAAATTGACTAAAATATCCATGAAAAAAAACTCAACAAACAAAACAAAACAAACACACGCGCGCCCACACCAATGAAACTCAAATCTCTCTGTCACTCTCTCCATCACAATTTCAAACAATTTTAAAATGCAAACAACCTTAACCACCACTCCCACCCAAAACCAGCTCCAGCACATCTCGCCACCATTTTATTTGTACGTCATCTATACCCCACCACCATCTTCACCACTACCCCAAACCCATCAACACCACCCACCACCCAAAGCCCTCACCAAACTGAACTCAACACCTAAGAATGGGAGTAATCGCCAAACATATAGGTTTCTCAACCGTCAAACCTCGCATCGGCAGACATTAGTCCGAATAAGAAATTATTTTTGTACTCGGATCTTCCCTTGTAACATATCGGCCCCTGTGAATTTGGGAGCCAATCCAGTTGAGAAATAAAAAACCGATTAAGCTTATTATGGAGTTTGGGGTTCATATGTTCACGCCTAATGTCCATACCCTCAGTTCCCTCTAACTAGGAAGGATAACCAGCCACAAAATGACTGGAAATTCACTTGTATAATATTAATCCTGTGAGATAAACGCATGACAGGCAGGTCTGATCTGTTGTGGTGGTATTCTCGTTGTGATTTATTTCCTTAATATCGGTTATATCCCCACTTATTCATATGTTTTTTTCTTTTTTTTTATTATTTTTTATCTTTATAAAGATTTTTCTCTTATCGCTACTTATTATCCTTATTTAATATTATTATTACTTTTGATTATTTTATTATTTATTATTAATTACTTTCGATTATTTTATCAAATGACCAGTCTGGTTTTCCTTTTCCCCTACCCTTTCCATCTTTCATTTTTAGGTTATTCCTTTATTTTTACCACTATTATATCCATCCCATGTCGTCCCTTATTTTAGTTATTTTTCATTTTAGGAACTCAACAAATATTTAGTTATCATGTTTTGTCTCGGGATTATAAAAATACTGTTACAAGGTCGAACATTTTGCAAGATAGGATAAAACGTAAAAATGGACAAGACATAAAAGACATACAAAGAGAGAGTCATAAAAACTTACATTTAGGGCCCATAGGATGCACCCAGAGCTCGATACCGCTCGCACTCTCGCAATAGTATCTCAGCATCCTCCTCATTCGCTAGTAGGGAGGGTCATAAAACACCCAATGCCCTAGCGCAGTAGAACCCCCATGTCATATTATCCCCACCCGATCATCATCATATAGGGCCACACTCTGGTACCCCGTATGCCTTGTAACAAGCATGTCCAGCCAAAGCCTTACATACGCTGACCTCGCTTGTGTCGTCGGTCCCCTGTCAACCCCCATGGTCCCATCCTCGGCCTAGATCAGGTCCAAGGCCTGGACCTCCTCATTATCTAACATAAAGGGCTCCAAGGGATCCATAATAATCAAGAAAAGTCTAAATGATTCTAAAAGAACTCACTCATGAGTGAAAAATCTCGAAGAGAAATAGAGAAACAAGAGAGAATGTGATAATAATTGGAAGAATGAATGAGGAGCTTTAGTAGAGCCTTTTTTTACGTCTCGAGTGCTGAAGCGTTTAACCGATCAATTACACGTTCGTGCCTCATTGACCAATTGGTCCAACGCAATGGTTAGCCGATCGGCCATCCTTATGACCATTTTTCATAATTCCCCATCTTACCCCCACCACTTTTACTCATTATTCACATATCCCCATACTCCTCTAAAAAATAGGCAAGACAAAGAGTGCCTGCATGTGCACCCTCTTAGTCGACTGCCTCTATAGACACCATGATTTACAATCAGGGTGTATGTCCCTTTTACCCAGCCCATAAGATACTCTTAAAACCAAAACCCCAGTAACAAAACTATAGGGCTCCAAAGTACAAATTAGAGAAAAATCCCCCAAAAGCTAAAAAAAACTTATAAGGGTCCTTTAGCTGATTGGTTGAAGGCCCCTTCTGCGCTTTGACCGATCGATTATCTTCCCTTTTTTTTGGTAATGAAACTATATTAAAAGGAAACAACTGTACAGGGACACAAAAATAAAGCACCTAGAAACACACTTCTAGGGCTAGCAAACAACAAAACAATAGAGGGCACAACAAGGTCATACAAGATAACCAAGGCCAACTAATAAAACAATATGGAAAAGTGTAGCCCCCATAAGTTGCAGGCCATCCAATTTTCATAAGATCTTCTAGACTTCTTCCATCTTCTAGCTTTGGCCTGGATCATCTCCTCAATAACTTTAATCACTCCACCAAAGTTCCTAGCTCCCTTGTTGAGAGTTCTATCGTTCCTTTCTTGCCAAATACAGTAGAGAATGGCTGCAAAAGAGGAAGTTCTAAGATGAGAGATCAAATTCTTCCCTTTAGTATCATTAGTAGCATGTTGATCTCCTCCTCCTATTTCCCAAGGCTCCTGCATCTTTGACTTTATATAGAACCTCACACTAAACAAGGTTGGAGTAAGGGAATTCATTCATGAGATGCTCAGCTGACTCAGTGCCATTATTGCAAAGAAGATAGTTTGAGTTATTCACAATACCCCACTTCATAAGCTTATCATTAATAGCAAGAGCATTATGACACACTAGCCAAAAGATAAAAGAACGCTTAGGGATACTGCTCTTGTGCCACACGAGGTTGTACCATTGGACCTCACCATGCGTAGATCTCATCTTATCATAGGCAGAGGCTATAAAGAAGGCACCATTGGTGTTGATTGTCTAGACCACTCTGTCATCCACTCCCAGCTGAATAGATGGAAGGGGAGAATTCCTGATATCATTGAGCTCCCATGTGATAGTAGAAGGCCAAGCCCAATCTTCCCCATTCATAAAATTAGCCACTTTAGCCGAAGTGTTGCTAGCTGCGTCATAGATAGTTATATATCCAAAAAGAGGTTGGAGAGGGCCAAGGATGTGTCAGTTGTCATGCCACATGAAAGTATCCTTCCCATTGCTGATATGAACTTTGATAAAGGGTCTGCAATTCTCCCTACCTTTAAGAACTTTTCTTCAGTTCCAAGTGGCATCTTGCTGACAATTGATGGCCTAAAGGCTCTTACCTCTGATCTTATAGGTGTGACACCACCTAACCCAAAGGCTATCTTTTTTAGAGAAAATGTTCCATAATTTTTTTATGATCGCAGCCCTATTCTAAGTCTCCAAGTCTTTTAAACCAAAACCCCCTTCCTTCTTGGGCTTACAAACCTTGTCCCAAGCCACTTTAGCCCCACTGTGCTTAATCTCAGTACCATTCCATGTGAAATCTCCGATGCATTGATCAATATTATTGATAACACTTTTAGGCAAAATGAATAAGGAAGCCCAATAAACCTGCGTGTTAAAAAGAACAAATATGGCAAGTTGCAATCTTCCTGCATTACTAAGGAATCTAATGGTCCAGTTCCTCACTTTGGCAGTTATCCTATCAATTAGGTCCTTACAGTCAACAGCTTTGAGACAAGTGGAGATAAGGGGAACTCCAAGATACTTAAAGGGAAGGTTCAAAACCAAGAGATGTGGAAATAGCATTGATGGTATCCTGGTCAACTCTAGAGCTGTATAAGTTACTTTTCTCCAAGCTAGGACAAAGCCCACTAATGTTAGCAAAATCATCCAAGGCATTATTGACACACATAACAGAAGGGATATCTCCACTACAGAAGATGACCAAGTCATCGGCAAAGCTAGTGATGTTATTGAGCTTGCACTTCGTGTGGAAGGTAAAGGAGGGAGAACTGGTGTATCTATCCAACAGGTAAGAAAAGGCCTTCATAATAAGGAGAAAGAGGAAGGGGGAAAGAGGGTCCCCTTACCTCAATCCTCTCTTCCCTTGAAAATAATCATGCAGCCCCCCATTGAGGCTAATAGAATACCACACACTTTTAACACAGGCTTTGATCCAAGAGAGAAACAAGGGAGGAAAGCTTATCTGCTCCAAAATAGTAAATAGGAAATTCTAATCCACAGTATCATAGTCCTTCAAAATATCCACCTTCAATGTGCATTTAGGGGTGGGAGAATCTCTATGATATATAATTCCTCATCAGCTCTTGCGAGAGGAGAATATTGTCATTGATAGACCCGCCCTGGATAAAGGCACTTTGCCTATTACTAATGAGGAAAGGAATTAGGGGTTTAAGCCTATTAGAGATGATCTTAGATATACGTTTGTATACTGAATTACAGCGTGCAATGGGTCTGAAATCTTTCATAGAAATAGGGTTAGGAATCTTAGGAATGAGGGCCATAATAGTGCTATTTCATTACCTAGGCATATAGCCATGGGAGACGAAGTGCTTAACCCCAGAGAGAACATCCTCTCCCACCACTCTCCAGTTATTCTTGAAAAAGCCAACATTGAACCCATCAGGCCCAGGCGCTTTGTTAGAGCCAATAGCAAAGAAAGCTTTATTAATTTCATCATCAGTAATTGGCTTAATAAGACCATAACACTGCTCAGTGTTTAACTTATTAACCATCAGGTTCTCAGGTAGGCAAACACCCTGCACAGTTCTAGCCTTCCCAACCAGGTTGCAGAAAAATAACTCATCTTCCTCTACAACAGCTTCAAAGCCTTCAACAGTAACCCCATTCATGTCTTGAATGCCAAGAAATTTTCTCATAGCATTATTGGATTTAACTTTGTTATGGAAGAATACCGTGTTGAGACCACCATCTTGAATCCACTTGATTCTAGATTTCTGTTTGAACAAAGTTTCTTCAGCAACCCTAAGAGTACTGTACTCCAAAGCATAAGAGGTTAGCTCCTGTCTAAGGATGAGGTTACAACCACCACTATCAAGGGAGGTTTTAGATAGAGTTTAACTTATGTTTAGCATTCTTCACCCTCATAGAGATGTTGGAGTAATACTTGAAATTTATGCTTTTTAATTTAACCTTGAGTCTTTTGAGCTTGCAAGACAGCTTGGCCATAGGAGGTAGGTAATACTCTTCGAACCAAGAGTTTTCAAGAGTGGAGAAAAATCAGCATGAGACATCCAGAAGTTATAGAATTTAAAGGGTTTAAGGAGATTATTTCTAAGATCAAGCATGAAAACCATAATACAACTATGGTAAAAAATACGAGGACAAAGGTAGTTAGATTAGGTAGCTGGAAAGACAACACTCCATTAGGAGTTATGCGTCACCCAATCAATTCTGGACTGGGTAAAGGAGTTAGACCACAAGTACCATAGGCCGGTAGAAGTCATATCGTCCATCATAATATCATCTAGACGTTTGTTAAATTCCTCAGTTTCCCTCAAGTCCATGCCAAATCTACCTCTCTTCTCATTATTCCTCAGTTACCTTCAAGTCCTATGTCATATCTGCCTTTCTGGAATTGGGATGCCATTCACAACTGCCCCACGTCTGGTGGGGTAGCCCGTGTTATTGTTGGTTGGGACCCTTCCCACCTCAAACTTGATGTTGTTCCACAAGCCATCTTTTGCAAGGTTGAGATGGTTAGAGCTAACAAGTTCTTCTATGCCACCTTTGTCTATGGTAGTAACTCTCAAGTGGAACGAAGATCTCTTCAGAATTTTAGCCTAAGCAATTTTTCCACTGCTGATGAAACGCAATGGATCCTTATGGGTGACTTCAACGTCGTGTGAAGCAATGACGAGAAGAAAGGCATCAATAATATTGATTTCAACGTTGTGCAGGAGTTCAACAATTGTATTCATGATGCCGAGTTGGATGATATGAATTCTAATGGTTTGTGGTTACCCTGGAACAAAAACTCTTCTCTTGCTTACAATGTTTAATCCAAAATTGACAGAGTCTTGCACAACAACTAGTGGAGCTCTACTTTCCTTGACTCTCAAGCTGAGGTGTTATCCCCCGGTGTATCTGATCACAGCCCCATCATTACCCATATGCTGCCTCATGAGGAAAGAAGACATAAACCCTTCAAATTTTACAATTTTTGGATGAAGCGTGATGATTTTAAGAACAACCTCACTGACTCCTGGAGTGAGGATTATCCAGGTAACCCCATGTACAAGTCGTCTCTTAAACTCAAGAGGCTTAAACCCAAGCTCAGAAACCTTAATGAGAAGTTCTACAGTCGCATTTCCTTCCGTGTAAATGAAGTGAAAGACCAAATGCACGCCATCCAGAGATGCAGAGACAAAGATGTATCCAACCCATCTCTCATTAAAAAAGAGAAGTTTATTGTTAGAGAGTATGCTAATCTTAGAGCTAGTGAAGAAGCATTTTACGATTGGCTGAAGGAGGGAGACTTGAACACTTCATTCTTTCACAAAAATGGGAATAAGAATATTGCTAGAAGAAAGATCATCACTATTAAGAACAGTGAGGGTTGCACTATTGAAGGGTCTGCTAATTTGGCACAAGAGGCCATTTTCTTCTTCAACTCCCTTCTTAAGGCCCCTATGGCTAATAGATATCAGAACTCCAACTTAACCTTGCCTATAACTCTTAACCAGACACAGTACAAAACTTTGACTAACCCCATCACATATGATGAAATAAAAAATTCCATCTTCTCTATGAGCTCCGATAAAGCCCCCGGGCCTGATGTCTTCAATGCTCACTTCTTCAAAGCTAATTGGGAGGTGTTTGGGGGAGATTTAATCAATGTTGTCTCCCACTTCTTTGACAATGGACACATGATTAGACAGTGGAATTGTATCATTCTTGCTCTTATCCCGAAGGTTAAGAACCTAAATAAAATAAAGGACTTCAGACCCATAGCCTTCTGCAACACCATTTATAAATGTATTTCCAAAGTGCTTACCAACAGAATTAAATATATTATGCCTTCCCTCGTCAATAATAGACAGGCAACCTTTGTGGGAGGTAGAGCAATTGCTGATAACATTCTTCTCATTCAAGAGATCATGAGGAACTACCATAGAGGTCTTACTCTCAGATGGACCCTCGAAATTAACATCCTCAAGGCTTATGACACTGTGAGTTGGGACTTCCTCTTCGATATTATGTACAGGTTGGGCTTCTCCCTTATCTTTATTGGCTAGGTTGCTAAATGTGTCACCATCCCTATGTTTTCTGTCAGCCTCAATGGTGAACTTCATGGCTTCTTTAACAACTCCAGAGGTTTTAGGTGAGGATGTCCCCTCTCCCCCTACCTTTTTATTTTTATTATGGAGGCTTTTGCTTGTATCATGGACAAGCACTGCTCCTAACCTCCCTTTACTTACCACCCTAAGTGTCAACTGTTAAACATCAACCATCTTTGCTTTGTTGATGACTTAATCATCTTCAGTAAAGGGGACACTCAGTTTATTGAATGCATCAAGAGAGCCTTAGATGAGTTCTCCTAGACTTTGTCCCAATTTGGCCAAAAGCAACCTATACACCTCGGGGGATTGATGAGGATGAGTTGAATCTCATGACTTCTATCATTGGCCTCAGGGTGGATAAGCCTCATTTCAAATACCTTGGGGTTCCCCTCATCTCCATTAGGCTTAAATTTGAGGACTGTAGGATGCTCATTGATAGAATCACTAATAAAGTCAGGTGTGGGACCTCCAAATTACTAAGCTACGCGAGTAGACTTTAATTGGTTAAGGATGTCCTCTTCAGCACACAAGTTTATTGAAGAAACTTATTCATTCTACCCAAGAAGGTCTTCAACTTTATTGACCTACTCCTTAGAGACTTCTTATGGACAGGATCTGATTTGAGACACATGGGAGCCAAGGTTGCTTGGAAGGAGGTTTGTAAGCCTAAGAAAGAAGGTAGGCTTGGAATTAATTGTCTCCAAGACTGGAATAAAGCTTCCATGATGAGGCACTTATGAAACCTGAGCAAGAAGTACAACTTCTGGGTAGAATGGTGCCATACGTACAAAATTAAGAACAAAAGCATTTGGGCCATTAATATCCCTTCTGACACCTCTTGGAGCTGGAGAAAAGTGTTAAAGCTTACAAACACTGCTAGACCACTCATTAAGTCCAACATTGGGAATGGGAAGAACACGTTTATGTGGTTTGATAATTGGCAACCTAGGGGGCCCTTTCAACCTTTATATGGCAACATAACCATTTATGATGTAGCTAGTAATGCCACTGCCAAAGTATTTGAATTTCTGAGTGGAAGTAGATGGAGATGGATGAGCTCTACCACCTCGAAGCTAAATGAAATCAAGAATGACAACCTTCCTAACCCCAACCCTGTTGTGGAGGACTCTCTTACTTGGCTTCCTGATAGTAAGGGCTTGTACAGTACATCCTCTACCATAAGAGCTATCATGGACCACCTTCCTATCAAGACTTGGCACACTTTGGCTTAGCATAAAGCTAACATCCCTAAATGCTCCTTCATTATATGGTTAACTTGTAGGAATGCTTTGGTTACTAAAGACAAGCTTGAGTTATGGGGGATAAGTGATAATACCAGCTGTGAGTTTTGTGGTAGTGAGACTGAGACCATCCACCACCTTTTTGCTGAATGCCCCTTCTCCAAGGATGTTTGGAAATAAATCCTCTATAGAAACCATCTGTATAGAACGATGGGAAATTGGTAGGATGAGGTAAATGCAGTTGTGCAAATGGCTCATGGCAGTCCATTCATGTCAAAGATTGGAACTCTTGCCTTCTCCACTACTGTTTATTACCTTTTGATGGAGAGAAACAATAGGATACACAGAAGAATCTCCAAGAATCCAAATGAGCTGGTCCTGGACATTGAGTTCATGATGAGGTGCAAAATCTGAACATGGAAAAAAGCTAGAAGAAACTACTACAACTAGATGGCTTGTTTGTATTGCAACCTCGTTGAGTCCTCTATGACTGATTAGTTTAGTTGTATGAGTTTCTTTTCTTTGTTTGGTTATGCTTTGATGTTTGGGTATGCCCTCATCTTTTCTTCTTGTGCTTGGGGTTTAACCTAGCTTTGTAATTCCTTTGTTTATATATTTCATTTTACTTACCAAAAAAATAATCACCCATGATGGTCCACTGTTGCCCCGCACTAGTGTTGTAGTTAGAACGAAGGAAGTTCCACAAGGGAATTCTCCCATGGGGAAGGTTCAACCCATAGATGAAGGTGGCAAAGAAGAACTTGTTCACTTCAACAAAACTAATCCTATAAAAATTGGCTTGAGGATGAACATTAATAATCTCAATATTAAAGATAGCCGGATCCCAAGCAATGATGACCCTAGCAACACCCCCACTATCAGGGCAGTTATGGCTGAAATTCCAGTTCCAGAAGCAGTTATTGGCTATAGTTGACATGTGGTTCTTTCTAACTTTTGATTCAAGTAAACAAACCAGGGATAAATGATTATCAAAGATTAGCTACTGCATTTCTTGTTGTTTATGAGGGGAGTTGAGACCCCTGATGTTCTAAGTAGCAAGCTTGGTTATTTGGAAAATTTACCCCCCGTCCCCCTTTCTTATTCTTCCTACTCCTTTTATGGTTAGGAGTCTCCTCTTGTGCTGTTTTAATGGATAACCCATCTATTACTTTAACTTTAAGGGCTAAATCGTAGAGGGATGGGGACATCATCTCTGCATTCTCCTCCTGCTCAGCCATATGTGGGGGATCAACAGTTTTTGGGGAGTTTCATGAATTTCTTCTACCTCATCATTCAGCACCTCAAAGGGGTTTGAAGTAAGGGTTCCAATTTTACTTGGATTTGCAGGGCCAGTGCTATCTTCAGTTCATTGTATTATACATGTTACTTCATGAGTCTTGTCAATCTCATAAGTAGATGGATTAGAGGAGGTTCCATCCCTAGGGGTGTTCCTTTTAATTTCTAGCCAGCCATCCTTCAATGCCTTAGTAATCTCCCTCTTATTGGGAACTAGGTACATTTCCTCAATGTTGCCTTTGGGAACCCACATGTGCTTGGTTCTGGTACAGTTGAGAATAGAGTGCCCAAAAACACCACTAGTTTTGCATGAGGCAGGTTTACCTTCATACTCTACCCCTATCTCTATAACTTGGTCGTTCTTCATAACCACATCTATGGTCTTGGGGTAATCATCTTTAACTTCTAACTGGACACAAATTCTAGCGTAGCTGATCCTCCTTTTTTTCTCTATCACTTTATCTGCAAAAAGAGGTATTCCCACAGAGCTAGCAACATAGCTTAGACCTTCTTCAGTCCAAAGTTGAACTGGGATGCTGTGAAATCTAATCCAAATAGGTAGTTCCTTGGTTGTTTCTTTATTATAATAAAAGTTTGGCATCCATTATTGAAGTATTATGGGGTTACCTGAGATGAACCAAGGTCCCATATCCAAGACTTCGTCACGCATAGAAGGGTTATCAAACATAAAGAAAAAGAAACCATTATCATGGTCTAAAATTTCTTTCACGCCATAGAAATCCCAGAGTTTGTGTGCTACATTGCATACGTGGGTATAGAGAAGCTTCCTTCTTAAGAAACAACCCATAAGGCTCTTTTCCCATTTAGAATAGCCCTTAGTATCCACCTTAAGCGGAGGAGAAACGGTGATTTTGGAGTCCACAATAGTAGGTTTATGGTAGGTAAGGTTGAGTTTTGGAATGTGTTTTGATCCTACCACACTACTCCATGAACAGTCAGTAGCAGGTACAAAAGTTGGTGAATTAGGGTTAGGTTTATCTTTCCCAAGATCCTGTGACATCTTCTCCCCAATGAGCACCCCACCTCCTATGAAAGTACCATTTGTTACTGAGCCATCAATAGTGTTGGGTTCAAAAGTATCCATCAGAAGAACCTCCTTAACGTTAGAAGGCCGAGATCCACCATCAGAGGTGGTCTTCATGGCACAAAAAATGTTGAAATCATCAAGAGTAAAGCCTTTGCTCTCAAGAAAAGTCTCGAAGTCTTTGTTCTCTTCCGCATGATCAACTTTTATGGTCACCTTTGAGACAACTTTAACACCTAAGGATTTAAACGTAGGTGGACGTCCTTCTTCAAGCACCTCCACACAAAAGGATCCCTCTACAACACTAGTCATAGAAGACTTTATTTCAGGGGTTAAATCTACCACATCGTGTAAGGGAGTGATAACCAGATCAGCAGAGATAGAACGAGGTAAGCCCATCCCACGACAGGAGGCCATGCCGGAGTTAAGAGGATGGGTGGAGGTTGCAGGTGGTGAGGTTAGGGGAAATCTAGAGAGAAGGGAGAGAATTTTTTTTTCATTCAATAATGTTACTTCGATTATCTTCCCTTAATGATTGAAAATATCATAATATCTTTTCTTGGCCATACACATGTCCCTCGTCCCTCAGGGATGATCGATTGGTCAAAGGCCCCAATTAGACCCTATAAATATAGGTCCACATAAACATTTCAAAGCACACTTAAACCCAACATTGATTTGATTTTTTAAATTTCTTCAATCCCGAGCACTTAAGATACTCGATCTCATTCTGAAAAGTCCTAAAAAAGTTCGTACTTCAGAAAAGTCATTTATACCTCTGGGAAGAATTCGTACTTTCAAAAATTTGCTTCCCCATAGTGACTTTGTACTTTAGAAAAGTTGCTTCCCCGAGAGAAGTTCATAATTCTAAAAAGTCGCTTCCTCCGGGAAACAAAGGGAAAACTCTAAGCAAATTTCGTAAAAGTCGGCCATGTTGGGAAAATAACTTAGTATTGACATTTAAATGCGAAAAAATTTCAGCTATAAAGATCTTTGTTTAATCATGAAATGAAAAGAAAAACAAGATCTAAGTTTAAAGATTAAACATGAGATTTTAAGAATGCAATACCTTTCCGAATCTTGTTGTGATTCGTATGAGAAGACAAAGGTAGATGATGATAAAATCCTTGTTTCCCTCTAATGTATCTGAAAAACCTTGATCAAACCCTATGTATGCAAGGATCTACTAGTGTGTGATCCTCCCCTAAGTTAGGTAGGTGGTGGACACCTTTAAGATGAAAATCCTTACTTGTGAGTGAGATGTGGTAGTCTCTCTCTAGGCCTATTCACAAAAATATTAATAGTGTTTGCTCTCGCCCATCTCCAACCCTACGGGAGAATACTAAGCGTTACTGGAAACATTTAATGAAATGGAAGATTGCTCGGAGTAGGTAGTTGTAGCATCTTTCAAGATTGATTTGCCCCTACCTCTATGCTACACCCGTCCCTCACTAAGAAAGAAGTAGACACCATTGATGACCTCATATAACGTATTGAAAAGTACACCAAAGTGGAGGACGACCTCATGTCCCTCACTAAGAAAGAAACGGGCAACTTGTCAAACTATTACATGTTTCACATTGCGCTTTTACGTCTTTTTCCATTGCATATATATGAAGTGAACCTCATACAACTTTAGTTTGGTTCCATATTCCAAACGCAAGGAGAGGTAGACCAGCGCATGCCGCGAGGAGGGCCTAAGAGGAAGAGGCTCGGTCGGAGCCCTAGGCCATTCAGGGGACTGTGACCACCGCAGAGGTTGCAAATATTGTAGCTCAAGTGGTTAATATTACTAGGATTGCCTTGACATTGCATTTGCCCCAAGCATACCCACAACAGCTAATGGTTGTCATAGTTCACACTCACCCAGTGCCATCAGTTTGGGAACGAGTCAGAGAGGCCATCCACTGGAGTTTCAAGGGAGTACAGACGTTATAGTTGCTAGCCAATAGAAGAAGGATATACATAGGCATTTGCGATTGAGTGTAGCGACACTCAAAAGTAAGTAGTAGCTACGTTCAAACTAGTTGGGGAAGCTCTACAATGGTGGAAGTCGGTTACCATATCAGAAGAGAAGCATTTGATAACTATCGGGAGTTTTAGGTGAGGTTTGACCATAAGTTCTTTTAGTTAGCCGTGCATACGGAGATGAGGGTGATATTGCTAGATCTCTCATAGGCAGGGCCAGTAGCATGCTCTTCGGGGGCAACAGGGGCAGGGCAACCAGACTGGAGGCTAGTAGGGATGCACATATCAGGGCCAGTAAGGTCGAAGAAATGGGCAACCTTGCCAGGGTCAGAGGCCGATGAATTTCATCAGGAGATGTTTCGTATGTGGGAAGCAGGGCCACATCCAGTAACCATGCACGAATGGGGCTAGGGGTCAGTAGTAGGATGCCTAACAGGGGCATTTACTGAAACTTCCAGCCCTATTAGCAGTTGCAGCATTGCTACCTCCATAGGGACAGGGGCAGTTTGGGTGTATGTATTACGTCCGTGGACCAGTTGTATAGCCAACGCCATTAGCGATTAAAGGTATCTTTTTTACCCATAGGCACATGGGATGGGTTTTGTGTGACACGAGTGCATCACATTCTTCTGTTTGCACTAGATTCACGTGGGATACGGTCTTAGTGGACACAATCATTAGATGTTATTATGATCGTAGAGTTATCGTTGTTTAGTGGCACTCCCATTCATTTTATGTGCAGGGGAGTAGGTCACTGCACCAAATGATGAAAATTGTAATGGATTTTTTTCCTATTTGTAACGAATTTTGTCCATTACACATTTGTAATGGACAAAATCCGTTATCAATAGCAAAAGAACGTTGATGATGGTGTTAAGTGTTGATGTTTGCTCCAGGTCTGAGTTGGGATTCCGGCTTGACCGACATTAGTCTCTATTGTGGTTAGGAGTTTTTCGGCGATGCTTTTGATGGATTTTTTAACCTTCATGATTCGGGTGTATATCCGTTGACTGTTGGGGTTCGAGTCTGCCATTGCTTGGGCCTGGGTCCTACCCAGTTGGTGTGTCCCATTTTGCTTGTAGGTCTGCGTTTTGTTTGCCTCTTGTTTTGTTGTGTTTGTTTTTGCTGATTACGTTTTGGTGGGGTATGCCCCACCATGTCTTATATTATTGTTTGCCTTTGGGGTATGCCCCTTGGCTTCTTTGTTTTGAGGTATTTCCTCTTGTACTTGTAAAGTTTTCGGTTACTATTCTATATACACACACAATTTCCCCCCCAAAAAAGAATTACATGCAAAAGTCATTAAAAAAGAAAATGGGAGAGAAGCAAGCAGCTTCCACTCTCCAACTATCTCCCGTCTCTCTCTATACCTCCCATACCTGCCCATCTCTCACTAGGTATACTGCCCGCTCGCTTTTAGTCTCTTCATACGATTCACACTGTTACGATCAGGTATTTTTCTCTTTGGATTCTTTTGTTTCTTTCGTCTCTCTCCATAGGATTCACGGTTTTGTTAGGGATAACATGGGGATACTCCTAAAGCTGATTTTCACGATCAGGTCAAACTTTTTATTTTCAAAATTTTTTCAAACTCTGCTTTGATTTTCAACAAAGAAATATGACAAACTCATTCGTAAAGCTGTAGGGGATGGGAAATATCAACAAAATTTGATTTTCACGATTAGGTTATTTTCTTCTTTATATTGCATTTTTTATTTATTCAATTTGTATTTTTAGTTCCCTCGGTTTTTTAATGTAGGTTGTATGTGTAGGTTGGAATTGGGGATGGGGTTGAGGGCAGAGATTTTGAAAACAACTATTTTTTTATTAAAACGTGTTTTTGTCATTTTTTTATTCTTCTAATATATTTAACAATTTATTTATTTTAGAGGTCATGTGCATGGCACGTATTTAAGTAAAGAAAAAAAATCTTAATTTTATCTAACTTTCTTAATCTAAATAGTACCTGATTGTATTTGTGAAGTATGGTTTGTGTATAGTGTGTTCCATTTTAGGATCAAGAGGCTAAATCGATTACAAGATCACATCGAGTTGTGAACTCACGAGGTACAAATATTAGTAATTGATGAATATTTACTTAAAACCACAAATTTATGAGAAATATTTATATATTTTCTAATCAATATTTGTTTATAAGATGTGTAAAAATATTTGGTACTCCTGAACTCGTGTGGGATATGTGCGACAGTAATTTTTTCGACGAAGTTTTCAACTTTAAATCTTGTGTTCTTATGTGATTAATTTTATTTTCCACATCGATTAATTGCATCTTGAATATGTAATTGGACTAATTAGTTTTATTCGATAAATTAAAAGTTATTTCAATTAACGACGTGAAATTTCTTTATGAATGAGTAATGAAGTAAGAATTATTTAATTTGACTTAGATCCCTAGCTATTCAGATACTTCTTCACTTCTAAATAGAGATGGGACATTTTGTAGGTGACCCATGAAAGGACCTCCATTATGAAGCATAGTCTCATACAAACTCCAACCATTTTTATTTTATCTCTGGAATGATTCTTATTACTATTACATTTTTTGGTTTGGAGATTAAATATGACATAAATTTTGCTTTTCGGTAGGGGCAATTGTTTAATGTCGTGACTTTGTTTTGTTGGTTCGTTTTGGTGGGTCTGGTAGACGATAAATTAGTGCTTTTTATTTTTTGATATTTCATTTTGCTCAATTACTATATTCCTATATGTCGATGTCTATATATGCCTATGTATCTATATAATACTTGATAAAATTAAACTCTGTTTCCAGATTAGGAGTTTTACCTTTTATTTTCAAATTGTATAACCATTGTATACTATGTTGATTTTATGTTATGACCACTAATAATATTGATTAGTTTGATGCATGTAAATTTACTAAAAAATGTCTTTATCTAATATTAACATGTTATACGCTGTCCAAAATATGTTGCTCCGATATTTAATCTTAACTTATGGTAGCTAATGTTAGTGACAAAGTGAAAATTGAAGGTCAATACTTTATGCATGCTAATAGTTATACTGTGTATTTTTTTTAATTAACCAAAGTTGTTGATACATATTTGGTTTTAAAAACACGGGATTTAGGATAAATATCAATTTTAGGTTGAGCCATTACATGGAGGGTCATTTTCTTATCTCTGTATCTTAAGTAGATTAATATTTAGTTTTGCCTAATGCGCTTATTGCGATACACATCTTAAGTTTTATGGTAAATCAAAAGGAAACCCATGAATGATCACGTTAGTTGCAAATAGAAGTCATGATGAATTATGTGTTTTAGGTACTTGATATGCTGAATATGCTCAAATTTTATTTTTATTCATCAAAAGTGTGTTTAAAATTTAGAAATCATGAATTTAGCATAAGTCGTGGTATAATTAGTTGCCATAAATAGATACCAACCATTACCGAAGATTATAGTTGCAATTTTTTATAGAATGTCGCGACCGATTAACAAATACTGGATGACGGAAGAGAACAAAGGCAACTTGTTTATTTAAAGTGCATTGAATATTTTATTATGTTTATGGAAGATAACAATGATCAGGGGTTGACAACAATGCCTTATCCATATTCAAAGTGTCGCAATAAATTGTGTCTGAAATAAAAAGAAGTAGAGAGACATCTGTGGAGGAATGGTATGCATTAATTGTATATTGTATGTTTTTTTCACGGTAAAATACATCCGTGAACACTATTCATCCCCCACCAGTAGAACAAGTAAAGGATAACATAGTAGAATAAAACATTAACGAACAAGGTGTTGGGGTGGAAACACCTGTCGATGTTTGTTACGGAGTGCATGGGGAACCTTATGTAGATGTTGAATGCGGTCAGCCGGGAGTTTCCAAAGAATATCATGTAAAAAATGATAAGTACACTGAGTATAAAAGATTATCAGTTGAGAAATTATATCCTTCATGGGAGGGTCCTGAAACAACTCTTTCTTCAAGAACTTTATAACTTAAAGAAGCAATTTGGTTGGTCAGGAAATAGTGTCACGACACTCTTGTCTATCTTAAAAAGGTAGCTCCCAAAAGGTAATACACTACTAGAAAAATATCCAAAGATGAAGAGTATGATGAAAGACTTAGGGATGAAGGCCAATTACATTCATGCATGTGTCAATAACTGTCTTATATTGGAAGGAGAATGAATATATGGAAGAATGTCCCCAATGTAGAGAATCCAGGTATTTAGTTACTATGAGGAAAGGGGGAAGTATTTCCAAAGAACCTAAAAAGGTGTCGAGACATTTCCCTCTGATTCCAAGGTTGGTGAGATTTAATACGATTCCGTGGATAGTCCGAGAAATAACATGGCACCATAGTGCAACCACTTCATGGGATTACCAACGACATCCATGTGATTCGTCCCAATGGAGGAGTTTTAAATCAAAATGGCCTGAATTTGCTAAAGAAGGACGCAATGTTTGGCTCTCAATAGCAACCGACGGGTTTAATCCTCGTGGCATTCAGTCTGCCAGTTATAGCTGTTGGCCTGTTATCACGGTGCCGAATAATCTTTCACCTTCATTGTGCATGAAGAGTGAGTTTCAAATATTGTCTTTGTTAATACCTCATCCGAAGGCACCGAATCAAGACATCGACATTTTTCTTTAGACATTAGTTGATGAGTTGAAGAAATTGTGTGAAGTAGGTGTTTCGACTTATGACATGTATAAAATGTAACCTTTTACATTGAAAGCTATGTTAATGTGGGGGATTCACGATTTCCTTGGATATGGTAATTTATCTGGGTGTGTTACACATGGTTATAAAGCTTGACCGATTTGTGGGGATAATACTCCATCCATCCGACCGACGCACAGTAGTAAGATAGTTTATACAAACTATCGTATTTTCCTTGACATGGATAAACCTTTTCAAAAAGGTGGGAGTTTGGGGATTAGGTCAACAGAGTATACACATCCTCCGCGTTGATTGAATGGGGACGCACTTTTAAAGAAGTTATGTTGCATTAAGTATACACTGGGAAAGTCTCCAAAAGTTTCCACTAAAAAGCGAAAGATGGGTGATGAAAATGAGAATTCTAATGTGGAAGTTAAGGAGGCATGGTATAAAAGGTCAATTTTATTTGACTTGAAATATTGGCGTACTCATAAAATTCGACACGTTCTTGATGTGATGCACATCGAGAAGAATGTTGCAGAGCATTTAATAAGTACAATCCTCGTTGATAAAACGAAAACTAAAGATACAATAAATGCGCGGAAGGATATGAAAGACTTGGGAATACATAGTGGTCAATGGATGCGAGGATATGAGTAAACCGGGAAAGGGATGAAACCAAAAGCATCATTTATATTCGATAAAGAAGAGAAATTATAGTGTTGTCAAATTTTGAAAAACTTAAAGCTACCTTACAACTTTTCATCCAACCTGAGTAATATCGCCACCCTTAACCCACCTGGTTTGCACTCAATGAAGTCACATGACTATCACGTTATTATGGAGTATTTGTTGCCCGTATTACTTCAACATACATTTCAAAATACAAAGATTTGCGAAGAGCTATTCAGCAGTGAGCTTATTTTCCAGAATATTGTGCTCAAAAGTCTTAATTCACGAGGATATGCAAAGGGCCAACTTTATGGTTACAAAGGCATTATGTGTGTTGAAGAAACACTTCCCACTGACATTTTTTTTATATTAGTATCCACCTTACTGTTCATTTAGCCGATGAAGGGCTTGTGGTCCTACGGGAACACATTAGATGTATCCGTTTGAATGGTAAAGTCTTTTTATTAATTTTTATTTTCACACAAACACAAACACAAACACATGCATATGTGTATAGATCATTGTTAATGAATATGTCACATATACTTTTTTCTTATTCACATGAATACCAAGATGCGGGATTTTAAAGATATACCTAGCAATAAGTGATACATTGAAGGTTCAATTGTGGAATCCTATGTTATTGTTGAAATTGTTAGGTATTGCATGGAGTACATGCCTAATTATCTTGACAAAAACCACAAACGTACTCGTGAAGTGTTTCTAAATGAAGGTGGAGAGTTTTCTGATGAATGGCCCTTGTTAGATGATAAGATTGTGATGTTGGAATCTAAAGAGTTTCAAAAAATACATCGATGGGTCCTATTTCGACTTGACGTTGATGGTCTTGAAGAATTCTATAGGTTTGAGAAATTTAATAAGTATTTATCAAAATTCACATTTATATACTAATACACAAACTTACGTGAATAAATTGCAGTGAGTATAAAACCTTACTAAAATCCACTTGGCGTGGTAAAGGAAATGGGAGCCAATTAACAGAAGTAGAGATGCAAAATTCTTTCATTCCATGGTTATATGATAAGGTGCTCTTGATTTTAGTAGCACGTTAAGATATATTCTTTATTATCCTGACTCACTTTATAACTATTATTTTATTTCTATTGCACAACTGGTCACTTCTGGAGAGACGGAGACAAATGCTATGTTGTGGCGATTAGTGCAAGGGCAGAACACAAGGTTAAAACATATAAAAAATATGACGCCAATGGCTTTCTATTCTCTCCCAAGTATCACGACGATACTGTTGTGACACAAGACAATGGTGTTTGCATGAAAGCTTGGAGTCAATTTAGGGCAAGGAAGAGTGATAAAAATCTTAAAGATGCTTGGATAATGTATTACGGAGTTATCAGGCAAATAATTGAGTTGGATTATACGCTATTTAAGGAGGTATTGTTATTGTGATTGTGTGATGGTTAATTTTGATAAATTAAAGAGTACCAATAATTAGCTTGATGAGCCTGAAATTCTATCTTTTGATGCGTCAAGTCTTCTACTCAAAAGATACACTCCTAATTGGTGGGTTGTTATACAATCCCCGAAGAGATTAACCAGTCGAGTAGACGAGTTAGAGATACCAACTGTGTTCCAATATACTCTTGAATGTGAACCTTATTTGGAGAACCTGCTAAAGCAATATGACAAAGTCTAGCTATTTTTTTCTCACTAGTTGGTAATGTGTTTTTGTTGGTGAATTGTAACACTTGTAATTCAATCGGGTGGTGTTTTTGCATAAGTTGTTGACATGTTTTTTATCAGTTTAGACTGATCCTTTAAATATAACTGTTCTTGCCATAAGTGTTGTCTTTATATCGTTATTAGTAATATGTTAATAAGGAGAAATGATTCATTAGTTGTTATACGATTTTAATTCAATAAGTATGTGATTTGTCCCGAATCATAGCACTTATTACCCCCTACACTTACGCATTTTAGCCCTTGGGTACTTTAAATCCTATTATTATGCTCATTAACCAGACAACCTCCATTTTATATGCTAACATGCTATTTGAGGTATTATTGAGCTTTTGTAGGTGTTACGGGGCTTAGTGTGGAGTTTGGTTGCATTTCGGTAAAGTTCCGTTGAATATCGCACGTTCAGGGGAAATTTAGTCATTTCACACTTTAGGATTTTTGTCCAAAGTCTTCACAGAAGTTGAATCTCTCGGGCCAAGATTCGCGTGACCGTAAATGGTGCACGAATCAGAATCCAAATGAAGAAGTTACGGGCCTTTGTTCGGAGGAAGAATTATAAGAGAATTAATAAATAATATAACAAATAAATAAATGACACATGTGTCCCCGCCCCCAAAATTGCAGATGCAGGTCAAAATCGATATGGCGATTGTAGAATATCTTTGGCCAAACACAGGTTGAGCTTGGGTTTTGGTTATTTTTATTTGTGGCATCAAATTGCAGCAGGTCTTCTACGATGGCAACAAGAATTCAATGGCTACGGGCTGTTGCCCATGCACATTTGGGTGCGGGTCTCAGCCATTGTTTATTTACGTGGGGGTCTTAGTTTTGCCTTAGTAGCAGGTGTGTAAAGGAGAGCAAGGTCTTGGGCTTTCAAAGGGATAAGATGTCTCGTCATAAAAGAGAAAACGATGAATTGATGGTCTCGACCATGAATGTAGTAGCAGGTCTTGGTTCTGTAATTAATGGCAGGTGTTTGGCTCAAAGAAAGGGATTGATCTTGGTGTTTATTGATTGAACCGGTCTCGACATGAAAGGAATTGCAGTGGGCTATTGTTGCCATCGCCGGTTGACCGGCCTCTCACCAGCGATCGATCGGGTTTTGAGATTTTTGCCTAAAACGATTATATTGGGTGTTGATGTAAAAAACTAGATTCGATCTAATTAATTAATCACAGATAAAAAGGAATAAATAAATGAGACAAAATATTTTTAAAGTGGTTCAGCCTCATGAAAGTGGCCTACGTCCACTGTTTTGTATTGCCGATGTTTTCCTTAATCTCGATGATGATTACAAGGGATCAATCCTCATGTTATGGAGGGTGTTACAATGTATTTATAGCCTTGGGGCTATTAGTATGAATAGACGATATGCCGTTGTTTAATAGACATATACATCTGTACAATAAGAATGTTTATTAAATCCGATGTTCATTGAATGTACAATTATCGCTTGATCTTCCCAGCCAGATGCTCTGCATGCTGAGTAGGTCGGCACGCTGAGTAGCTCGGCATGCTAAGTAGCTCAGTGAGCATATGTATTTGCCACGTAAGATGACACGTGTCTTTATATAATTGGTCCACGTCAGCTGACTATTTTTCATATTAACAGAAGCCCCCAATGTTTCACAGTTGAGCTTTGATATGAGAGTGTGGAACATTTTACCCAAAAGCTACTCGGGCACCTTTTTGTGCCTTGATTAATTACAGATCTCCAACACTTAGGAATTTTACCTTTAGTCTCGTCATTTGAGCGCGAAATGATAAACTTGTAAATTTTTTGAATCTGTGACAGACGCTTGGGTATTTGCGTCTTTTTCATTATTTAACCGCCGAAAACATAATCGTCTTTTCTAGTAATCATTTCTTTTCCTACTTCCCGATGCTAGGCATTTAAAAGCGATATAAAAATATCGTCATCTACTTTTACTTCCAGATTTCTAAACTCTTTGTCTTCTCATTCTATCCTTTTACTGTCGTTCTTTCCATTGTCCGCCTTAGCAAATCTCTCAATCCTTCCGTAAGAATTTTGTCTTCCTTCTTCTTTCTTTGCTTTAGTCATCATGGTTTATCTTGTCGAATCTTTGGATAAATTTCGAGCTGATTTTGCGATTCCCTCTTTTGTTATTCTAGAAGAACCCCCTTCTCCATTTGATTTATTTTCTCTGGCCGAGGGACACTGGTTTCCCTCACTTTTCGTAGCGGAGTGTGGCTTTTCTTTTTCGCCTAATCCCCCGTGTTTGGATTTTTGCCAATATGTCGATATTATCCCTACAAGAGTAGCTCTAAATACATGGAGGATAGTTAATGGCGTACATAGGTTACACCAAACTCATGGGACTCACTTAGGGATCCCTGAAATTATGTTTTGTTATAAATGGGTTACCAGTGATACCACATTTTATTTAAAAACTAGGTTTTCCAACAGAGCTTTAGTGGTCAATCTTCCCGATGCTAATAGGGACTATTTTGATCATGGAGTTGTGATGAAAAATTGACAACACCCTCCCTTAAAAAGGAAATGGTGTTTATCAAGGTCCCAGATGTCCACTTTATGGCAACGGGATAGGTTATTTTTAATTTTTCAATTTAGCTCTATTTACGTTTGATGAAATGCGTCACTGATATTTTTTTTCACTTTTTGTAGTTGATAACAAAAGAAATCCCCTAAAGGAGAGTGGCATTAATATAAAATATTTGAAACTCATATGGGATTTGCATCAATCAGTTGGTGGGGTGCACATTAGAGCTGCTTCTTTTTTGCTGAGATACAAAAATACCACCTCGTCGTTCATTGCTCGTCCTCTTGCTCCTCCTGGGTTAATTGATCTTGATCAAGTACCAACATCTCGAGCAAGTGCCGAAGAATCTTCTTATTATTTGAATACCTCTATTGTTGATTTAATAACGAAGAAGAGGAGAATGTCTGCATTCTTTGTTGAAGATGCTCCTGGCACGGATGGGGCGAAGAAGAGCAAAGGGGATGTCCCAACTGAGGGGATGAAGAAAATGGATAATACTCCATCTAAAGGATCAACTCCGACTGTCATGGAGGTCGACAAGAAGCCACCTGTTGCCCCAAAAGAGGCAGCACCTTTGATTGAAGGTGTTGCTATTACACAAGAAGAGGCAGCATCTTTGATTGAAGGTTCTCCTTTAAGGAGATTGATGAGAGGTCTCGCAGAAAGACCTATAGAAACTACTGCTTAACCTTCTATCATTGAGGATCCTTCTTTAAGAGCTAAGACTCCAGCTCTCATTGCTCCGAGCTCGGCCAAAAGTTTGATCAAGTCTTGGACTATTCCCAAATACCAAGCTGCTGAGGGTTCCCTTTCTCGGGAGAAGATCACTGACTTAGCGACCCAATATATCGCGTCAGTAAGTATTATCATCTCTACTAAGTTATCTCCATATACTGTATTCATATTTTGAGCCTCTTTTCTTTCCCAGTTCATAACGTGTTTTAATAGTATCCTAGAGAAAGATGAAGCTATCAGGGTCTCAACTTCGTCTATTGGGATTGAAGAAGCTTTTGCTGGGTCATCACAATCCTTAAAGGATTTTCGGAAGAAGTACGATGAAGATAAAGCTACCCGGGAGTAGCAACGTCTACCTGCAAAGTCAGCTCGAGACCAAGCTATAAGTGCCTCCAAGGAGTTGGAGGAAAAATTACAGGTCACCGTTGCCAGCAAGAAAGAGACTGATGGCAAGCTTGAAGAGGCTGAACGACGTAAGAAAGAACTCGAGGAGAAGGTGAGGCTTGCTGAGGAATATGCTTCTTCTGAGAAGATGAAGAGAAAGGTTGCTGTGAAGAAGTCTTTCAGCTCTGGTTGGGACAAAGGATGGAACAGAGCCTTAACGGCTATTACCTTCCAGATGGAGTATGCAAGCCTGAAATACTTCAGAGAAGGATGGGTCGCAGCTAGGGCTGCGTTTTTTTTTTCGAACTTTTCGATTTCCGATCCGATTTTTTTTCGAATTTGGAATGAAATTTTAGTTTGTCGATTTTCGATTTTCTGATTTCCAATTTTTCCGAAAAAAATCGGATCGAAAATCGAAAATAATTCTGAATTTTCGATTTTTCGATCCGATTTTTCCGAAACTATGCCGATCCAATTTTTCCGAATTATTTCTGATTTTTTTGGAATTATTTTTCGATTTCTGATTTTTTCGATTTCTTTTCCGATTTTTTGAAAGTTTCTCATATCCCACATCGGTTGGGAGAGGGAGAGGGCTCCAAAATATGCTCTATAAAAGGAGAGTATCCTCCTAACTTCTACACAAATGAAAAATGAGCTAAATGCTTACGTGTTTACATGTTGGGTTAAGCCATTTTCATTGTTTCTTTAAAATAAGAATTTCGAGTAATAAAAAATCCATAATTTATTTTTTTGAAATTTTGGAATTTTCGAAAATTTTAATATATTTTATGAATTTCTGTTTTTTTTTTCCAATTTTTGTCGATTTTCCGATTTTTCTGAATTCGGAATTTTTTAAATTTTCCGAAAAAATCGGATCGGAACAGTTGTTTTATTTCCGAAAAAATAAGATTTTTTTCCGAATAGGCATTTTCCGATCCGGCCGAAACACAACCCTAGTCGCAGCCTTGAAAGAGTTATGTGTTGCGGATGATTCTGAATTGTTTCAGAAACACACTCATGGCCCTCCTCCTATTATTGATGAAGAAGAAAAAGATCAAGCTGCATCTGATGAGTCCTCTATGATGATAGTAGAATAAGTCCCTGTTGTTACTGCTCCTCAAATCTCCGAGCAAATTCAGCAGGCATCAGCTTCTATCGAGCAATTAACTCCTTCATCCAAACCTATTGATGATGTTTTAGGAAATAAGGAGAAGGTGTAGAGTTGTTAGGCTCTTTATTTATGTTGTTCTTCTATTTTTCCTTTCTTCGTTATAACTTTGGTTGTACCCTATTTTCTTATGATCAATAAAATGGATTTCATTGTCTAATATGAATTCCTCCCTGACTTGCTCTGTTTGTATCGTTGTTGATGTATTTTTATTTTCCCTTGCTAGTTTGTTGCCAGGATGGAACTCTTATCAGCTCATTATACGGAGTTAATGAAAAAATATAATGATTACTTCGAAGCGGGTCATGCAGATTTTATCGAGGCTCAAATAATTGATATCCTTGGACCCGATGCCTCAGAGCGAGCAGTTGATGCACACCAATACTTGAAGTATTTGCTTGATCGTGCTGTAGCCAACAATATAGCTTATTATGAAATGATTAAAGACCTTCAAGGGATGATCGAGGAACTCCAACTTCAGCACAAAGAAACCACTGCACTCTGCATGAAGGGTATGAGAAAAAGTACCAACAGTTGAGTGCTGATCGGGGCCATGACAAATATATCTCAGCTCGTGAAAAAAGGGAAAATGTGCTGAAACTTGAGATCGAAGAGCACATGATTATTGCCAAGCTGTTAGAGTAAGAGAATATTGCGTTACAAGAAGAAGTAAAACAACTCAAATCTGCTGACTCCTCTTCTTCGGGAGCTTTGATTCCAGCTAATGATGAAGGCTTTTCCTTTTTGGAAATTGAAAATGCTGCATTAAGAGAAGAACTGGAGGTTTTAGAATGGACCAAACCTACATCCTCCTCGCGGGGCAGAGGTAGAGCTGGGCAAAAAAGTGTTGAAGAGACTAGGACTGAACAAACCTTAACAAATCAAGCTGCACAAATAAAAGTAAAAATGCAAGCCTTAGTTGAAATGTCCTAGAAAATTCAGATTCTTACCGACCAACTCTCCAATCAGAGTTTTGCACTGAAAAGTAAAGAAATCTTGGTAAAGAAACTCCATGAGTAGCTTGAGAGATTGACTTATCAATTTCATAAACAACCTAGAGAGTTTTGGATGGCATGATACAATGAAGCTCTATGCCATCTCGATGCTCAGTTACAACTATCCAACAACGAGGGATACAAACAAGGATGGTTGAACGCCTTATGTGTGATGAAGGTTAATCAAGGGCAATCATTATGGGATTGGTGTGAGCCTGGATTACTTGATTTGCCTGTTCCTTCCTTTAAACTTGATGTCAGCTGGATTCCAGCTCGTGCCATTCCTCGATGTTTGATTTCTAGGTATGTTAGTGATTACCAGCTCCATTCAGATTTTGAGATATCTCATCCTGAACATTTGCTTGATCGACCATGTCCGAGCAACATCAGAATGTTGCAAGATATAAATTTTATCAATTCTCCCTATGCGTTAGATGATCTTCCAGCCGGGATGTAACCTGTATCAAAATCAAAGGGAAAGAGACCCATAGAATAGGAAATTTGTGCTTAATGAATCAAAATTCATGTTTATGTAATCTGCTTGTGTTTAATGAAGAAAAATTAGTCTTTGTGCAAGTTTATTTCCTTGGAAATACTTTGTGAGATATTTTTCTTGTTATTTGTTGATGGGTGTATCTATATATATAGGAACAATTTGTCATGTTTTGACTAGCCAATGGAGCTTGCCCCACTTGCTGCCTAGTTTTAGTGACTTGTCACCCATTGGTGCCTAAGCAATGGAATGATTTTCATCCCATGTTCCTACTTAGTTGTAGTAATCGCGTCAAGATTACCTTGGTGCCTAGACAGTTGATACCCCGTGAGGTCACCCATCTTCTTGTCTAGTTTGGGATGTCCCTTTAGATCATCCGTGATCAAATAGGCTTTGCCTTGTATGATTGTTATGCCAAATTTGTTGGTCAAATTTATTGGTTCTGACTAACCGGAGTTGGTGATTGTTGAATGTCGACCATCCTTAGGTGGTGGTTGCTGATGTCGACTAACCAGAGTTGGTGTAGTGTGTAGCCCTAGTACTCCGACAAAAATTGAACCAAAAAGGAATATGGAAAAACCCACACTTTTATTCATTTAAAGAGAAATGTGTACATGTAAATCTGTATTACTGATAATACTTGCGCAGATGCTCCGCATTCCACGTATTTTTGAATTCTTCTCCCTCTAAGGTTTCTATTTTATAAGTCTCGGGGCGAACAACTATAGTTACTCGGTAGGACCCGTGCCAGTTGACCTCCAGCTTATTATGCTTCTGGATCACCTTCTTGAGCACATAATCCCCCTATTTGAGATCACATTTCTTCACTCTTTTGTTGTAGAACATGGTTGTTCTTTGTTGGTAGGCTGCATTCCTAATTATCGCATCTTCTCTAACTTCCTCGAGCATATCCAAATCTAAGCGTCTCATCAAATCGCTTACAGGAGAGTTAAAATTAAGTACCCTGTGCATGGGTAGGCCCATTTCAGCTGGTATAACTGCTTCACTTCTAAAAGCTAGCATGTGGGGCGATTCCCCTGTGGCTATTCGGGGTGTTGTGCGATATGCCCATAACACAGAGTGTAGCTCGTTAATCTAATTTTCTTTTGTATCATCCAGTAATTTCTTCAAATCGTTCAGCAGAGTCCCGTTCAGCACTTCAGTTTGCCCATTGCTCTGGGGGTGGCCTGGTGCAGAATGGATCTTCTAGATATTGGATTGATGATAATATGCGAGGAACTCTTCATTATCGAATTGGGTACCATGGTCGGTAATGAAAGCATGTCGCAGACCATACTTGCAAATAATATTCTTCCAAATAAACTGGTAAACCTTTTCGTACGACATGTCAATGAGAGGTTCAGCTTCAACCCACTTAGTGAAATAATCAACAGCGACTACCAGATATTTGAACCTCCCTTTAGTGGTCGGCAGAGGCTCGACCAAGTCTATGCCCCACATAACAAACGGCCAGCGGGAAGTAATGGGTGTTAACAATGCCTAGGGAGTTCTTCGATTGGAAGAGAAACGTTGGCATTTATCGCACTTCTTCGCATAAGCTGTGCAGTCAGCTCTCATCGTCGGCCAATAATATCCCTGCATAGTCATCGTCTGTAGGAGAGTCTGACCTACTACACGATCATAGCTTCATATTCGGCCTCATTATTGGAAGCTTTAAATTGAAACCGTAGAGCATATTCGACATCCACTCCATCAGGGTTGTTTAGAATTATTTCGGCTCCACTGCCCGTGGCACGCGAAGAGCCATCAACATATAAGTTCCACACAGGTATACCATTATCAAACGCTTGGTCTGATAAGATTCCCTGATGGAATATTTGGTACTTCCTCTTATCATTCTCCAGTGCTGGGATATTACCCGATAATTCTTGTTGCTCATTGTTCGCCCCTTCTGATAAATCTGCTAATGGTACTTGATCGGGGATTGTCTTTGATGATCCCGTAACATCCACGGGTTGTTCTGCATTAGGCTCTTGCTGGTCAGAGATATCTGGGTAAATGAACTCTGCAATGAGATCTGCCACCGCCTGCCCTTTGAGTGAGGACCTTGGCTCATAAATAATATTATACTCGCCCAGTTCTACTGCCCAATACATCAGCCTTCCGGATTTTTCTGGCTTGTACATTGCCTGTCTGAGTGGCATATCAGTGTACACCACTATGGTATGGGCCTGTAAATAAGGTTTCGTCCTCCTACTCGCCTCGATTAGAGCTAATGCCAGCTTTTCCAACCTTGGGTATCTAATTTCTGCTCCTCGAAATGCCTTACTGGTGTAATACACAAGTTTTTGCACTCCCTCTTCCACTCTTATCAACGCTGAAATAACTGTGCTCCCCGAGACAGCCAGATACAAGTATAATTTTTCTCCCATCACTGGCCTGAATAACAGTGGAGGTGTCCCCAAATATTTCTTCAATTCTTGAAACGCCTTCTCGCACTTATCATTCCACTCGAAAGTTATTTTGAGAGTCTTGAAGAAGGGAGACATCTGTCCATTACTCTAGACATAAACTTGTTAAGAGCTGCAATACGGCTTGTGAGGCTTTGCACTTCCTTCTTTATAGCTGGAGATCGTAATTCCAACAGAGCTTTGATCTTCTCTGGATTCGCTTCAATGCCTCGCTGATTCATAATATATCCGAGGAATATGCCTTCTCGTACACCAAATATGTATTTCGTCGGGTTCAGCTTCATCTGATATTTTTCTAGCTGATCAAAGGTTTGGCCGAGGTCAACTAGATGGTCGGTGGCTTTCTTGCTTTTAGTTAGCATATCGTCGACGTAAACCTCCATATTTTTTGCCGATTTGCTCTGCGAAAACTTTATTCATAAACCTCTGGTACGTAGCACCTGCATTTTTAAGTCCAGAAGGCATAACATTATAGCAGTATGTTCCTCTGGGGGTAATCAAAGAAGTACTCTCCCTGTCTTCTGGTTTCATCTTAATCTGGTTGTAGCCAGAGTAAGCGTCCATAAAGCTCAATAACTCGTGCCCCGAGGTAGTGTCCACCAACTGATCAATTCGAGGTAAGGGAAAGTGATCTTTCAGGTAGGCTTTATTAAGATCTGTGAAATCTACACACATCCTCCACTTGTTATTCTTTTTCTTCACCATCAAAACATTGGCTAACCAATCAGTATATTTGACATCTTCAATGAAAGAGGCCTTTTATAGCTTCTCAACTTCCTCCTGGATAGCTTGGTTCTTCTCTGGGCTAAATACCCTTCTTCGTTGCTTCACTGGCTTGACCTCCTTGTTAACATTGAGCTCGTGGCCCAGAAAGGCTGGATATATCCCTGGCATGTCTTCGTGACTCCATGCGAAAGCTTGCTTTCTATGTTATAAAAATGCCACTAGTTCCTGCTTTATTGACGGATCCAATGAAGCGCTGATTTGAGTTGTCTATTCTGGCCGTTCATCGTCCAGAATGATGTTCTCCATAGCTTCAACCACCTTCCCCTTCATAAGCTGAGACTCATCCCTAGGGTCCAGAGTCTCAATCCCGGCATCTTCAGACTCATCCACCTGATAGGTGGTGGTTTTCTTCCTGGTCTCTTCCAATTCCTCCTGTTCGGCAGATAAATAGTAGCATTCTCGAGCTACTTTCTGGTCGCCTTTCACAACTCTAACCCTAAAATTGGTCGAAAACTTCAAGCATTGATGTACGGTGAATGGCACTACCTCAAACTTCTTCAAGCCTACTCTCCCCATGATTATGTTGTAGGCGGATTGGATGTTCTTATCCATTACGAAAAAGCGTACTTTTTCTGTTCTATAAGTAGGCCAAGTGCCACTGAACATGTCCAACTTGATCGTCCAAAGTGGAAAAACCTTCTCGCCTGTACAACTGAGGAGGGGCCTATGATATGGCTCCAACTGGGCTAGCTTCAAATTCAAACTATCAAAATAGCGGTAGAATATGATGTCTGTAGAGCTACCATTGTCTACCAATACACGTGAGATCATCACATCCTTCATTCTCATCTTGACTACCAAGGGGTCGTCGTGAGGATATAGTACTCCGGTAAGATCATTTTTAGAGAAATCGATAACCAGTTTGTCTTTGTTCACCTTCTTCGGGAGATCGCCTTCGGCCAAATTTATGCGTTGTATGCAAGGATAAGCTTGGGCCTCATTGAGGTGAGCTTTCCTTTCAGCAGTCTGATCTCCACCTCCTGCATCGCCACCTGTAATCAGATTATATTCAAATGATCCAAAGTGGATTGAGAATACCTCACGCTCAGGTTGCCTAAGATTTTTGGGGAGGTCGGGGTCATCCTCTGGATTATCTTCGTGGTCCCTCTTTTTATCATCTCTTGCTCGGCGAGGAGATTTGGACCTTTGCCTTCCTTTCTCGTTAGTCTTCCCACCATTCTGGTGATCCACGAACTTACTCAATTTTCCTTGCCTAATGAGTGCTTCGATCTCATTCTATATAGCTATGTAGGATTTGGTCGTGTGGCCATGATCTCTATGGAACTCACAGTATTTGAACTTATCCCTCTTATCGGGGCCTGTCCTCATTTTTTTTGGCCAAGTTATCTCCTCGGTGTTCTTGAGCTCTTCCAGAATATGGTTTATGTCCACCTTTAAAGGTGTGTAATTCCCATACTTCTTCAGCTGCTCAAGCGTCTCCTTGCCTTTTGGCCGCTTGCTATTTCCATTGTGCTTTTGATCCTTCTTCTCCGTTGTACCTTCAACCTTGGTCTCTGTTTTAGTGTCCGCATTCTTCTTCGCAACCATGGTCTCTTCGGCGTGCACGATCTTAGCTGCTTTTTCCATTAGTTCTGTCATGGATTTGGGAGGATCTTTGGCCAACGTATAATATAACTTGTCACGTAATAGACCACTCATCAAAGCTGTTATTGCTGTCTTCTCCTCGTAGTCAATCACCCAAGTTTCTCGTTATTAAAATAAGTAATGTAATCCCTGGTACTTTCTCTTGTTTTCTGCCTCACACTCAATAGGTGTGCTACTCTCTTAACTGGCTTCGCACCAAAGCAGAAATTCCCTATGAAGAGCTCTGCCAGCTGATGGAAAGTAGCAGTTTTCCCTTGAGGAAAGTTATTGTACCATATATGGGCTGACCCAGTGATAGTTCTTGAGAATTCCCTGAACCTCATCTCATCGGGAACCGCATAGATATCAATAGTAGCTTGGTCTCGCTTAATGTAGAGGGCGGGATCAATTTTTCCATCATATTTAGGCGTCACTACATGAGCTTTAAATTTTGATGGTGTGGGAAAATCCACAATTGTCTAGACAAAAGGTGATCCTTGGACAAAAGCTCTTTGGAGAGGGTTCTTGGCCTTAGCCATTTCCCCTAACCGATCTCCCAATCTCTGATTGGAACCCTTTCACGCATCATTCCCAGCCTCAGGCCTATTTGCCCGAGCAATGGAGCGCGCTGAATTCTCCTCTTAGGATATTTCATTGCGAGTTACTGGGTGTGATTGGGTAGAACCCTCCCGTAGATCGGTTGGTCCTTGAGAATTCCTCGATGCAATCCTAGGGGGATTTCCATTCCTCATAAAGCCCATGCACATTTGGGTGCTAGTCTCGGCCATTGTTTATTTACGTGGGGGTCTTGGTTTTGCCTTAGTATCAGGTGTGCAAAGGAGAGCAAGGTCTTGGGCTTTCAAAGGGATAGGATGTCTCGTCACAAAAGAGAAAACAACGAATTTAATGTCTCGGCCATGAATGTAGTAGCAGGTCTTGGTTCTGTAATTAATGGCAGGTGTTTGGCTCAAAGAAAGGGATTGATCTTGGTGTTTATTGATTGAACAAGTCTCGACATAAAAGGAATTGCAGTTGGCTGTTGTTGCCATCGTCGGTCGACCGGCCTCTCACCAGCGATCGGGTTTTGAGATTTTTGCCTAAAATGATTATAGTGGGATTTTCTCCCTCTCACCGATCGATCGACCTCTCACCGACGGTCGACCGGGTCCCCTATTTTGCTGTTGTCGAGATTTGTTCCTTTCTTTTTCTCTTTTTCTCTTTCTTTTTCTTTTATTGTTTAATTTTAACTTATCCCCCTTTTTTTCTTTTATTGTTTTTTCCAACTTAGTATATAAATGGAGGTTTTGTTTATTTGTAAGATATCTAGTTTTTTTAGTTCCTTTTATTAGTTTAGACCTAGGTTTAGAGATTTGGGGATTTTGTGGAGTCTAACCCCTCTCCTCCATGTTTGTGGGTAATACCCATTTAATGAAAGTCATTCTCCTAGCTCTTATTTGTACATTGTTCCTTTATTTCTTTGCTTTGTTAATTATTTCAAGCCTAGGTAATTATTGTAGTTAATTTAATTAGTGTTACATTTAATTAATTAGTTGTGTTAATTTATGTAGTTTATTATGTGTAGTGGCTAATTTAATTTAGGTTGTGTTAGATTGAACTCAACTAGGGTTGATGGTTGCTTGCTGTGGTGATGGTTTTTACTCATTTATTTCAATTGGGTTGTCCTAGTTATTATGCTTAGGATAAATGCATTGGCTTTCAAAAATTTTATATTAGTGATTTTGATTGTTGTTCCGAGGATGACTTTTAAGTTTCGCATTTTTAAGAATCCGCGCCTCGGCCTATGACTTTCGATGAGGGTTTGCGTATGCTTGAAAATGAGAAAATTGAAAATCACTATCGGGAATAAAATTGTTGTTGGGAGCATGAGTTGGATTTATTATTTGAATCCGACGACGATTTTTCTTCTGAGACTTTCGAAGTCGAGGAATGTTTTGAACCAAATGAGGACTTTGTGCCTACTTTGGAACAAATCATTCTTAACTTGACCCATGGTATAGTAGAAAATGAAAATGAGGAAGAAATGGGCGTAGTATCCATTTATAATGAAACGATTTCTTCCTTGATTCTCGAAGAAGAAAGTTTCATTGAAAATGACCCTTTTCCCTTCGAAATTCAATCTTTGAGCGATGATAATTCATCTCTTGATATTGAATTTCTTTCGTCCCCATCTTTATCCTATACTGTCACACTGACTCTAGTACCCGATGAATCGGTTCCAAACTTTAAAGTGTTAAACCTTTTCACCGATGAGGAGTACTCGCTCGAGTTGCCTTCCATGAAGGTATCTTTACCTCCATGTGCGCCACCTCCCATTCCAATTTCAAAACATTTGGGAGAAAATTCTATTTTTGTATCCCCTTGTATATTTGTCACCCGTTTTATCCAAATCCTCCATCCTCCCTCCAAAATTTTTAATTGGGGATGGTTCATTTCTTTCGCCTTACACATGCCTTCCGTTGTTTGAACAAAATTCCTATTTTCCGGAAGGTATGCATGAAAGGGAGGGTTCCCCGTTAATCCTCCAAAGTCAAATCGTATTTTGGATGGACCCTACAAAATTTCAACTTCTAGTGTATAGTTAGTTAGAAGTTAAAATTGTAGGTTGTAAATAGTAAGTTTTGTTTTATTTTTCCTTTCATTCTTTATTCTTACTTATTGTCTAGTGTAGTTAGTTAAGTTTTTGTTATTTGTTTTTGCTATGCTTGGTACTAACATGTTTTGTAGAATCATTGGGCTTGTACTTTCACGAGATCGCTCCATTTTGGGTAATACCGCTATTTTCCTCTGTTTAACTTGGTTCTTAATTTATATTGAGGACGATGTTATTGAGGACGATGTCAGGTTTTAAGTTGGAGGGTGTGGGATGTTTAATCCATTGATTTGTAGTTTATTTGATTTGATTATATGTTCTTTCCAAGCATGCTTTTTTTTTTTAAATTAAAAATTTCAAAACGATTTTCTTTCTTTTTTCTCATTTTTGGGCATTTTGCATTTGTTTCCGACGATAAATTTTAATAATTGCCCAATCCAATAGAAAACTCAATGATGCATGTTCTCGATTTTTGAAGTTATTAAACGTTAGTCCTCAATTATTGATATTATGAATAACTTCATGAATTAAACTTTAATCCCATGAGCACATGCACTTTAATTGCTTTACTGATTTGGTTTAAGATTTTTATAACTCCGTAATCTTTTATTGCATTTTATATACTAACACATAGTGAGCTTTGGGCTTTTCTTCATTTGTGAGTGTTATACACTTCTCTTTCCTCATTGAAATCGTTGATTTTGTTGGTAATCTCACTATTCTTTCATTGATCGTTCATTAATTGAGTTTATATCTTGAATTGTGTTACTTGAGAATGATTTTCAAAGTTTGTTTTGACTCGAGAATTGCGTAAACTTTAGGAAATGATCATATGCCATCTTTGTTATATCACCCATATTGACCTTTACCTAACCTTAAATGTTTTCCCTCGTTAACCCCTTTGAGATTTAATATAGCCTTTCGTTTCGAAACCCCAAATCCCATAACCAACTTTAGGTAATACCCATTTAATGTAAGTCACTTTACTATTCATTATCTCCTAGATCTTATTTGGAAGGAGATTAGATTCACAAATCAGGAGTATAAGGACGCTATGGATTGGTATGGTGAGATGCTTCATGCTATCTCAAATTATAGTGGTCCTAGCCTTTATAACCGTATTAGGAACATTTTGTTTTCCACTACTATTTACAACCTTTGGATGGAGATAAACGCTAGACATTTTAAGAGGGTGACTAAGAGCATTGATGCCATTATCAAAGGGATTGAGGGAATGATCAGAGCCAGGGCCATGTCCTGGGAGAAAGGTAGAAGGATATTCGAGAACCAGATGGCTTGCATGAACTAGGGAATCCCAGAGAGAGCACTTGACTAGGTTTTTTGTGGGGTTTGGAGACTTTTGCCCTTTGTTTTTTTTTCTCCCTTTTGGGGTATACCCCTAAGGGTGCTCTCAGGGATTGTTTTCCTTTCTTGCACTTGTTGTAGTTCCTTTTGTTTATATTTATATACATAAATTCCCCTCTCCCCCCTCCCCCCCCCCCAAAAAAAAAATTTATTTCAAGCCTAAATAATTACGGTAGTTAATTTAATTAGTGTTGGAGTTAATTGATTAGTTGTGTTAATTTGTGTAGTTCATTATGCGTAGTGTCTAATTTAATTTAGGTTGCGTTGGATTGAACTCACCAGGGTTGATGGTTGCTTTGCTTTGGTGATGGTTTTTACTCGTTTATTTCGATTGGGTCATCCTAGTTATTACGTCTAGGAGATTTAATTTAACGGGGCATATCACGCATGCTTCGTATTTATGACCCTGTGTGCGTAATTTGTATGCTCCGTATTTACGACCTTGCATGTGTAATTTCTGGGGTATTTGTTGACACCAAAATCAGAGTAGGATTTTATGCGAATTTAGGGGTGTGATGACTCTTGATTAAATTAATTGACGAAACGAGATGCAATCTTAATAACTCGTGGACCCATGTAACCATTTATACCAATTAACTCGGGGTGGGGGATATCTGTCGCGACCTATAGTTTTTATTCCATTTGTTAATCTAGTTTAAATACAGTCGCCTAGTTATCTTTTACTTTTTGTAACATTTATCTTTTACACTTTTATTCCTGAAATATTAAACCGATTAAATTATAGAAACTTGTCTTTGTGAATTTTTCGATACCCCGACTGGCCACTATACTCCCTTAAAATAATGTAGTCAATAGTTTAGGTTTTTTTTATTGAGGAGGTGAATCGAAAACGATGATAAGCGTACTTAGTCAACGCTACTTTTCACCTTCGATCAATGCCGTTTATCTTTTATTTTACTATAATATTGCAATCAAACTAATGTTTTGTTTTGAAATTTAGGATACTTAAAATGTCATCAGGTACAGGTATAGGTTCAGCATAACCTTCCTCTTCAATGGGAAAAACACCAAAGGAGAAAATCAAAGTCATTGTTGAAGATAGCGGGTCTATAGTCGGTGACAATGCAAAGATATGTAGTTCTCGTACCGGGGATTTTATGAGAGTTAATTTCCTGATTCACTTCTCGGACGGGAGACACGTGCCAAAGAAATGTAAAGATGATGTTTGGAATACTTTGATTGTAGATATGATCTTATACTTCATTTATTCATTTGTTATTTATTATTCTGTTAATTCTTTTTGTTTTGCTTAATGAGAACAGAGAGAATTTGATCTTAACGTTCCCCCGTAAGTCGCTCGCCAATTAGTGGAGAAGACACGGTCCCAAAAATTCAAGACTTTCAAAAATACATTGCGATCTCATTTGCAGAATGATGGCACTGAGCCTGAAGGTGTTGACCTTGAAGTATGGAAAAAATTTGTAGAAATGGAAAATGGCAAAAAAAAAGAGGCTACAAAATCTAAAAAATGTTGAGAACCGCTCAAAGTTGAAGTATACCCATTGTCTCGGACGCCGTACCTATGCCCAAAAAAAATACTTATTGGTGTGTATCATTTTGTTTTTCTTTTAAAGTTAAAAATGTGGTTCTTAGCTAATTTGTTAATTTTAACAATGTACAACAGAAAACTAAGCCTAAAGTACAAATTGGGAGGGTAGACAATTAGTTGTCAGGACATATACGCAGTGATAAAACTGTGTTGAAGAGTGCCAAAAGTTTTTATATGAGTATAATATTTTTATTGTTGAATCTTTTAATTTTTAGTTTAACTTTTATCAAATGATTAACAAATTTATTTATAATAATATAGGATGAAGTGAAGGCTGCAGAATAGAAAGAAAAGCCATAAGTATGATTAGAGATGGTAGTAGTGATACTTATGAGAATTATGACAACGATGTGATAACATAAGTGTCTAGAAAGGATGTTAAAGTCCGAATGCGTGGCGAATGCAAAATTTGCACAACATTTGAAAGGAAATGAAGAAATTGCCTCGATGAAGAATGAGATCTCTCATATTCACCCACACTTGAAAGAGGTTACTAGTATGTTGCATATGTTTATGTCAAAATCAAAAATTGGAAAGTAGAGCTCCCCTGTAGGGGTGACTCCACAGAGCGAGTTTGGTTCCACTTCAGATCATCGTCCTATCACTTTATCTCAAAATTTGAGTAATCTTATCAACACTCCCACTCCCACTCTCAATCCCACTCCTACTCCCCCCTCCCCCTCCCCATCCTTAAAAAAAATCCCTTGTCATTTTTTTTAGGAAAAACTATGTATATTAGAACCAAGAAACAAAAACAACAACATACATCCAAAGAAAAACCACATTCCAATGGGGCATACCCCAGAGGATACAAACAACCAGTCACTAACCTAAAACCACATTAAGACAACACAGATTCTGGGATGTCCCAATTCATGCATGCCATCTAGTTTACACAGCTTATTCTATTTTTCTTCCACTTCGACACCCTGGCGCTGACCATAGCTACAATATCCTTAAAAATCATATCAATACTCTTGTCCGTACCATTAAAAAATCTTGCATTCCTATCAATCCACAGGAAATAGATAGTAATGGAAAAGGATAGACACCTAAGTCTATTATAAAAACTCTTTCCCATATATTTTGAATTAGCATAACCCAACTCCCCCTCTGGACTGAGTGCCTTTCTATCCTCCTGATTCTTGAATCTAACCTCACGCCAGACCTCTTTAGCAAAAAATGCTCCCGATTTTCCTCCTCCTGATTACAAGTGCAACATAAGTTGTTATCGGATATACCCCAGCTAAACAGTTTATCCTTCATATAAAGAGTATCCCTACATATGATCCATAAACTAAAAGCACACTTTGGGATGTTATTAACGTTCCAAATCAACTTTTTCCAAATGAAAAGAGGGCGAGAAGTAGTTAACGCTGCATAAGCCGGCCGAATGGAGAAGCCACCCAGGTTGGAGTTCCAAACCACCTCATCAATGACCCCATGACGAATAATAGGCAAATCAACATTTCTAATCTCCAACAGCTCCCAAGTAACAAAATAAGGACACCTCCACCCGTCGCCATCGATAAAGTCAGCCACTCTAGCTTTATGATTACTATCCACATCATAAACAAGTCTATCAGCGAACCAAGCGGGTGCCAGTTGTCGTACCACACAAAAGTATCCTCCCTATTGCCAATTCTGGACTTGAAGAGAGGCTAACCCTCGTCCCTCAATTGCATCAGCTTTCTCCAACTCTAAGAGGAATCATTTGGGATATTAACGGCCCAAATACTTCTATTCTTAATCTTGTAAACATTACACCACTTGACCCACAAGCAATCCTTCTTACTACACAAGTTCCACAGTAACTTGAGAATAACATCTTTGTTCCATAACTCTACATTCTTGATACCTAAACTCCCCCTCCTCATGTATGCAAGTCAGATCTTTCCAAGCAACCTTTGCCCCGGTGTGCTTAGATTCAATGCCATTTTATAAGAAATCTTTCATGAGCTGGTCAATTCTTCTAATAACCCCTTTAGGCAGAATGAAAAGGCACGACCAAAAGACCTGAATACCAAAAAGACATAATTGATCAATTGAAGTCTACTAGCAAAATTACGAAACTTGATAGGTTTGGTGCAAAATTGGAAAAGGGGGATGTTGGGATACATAATGGTGACAAGTGTCACTTCTATCGCTTTGAACTTTGGGAAAAGGTAGTTTGGGTTGAGACAGTGCTTCAACCCGATGCTTCTCTGTATAATACTCCTCAAAACGGTTTTGAAACTTTGGCAGGATTTTCAGATTGAGGATTTATTATTTGGATGGAAAGGTTGTTGAAGTATTTTTATAATGTTTATCTTTGTTTGGAACATTTTAGTGTAGGGAAGATACTTTGGATTAATGTTTTGAATGATAGTTCTTAAATTTTAGTGTAGGAAAGATACTTTTGGATTAATGTTTTCGATGATAGTTATTAAATTTTGTACATGCTTATTTTTGTCATTAATCTTGCTTGCTATGTTAGGTAAAACCTTTTAAACTATGCCAATGCAATGTTTTATCTTTGCATTGCCGATCCCAAGCTCGGATAAAGGAGGACGGGAGAGGTGATTGGTTCTGTAAAAGTATTTATATGACAAAGATGTGATTACTGAAGATACCATTCTTTATTGGTTCCGTAAAGGAACGAGTCCCAAGGGCAGGTGTGCAAAACCATCCTTATATTTTATTGACTTTAATATATTATTTGCTCCATAAAACAGTGATGACATGGATTCGATTAACCGAATCGTCTTCGGATCGGATCCGGATAGTATTATCCAAATGCTTATCGTGATTATATTATGGTTTCTACAAAGTGGCTTGAACTGAACCTGCTCTATTGGTTTCTCTTATTTTATTAGTGTCCAAATTCATTGCTTGCTTCTACCAAAGGTATGTAGTAATTGTTGTTGAGTCGTGCCTTTAAGCACGGGCAAAACCCAAATATGAACCTAATACAATTATAAAAACTTTATAATTACATATACGTACTATGAGCTGTAACTCATATATTTTTTTAATGGTATTTCATTGTTGCTATTAATTTTCCTCAGCAATTTTTTTTATAGATTTGATCTTTTGTTTGTCATAGGTACTTTTAAATAGTAATTTAAAGTGCATCCAACAAACTAGCTATAGCTACAAATATTTCTCTATGCGCTGCAATATAATTTAATCAACCAATGTTGAGTTACTCTTAGTTTTGAGACTATGCAAATGTACTCAACAATAATATATGTTTGGTGTCTTTTGTTTATGCATAACGTACCTGATCTAATTACGATTATATGACTGATATTTGTATGCTAATTCAATGGTAAAGAATATTTATAAATGTGAATATGTATTGGTGTTAAAAAATTTGACAGAAACTACTAGGTGAAGGACCACGAAATCCATATGCGTCATTAATGAGCTCAATTATTATGCACTCTCATTTGGATGATTATTAAAGTTTTCCTCTATTATGATATAGAATGATTGAATTGTTCTATTTCATAAAATTTAACCTATGGAGGTTTCAGCTATTTAGGCTGTCTGTTCCAGAACAAAGCATAAGCAGCACATGTGTATTATACCCCCGATACATAATTTAAGCTTTAGTCTTAAGTTAGTTTTGAAATTGATATGATAACTTATGTCTATTAATTTGTATTCAATATTTACTCCACGTGAGACTTTGAAAATCACTGAAATTTAATAGCTGGAAATTGATATGATAGCTTTTCTCTATTAATTTGCTCTATAATTGTCTTATAGTCTTGGTATTAACTAGCTCCATCCGTTTCTTTCTCTGTCAACGTCCCTATATTTCAACTTAGTAACCTAAATTTGTTATTTTAGTCCCTGCTCGGAGTCCTTATATATATACAAGTAGATTTACAGTTGTTTTTGTATGTAAGGGACATAGGCTTTATTGTTGTTTTTCGTAGTTAGTAATTTTATTCCACTGTCCCTTTAGGGATTAATGGACCATTTTGTATATTTACAGCTTATAGCCTCTACTACGAGTTAGGTTTGAGGGATACCCTTACTTCAGGATGATAATTGAGTGTGATCAAGGAGCGAGCTCCAACCACCCCCACTAGTATCTGCCACGAGTTAGAATTGTTAGGACAAGTCTTTTTTTTTTTGGTAAATAAGAATGTTATAAAATGAAAGAATATACAAGACAGAAAAGGGGGCATACCCCCTTAGGATCCAATTTCGTAGATGAAATTAATCCAAGCATAGGAAAAACAAGCAGGACCTACTATCCAAAACAAAGAGATCAGGGTCATGACAATTAGCTACTAAGCAAAAGAGACTCATCAAGTCCCCAGTTCATACAAATAAGCCAATTATTAAAGTTTCTTCTAGATTTTGGCCATTTAGAAGACTTGCACTTGACAAAAAGGAGATCTCATCCATGATATCAGCGTGATTAGATCTCGTGTTCTTGAAAATCCTGTTATTCCTTTCCATCTAAATGTAATAGGTGACTGCAACAAAGGAAGCTCTTTTAATCTTCGCATTGATGTTCTTCCCCTTGAAGTTGGTGGCAGCATCCTGAATTACTTCCTCCTAGGTGGTAGTTCGTTTTTTTGTGTGAGTTATTGTACTTGATGTCCTCCGAGATTGTGTTGGAGAAGCTGTAGTTGAAGAAAAGATGGTCTCGGTTCTCACTGGCATTATCACAAAGAACACACATGTTGTCATTAGATATCCCCCATTTAAGAGTTTTATCCCTTGTATTGATAGCATATTTACAAACAAGCCATAGGATTAACGCACATTTAGGAATTTACTACTGTTCCAAATAATAGAAGTCCACTCAGTGGCAAGAGGTTGATGTCTTATAGAATTCCACGTAGAATTAATAGTAAACAAGCCATTAGGCATAGGACTCCACTTAACCTTATCCTCCTTGTTGACGTTGATGTTTGGGAGGGTGGAATTTTTTAATCTCTTTAAGCTCCCACGTTACAGTAACTGGACGAGACCAATTCCCATTCTGAATGTAGTCCGTAACTTTAGCCTTGTGGTTATTGGCTGCATCATATATGGTACGATAGCCATATCGTGACCAAAGCGGGCCCTTGGGTGCCAATGGTCATGCCAGAAAAAAAGTGTTAAGACCATTGCCAATAACAAATTTGATTAGAGGGCGGCGAAATTTGCTTTTTAGTTTCATGAGTTTGTTCCATGTCCAGGACGCATCGGTTGGAGCCTATATATGCCATAGGATTATACCTTTGACCCATAGCATATCTTTCTTGGTTCATAGATTCCATAGGTGCTTGAACATAATGGCTTTATTCCATACATAAGTATCCTTTATACCGAGGCCACCTTCAATTTTTGGGCAATAAACATCACTCCACTTAACTTTTGCTCCAGTTTGCTTCATATCCGGAGCAGTCCAAAGGAATATTCTTAACCTGGTGTCAATGTCTTCAGTAGTTCTTTTGGGTAATATAAAGATGATGGCCCAATAGATTTTTGCATGCTGAAGATAACATAAATAACAAGGTTTAGTCTACCGACGTAGCTTAAAAATCTATTCGTCCAGTGCTTGATTTTATTGGTTATTTTCTCAATAAGAGGGAGAAAGTCAACATGCTTCACCTTGGTGGAGATGAGTGGAATCCCAATGATGGGGAATTGGCCACATTGGAATCCCAATAAGTTGGAGAGCGTGGCTTTATCAGTGTCTGGAATCCCAGCAGTAAAAAAGTAACATTTAGCAGGGTTGGGGTGGAGACGAGACATGGAACTAAACTCCTGGATTGCAACATTAATGACGGCAAGAGAATTTACATCAAATCCTGCTAAGATAAACAAGTCATCAGCAAAACAAAGGTGATTAATTTGAAACCCGTTGCATTTAGGGTGTAAGTTAAAATGTGGAGATCTTGTGTGAAGATCAAGAAGGCCAACAAATGCCTCCATAATGAAAAGGAATTGAAAGGGGGAAAGGGGATCGCCTGATCGTATCCCTTTTTAGCCTTAAAGAAGCCATGTGTGGATCCATTTAAGAGTATGGAGAACATTGGAGTAGTAACGTACTCTTTGATCCATCCAATGAAAGTAGGAGGGAAGCCCATATGATGGAGAACATGAAATAAGAAATCCCAGTTCATAGAATCATAGGCTTTAAGAATGTCAGCCTTTATAGCACATCTAGGTGGACCATTGTTCCTATGATAATTTCGCATCAGCTCTTGCATGACGAGGATATTATCCCCAATGGATCTTCCATGAACAAAGGCGAATTGTCTGTCATTTATAAGGTGGGGAATGTAAGGTTGGATCCTATTCACAATCACTTTGGAGATTCATTTGTAGATTGTATTGCAGCAAGCTATTGGTCTGGAATCATGCATGGTGGATAGAGTTTTGGTTTTTGGGATTGACACAAGGTTGGTGCAATTCCATTGTTTGAGTAAGGTGTTATTTTGGAAAAAAGAGGCCACAACCTTAGTTATCTCATTTCCAACAATATTCTAATTTTGGGAGAAGAATTCAGTGTTGAATCCATCAGGATCAGACGCCTTGTCCTTTCCAAGATTAAAATAAAGCCTCCTTTATTTCCTCATTTGTTACTGGAGAGATGATGTGGTTAGCCTTCTCCAGAGAGAGCTTTTTTTAAATAGCATGGTTAAGGATGTGAGGATTAGTGGTTGTGTTATTCTGCCCCAAGAGGTTTTTGAAGAGTAGAACAACTTCATTTGTCACTTGTATATGTCCCTCAATTTTGTGCCCATGATGGTTCTTGATACTTAGAATTTTGTTCCTACATATATTGCCTCTAACTCTAGCATGGAAGAAACTAGTGTTAAGATCACCCTCTTACAACCATTTGGTTCTTGATTTTTGTTTCAGGAAGTCTTCTTTTGGCATACAACATTCAACATAAACAGCTCTAGCATTCTTTTCATCATTTTGAATCCTGTTGTTACTGCCCCCACTATGGAGTTGATTCTGGAGGTGCACCAGTGAGGCCTTAACATCACCGGTTTTCTTGGTGATATTGCTGTAGAAATTCTGGTTGAAGCCTCTTAAAGTGTGCTTGACCATCTCAAGTTTCGTGGAAACTTGATACATTGGGCTGCCATCAACATTTCTCCCCCATGCTTCCTCTAGAACAGTGTTAAAATTATTATGCAACATCCAATAGTTGAATAATTTGAATGGATTGGTAACATTTGGAGGTTGAGGTATGATGGTGGTAATGACAGGGAAATGATCAGATAGCCCTTGGCATATAACCTCAACTTGGTAGTCAGTGAAGTTGGATCTCCACCCATCATTTATGAGGACCCTATCAATTTTAGTTTGAATGATGTTCTCTTCATTGTGACTTCGTGACCAGGTGAACAGGCCTCTGGTGGTCATATCTTCCACTTGAATATTGTAGAGACACTGATTAAAGACATTCGCAACATTGACATCAATATCAAGAAGGCTGTTCTTTTCATCTCTAGCCCTGACCACATTAAAGTCACCCATAAGAATCCAATTTTGGTTTGGGATAGAAAGGTAGTTGGTTTCAAGGTAAGTCCAGAGGGGGGTTCTTTGAGCAGGTAGGTTAAAGGCATATACAAAGGTAGTAAAGAAGGTTTGATAAAGGCTTAAGGAGGTAATGAAGCAGGTTATGGTTTAGATGGTAGTAGAAATGGTTTGCACTTTGAAATGGTTTGGGTTCATCCCCACTATAATTATGGCAACTCCACCGTTAATTGGGCAATTATTTATAGTATCCCATTGAGGTAAGCTGTTCCTGGTAGCATTAAGTAAGTTGCTTCTTCTGATTTTGGTCTCAACAAGGCAAATGAGGGAGAGGTTGCACTCTTTGACGAGTTTCCTAACTTCCTGCTATTTTGTGGGGGAGTTTAAACCCCTGATATTCCAAGTAGCTAGATTAATCATTGAGATTGATTTGGATTAATGGAGTGTTGACACTGGTATTAACTATACCCTGCATCCTCTTTAGAAGTTTCTTCTTCTTCTGTTTCTTGGATAAATTTGGATAAACTTTGCTGCCTTTACCCTCATTGTTTTTTATTTTTAAAACTAATCGAGAGGGAGTTGGTGTAGCATCAGTGTCACATGCTTCCTCTACCTCATATAGGCCGTCAAGACTGTTAGCTACTATATGGGGTATTATATTGTTTTGTATTTGTTCCATTTCAGCTGCGTTTGTAGAAGGAGTGTCAGTGTGGATTGGGATTGGGATTGGTTCAACTATACATGCCTCTTCACAGTCCTGTAGAGTATCAAACCTATTGGTTGTGGTAAGGGGAACCTCTTGTGTTTGGTTAGGTGGTTCTAAAGATGTAGACTCAGTAGGACGAGTTTTGGCATTTGCAGGTTTAGGGTTTTTTTCCTGTCTTTTACGACCCACTATTTCCCATTCATAATTTTGAGTAACATCTGTTTCAGCAACCTTGGGTGGAGCCTATTTTTGCACCCAAACTCTCGACATGTGAGGACATTTTGATATTTTTTGGCCAAAGATAATACAGTTGGAGCATGAGTACGGCACGCCTTGGTATTCCACAATAATCTCAGTAGTTTCGCCATCATCGTGTTGCAGGTTGATGGTTTGGGGGTATCTACCATTGGCTTTAACTTCAATACAGATTCTAGCATAGCTGAGAGTATCCCTCTTTTCTGTGGCTGCATCTGCATATAGCGATTTACCTATGGCGCTGGCAATATAGCTTAGACTGTCTTCTGTCCAGTATTGGATGGGCACATTGTGGAAACGAACCCATATAGGAACAGACTTACTGAGGTCTTTGTTAGCCTTAAAGCTGGGTTGCCATTGTTTTAGTATGATGGGGTTTCCAACAAAGTGCTATGGGCCATTTGTGATCTCTATCCTCAACCTCCTTAAATTTGAATAGAAAGAAACCATTTTCATGGGGGATTACCTGTAAGAGACCATGTTTGTCCCATAGTTTGTGGGCAAGGTTGTTGATCAAGGAGTATGGCAACCTTCTGCCAATGAAGTAACCCACCGAACTATTGCACCACATTGCTTTTTCGATTTCTGCCACCTCAATAGGTGGTTTAACCAAAGGAATACCATTTACCATTTTTAGTTTGTGGTAAGATAGATTGAGGGTAGGTGTACGTTTGGGGGCTACCACCTTACTCCAAGACTTGAAAGTACCACTAATATGAGGTTTAGGATCTGTACGAATATCCAACTCAGCAGTAGTGGATACTACAGCTGTCCCGTCGCATTTATGTGCGATTTGATTAATGGTATTAGGGTGATAGGGTTCTTGTGTTGTTCCGCTGAAAATTAGGGAGTCGGAACTGTTACCTTGTAGCGCACATTCTCCAGTAACTCTCGAGTGGTTTTCTACAGCCAGAACCAACTGGTGGTTTGGGTTGTCAGTTCTTTCGTTTGAAATAGCTCCACTGTTGGAAGACTGGTTTTCCTCATTACCTTTAATTTCCTCGGGCGTGAAGCCTTTTCTCAAAAGAAAATTGAGATAGCGATTTTTCTCTACATTTAACTCTTTCATTATTTCCACATCAGTAACATTAATGAAGTTTCCATGTTTCTCATTCTCATTGGTTTGCATGGATGCCAAGCCCATAACAACGTCGGTTTCAAGTATCTTACCTTCCTCAATGACCTCGCTATTGTGGACTATGGGAGTAACATCATAAGAGAGTTGGACAACACTATCTGGCTTGGGGCTAGCAGCCCGAGCTCCATTGAAGATGGGTAGGTTACTAACCTTTATCGTCGTGTTGGTTGGCAGGCTCAACGGGGGGGGGGGGGGGGGGGGGGGAGGGGTGAAGAGGCCATGAGGCGGTTAGCATGTGCAAGAAGGGCTAGGGGTGGTGTTTGGTTGGTAGTTGTGTTGGGTTTTGGTTAGGAGGGGTTTAGAGAGAATGGAGAGAATTTTTAGGTTGTGAATGTGTTTTTTAAATAATAATAAAAATGAATCATTTAGGACACGTCTCTTGTTTTCAAGATACATAAATATCTTGTATATAATTATGTGCTTTTGATTTTTTTTAATGATGAACAGATATAAATGCTCATTGAAATAGGTTATTAAAAATAATATATGTTATAGTGCAACTTTGGCTTGTTCTGTGTTGGTTTATATAAAGAAAGAAAAAAAGAAAAGAATGCATGTGAAGAGGCACCCACTGTCATTTAGAATAAATAAAAGTCGTGTCTATTAGAGGGTCATGTTAACCCCAATTTGCGTAGTAGGGTCAAACTTTCTCTACTTTACCTTTCTTGGTTCATTAAACTTCTTCTTATATTCTCTCCAATTATCACCTAATTAAAACTCCCAACAAAAGGGAAGCATGTTTACTCGTCCTTTTTATTGTTCTACACCTTTACATGTGATTCAAAATTTAAAATACATTGTTTATTCTCTTATGTTTGTTAATTTTATTGCATGTAGTATTGGATACGACACAATTATTTGGGTCCATTCTTCATAGGTAAAGATTTTACAAATTTATTAATAGTATGTCGTTCTGATGGCCAATCTTATTGCAATCGGCAATCGTGTTTGATTATTTTAATTTGTATATCTTTTCTATGATTTGGTACTGACGATGTTGAAGGCGTAGAATCTATACGATGGAAAGCTCAATAGAAGATAAGTGCGAAGGGTGTTGATCCCCCGAACACCCCTGTTCGCGCATTTACAGAATGTGGACTTGAAGTTTCACAAACTTCCTGTGCTACTTGTAAGTGATATACGATGCAACCAAAAGAACTTAAAAGGGGAGGTAGGAGATGATAAACTATTTCTATAAACAAATACTTTGTGCATAGACTAATGCATAGGCATGACACTATTTATAATATTATTTCATAAACATGTTGTTTATTGCCATTTTCACTCAGGTCAAAATATCTACCAAGCCTGAGGGTCAAGGTGAAAGAAGCTTAGAATGACATCTAAAGGTAGTGCAAAATGCAAAAGAGTTACAAGCAGTGGCTAGAAATAAAAAAAATTATCCCCTCCGAATTCAAATACTCATAACATATTAAATTGTACTGTTACTAATTTCATAGGTCAACTAGTTGGTCCTATCTCATTACTTGACTAATAAGATTATTGATACACCATTTGTGTACTGTTTGTGTCACCACGCCTGATACCCCATTTTCAGTTTTCCTACATTAAACAGATCTCGACAGACGTTTTCTATTCGTCTGTATCTATTATGCTATTTTTCAACTCTATTAATGTAAATATTAACCAATATTTTCATTGTCCATGAAACATTATGAATCTACGCCTTCCCTGTAAAAGGTTATTCATACTACTCTCATGTTTTCTTTTGTCTCATATGTTTCCTATGTGCAGATCAATTTGGTGAAGGCATATTTGAGGGTGAAGGGAAGGAAAGTTCCTTCCAGTTAATATGGTCTTATTCAAAGTTTTTTTTTTTTGGTAATTAAAGTGTATTAGAAACAAAAGACCCAAATATACAAAGGCCAAAAGGCCAAAGAGTCAGCTAGATACATGCATCTAGAGACCAACGATCTAAACATTTAGTCATACAAGAGAGAGTTGGGTAATCCCCATAAATTACAAGTCATCCAGTTGGAGTAAGATCTTCGATATTTCTTCCAATAGCTAGATTTTCCTCGCACCATTTCCTCGATGCTCCTAATCACCTTGGACGTTGTGGCCAATCCCTTGTTATGGAGCCTACTATTTCTTTCCTGCCACAGACAATAGATGGTGGCAGAGAAGGAAGTGGTCTTAATCCTGGATTTTAGGTCAATCCCTTTACTATCAGCAACAGCCTTCCTGATCTCAATATCCCACCGTCCCATAGCTCTATAAGATTGGTTCCTAAATAGAATCTCATCCCAAACAATTTTGGAGAATGGGCATTCCATTAAGATGTGCTTAATAGTCTCAATCCCAGAGTTACAAAGCAAACAGGCTTTATTATCGACAACTCCCCAATCAAAGAGTTTATCTTTAGTCACTAAAGCCTTTCTGCAAGCCAACCAAAGAATGAAAGAACACTTTGGGATACTCATCTTGTTCCAAACCATCCCATGCCATTGAACTTCATTCCCCCTAGAATAGGTGGACTCATATGCAGACGCAATAGAGAAGTTACCCGACCTGTTAGGAGTCCACTTTACACTATCAGAGGTCATAGGATTTATAGAAGGCAGGGGAGAGTTTTTGATATCATTCAGCTCCCAAGTGGTAGAAGCTGGCCATTTCCAATTGAACCCATCAATGAATTCAGAGACCTTAGCCTTGGAGTTGCTAGCATCATCATATATGGTTCTATCCCCAAAAAGAGGTTGAAGAGGGCCAAGGTGGTGCCAATTATCATGCCACATGAACGTATTCCTGCCATTTCCAATAACAGCCTTAACCATGAGTCTACATTCCTCTCTAGCTTTAAGAATTTTCCTCCAGCTCCATGAAGAGTCTTGAGGAATTGGGATTGCCCATATGCTTCTCCCTTTTATCTTATAAGTATGACACCACTTGACCCAAAGACTATCCTTTTTGTTGAAGAGGTTCCAAAGGTTTTTCATCACTGCAGCCTTGTTCCAATGAGTCAGGAACTTTATTCCCAGACCCCCTTCCTTTTTAGTCTTGCAGACCTCATCCCATGCCACTTTAGCTCCACTGTGCTTGAGCTCAGGGCCTGTCCATATGAACTCTCTAATACATTTCTCAATAGCCTTCACCACACTTTTAGGTAGAATAAAGATCGATGACCAATAAATTTGGGAACTAAACAGGACAGAAATTGCAAGCTGCAATCTGCCTGCATAACTCAGGAATCTAGTGGTCCAGCTTTTGACTTTATTAGTAATTTTGTCGATAAGAACCAAACAATCCACATGCTTGAGTCTAGTAGAGATGAGGGGGACTCCCAAATACTTGAAAGGAGGCTGCTGGTGGGAGATGCCCAAGGAAGAAGACATAGAGCTGATAATTTCAGCATTCACTCCAGAACAGTAAAAATTACTTTTAGCCAGATTGGGGATTAACCCACTATAATCAGCAAATTCCTCAAGCGCATCCTTAACACAATCCACAGATTGGGTATCACCATTGCAGAAAACCACCAGGTCATCCGCGAAGCACAGGTGGTTAATATTAATTTCTTTGCACTTGGGATGGTAAATGAAGGTATCTCTGCTAGCATACTTATCAAGAATACAAGAGAGGGCCTCCATCACAATAAGGAAAAGAAAGGGGGATAGGGGATCTCCTTGCCTCAGCCCCTTTTTGCCTTCAAAGAACCCATTTAGAGACCCATTCAGACTAATAGAGTACCAGACAGAGGAAACACATGCCTTAATCCAAGAAACAAACCTGGGAGGGAAGTTGATTTGGATAAGAATGTCAAATAGGAACTCCCAATCCACCGAATCATAAGCCTTCATAATATCAATCTTCACAGTGCATTTAGGAATGTTAGAGTCCCTGTGGTAATTCCTCATCAATTCTTGCAGCAGGAGAATATTATCAGTGATAGATCTCCCCTGGACAAAGGCAGCTTGGCTTTCATTAATCAATTGAGGCATAAGAGGCTTGAGTCTAAGGGTAAGAATCTTGGAAATACACTTATAAATCGTGTTGCAGCACGCAATGGGTCTGAAATCAGCCATAGAGTTTGGGTTAGGAACTTTGGGGATCAGAGCAAGAGAGGTGGTATTCCATTGTCTAGGCAAGTAGCTGTGGTTAAAAAAATGATGAATAGCTTCCATCACATCATCCCCCACAACATCCCAATTCTTCTTAAAGAAGGCAGCACTGAAACCATCAGGGCCAGGAGCTTTGTTGGAGGCAATGGAGAACATAGCATTTTTAATCTCAATATCAGTTATGGGGGCAGTAAGGTTAGGCCACTGCGAAGGATTCAGCTTCCTTTTCATGATCGTAGGGATAGTGGTAGATCTCCTTCTCTGACTCCCCAACAAATTAGTGAAAAAATTTATGGCCTCTTCACTCACTGCCTCAATGCCATCAATAGTGACTCCTCTCTCATTCTGTATGCACAAGACTTTTCTTCTGGAGGTGTTTGCTTTTACTTTATTATGGAAGAAGCTTGTGTTCATATCCCCTGACTGCAGCCAATTGATTCTAGCCTTTTGCTTGTAGTAGGCCTCTTCAGCAGCGCGTAAGGAGCTATAGAGAGTAGCACACTCATGTTCATCCTTCCTAAGCCTGCTATTGGAACCATCACTGTCCAGGTAGCGCTGGATATGATCCAACTTATCTTTAGCGACCCTCACACGCTCAGAGATATTGGAGTAGAACTTATGGTTAAAAAGTCTTAAAAGAGGTTTAAGTCTTCTAAGTTTGTGGGAAAGTTTAGCCATAGGGAATAGCTGACATTCCTCCTGCCAAGAGGTCACAAGCGTGGGCATAAATTCAGCATTCTTCATCCAATAATCAAAGAATTTGAAGGGTTTTGGCTTGCTTGGTTGGTTGATAAGAGAAATCACAATGGGGCTATGATCAGAAACCCCTGGGCATAGGTAGGTGGCATGGGAATCAGGGAAAGAAACACTCCATTGCGAGTTATGGAGAACTCTATCAATTCTGGTTTGAGTATTCTCAATCCCCTCACTTTTGTTACTCCAAGAGAACCATAGCCCCGTGGCTAGCATATCATCCATCATTATCTCAAATAGGCAGTTATTAAAGTCAGCAGCAGCCCTAATATCAATTCCCAGCCTACCACTTTTATCCTCTCTGTTTCTAACAGTGTTGAAATCCCCCATAATGATCCATTGGCTATTGTCTGTGAGGTTGTGGTTCTGTCTAAGGAAACTCCAAAGAGGAATCCTTTCAATAGGAAGATTAAGGCCATAAACAAAAGTAGCATAGAAAAACTTGTTGACCCCCACACACTTGATCTTACAAAAAAGAGCTTGGGGATGGGATAAGAGAATCTCCACATCAAATGTAATTGGGTCCCATGCTAAGATCACTCTAGCTACCCCACCATTATCTGGGCAGTTGTGACTATACTTCCAATTCCAGAAGCAACTGGCAGCCACCTTGGCAATGTGGTTCCTTCTAACTTTAGATTCAAGGAGACAAACAAGGCTTAACTTATTATCATAAATCAACTTCTTCACTTCCTGCTGTTTGTGAGGGGAGTTGAGACCCCTAATGTTCCAGGACACAATCTTGGTCATTTGAATTGTTGTTTGGTACCCCCCTTCTTCTTCTTCTTCCCCTTAGAAGATAGGGGAGATTCATCAGTCTTGATTTTGGTAGACAGCTCATCCACAGCTTTAATCTTTAGCACAATACCAGAAGGCAAGGGAGTAGTCTCCGCCGTGTAGTCCTAAGAATCTATATCCAGTAAGGCTTCAAACGAGTTGGTGGAAGTAGATTTGGGGGAGTTAAGTTTGGGTATGGGGTTTGGTTCAGTAGCAGCTTCCAATATAGGGGGGTTAGAGTTGGAAGTTGTTTCAATAGCAGCTATGCACAGGCTTGAGTCCTTTAGACCAGGTTTATTTTTGCCTCCTACGGTTTTCCATCCATCATGGTTAGGCTCTTCCACAGTTGACTTTGGAGGAATGGTTTCCCCTCTCACTCCCTTATCCTTCTTCGTGCACTTTACAGTTGTGTGACCAAAGGCGATGCAGTGGCTGCAAGAGTGAGGCATTGCTTGATATTCAACCTTAATCTGAGAAAATTCCCCATTTTCCATTTTCAAGTCAATGGTTGTGGGGAATTTCTTTTGAGGTTTTATCTCAACACAGATACGGGCATAGCTTATTCTCCTCATTTCTTCAGTGATAGAGTCAGCATATAATGGAACACCAACAGCAGATGCTATGTAGCTTAAACCTTCTGCAGTCCAAAACTGCATAGGGACATTGTGAAACATGACCCAAACTGGAACTCTCTCAATATCTTCTTTAGCAAAGTTGCACTCCGGATACCATTTCTGCAGGATAATGGCATTACCAACAAAATGCCAAGGCCCATTTTCCACCACCTCATCCCTACAATTCTGGTTATCAAACATGAATATGTAGTGTCCTTGATCATTGGCTATTACTTTACTTAACCCATGCTTATCCCAAATTCTATGGGCAATGTTCTTAACTAGAGAATAGGGAAGATTCTTACCCAAAAAAAATCCCACAGCAGCACATTCCATCTGGGAGTACCCAAGTTTGGCCACTTCTATAGGAGGATTAACTTGAATCCTATCATCAACAATAGTAGGTTTGTGGTATTGGAGAATAAATTTAGGGTCATTCTTAGGGTCACTCCTACTTGTGATGACTGACTTCCACGATTTGTTAGGTTGTTTAATCTCTTCCTTAATTTCTCTGCCCACATTCTCTGTTCCACTTGTGCTTCCAATGTTTCCCACCTCCAGTGATTGCGTCAGTGGTGTGGTAGCCTTAATTATTGGGCATTTTGTACTTTTTCCCAACTGTTCACAAGGAGGTTTCAGTGAATACCTGGCGTGCATTATGTCGTCATGAGACAGACCCATGCTTTCGATGAAATTGGCATATGCCCTTTTCTCCACAACCAAATCATTCATCTTGTCTCCATTGGGAGTAGCTGCGATGTGGTCTTCAACAGTACCAATTTGGCCTTCTTCCATTCCTTCCATAGCATCATCACAGACTTCACCACCACGAGGAACAATGACATTTTGGGCATGTTGGTTAATTGTGGACACTCCAGCAGATGTGGGGGAAACCATGGTAGTGGGAGTAACAACTGTAGAAGGAGAGTAACTAGGGGTGGACCTAATGCTAGGGCTGAGTTTAGACATCGCTGTTAAGCTGGGTGGAAGTTAGGGCTGGGTTAATTTGGCTAGACGGATTCTAGAGAGAAGGAGGAGCATTATTGAAACGTATCTAAATCTAAAGTTGGATCCAAAAGTCTTATTCAAAGTTGGTACCCCAAAATCCATTATAAGCTGTAAACATTTTATGGACTAGTTATCGGTGCATGTGTAATCCAATTTAATCTCGAAAATTTAAAATTACTCGACCATTTCAATAAGTTACTATTTTTTTATATTGTAAACTATGAAAATGTAAATAATATGTTAAGAAATGACTAAAATTATAACATACAATATAGGCTTCTATATTTTCTTTGCTATCTTAAATCCCCTTGTAATAATGTTCCACAACCAAACTGTTTCACACGAAGTTCAATAAACTATGTTCACAAACCTCTCTGATGTTAATTTAGATTTAATGTTTGTAAGTTAGAACCATTTGATGGATATTGTCATGAATGGTTTGGTTGCATTTCTCCATCTTCACCACGGTATCTGAAACACAAAACATCCTTTAATCAGTTTAAATCTATACTATAAAAAAGAAATTCCTGATTTTGAGAATTGGTAGAATATGGTATTGTGGCCATCCTGAACGAGATAGCGCGCTGAGCCTCCTCTCTCTCTACCTCCCTCTCGAAGGGGGAGGTGGAAAAGGAAGGGGGATAGAAAGGTCTCACACCCTTACTTAGGAACGCTTCAGCCGTCGTCGGTGTGGGGTAAATGTAAAGAGAGGGAGTCACCAGCCTATTTTGCACAAAACAGGCAATTAAACATGTTGCCGCCTTGATAGAGCGGCATCAAAGACAAACTGATGCATACAAAACTAATAGTTCGAAGGTTCGGGGGCTAAGTTATGGAATAGGAAGGTGTTAGGCACCCATCCCGCCCTTTCGGTCTCTCATGGGATTGTGTTATTATTTTTCTTTATTTCTCCGTGAAGTGTGTGCGTGTATATATAATAGAGATCGGAATCGTTCAACTCATACCATGGGAAAGGTAGAGTGAGGTCATCCATATTAATGTTCCCAAAATAATATATATAGAAAATATGATTTGTGCATTTATCGCGATATTGATCGTTATTATGAAACGACAATATGTGTTAAATAAAATGCTAATAAGGATAATATGTATATTAATGCAAGAATATGATAATTATGAAAATGAGGGATACCTTCAAGTGTCCTTTGGACTGCTCCCGGGTCTGGAAGTTGACTTTGGGAAAAATATGGCTCGAAAGCGCACTGTGACACCCCGCCTAATTAAATATCGGGTGATCAGTCCTTTATTAAATTAAAATCAAGGTGAACGGTTGGTTCATTCTTAGCATCACTGTCACAAAATAAATATTTCCAATTTAAACACCCTAAATAATTAAGCTAAGTGTCAAAACAATTTAAAGTCTTATTCCAATTTATTAAATTCCAACGTGAAAACCTTTTTAAATAATCATTGGTTTAAGAATCACATAAATGCTATGGATGGCAATCAACACAAAAGAATTAAGCCATCTAGATTAACCAAACCAAGTTAAAGAACCATAAATTAAATCATCCTGACAAGAGTTAACTCGCAATGAGTACTGAATACTGGAAATATAAATAAGTACAAATCTCTGACAAATCCAAACGGAATAGGAAATCGGGTGACACTCTCTTGTAACAATCGAAACAGAATAGGAAATTGGGCAAAACATGCCCTAACTATGAAGAACTAAAACAAAAACTGAATCAATGAAGAGGTCGTCTAAATCAACGACCTGCAACTCCCCCATAAGCTGTAGCACGTCCAATCCAAAGAACCTATGCCCGACTCCCCTGTGGGTGGGCACCTGTAATACATACATATATATACAAGAGAGAGAAAAATGACGGAAGATGGGTCAGAGCCCGAGTGTAAAACAGTTTTAAAATAGTTTAGCAAGTATTTAAAATGCTTACCGGCTAATGTAACAACCATGTTAGTATGCGACACTCTCTTGAGAATTCTCACCTCTCATCTAGTGTGCACGCCTAGCATACTTCTAAATCTCATAAGTCTATGATATTTAGTAAGGCTATGATATTTAGTTTAGAGATCACTCTCTTCATGATTACTTATGTTACTTAGAATATCTCAGTACCGTTACAAAGTTACCGAACACTTACTATAAAGTTTGGAGCATTTATTCAATACTTATACGCACAATAGAAGATTTCCATATATACATATATATATTAATCACTCATATAGTATATACACTATCGGCATCCCACATAATGAAGGGAAATACTAAGGGAAATACTAGTTCGGAATCACTCTCGAACTGTATTAACACAGTACACACAAAATGAAGGCGAAGCATAGTTCCAAGTCACTAAGTGGTCAGCACATACCCCTCACGTCTCTTAGGACCGTCTGACTATCATTATTAGATAGCCTGTACCAATGAATCCTATGTTCTAGGGTACAAGTCAATATCCCCCATAAAGGTCCCATCGAGATAAGACTGTCCCGACGCGGCAACCTCTGTGATAGCAAGTAGCGCGGGAATGATTATTCATAAATATAGTATTTAATATACGTACACAGTCACACGGCCATATATATAGATATTCACACTTTCCAATTAGGTTCTCCCACGACCCATAATTATTATTAACCGTACTTAGTACAATTTTACTCGATTATCTCGCAATAAGGATTCATCTCTTTTATTCTCAATTATAATAATTTCATACTTACTTCTCATCTCTCAAAGCATTCTCTATTACTAAATATAATTTTAATAGGCACACCCTCTTTAACCTTATGGTCTAAGTCTTTCACAAGTCTCTCAATTCTTTAGTGCATGTACGGACAATTTCCAACGTGTGACGAAACCCCTCGTTACCACAATTTCATCCCATATAAAATTTCACTCAACGGAGTCTACTTAGACCCTAATGGTCCTCTTCATGACCTATTATACTCTTTAAATGATATTCAAGAGTTCCTATGTATTTTATCCGGATAAAACAAAAAGGGGAAAGACATGCAGTTTTCCAAGAAGGGCCAATCGATCGAGGAAAGGGGTCGATTGATCGATCCGTCGATCGATCGACACTCTTGGGTCGGTGGATCGATCAAGCAGTTCTTGCCCTGAAAACTATAAATTCGACCATCGCGTTTCATCCAAAAATTTTCTCCAAAACACCATTAATGATCCCCAAACTCCCAAACAAGTTTACTACTGATTACATATACCTATATACATGATTTCCTATATGAAGCATGTACAAATTCATCAAAGGTATCGAGTTAAATGGATAATTTATCATAATTATCAAGAACCCTAATTTCACATTAAATTTCCAATCTTCAATTCTTTTTCCAGATTTCTCACTTCGAAACCAATACAATTTCGTGGGTAATCCTCTACATGTGTTGAGATTTCCAGAATATATTTATTTCCTCTAAACATTTGATTTAAATTCCCTACATCATCAGTTTCTTCCATAAAACATATAATTAACAATCCTATTCTAACATGGGTGAAACATTAACTAGAAAAGGAGAAAGATAGATACTTTCCTGGGATTCGAATGTCTGATTTGTTGGTGATAAGGATATGGCTAGGTTTCTCGTCTTATGATCTATGTTTTGGTGGTGGTGGTGGTGCAATTGAATTGGTTCTTGGCCTTGGATTTCTTGGAAAACTTTTCCTTCCTTCCTCTCACTGCCGTTCTATCTTTTTTAGAGTGTTAACCCTAGAAGACACTTTTAATATTTGATAATAATGTCCCAATTTTCGCCATTTAGTTAAGGCCTAATTTGGAAATGACTAAATTGCCCCTCCGGGGTGCCGGTTAGGCCTAAAAATGCCCCGAGACCCAAACTAAACTCTCGGGTACACTTTCTTGACTATTTGGACCCTTTCGAACACGTTGGCGCACTCGAAATTACCATACGAGCGACTTATAATTTATTCACTTTTTATAATAATAATTATACCCGACACGACACAGGCGCGTCCCGACTTCATAATTGTCATATTATTCACTCGTGACAATTTTAATAAATTCAATTATACATATTACTTTACTCATTAAGTAATATTCAACAAATTCCCAATAACTACTAACTCTCGTCACGCTAGTAAATATTTAAAATAAATTTTTGAATTAATATCAAATTAATATCTCAATTTAAATTTAATAAATCCCCAAATTTAAAAGCCATAAAAATACGGGGTATGACACGCGCGTTGGTCTTTTGAACGGGAGATCATAGGACAGAAACGTATTGTTCGTCTGCATGGTAAGTCAGAATTGCACATGGGGTGGACTGTTGGAAAGGTTCGGAGATGTACTTCGACATTCCAAAGAGTTTTACTCAGTTTAAAAATTTAACCTCAGTAAACCGGGGACCGAAAGCGCCCGATGATCTTTTGGAGTAAAACGGATCGTTCGTCTGCACCGCAAGTCAGAATCGTACATGGGGCAGACCGTTAGAAAGGGTATTCAGTGCCCTTTGGAGATTCATTTAGTCCCATTCGAGCTGAAGAGTTGACTTTGGTCAAATGGAGCCCAGGAGCGCCCAGTTGCCTCTAAATCAGTTTTCGAGGGGAAAACAAATCGTTAGTCCGAACGGTTATGCCGTTTCGCCCACGGGGTGGACTGTTAGAAAGGGGTTTTAGTTCCATTCAAAGATTCAAAGAGCTTTCTCTCTGATAGTGAAGTTGATTAGGGTCAAATCGGGGCGCCCGATGACTTCTAAATAGATTTTCGGTAGTACAATAGTCCATTCATCCGAACTGTTATGTCGATTCACACAGGGGAAATCGCTGGAAAGGGTATTCAGTGACCTTCAAATATTCAAAGAGTTTTCGCTCTGATGATAGAGTTGACAGGAGTCAAATGGGGCCCGAGAGCGCCCGATGGCCTCTAGATCAGTACTTGGAGTGTGACCCAGGGTTTGTAGTGAAATGGGGAGGTGCTAGGAACCTAAGGAGAGGCCTAGGGGGTCCTAGAATGTGGTATTTATAGGTCCCCTCAACGAATGAGCTTGGAACAAGTGAAAACCGTCGAATAGACACCACATGATGTTTTAGAAAGAGGTCGATTCTGAGGACCTAAAGAAGGTGACGAATGAGGTCAAAGGTAGGGAGCGACCAATTCTGTGGGTCGAAGTTAAATAGGAATGACCAATTCTGAGGGTCGAAGCCAATTCTGTGGGCTTAAGTAGAAGCGACCATTAGAATTCATATCATCCAACTCGGCATCATGAATACAATTGTTGAACTCCTGTACAACGTTGAAATCAATGTTGTTGATGCCTTTCTTCTCGTCATTGCTTCGCACAATATTGAAGTCACCCATAAGGATCCATTGCATCTCATCAGCAATGGAATAATTGCTCAGGATAAAAGTCCAAAGAGATCTTCGTTCCACTTAAGAGTTGCTACCATAGACAAAGGTGGCATACAATATCTTGTTAGATCCAACCATCTCAACCTTGCAGAAAATTGCTTGTGGGTGCTTATGAACAACATCAAGTTTGAGGTGGGAAGGGTCCCAACCAACAATAACACCGGCCCCCACCAGATGTGGGGCAGTTGTGAATGGAATCCTAATTCCAGAAGCAGTTCTTGGAGATGTTATCAAAGTGATTACTTCTAACTTTAGGTTCAAGAATACAAATACGAGATAGCATATGCTCGGCTATGAATCTCTTTATTTTGACTTGTTTATGGGGAGAGTTAAGCCCCCTAATATTCCAAGAGGCTAGCTTGGTCATGAGGATTTTTTTTTTCTTGCTGCCTGATTTCTTCTTCCCTTTGCTTTTCCCATTCTGACTGTTGCTGGTGTTGAGAGGTTTGTGCTTCTTCTTATCAACTAACTCATCCACTGCTGTAACCTTTAGGGCAAAACCAGATGGTTCAGTAGTGGCATTATACTCTTCCGCAGTGTCCCCATCACCACTAAACACCTAAAAAGAATTGGACATTTTGATAAAAGGGGAGATGGGAGCCTTAGCATAAGGGGCATCTACATTTAGGGTTGTGTCATTGCTTTCATGCGTGATTCCAACCTGCGTAAAGGGTCCCTCATCACTAGGAAAACCAATCTCTGAGGTAGAGGGTGGGGTGGCCTTAGGAGTATTAGCTTCCATATTATTTTTCTATCAGTTTTGGTTTGGATTAAAGGCTCATTTTAGTTGTTTCTAGTCTAGGTGTACCATAGGCCTCTTGTGATAATGTCATCCACTTGAATATTGTAAAGGCATTGGTTGAATTCATTTACAACATTCACATCAATATCAAGAATACCTCTCTTCTCATTTTGAGCTCTGACAACATTTAAGTCCCCCGTGAGAATCCAATTATGATTTTGGGCATAATGGTGAACTTCTTCAAGGTGAGTCCAAAGGTTTAGGGCATAGACAAAGGTAGCATAAAAAGATTTATCAAGGCTCAAGGAAGTTATATGGCAGGTTATTGCTTGATTATTAGTGGCTAGATTGGTTACCTTGAATTGGTTCGGATTCCAGCCAATAATGATTCCAGCCACACCCCCATCACTTGAGCAGTTGTGAATGGAATCCCAATGAGGTAGACTACTACTGATTGCATTGTTTAGGTTATTTCTCCTAACTTTAATTTCCACAAGACATATAAGGGATAAATTTTGGTCTTTAATGATTTTTCATACCTCTTGTTGCTTTAGGGGATTGTTGAACCCCCTAATGTTCCATGTAGCAAGATTAATCATTGAGATTGATTGGTATTGGTTGGGAGGTCCCCTCTGTGCATGCCTTGCCTTGCATTCTCTTCTTGAGTTTCTTCTTCTGGTTCTTGGATAAGGTTGGATCAGGCTTTCCCCCTTTGCCATCTACATCAATAATCTTTAGAGCTAAGCCAGAAGGTGCCGGTGTAGTGTCAGCTTCACTATCCACCTGAAGGTTTTGGAGTGCTTCAAAACTATTGGATATGTCAGGTTTCCCCACGGTAGCCTGCATCAAGGGAAGCAAGGGTGTGGGTTTGATTGGAGTTATTGTAGACTCCTCCTCTTTCTATTCATTGAGACTATAACTAACTCCCTTTTGTTCTTTATGTCCAATATGAGTCCATCCATTACATTGAGGTGCTCAGTGGTTTTGGTGACTTTGGGTATCCATACCCTAGTAATATGAGAACATTTGGCTATTTTATGACCAAAAACAAGGCATTAGGAACAAGAGAAAGGCATGCCTTGGTATTCCACATAAATTTCTGTAATATCACCATCATCATGTTGCAGGTCAATGGTTTTAGGGTATCTTTCTTTTGCTTCAACTTCTATACAATGGTAGAATAAAAGCACACTTTGGAATGACACTACTACTCCAGACAATGGTAGCCCATCTGGGGGGGGGGGGGAGGGGGGCATGATGGTTTCTGATGGCGTTCCAGGCAGAACTGACAGTGAAGACACCATTAGACTTTGGGGTCCATAAAGCGCAATCATCCCTACTCGGATAGATAGGGGGAGAGTATCATATTTAATCTCATTTAGTTCCCAACTAGTAGTAGCTGGCCAAGTCCACATACCATTTGAAATGAAGTCAGCAACCTTTGCTTTGTGATTATTAGCCACGTCAAAAATTATTCTGTCACCATATAACATCCATAAAGGGCCTCTAGGATGCCACTAATCATGCCAAAAGAAAGTGTTGTGGCCCGTTCCCATTGGTACATTTGACGAGAGGTCTGAACTTGTCCAAGACTAAGAAGCATCGGAAGGGACTGAAATATGCCATAAGCTTTTGCCTTTCAACTTATAAATATGGCACCACTTAACCCACAAATTATATTTTTTTTCTGCAAAGATTCCATAGGTGTTTGAACATGATGGACTTGCTCCACTCCCTTGCGATTTTTAGGCCAAGACCCCCTCTAATTTTGGGCAGCAAACATCATACCAATTCACCTTAGCTCCAGCAGGTTTTAAGTCAGGACCGGACCAAAGGAATCTACGAAGTTTTGTGTAAATCTCAACTGTAGTTATTTTAGGCAAAATAAAGATGCTTGATCAATATATTTTGATGTTAAAGAGGACAGAAGAAACCAGGTTCCGTCTACCTTCATAGCTCAAAAATCGATTACTCCAACTCGTGATTCTATTCGTGATTTTGTCCATAAGAGGGAGGCAGCCTTCATGCTTGAGTTTAGTGGAGTTCAAAGGGACACCAAGGTATTTTACTGGGATTTGACCAAGTTGGAAACCCAGCAGGTTGGCTATAGCAGATTTCTCACTGAGGGAGAGTCCAACAGCAAAGAAGGAGCACTTAGAAGGGTTTGGGTATAAACCACACATGGAGCTGAAATGATTCAAGGCAGTATTAATGATTGTAAGAGAGTTAAGGTCAGCACCTGATGAGATAAAAATATCGTCAGCAAAACACAGATGATTCAGGTGCAGCTCTTTACATTTAGGGTGGAAAGTAAATAGAGGGGGATTTATGTGTAGGTCCAGGATACCTGCAATGGCTTCCATTATGAATAGGAAAAGGTAGGGTGAGAGAGGGTCTCCCTGCCTGAGCCTTCTCTTGGCTGGGAAAAACCCATGTGAGGCTCCATTGATGATGATGGAAAATATGGGTGTGCCAATACACTCTTTGATCCAGCCAATGAAGATGGGGGAAACCCATGTGGAAGAGAACATGGGTTAAAAAGTCCCAATTGACCTTGTCATAAGACTTTTGAATATTAATCTTCAAAGCACATCTTGGGGGACCATGGTTCCTGTGATAATTTCGTATTAACTCTTGCATGACAAGGATGCTGTCCCCTATGGACCTACCATGCACAAAAGCAAATTGCCTATCATTGATAAGGAAATAAATGAGAGGCTTCATACGGTTGATAATGATCTTGGAGATGCACTTGTATAAGGTGTTATAACAAGCAATAGGCCTGAAGTCCATCATAGTGGTTGGGGTTTTAGATTTGGGGATTAGCACAAGATTAGTGCAGTTCCATTGCTTGAGGAGAGTGCTATTTAGGAAGAATCATTCCACTGCAGCAGTGACCTCATTACCAACTAAATACCAATTTTGGGTGAAAAATTCAGCATTGAAGCCATCTGGGCCAAGAACCTTGTATTTGCCAAGGCCAAGGAACGCAATCTTAATCTCCTCATGTGATATGGGGTTAGTGATTTGGTAGGCCTGAGCATGTGAGAGCTTCTTACTAATGGCATGGTTGAGGATATAAGGGGCAGTTGTGGGAGTGGATTGGCCTAAAAGATTAGAGAAAAACTAGACAGCCTCAACAGTAACATGTCCATGCCCCTCCATCTTCTGGCAGCGATGATCATGAATGTTTAGGATTTTATTTCTACTGATATTGCCTCTCACCTTGGCATGAAAGAAGCTAGTATTGAAGTCCCCCTCCTTGAGCCAGCGAATTCTAGACTTTGCTTAAAGTAAGCCTCTTCTGCCATGAAACAATCAGCGTATTCAGATTTGGCCTTTAGCTCATTAGCTTGTAGGGAAGGGCTGCTTCCATCACTGTGTATTTGGTTTTGTATATTCATGAGCCCATCCTTAGCCTCAGCAGTTCTTTTAGAGATATGGCTATAGAAATTTTTATTGAAGTTTTTTAGAGCAATTTTGACCCTCTTAAGCTTGATGGAAAGTTGGTACATAGGGCTTCCATGCACCTGAGAGGCCCAAGCATCCTCGATACTAGGTTTGAATTGATCATGGTGCATCCAGTAGTTAAATAATTTAAAGGGAATGGACAAGTTGGGGGGGGGGGGATTGTAATGATGGTAGCAATGATGGGGCAGTGGTCAGAAAAGCCTTGATATATGATACCAGCCTAAGACTCAGAGAAGTTAGACTTCCAGCTATCATTTGTGAGAATGCGATCAATTTTGGTTTGAATAGTGGTACCCTCATTATGGTTCCTAGTCCAGGTGTAGAAGAGGCCATGCATGATCATATCATCCATTCAATGTTATAGAGGCATTGGTTGAAATCATTAACAACATTGACATCAATGCCGAGGATACTATTTTTTTTCACTTCTGGCCCTAACAACATTAAAATCACCCACGATTATTCGGCTATTGTCTTGGATTGTCAGTGATCAAGATTCAAGATAGGACCAGAGGGGAAGTCTCTGGGATGGTAAGTTGAGGGCATAAACAAAGGTAGCAACAAAATATTTATCAAGGCTTAGAGAGGTAATTTGGCAGGAGATAGCTTGGGGAGAAGAGGAGAGGATTGTAATATTAAAGTGATTAGGGTTCCATCCCACAATGATTCTAGCTACCCCTCCCTTCACAGGGCAGTTATCAATGGTAGCCCAATTAGGAAAACTGTTATTGGTAATACTGAGCATATTGCATCTTCTAACCTTAGTTTCAACTAGGCAAATGAGGGAGAGATGATGGTCTCTGATGAGTTTGCGCACTTCTTGTTATTTTAGAAGGTTGTTAAGCCCTCTAATATTCCAAGTTGCGAGCTTAATCATTAAGATTGATTGAGGTTGGGAGTGAGATAGTATTGGCCATACCTAAAGTCTTCTTTATGGACTTCTTTTTCTAGTTTTTTGAAAGGTTTAGATCATCTTTTCCCTTCATGCCGTCAATATCAATGATTTTGAGCACTAGGCCATTTGGAGCCGGGGTTGTGTTAACTTCCCCTTCCTCTCCTATGTATTGAAGAGAATTAAACTTGTTGGCAGTGCTTGGCATATCATCAACCTTTGGATCCCCACAGTTGATGGTACAGGTGGAGTAGCATCCGCCTTTTATGCCATCTCAGTTATTGGTATAGTTGGAGTACCATTAGTCTTTTGGTCCACCCCTGTTGGAGTGGCATCAGGCGTAACAGTAGGGTGGGTCAAGCCGTTATCTTGTTGCTCTATCTTATCCCTTTTCTGGCCTTTTTTCCCTATTAGGGTCCACTCATCTCTTTGGGGTTCTATGATTTTTTCCTTAGTAACATCTTTTGGCATCCAAACTTGAGTTACATGGGAGAATTTAGAAATTTTATGCCCAAAGACAAGGCAGCTGGAGTAGGAGTAGGGTATGCCTTGGTATTCCACGTGTATTTCAGTAATTACTCCATCATCATGCTGTAGTTCAAAGGTTTAGGGTAGCTCACTTTTGCTTCAACTTCAATGCAAATCCCTGCATAGCTGAGTCGGTTCATTTTCTCAGTTGTTGCGTCAGCATATAGAGGTTTGCTAATGGCACTTGTAGTGTATCAGATGATCTTCAGACCAATATTGAATTGGGACATTATGGAATCGCACCCAAATGGGCACAAATTTGGTTAAGTCTTTGTTGGCTTTAAAGTTTGGTTCCTATTTCTTAAGGAAGATGGGGTTTCCAACAAAGTGCCAAGGGCCGTTTGCAATGGCAGCTTCTCTTTCCTCTTCATTTTTTAATTTAAATAGAAAGAATCCATTATCATGTGGGATAACATGCAATAGCCCATGCTTATCCCAGAGTTTATGGGCAACGTTACTAAACAATGAGAAGGGGAGTTTTCTGCCAAGGAAATACCCACAGCACTGTTAGTTCATTTTGATTTCCCAGCTGCAGCCACTTCAGGGGGTGGTTTAACCACTAGTTTGCCTTGAACCAACAAAGGTTGGTGTTAAGAAAGTTTTAGGGTAGGTGTATGTTTAGGATCTACGACTGTACTCCAAGGTTTGATCGTACCACTGGTCTGGGTAGTGTGGTTTTAGTTGTTGTCAACTTTTTGAGGCCGATTGGATTCAAGGGTCCCATCACATTTATGCGGAATAGGATAGGATGTTTCCATATGGAGGTTTTTCTCATTCCCCCCCATGATCTGAGGTATCTTCAACGCTTTTTTGCCTCTCACAGTTTCCAACGTGTTTATGATGAGGCAACCCTGCCTTTCCACCATGGTGATTCGTAGTGTTTCCAATGGGGCTTACTAGTTTCAGAGTCCCATCATATATCTCCTCATGTATAACACTAGAGGTTATATTAACAGCTGGGTCGTCCACAAAATCCTCATGCTTAGAGGAATCGTGAACGGGGTTTATAGAGGTGGATACCTTCTCAGTAATGGGGTCTTCATCAGTTGAAACTGGATATTTTCCACCCTCCACTCATTAGTGGGAGTGGGTGGGGTAAGATTCTGCCTGCGCAACATTGGAAACACTACGAATCACCATGGTGCTAGAATAAGGGGTAGCCTGGGCCTACGTGGGAGGGCTTGCATGGTGGCCATAGGGTGTTTAGAAGGTGGCACTGAGCTTGGAAGGATTATTTAGGTGGTGGTTGTTTAGGGCTAAGGGTAGGAGAGTTTTAGAGAGAGGGGAAAGCATATTGTTCCTGAACTCACGTGGGGATTATCATGAGGTAAAACTTGTATGAGTCTGTGAGCGAGGTTGTTGACCAAAGAGTATGGCAGTTTTCGTCCTAGATAGTATCCCACCGCACTGTTGGGCCACATGGAGTTTCCAACTGCTACTATCTCCAAAGGTGGTTTTACCGTAGGTTTACCATTTACCATTTACCATTTCTGGTTTGTGGTATTTTAGTTTTAGGTTAGGAGTACCTTTGGGAGCTACCACTGTACTCCAAGATTTTAAAGTACTGGTAGTTGGAGGATTATGTTCAGACGTTCTGACATCTTTTGTGGCTTGGGGTTACTTCGGTTGTCCCTTCACATTTATGTGGGAGTTGTGTTTGGTTTGGTGGAAGGACAACATTCTTGCAGGCTTCTCCTAGGTTTGTGGGACACTGGCTCCTCCCATCATTCGCGCTATACCTTGTGGCCATCGAGTGAAGCCTCGCCACCTCACTATGTTGGTGGTTCACATTTACCACCGTTGTTATGCCATCCTCGACCCCATGGTTTTGACCTAATCCTTTTATTTCCTCACAAGAGAAACCTTTGTTGAGGAGGAAATTGAGATAAATGGAATTTTCTTCGTTTAAGTCTTTTATTCTCTGTTCGTCAGTGTAGTTAATGGGTTTGTCGGTGACTATGTCAACGACTTGACCTTCTTCAATAATCTCATACTCAAGTGGATCATGAATAACAAGTGAAGATGTGGATTGTTTTTACATGCTAGAGGTTCCGCCCATACCCTCTGGAAATGCCCTAACATCATCCTTAATGGTAGGTTGTGGGGGGACCATATTATCTCCGCGTAAGGCAGAAGTGAGAATCTTTGTTGTCGGGCGCTCCACCTTAGTGGACAGGCGGGGAGTGGCCATAGAGAGCTAGGGGTTGAAGATGGTTGAGGTGGGGAAATATTGGTGGTGGTTGAAGGAGGCTAGGGGTGGCGATTTTTTAGAGAGAGCATTTTTTGGTGGTGGTTGAGTTTTACCACCACATGAGTGGTAACCCTTCCATGAGAAGGATTTTATTTTAAAATGGGATAAGTAAAAACATAAGGATAAGGAAATTCTAAATTCCCTTAAAATAAAAATTATTTTTATTGAGTTTTTTTATATTGACAAAAAAGGAAAAAGGGGATTGTCCCCAAAATAGGGGGTTACCGAGACATACCCCTTGTCCTACCTATTGGCATATCAGTCCAGTCCAATCAATCCAAGACTTTGATTGCACTTTCTTCCATTGCTTGGGACTTGGTGGGGTAAGTTTCCCTCCGATTTTTTTAGGGTTCCTTGTCTTTGTTTTAGAGTTTCAAGTATAAATAGGGGTGTGGATGGAGCTTTTCCTTCACACTTCCACATTCCTTCTCCTTTGCATTCTTCTTTTCCCACTATCTTCTTATTTTATGATATGGTTATACCTGGTAGTGTTGAGTTTGCAAACTACCTTGAAACCTTGGAAGCAATGTGCTCCTACAACATTGACCACGATGCTTGCAACATGCGATGAGTCTTTTTGTGGCGCAACCGGCCCATAGAGTGGATATACTGATGGTGGCAGTTGAGTTTTGGTACCCTAAATACCATGTCTTTCACTTCGGGTTGGACGAAATATGTTCGACCTATGAAGAGTTCTCTTCCACGTTGGGGATAAATCCTAGCATTGCTGCGGCTATGTCTGAGTTTTTTCGTTCCCTAGGGAGCTGTTGGCGAGACTTCTCCACATTTAACCTTCGGCAGCTAGGTCGTTGGTCATAGGAGGAATGATTTCTCTTCCAGCAGTGCTACGGTCTGTACATTTGCAGGATGTTGGCGATGCTGGCTATGCTGGAGCCGTCATTTTGGGCCTGGTTTCAAAATTGTTATTGGTAACTGGGGAAATGCTAGTGGACCCTCAACTTACAGCTATTGTTTCCTTGATGTCCTACCGTCGCAATCCTGCGACGGTGATACTAGCGGAGACTTTGAATGGCCTAAATGCCCGGCGGGAAGGTCGCTCCGACTTTCTAAGAGGTAGCCCTGTAATGCTGTTCATGTGGATGTCATGAGGTTCTGTGTGGTGGTCCCACCTGAGTATCCTTTGCCGGGGGTGCTAAACTTCTTTTCACGCTATTTCATCAGTGTAGGCCTGGACATCGAGAGCTAGAAAAACTGGTTCTTGGAGCACGGGGCTCAAGGCTTGCCCTGGTTAGTGCCTTGGTTGAGGGAGTTATTTCCCATTCTGGAACTCGGAGAATGCCAGTACATTCGATTGGTGGGCCTCAGGCAGACCTCTTTCTACTTTCCCTAGTGACTTCTACGCCAATTTGGTTGGGAACAAATTGTGCCATCGCGGAAAGTATACTACTCTCCCGTGGAGGATCTGACAGAGCGTATGCGCATGCGGTTGGCTCTTTGTGGGAGAATTATCGACCATCGACCCGTCTATCCCAGTCTGCTGGGCGATTATGGAATGTCCCAGGGGACTACATGAAGTGGTTGTTAAGAAGAGTAGTTGCCAAGATGATGGCTGTGGAGACCGAGCAAAGGTGATTTGTCGTATCTGACACCAGGGAGGGATGCGTTGTGGTTTTCCCTAGGCTAGTCTGGGCTTATTGTTCAATGAAGCGTCAACGATACTCTCTTCGGGCAGGGGGAGTTTGGGGACCCTAGGATATGGGTGATAATGAGGCTAGTTCCTATGGCAGCTATGGGTAGAATTTGTGAAGCTTTTGTAATAGATGTTTGGTTGTGTGTTTGGGAATAATTTGAGAGTTATTTTATGAATAGTGGGGCTTGTTTTTATTTTGGTTCTAGGAAGGTAGGAGTAGACTGGCGTGGGAAGTCGTTTGATTCCTTACGCCGATGTAATTGTACTGGAATTTAAAAAATGGAATAGAGGAGTTTTTGATCATCTAGTTGTGCCTTTTGATGATGTTTGCATTTGAATTATCTATACCAATCGCTAAGGCATACATAATCCATTTGTTCATGTATATGATAAAATGAACTATTGTTCTAGGGGATAGGAAAAGAATAGCATTTTGTGAAAAAAAGGGGGACGTGCTCATGTAAAACGTATGAGCGGCCTACGTACCTTTGAGGGTTTTGAAAAAAATTTGAGATCCATTTTTTGAAAGAAAAAGGATTTTTAGAGAATCGAGGCCCATATAGGTCTGAGTAGAGGGAAATGAAGAATTTTTTAGAACAAAAGGGAGATGAGAAGAGTCATAGCGCGCCGAGATTTCGGACTAGGGGTGAAATTTCTTGAGATGGTCCAGGTTGATTGGATGCACCATTTCCTCTCCATTAAGGTCGGTGAGCATAGCGGCGCCGCCTGACGGGATCTTCTTCGCTATGTAGGGGCCGCTCCAATTGGGCTTGAATTTCCCTCTGGGGTCCCAGATGGGATCTACTATCTCTTTGAGGCCTAAGTCCCCTTCTCGAACACCACGATCCTTGACTTTCTTGTCGAATGTTTGCGTTATATGATAATGGTACCCTTGTATGTGATATAGAGCTTTCAGACTCCTTTCGTCCAAGAGTGACAACTCATCGAGATGACTTTGGTGCCAGTCTTCCTCGTTGACTATGCTTTCAAGCGTGACATGCAGCGAAGGGATTTCTAGCTCTGTAGGTAGGAATTATTCCATAACGTAGACTATAGAGTAAGGGGTAGCCCCAGTAGAAGTTTGAACTGAGGTGCGATAGCCCCAGAGGGATCCTGTCGACTCAATCTCGACAACTCTTGGTCATCTTGATGATGATGGCTTTAAGATTCTTATTGGTCGCTTTAACTGTTCCATTAGTTTGAGGTCGGTATGGAGAAGATTTGTGTCTCTGAATCCCATACTCGTCGACCATCTTTGCAACGTCTACCTCGAAGTGTAACCCATTGTCTGATACTAGCTCGTGTGGGACCCCATACTGACAGATGATGTTTTTCTTGATGAACTTGGCCATTTTCTTTGCATTCAGAACTGCGTATGACTCGGCTTTGACCCATTTAGTGAGGTAGACAATGGCAACTAGGATGAACTCGTGCCCGCTGGATGCTTTGGGTGTAACCTTCCCCATGATGTCGATGCCCCATATGGAGAACCACCAGGGAGAAGTCATGTTGTATAATTCCCGTGGAGGCAGGTGATGGAGGTTGGAAAATTATTGACATTTGAGACATCTCCCAACATAGGTTGTGCAAGCATATGGCCATTCATATGGGGTCCTCATTCCTCGTTGTGGATTTTTTACATCATCTCTTCAATGTCAGCCCCTGCGATGCAGTGCAAATGAGTTCCATCAAAGTTGCTCTTGAATAGTGCTTTATGCAGACAATATACTGGACAAACAGTCTGTGGAGGGTTGCTCGGTCTTCTTATTAGAGCCTTCGGGATACCTACCTTGCTTAAGGAGGCGCCAAATTTCATAGTACCAGTAGTCAATTATCTCGGGATATTCTTCTGTAATGAGCTCAATGTGGTAGTAGTGGGTTGGTTTATCTTGCTTTTGGATAAGGAAATAGGCCATGGTTATTCCTTCGGGCATGTCAATCATGGAGGCTAAGGTAGCAAGGGCATCGACTAGGTTGTTCTTTTCCCGGGGCAGGTAGTGGAAGGTGATTTCTTGGAATTGGGAAGCTAGATCTTCTAGGTGGGCATAGAAGGGTAAGATTTCATCATCCTTGACTTTCCATCTTTTGAGCTCTTGACCAATAATGAGGGCTGAGTTCCTATAGACATCGAGGTATCGAATTCCTTTCTCGAGGGTAACTTTGAGGCCTACCGTGCATCCCTAGTATTCAGTCATTTTTTTTTGTAAGTAAGAATAACATAAAACAAAGGAAATATATATAAGAGAAATAAAGGAGGGGCATACCCCCCAGGTCAAATTTCGCAAATAAAATTTACCTAAAGCAAAATAGCTTAAAGCAAAACAATAACAACAAGAGCTAATATGAGAGTAACATAGTAAGTAATACTGGATACTATGGTCTCTATAAAAAGATGCTATCCGTTCTCTCTATACATCACTTGTCCTTAACCGTTCACACACTCCTCTCAGCCACCACCTACTACCCCGTCAACACCATCTGATCTGTTCAATGGCCTCTATGCAAATCGCCCCAGACTCTTCGAGGCTTCTGCCTAACCCAATTTCTTCTATGGCCGATTCTGTTTCCATTATCAACGATTCCTGTTTGGGTGCCTCTCAGAAGGAGGTCGACTGTCAGCCACCCCTGCCCATGGATCGCCTCGCTGTTTGTGGTAAACTAGTTGCTTATGGTTTGGATGCTGTTCCCTTACAGTCCAGTGGTCAGACCATGGATTTAGTACCGTTTAATGCTGTAGGTATCCCTTCCGACTCTATCATGGATCTCTCTCCTAGCATCATGGAGCTGGAGAACGTGAGTAGTTTCAAAGAGTTGTGTGGGGAAAAAATTCATATTGGGAGTTTCTCAAAAGTAAGGGCTATTCCCATGAAAATGTTAAGTAATTTATGTTCCCCGATGAGCGGAAAGTGATGGGAGCCACCTCTCTTGTGGATGAGTGTAGGGTTGAAGGGGTTCAAATTGATGGTGTGACTGGAAGTAGCATGGGGCTCAACAACTCTGACAAAGCAAGGGGGTTGGTGTTACCAACCTTAACAAAACTTCCCATGCGCTGTCAGATATCCGTACAAACCTTTATGAGTTGAGAACCGTCAATAGCAGGTTAGAAGAGATGTCAACTCCTAGCATGGTAGGCACGACCCAAGTGGGCAAGACCTAGAGGCTCTGCCACTGCTACCAGAAAGCAACCTAAGCTCAGACTTACCTATCACCAACCTGTGGTGGTAGACTCAATAATCACAGTTAAACCACCAGTTGAGGTGGCCTACGGAGGTCATGGGCGTTGGGTGAACAGTATAGTGGGTTATTTTCTTGGGACTAAAGTACCACATTCTCTTGTGAATACGGTGGCGTTTAAACTATGGGGGAAGTATGGCCTAACCAAGGTCATTGCACATGATAAGGGCTTCTATTTCTTATCTTTGATAACCCTACCCAAAGAGAAGAGGTGATTGATAATGGGTCGTGGAATTTTGCTGGCATTACCATCATCCTCCAAAAATGGCAACCAAACTTTAACTTTGATAAAGATAATTGGACTGAGGAGGGTCTCAGTTACGTTGCCAGTTCGGTAGGACTTCCTTTGTATGCTGATGCGAAGACGAAGGATATGAATAGGATAACCTTAGCCCGTATATGTATTGATGTGGATGCTAGGGAGACTTACCCTTCATGCGTTAATGTGGTGATGGAAGATGGCACTGCTGCTGTGGTTAAGGTGGAATTTCAAGCCGAACCACCTTCATGCCCACACTGCCTTGTGTTTGGTCACAGTCTTAGTGGATGCCCCAAAGATAATGGTAATGGTGTTAATACCCCGTATGTTAGAAAAGCTCCCCCCGCCACTGTTGGCCGCTGGACTCAGGTTGTCAAGAAGACGAGAGGTAATGTCAGCTCAATGAAAGAAGTGGGTGAGACATCGTGTACTGCCATTACTGAGAAGATCTCAAACACAGTCAGTTTTCCGTGTAGCGCTAATGATGAGAAGGACATTGAAACTGCTTGCCCTACTCAGAGGAATGATAACCTCATCTCTTCCCCATCTGTTCCACTATCGAATTCATTTAGTGCAGTTTCCATGGATAGTGATGTTGATTTAACGCCTGCCCCTACAGCCCTTGCTAAGTGGGTTGTCAAAGAGGACGAATTTGCCAAGTTAATGGTGGGAGAGAAAGTAGTAGGCAATAGTAGCGGGAAGAATTGGAAGAACGGGAAAGGGAAGAAGACTAGATGATCAAGTTAGCTTCTTGGAACATTGGGGGCCTTAATTCCCCTCACAAACAAAGGGAAGTCAATAAGATGATTAGGGACAACCATCTTGATTTGGTTTGTTTGCTTGAAACCAAGGTTAGGAGAAATAATTCAGAATGTGTTATGAATAATTGTTGCTTTCAATGGGAGTTTTTGGAGAATTCTCCACTACGCGGGGGGGGGGGGGGGGGGGGGGGGGGGAGGGGGAGGGCAGGATTATTGTGGCTTGGAACCCAAAGTGTGTTGCTGTGAGTTTCGTTCAGAACCATCCCCAAGCCTTGCTATGCAAGGTGGATATCCGGGTTTCAGGGTTGAGTTTTTCTTCTTCTTTCATTTATGGGGAAAACCTCCTAGGCTTAAGAAGGCACCTTTGGGATTTTTTGAGGATGAATTCTGGGAGTGTGGGCAAGTCTCCATGGTTATTGATGGGAGACTTTAATGTGGTCAGGGCGCATGATGAGAAGAGAGGCATTCGGGCCATTGATTGGGCTGCCACAGATGAGTTCAACCAATGTATTTATGACTTGTAGGATGATGATATGGTGACGAATGGGTTGTGGTTAACGTGGATTAAGAGGGAGTTAGGCACTGATAATGTTCAATCTAGGTTGGATAGAGTTTTGCAAAATGACGTGTGGGCCTCTTGGTTCCCTGGCTGGATGAAGGGGGGGGGGGGGAATCCAATGTTTAGGCTGAGCAGGAAATTGAGTAGAGTTAAGACTAGGTTGAAAGATTTCAACAAGAAGTTCTATAGAAACCTCTCTGCTAGGGTAGAGGAGGCTAAGACTTTGTTGGATAAGGTTCAGACTAGGGTGGATAGATATGGGTGCAACACCGAGATGCTTCTCGAAGAAAGGGTCAAGCTTCACAAGTACTTGGAGCTGAGGAATGCGGGTGAGTCCTTTTTCAAACAGAATTCTAGAGTTAAATGTCTCCAGCTGGGGGATGGCAATAATTCTTTTTTCCATAAGAAGGCTAACCAGGCTACGGCCGGGAGAAAAGTCCTTAGTTTATTGGATCACCATGGAGAGAGAGTTAAAGGGAGTCAGAACGTGGCTAAGGTGTCTATTGATTATTTCGACAACCTTCTAGTCACTCCCAGTTCTTGTGGGAACCCCCTCCCTATTCTTAGTGATGTGGTATGCAAGAGAATCGCAATTGACCAGGCTGCTGCGTTGGAGGTTCCCATTACTAATGAGGAGATCAAGAATGCCACGTTCTCCATTGGGTATAATAAAGCTCCTGGACCGAACGATTTTAATGACTTTTTCTTTAAAAAGAAAGAGGATGTGGTGGGAAGAGATGTGATCGATGCCATATCTTTCTTCTTCTACTGTAGCTACTTGCCTAGGCAACGGAACTGCACTGCTTTGGCACTTATTCCGAAGGTTACTACTCCCTCAGGTATGATGGACTTCATGCCTATCTCTTGTTGCAATATCATCTATAAGTGCATCTCTAAAATTATTGTTGAGAGGATGAAACCCATTCTCCCGTCTTTCATCAATCAGAGTCAAGTTGCTTTTGTGAAAGATAGGTCAATCTCTGACAATATCTTGTTGCTCTAGGAGCTTATGAGGAATTATCATCGCGAGCTTTCTGCCCTAGGTGTACTCTTAAGATTGATCTTCTCAAGGCCTATGATACTGTCAGTTGGGAGTTCTTACTGAGCCTACTTGTGCATATTGGCTTCCCATCTATGTTTGTTGGGTGGGTTAAGGAATGTATCACTACGACTAGATTCTCTATTAGCTTGGATCGGCTCTTACATGGATTCTTTGTAGTGAAGAGGGGGTTAAGACAAGGTGAACCTATCACTCCTTTCTTATTCCTGCTGGTTATGGATACTTTCTCTTGTATTATGGATAAGGCTAGTCTCAGTCCGGATTTTAGTTTTCATCCTAAGTGCAGGGAAGTGGGCCTTAATCATCTTTGCTGCGGATGATTTGATCATTCTATGTGCTGGCGACCCTTATTCTTGTAGGATTGCTAAGAGAGATATTGAGGGTTTCTCTTCGATCTCGGGTCTTTACCCCAATACTAACAAGAGTAGTTTCTACTTCTTTGGTGTTGAGGTTGAAGGGGTGAGCAGGTTGAAGGAGGTTATTGGCTTCTCCCATAGTTCCTCCCCCTTCTTGTATCTTGGGGTGCCCCTTATCACTACTAGGCTTAAGGCCAAAGATTGTGAGAGGTTGATTGACAAGATCACGAGAAGGATTAAGTGTTGGACCAACAGATTCCTTAGTTTTGCTGGGAGACTACAGCTTATCAACTCTCTCTTATTTGGTATTCAGGTCTACTGGTCAAGCCTATTCATTCTGCCTAAAGGGGTTATTAGAAGAATTGACCAACTTATAAAAGACTTCTTGTGGATGGGTAGTGATTCAAAACATACTGGAGCGAAGGTAGCTTGGAAATATCTGACATGCAGGCATGAGGAAGGGGTTAGGCATTAAGAATGTAGAGTTATGGAACAAAGCTGCTATTCTCAAGCTCCTTTAGAACCTTTGTAGTAAGAAAGATTGCCTGTGGGTAAAATGGTGCAATGTGTACAAGATCAAGAATATAAGTATCTGGGCCATTAATATACCAAATGATTCGTCTTGGAGTTGGAGAAAGTTACTGCAGCCGAGGGATGTGGCCAAGCCACTATTCAAGTCTAGCATCGGTAATGAGGAAGATACTTTTGCTCGGTACGACAACTGGCATCCATTTGGTCCGCTGATTGATAGCTATGGGGAAAGACTTATTTATGATACGACTAGCAATCATAAACCTAGAGTGGCTAACTTTATCAATGGTGAGAGGTTGAGGTGGCCTTCTTTTGTTACTTGGGAGATTATGGAGATTAGGAGTGCAATATCTCCTAGACGACATATGATGCATGCAGATCGGTGGTTGTTAATCTCTCTTTTGAAGAACTCCGTTCGTCAGGCGAACGTGTGCTATGTATCACCCTTGGGAATTTAGATGCAGCCATGCTATAATATGCAGCTTGTAGCTTGTAGTTTGTCATAATCTTCAAGTATGTTGGTTGGTTTGCTAGCCGACAAACTGCTTTCTGTGCCGAGCTAGTAACATTCTTTACATATAAGTAGAACTTCTTCTTCAGTGAAGGTCGGGATAGTAGTAGTAAAGATCTCAGTGCTGTAGATGCTAACTCCGACTCCTAAACTTCAATAGCATGTGCATAATAACTCCTGAATATGCCTCCTGAACTTCAATGGAAAAAACTAACTCTTGAGCAAAAACAACTCCTGAATGATGATTTGTTGGGGCCCCGACCATGTAAGTTTATGGAGTTGAACTTGATGCTCGACTGCATGTTGTTATAAGAATGTGCCACCGAATGAACAACTATATCTATAATAGAAGCCCCCAAGTGTGGAATATGAACTTTGAATGCTTTCTTGGCCTTGAAGTATGTTGGTCTTGCTAGAAAAATAAGGCCGAGGAAATGTTCCCTGAAATGACTCCCTGAGATCTTTGCATGTTTGCGTTTTCATATTCTTGGAAATACTTTGTAAGATTATTTCCTTGTTATTAGTTGATGAATATATATGTATATATCTGTAGAAGGACAAATGGAACTTGCTCCACCTGCTGTTTAATTAGAGTGACTTGTCACTCTTTTGGGCCTAAGCAATGGAATGATTTTCATCCCATGTTCCTGCTTAGTTGTAGTAATCTTACTAGGATTACCTTGTTGCCTAGACAGCGGATGCCCCGGGAGGTCACCCATCTTCTTGCCTAGTTTGGGGTGTCCCTTGAGATCACCCATGATGCCAACATTGTTGGTTAAATTTATTTTTATCGACCAACCGGAGTTGGTGGTTGTTGCCGACCAACCGGAGTTGGTGGTTGCTGATATGCCAACCAACCGGAGTTGGTGGTTTGTTGATGCCGACCAACCTTAGTTGGTTTGCTGAATATATATAGAGAAAAGAATTTTCCTGACCAACAGTTCATTGGGGATAAAATATAATAAATGCTGGAGACCTCCTTGGAGCTGAATATATGATTATAAATATTTTGCCGAGATCCATGCTGAGATAAATATAGAATATGCATCCGAATAGATATAAAGAATGATTCGGAATAATAATAAAGTGTCTCACTGATCTGTCGAGGCGAAATTGTATAATACCGAACAAGAATAATATTTTCCAGAACATAAGAAAATGGCCGATTACTTTGCCAGGCCCGAATATAAATAAGAATTACCCCGACCAATTATCCGTTGGGGGTGAAATATAATAAATATTGTAGTTCTCCTCGGAGCTGAATAAGTATCTTGTCGAGGCAAAATTTTGCATAATGCCGAACAAGAATAATATTTTCCAGAACATAAGAATATTTCCGAACATTCATCGGCACTGAATCTTGTACCTGTAAAAATTAATAACTTGCCCTTCCATATTTGTAGGCTGAATTGATTAGTCATGAGAATAATTTAGTCATCTAATCAATATATATGATATGTATATGCTCGGGCAATAAAAATATCAATTTCAAAATATGAAATAATATATGTTGGCTGATCTGGGCAAAATTGCCTGATGTCGAGCAATAATAGTTTCCAGAAGTTTAAGATTGTGGTCGAGCTTTCGTCGGGATTGAATCTCGTCCCTATGGAATTTTGATAAGTTGCCCGAGCACCTATGGAGACTAGATCAAATAGTTATTAGAATAATTTAGTCATCCAATATCAATATATATAATATGTATATCATGAGATTTAATTTGGACTTTTTGCAAAATAGTTTTAATTTTAAGCAACTCCCCAAATTTAAGTCTGTTTTAAAAATATTTTTCTCATGAGGTTGCAAAGTGTGGAGAGCTGGAGTAACAAACCAAGTTGCAATAGCGTATAACAAACCAAATTGCACTAGCTTATTTTAGAAAAGTCAAAATAGGAAACTCCTTGTCCGCCATACGAGAAAACGGGTGAGGAGCCATCCCATTTGGTGTCGACTATTCACCGACCTACTGGGAGTTGTAGAAAATAGAATTGTCTGCCTCCGACCAGCATAAAATTCATGCCGACCAACGCCATATATCTCCGAGCAAAAGTAAGTGAATGTTAAATTGTCGCCGACTAATAATCAGATGTAGCCGATTAGTAAAGCAAAGTTTTCTATTCTAGATTTTCCGGTCGCCGACCTGCTCTTCGACAAACATATAGCCATACTTACAATTATAAGATGCCCCGACCTGTGATATATTTGCCAGCTTTGTAAGTGCCGATCAAGAAGTGCCGACCAATATTTCCCGACCAGTATTTGCCGACCAGCGTTGTGATTTCGCCGACCAATAATTGGTTCCTCCGACCTACAGTACGAGTATCTGACCAAGAAAGTGATTTCGCCGACCAACATCTGTATAAAACTAATATAGCCGACTAACAAATATCGCCGACCCACGAACATCGGGGTAAAAAGCCAGAAATAGCAACACCAGTTGAACTAAATTAGGATTTTCCACCAACCACCTTGTGCAATTGAATAAAACTCCGAGTATTTTGATGTTCTGTATCATATCTCAGGTTTATGTCCGGAGCCACGATGATATGGTTTCCTCTGGTCTGGTTTGTAGAATGGCTGTCTGAGTCGGCGGTCAGTCAAAAATTTATTGTACCAATAAATCAACATAAATAGGTATATGAGAGGACAAATAAATCTAAATTATCATATCCATATGTGAAGATAGGGTCAATATTCTGAAGAAAAGGGAATCGTTTTGGATTTTCATTCCTATGAACGGGTTTATTCAGAACCTTGACGAATATTTTCTCAAATAAATTAAATTGATGAGTACGTTTGAAGTAGATCTGGATTGATTGTCAGGAGAGAGATAATTATTTTTGACTTGTGTTTTTTATTCTCTGATTACAGATAGAAAAAATATAAAGAAAATTTGAACAGTCATTAGAGATTTTTTGGATCTCGTCTCAAAATCAATATGAAAATTACCAAAATTTGATGCGGTTGTTCAGATCTATAGGTGAAAAATTGAGGGTATACTTCACTAATATAAATAAAACGGTGTGATTAACATACCCGAATTTCAGATTGTATATAATGTGGCAAATCATTATTCATAACAGTGTTATATGAATTCTAAAAAGTATTCATTTCATGAATATATATATACACGAGATTCATGATTGAATGAAACAATATATGTATAACATGTAATTGTTCATATAAAAAGATAAAAAGACTTAGCTTTTGATGATGATCTTCATTTCAAATAATAAGAAGGAAAGAATTCTTGTGTCGAATTCCCACAGACGACGCCAATCTGTTGATGACTAGACATAACATCTATGATATCTTATCGGCATCAACAACAGATAAAATGAAGATGATGGTTGCAGATGAAATGGTGATCACATCAAATACATAAGAGACAAAGCTTTTAAAGTGGTTCGGCTATGAATAAAGCCTACGTCCACTGTTATTTTATTCCCAGGGGTTTACAATAGCACAATATGGTGTAGAGAGAGAGACGGTGTATTTTGTGTATCGTGTCTCTTAGTTGTCAGTTGTCCCTTTGGTTAAGGGAATACATGTATTTATAGCGGTGGGAGTTAAAGATATACAATGTCTTTATACATTTATACATTTATATCTATATATAATGAATCTAACTGTTGGTCTTCTTGATAGTTGGTCTTCCTTGAGTTGCTTGGTATGCCTTGTGTTGGTTGGTATGCCTACCAACTCTCCTCGGGTGCCGACTAACTCTCCTCGGTTGCCGAATAAGTATGAATATTTCCACGTAGGATGACAGGTGTCCTTTCTGACTGGTCCTCGTAGATGGAGAATTTTTGTGTCAACAACTACCATCTACTGTTTATGGATTGGGAGGAATGCGAGATTTTTCAAAGGCAGGGCCAAGAGTATTGATATGATTGTCAGAGATATTATTGATATGGTCTAAGTCAGGGTTTCGAAGTGGATGAACAATAGGAGGAGCTACATCAACTGGATGGCATGCATGAACCGAGACGTCCCAGATTCGGTGTTATCTTAGTTTTCTTAGTTGGTTTTGTTTAGTGCTTGGGTGTTTGTGTCCTTAGGGGTATGCCCCATCGAATTGTGGGTTTTATTTATTGGATGGTTGTAATTAGCTTTTCTTGGTTCTAATATACATAATTTCCCCCCCAAAAAATATGAGAGTAACATATTTTCTTCAAGGCCCAACAAACCAATGAGAGTAAAAACATTATCTCAAATGGTCTTTCTAACTTCATCCTGCATGAGAGGGGAGATTAGACCCCTACATTACAAGAAGCTAGCTTGATCATCTTGATGTATAGTTTCCTCCTCCTCCCTTAGCATCTTTGTGTGCATCCACCACACTAACACTGCTTTCTTCTTCTATTTCTTCTTCTAGCTATCTGACTTGCCTTTATCGCTATTAGAGAGGTTTTTAGCCATTTTGTCTATGGCTTTCACCTTGAGTACTGTGCCACAAGGAGCAGGGGTAGTCTTCTCTTGTGACTTGTCCTCTATTTCTCTAGCATTATTATTTTCTCTAGCTTCTGGGAACCCTTCCTCATCAAGAGCAAGAATGGCAAAGCTATTATGTTCAGGGATAACGTTGGTTACAGTAGGAGTGACTTCCTGTCTGAGGTTGTGATTTTTTTCTTCCTGAGGATTGCACTTCGCTAAAGCCATAGCTTTAGTAACTTGCTTCCAATATCCAATTTGATAGCAATGGGAGTGTGATCAGGGGCAATTAGGAGTATCCCAATGCCATACCCTTTCTGGTTGGCAGCACCGTCAAATAACATTTGCCATCGAAGGTCTTCTTGGGAGGTACAGAGGATATTCTCATCCAAAAACTCAAAAATCTTGACATCGGCTTCTTCCATAGGGTAGTCAACAAGGTAATCAGAGTTGGCTCTTCCTTTCATGGCTTTCTGCATGATATATATAATATCAAATTCGGCTAGAAGCATAAACCAATGGGCCATTCGACTGGACAGGGCAGGCTTCTCGAGTAAGTACTTGATGGGATCCATTCGAGATACGAGTTTGATGGGAAAGGCGAGCATGTAGTGTCGTAACTTATGGGGGACCGACAAGGGCGATGCATGCTTTTTCCAAGGCTGTGTAGTTAACTTCGTACTCGGCCAACTTGTGATTGGCATAGTATATGGCTCTCTTTTTATAGGTTTCTTCAAGGTACTGGGCTAGCAAAGCCCCAGCTGTGGTATCCGCCACAGTCAGGTAAAGGAGTAGGGGAAGACTGGGCTACAGTGGCACGAGTACCAAAGGTTGGCTTAGGTATTTCTTGATTCTGTCAAAGGCTTCTTAGCAGGCTTCATTGTAGATTTTGGTAGAATCCTTTCAGAGGAGTTTGAAGATGGGCTTACAGATAGACGTCAACTGGATGATTACCGACTGATATACTGTAACTTCCAAACGAATCCCCAGACTTCCTTCTCTGTTTAGGGTGGTGGCATTTCAAGTATGGCTTTAATTTTGGCGGGATCTTCTTCTATCCCTTTCTCACTAACCATGAATCCCAAGAGCTTTCCTTTAGTAACGCCGAAGACACATTTCTGTGGGTTAAGTCGCATCTGGTATTATCGCAGTTGTTCGAAGAACTTCCTGAGAGCGGGAACATGACCTTCCCTAGTTTTGGACTTGATAATCATATCATCTATATAGACCTCGACTTCCTTGTGTATCAGATCATGCAAAATGGTTATGGCAGCCCTTTGGTAGGTAGCCTCACATTTTTTAGACCAAATGGCATGACGGTGTAGCAAAAGGTTCCCTGAGGAGTGATGAATGCGGTTTTCTCTTGATGATCTGGGTTCATCTTGGTCTGATTATATCCGAAAAACCCATCAACAAATGACTTGAGAGCATGACTGGATATGTTGTCCACAATCATGTCGATATTGGGTAGCGAGTAATCATCATTTGGGGAGGCCTTGTTCAAGTCTCGGTAGTCGACATACATGCGAACCTTCCCTTATGATTTCGACATGGGTACGATATTGGCTAGCCATGTGGGATATTCGATCACAGGAATGAAACCCACGTTCAACTGTTTGACCACTTCTTCTCTAACTTTGAGCGACCATTCGGTGCAAAGCTTTTGCAATTTCTGTTTGTTCAGTTTGCATTGTGGGAGAGTTGAAATCACATGCTAAGCTATCTCAGGGTCAGTGTTGGGCATGTCGTAATAAGACCATGCGAAGACATCCACAAATTCCTTCAGTAATTCTTCGAGTTAAATGAGCTAATGCTCGTCAAGGGTGGCCCCTATCCTAATTTCGCACGGTTGGCTACTAGAACCAAGAGTTATAACAACAATTTCATCTTCATTAACTTGAACGCAATTATGTTGTTTGTTATTAACCTTATTTAGATCATTTAAGAATTGTTCATTTTGAAAAACAACCTTAATACTAAAAGTCTTTTGTTTACTAGATTAATAACAAATAGTTATAAGTTGAGTAAACTCCAAACGAACTTTTTGGGCAAAACTCTTTTCAAAAAACACAAGATGTTTTGTAAATGCTTTTTCTAAATTTATGGATTAAATTCGATAGTTGATTACCTTAAGTTTAATTTTTAATAAACATCTACTATTGTTACCATGCAGTCCTAATCATAACAACAGTTAAGAACATTCAAAGAAATAAACACAGGAATTTTAACGTGGTAAAACCCTTAAATAAGGGAAACATCCATGGTGCCCTCTACGGCAGAAAATAAAAAATCCACTAGAATAAAAATCAAGTTACAACACTTAAGCAAACAAATAAAGATCCTAACCTAAGTCAGAATGTACCTACATGAGATTCTCCACTCCAAAGGTATTCTGACTTGGAACTTGATCCTTTCTTGCTGTTTCTTTGTCTTTTCCTTGATCTCCTTCTCCTTGAATTAAGATTTCGGAAACTCTTTCAAATACACGATTTTCAAACAGCCACAGTGTCTAACTGTTCGTGTGCGATAGTGTCTGTGATGTGTTACTACATGCAAACATGAAACTCTCACCCTCTCAAGATTTATACAAACTTTCCTAGCAAATTACAACAGTTCTAATATGAAAGTCATTTCTGAATCTTGATTTCTCAAACAAAGACTTCTTGATCTTTTATATAACCACAGATCTCAAGGATACCTTGCTCGGAAGACGGTTCAAGGTCATATACAATTTCTAGGTTTTGAAAATATTTTTAAAATTATAAACCTCCAATTACAGATCCAACTAGACTAGAAGTCTACTTTAACAAATCAGATTCAGACTTAATACGCAAGAACTAGTTCAACAAGTTTTGATCTAAAACTTATTTTTCGGATCTGAATGCTTTAAAACTTTAGCACGAGTTTGTTTAAGAAATCAGATCTAAAAAGAGAAGCATAAAATATACGTGAGATGTTCTCTTTTAGAAAGACTCAGTTTCAACAATGAAACTTAAATCTCCCTTAGAGATGAGTTATGAGAGAATCAACGTTTTTAAAGAGGTCTTCAAAAAGAAAAACACACAACTAACAACACAGAAACCCTAGGAGGATCTAACTCTCACAAGTTGGGTTTTCTAGTGTTTGAAACTGTTTAGGTTTGGTGTTTTGATTTGGGAGGAGGGTTTGCACCATGGAGAAAACTTAGGGTTTTCTTCCGCCAATCTCTCTCTCTTTCCTTTCCCTCTCTTCTCCCTTCTCTCTCTTATATCTCTCTTCTCTCTACTCTCTCTTTTCTGTCAGAAATAACGAAGTGACAAAAGTTCCAAAATGCTGAGAATTGATCCCTTTTTATACTGAGCGTAGAAGGATCGAGAACATCAGCATCAATCCTACGGCAGAGATCAAGTCTAAATGGATTGACTTTGATCCAACGGTTTAACACATGCAATGGGTTATAAGGTCACTGATTGGGTAAGGCTGGGATTACAAGGATTGAAAAAGATCGCATGCAGTACATTGACTAAAACAATCCAAGGGCTGAGATTGAAAATGCCTTATGTGAGTATAAGGACACACAAATCCAACTGATATGTAACAAACACGTGTACGCATAGGATGAAGGATGATACGCGCGTATGTGTATAAAACAAGTTTCTGAAATTCCATTTACACCCACAACACTTTTAAAACCAAATTTTAATTAATTCAAAAATCATTTAAAATTATAGAAAATGATTTGTTTGAATTTAAATTGATTTTAAAATGATTTCAAGTGTTGATAAACCATTAAAGCCCATAGGTAAAATGTAGGATGCAATGCAAGTGTCCTATTTGTGGTTTTAGTGTTAAAATTAACTTCCCTTTGAAGATTCTCTTGGACTAGATTTCTTCATGTAGCATATACCTTTGAGGAGATGGAGTTCTCAAACTATTCTAACCTATTTTGTCTAGATATCCAAACTAGATGGAACTCCTTTGTATGCAGACTCAAGTGAGTCAATATATAGTGTGTTCTCACATTTGCAAAATCATCATCATCATCAAGATAATTAATGTAAGGCACAACAAAATACTCAAAACCTTCATTTATTTCATTGATAGAAAAAACAACATTGAGGACCTCATCAAAGGAGGTTTCGATTACATCACAGTAAGGAGGAACAACTAAAGAAGAAAGGGAATACACATCAGGGTTAGGTTGAATGTCAGTAGGTGGCACATGTGCAGCATGCCAGTTGAAGAGGGGTGCATCAATAGCTTTGATCAGGCGAGATGGATCCGATGATGTATCCCCTGAGTCGATCACGTAGAGTGTGAGCCCCAATGTTTGCAAATTTAAAGAATCCTCAGAGTCACTTTCCTTAGAATCTCCGGTATCGGCTATGGTCTCTTCAATGAGTGGTTGCACATGATGCTGGAACTTCTAACCCACGAGCAACTATCTTGGAAAAATATTTGCATTCCTGGTTTCATGATCGTACCATGGTTCAGGAAAGCCGCAAAAGGGATATATTCACCCTCTCTGATGAATCTTCCGTTCAAGGAATCTTTCGGGATAGTCTTAGCCCTTTTGCCTTCTCGTTAGTCAAGGTTGATGGATTATTATGAGTTCTTCTATCGACGGTTAATAGTCCAAGCCACAGGGAGGAAATCTTTCTTTAACACAACGGGTTCAAGTATCCCTTGTTGTCTTCGTCCCAGCCCTAGTCCAGGCATGAAGTGCATGCTCATTAACATCTGGATCACATTAACGTTGCCATGAGAGCTATATTCTAGATAAACCCTATCTTTAAAATCGTCCTCTGCTGGGAGTCGAAGTGGTTCAACTCAAAAGCCTGACAAAATCATATCATTTTCCTCATGTTGTATCTCAAGTATTGGATTGCCGGTGCTTGCATTCTCGGTATTGTCATCGTCGCCCAAGATGGTAATGACCTGATCATTGGCGAAGAACTTTAGTTTCTGATGAAGGTAAGAAGACACACCCTTGATGCTATGGAGCCATGGTCGTTCGAGTAGCAGATTGAAACAGGTTGGGATATCGATGATTCAACAACCGGATTTATAGGGCCGGCCCCTATTGTAATCTTTATAGATCCCATCACTTCTCAGCGAGTATTATCGTAGGCACGTACGGCGACAGAGGTTGGAGCGAGGCTGCTCACTTTCAGTCCAAAACAAATGAGGGTACTTAACGGGGAGACATTAAGAGCTGATCCATTATCGATAAGAGAGAGCGGAACAATCTTTCCCATGACTTCGACAGAGATATTGAGAGCATATTTGTAGTTTGGACCAATTTTTTTTAAGAAGGAGAGCATTCTAATAGAGGTTAGAGATCCAACCAGATTCACTACTTCTTTTGGGGTGGTAGAAGGAGGAACTGTGGGTCCTGGGTGGGGCCTGTGAGTAGCTTAATCAAGGCATTCGGGTACAACTGGGAAGACATAAAGAGTCCCCATAGAGTGATGTTGGCTTGGGTTTTCTTCAACTGATCGAGGATCTTACTTTCCTCGAGGTTCAATCTGACATTGGAAGATTCTCAACTCCTTTTCCATTTTCGATTGTAGAGGGTTGCAGGTTTAGGATTTAGTAGTGCCTCCTTGACCTGGTCATGTGGTTCAAACAAGAAGTGAATAACATAATCCTCATCAATCTCGGGTTGTTCAGCCACTTTGTTGATTTCTCTCAGTAGCTCCTCAAATGATATCATCCTACATATGCTGACTATCAGACTAGCCTTTTCTGGACTCTGCACTTTGTCTAAATCATCGAATTCGTCCCCCCACCCAGTGACAATGATATTATCTTTCCACGAGAAGTCAATACACTATACAACTTCGACGTCCTCTTCGTATAAGTCTTCCCATTCAGTGGGGAGATGTAAAAGCGAAGGTAACAGGAGCCCTTGTAGTTTTAAAGCATTGAGTATCTTGGATATACTGCAAATATCACCAGTCTATCAGAATAAATCCACCATGATCTAGACCATATCCTCTAAACTGACTTCATCCGTCGATACCACCCAATTCTCTGACTCTCAGGCCCATTTTCGAGCTTATAAGAACAACACACTGAATCTCTAACAATTAAGGGTCATCTGGGAGGGTAATTTCAGCCCAAACTTTACGAGTTTTTTTTGGGGAAAATGTGTGTATATAGAACAAAAATTAATTACAGATGAATCAAACAAATCACCCAGGGGTATACCCCAAAGGCAAGATAACACCAACACTTGGTATCAAACAAGCAAAAACTTGACATAAAAGGCAGAACGCTATACAACCTAGGAACTAAGTATCCTCAATGTAGTAATTAGGCAGGCCCCAATTCATACATGTCATCCAATTAGTGTAGCTTATTATAGCTCTCCCCCATTGACCAACTTTCGCATTGATCATATCCTCAATATCCTTCAAAATAGAAGCTAAATCTCTAGTCATTCTTCTCAAGGTCCTCCTGTTCCTCTCCATCCAGATGCAATAGGTGGTAACCGAAAAGGAAAGGCATCTAATTCTCTTAATGAAAGACATACCATTGTAGTTATGAGTAGCATGCTCCAATTCATTCTCCTAATTAAGAACATCTCTATATTGTAGGTTCCTAAAAACAACTTCATTCCAGATTTGTTTAGCCCATATGCAATCAGAGAAAAGGTGGTTAATGGTCTCATCATGTAAGTTACACATCCCATAAGTTTTACTCTCAGTAATTCCCCAAGTGAACAACTTATCCCTCGTATACAAGGCCTTCCTACAGACCAACCACAAGATGAATGAACATTTAGGAATGCAACATTTGCTCCACACCAACTCATTCCATCTAACATGAGGTATAGAGGGAATAAGTAGCCTATATACATAACCAGTAGTAAATCTCATAGAGTTATCAGCAGCCTAAACAATATTGTCCTCCCTATCAGGGTAGGTCAGAAGAAGGTCATTCCTAATTTTAAGCAACTTCCACGTAACAATAGCGCCAACCCCATTGAACTCCCTGGATAACATTAGCCACCTTAGCTTTGTGATTACTAGCTGCATCATAAATGACCCTATCCCCATACAAAAGTTGAAGATGACTCTTAGTATGCTAATTATCATACCATAAAAAAATATCAAATCCATTCCCAATCTTAGTCTTGATGAAGTTCATGGTAAGGGGTCTTAGCTTTAGGATTTTCCTCCAGCCCCAAGGACAGTCAGTTGGAATGTTAACTGCCCATATGCTTCTACCTTTGATTATGTACACATTGCACCACTTTAACCAAAGGCTGTCTTTTTTACTGCAAAAGTTCCACAGTTGTTTCATCATTGCAACTTTATTCCAAGGCTCAAGGCTTTTGATGTTAAGGCCCCCTCATCCTTGCTGCAACACATGTCATGCCAAGGTACCTTAGCCCCAGTATGCTTTAGATCACTGCCAGTCCAAAGAAAGCCTCTCATCATCTGCTTCACTTTGGTGGTCACACTTTTAGGCTGTATAAAGATACTCAACCAGTACACCTGAATGCTGAAGATAATAGAATTGATCAATTGCAACCTCCCAGCATAACTTAGGAGTTTGGTAGTCCAGCACTTGAGTTTGCTGGTCACTCTATCAATTAACCTCATGCAATCATCCTTCTTGAGTCTAATAGAGATGAGAGGAACTCCTAAATAGATGAAAGATGGATTACAGTGGGAAATGCCCAAGTTTCTAACCATAATCTCAATCTCCTCATTCGAAATTCCAGAAGTAAAAAGGATTCTCTTGTTCAAATTTGGCTTGAGCCCAGAAATCTCCCCAACTTTCTTCAAAGTGTCATTGGCAATATTATAAGAAGTAGTATCCCCCCCCACAAAACACCACGGGATCATCAGCAAAACACATATGGTTTAGATGAATCTCCTTACATCTAGGATGGTAATTGAAGTTTGGATTAAGGCAAGCCTTATCAAGCATACATGAAAATCTTTCCATGACAATGAGGAAAAGGTATGGAGACAAAGGGTCTCCCTGTCTAAGCCCTCTTTTGCCCTCAAAGAACCCATGTGACTCCCCATTGATACAAACAGAGAACCTAGTGGTTGTGACGCATTCATAGATCCATCCAATGAATTTGTGAGGAAAACCAAACATTTGAAGTAGTGTGAACAAGAACTCGCAGTTGACAGTGCCATAAGTTTTAAGGATATCAATGTTAAAGGTGCATATAGGGGAAGGTAAGTCCTTATTGTGGTTTCTCATGATTTATTGTAGGAGGAGTATGTTATCAGCAATTGACCTGCCTTCCACAAAGGCAACCTGATTCTTGCTGATAAGATGAGGAAGGGTGGTCTTCAATCTATTTGCAATGATCTTTGCAATACACTTATAGATAGTATTGCAGCAGGAGATAGGTCTGAAGTCATTCATAGAGTTGGGATTTTGTACTTTGGGGATTAGAGCAAGAGTTGTGCAGTTTCATCTCCATAAAGACTGCTCTTCATTAAATAAAAATAAAACACCCTTAACCACATCATGGCCAATGATATCCCAATTATTCTTAAAGAAACAAGCATTGAACCCATATGGTCCAGGGGATTTGTCAGAGCCAATAGAGAACATAGTTTCTCTAATCTCATCATCAATAATGGGGATAATAAGGCTAGAAGCAGTAACCGAATCCACCTGCTTAGTAATCGTATTATGCAAAAAAATCAAGGGGTTCTCACACACCTGGTCCTTATTAATCAGGTTGGTGAAGTAATCCATAGCAAGATGGGCCTCCTCCACATTCCCCTCAACTCTGATCCCATTAGCATCAATAATACTAAGAATTTCTCATCGACTTCTTTGCTGATTTGCTTTTTGTGGAAGAAGGCATTGTTTATGTCCAATCACTGCCTCTTTCTCCTCCATCTGGACATTAACATTGTGCCCATCAGTATCAAGACTATTTGGATGTCATCAAGCTTCAACTTTGCCTCCACAACTCTTTTTGACGCATGGGAAAAAACTTTTTATCAAAGCCTTTGATATTTGCTTTAAGCCTACTAAGATTCTTACTAAGCCTAACTATAGGGTTCCCATGATCAACACAGCACCACGAGTCAGTTAACACCTCTCTGAAATCACCATGATCCATCCAGCAATTTAAAAACTTGAAGGGTTGTGGTTTTCTAGGGCCATCATGAAACAAACTGGTCACAATGGGGCAATGGTCAGAGATACCATGAGGTAACACAACAGCATTGGCCTCAGAGAAGAATTCACCCCAATCCCCATTATGCAGCACCCTATCAATTCTGGTTTGGACATTATTAGCCCCATCATGCTTCTTGTTCTAGGTAATCTAAAGACCACTAGATATCGAATCATCCAATCCTAACTCATTCAGAAAGTTATTAAACTCATCAACAACCACACTGTCAATCCCAAGAACCCCTTTTTTCTCATCATCATTTCTGACACAATTGAAATCACCCATGAGAATCCAAGGCGTATTCGTAGTAGACTCACTATTCCTCCTCATGCAGTTCCACAGATGAATTCTATTACTAGGTAAATTGTCCCCATACACAAAGGATGCATAAAATTGGCAATGGTGCTCAATCAACATTACTTTACAAAAAAATCTTTGATTATTAGAGGAAATTTTTAGGTGCCCAGCCACAGGGACACCAAGCCTAGGAGTTCCATTCAGTTGACGTGTTGTAGCTGTTGTGGAAGTTATAAGACCTGGGTATTAGATGCCTCCACATTCATCCTTGATTCATTCGGAGTTATTTATTTCAGTGAGGGCATGTTGCCCGTTCTTATTTAGAGATAGTAGTTTCAGACATTCATTCACATTTCAGTTGTTGGGATTTATTTCATTTCAGATTATTGTATTTAGGATTTAGACTGGAAGTGTTTACTCCAGACTCAATTTATTACATTATGAGGTTTTAATTCCTATGAGTTTGTTATTGGATGGTTAATGTTTAGTTAATTATTTAATTGCCTGCATGTTTTAATAAAATAAAATAAAATTTGACATCTGATCTTTTGAAATACTAGGTGGTTAGTAATTAATAAAAAAGTTTTTAACAGTGATGCTAAGACTAATCCAACTGTATATTTTGTTTTAAATTTAATAAAGGACTGATCACCCAGTATTTTTTTAGGCGGGGTGTCACAACACAAATTGGGATGATTGTGGCCCAAATTGATGATGATCTTTGACCACACACGGCTTGAATTGGGCCCTTGACCATTTTTATCGGGTCTTGGTTTGGTGTGTGCCACCATTGGTGGGTTTTGGCATTTTCATGGAGGTTTATTTTTTTGGCCATGCACACGCATTGATTTGGGGCTTGGCCATGGCTTGTCTCGGTATAGTAGCAGGTCCACGACATTATGGAGCTTGGGTATCCTGCCATTAATGGAAACCAAGGTTCGAAATGGGTCTCGGTATAGTAGCAACTCACACGCGATGGAGCTCAGCCATGGTAAGTCTCGGGCTAAACAGAAAGATGCGAAGTGGGATTGAGCTGCTGTGCACGGTCGACCGTGCCTCTGCCGCCGATCGACCAGTTATTGGAATTTTTGCCTATAGCCTTTACAGTAGCCTCTCCCCCTCTTTTGCGATCGACCGGCCACCATCCGGCAGTCGACCGGTCCTATTTTTGTCCGAGACCTGTTTCCCTTTCCTTTTTCTTTTTCTTTTAGTGTTAAAACGTAACTTATCCCCTTTTTTTTTTTCTTTTTCTATTTCTTTTATTTCTTTATTCCAACTTAATATAAATAGCTCCCTTTGGTTTATTTGTAAGATATATCTTTAAAAGAGCTCATAATATCTAGTTTTTCCCTTCTCTTTAGTTTGGTTAGTTTAGGGTTTGTAGTGGGAGTTTGGGGTGTGCCATTTTCTCCCTCCTAGGGGACCCATATAGAGGGGTTTCCCCATTATGGTTGTGTAGAACACTATTCCTTTTTCTTCTCCATTTATGTAAGTTGTTTTTCTTCATTTATTGCTTTAATTACATGTTTTCTTTACCTTGTTATCATCTATTGCTTTGTTAATTAGGTTTACTTTCTTGCATTTAATTCATGTCATTTAATATACTTTATAGTTAATTTAAATTAGGTTGTGTTGGATTGAACTCACCTAGGGTTGGTTTGGTTTCTTTGCTTTGGTGATTGAGTTTTTACTCATTTATTTCGATTGGTTGTCCTAGTTATTGTGCCTAGGAGATTTAACGGGGTATATCACGTATGTCCCGTATTTATGACCTTGCGTGCATAATTTCGGGGGTATTTGTTGATGCCAAAATCTTAGTAGGCTTTTATACGAATTTAGGGGTGTGACAACTCTTGATTTAATTAATTGACGAAACGAGATGCAATCTTAATAACTCGTGAACCCATGTAACCACTTATACCAATTTACTCAACATGAGGAATATATAGCACAACCTATAGTTTTTATTCGCTTTGTTAATCGTAGTTTAAATACACTTGCCTAGAGTAATATTTTCTCTTTATTATCTTTTATTTTTGTTAACATTTACCTTTTACACTTTTATTCGAGAAGTATTAAATCAATTAAATTCTAGCAACTCGTCTCTGTGGATTGTCAATACCCGGACTGACCGCTATACTCCCTTAAAAGAGTGTAGTCATAGTTTAGGTTTTTGTATAGAGTTAGTGAGCCGAATATAACAAACGACCGACGTCGGTGACGCGACACCGCGGTAAAAACTAGCCTATTACCCACCTCACACCTTTTTAAACACTACCCTATGGACATAACTATAATGTATCACCCCATAACTCTTATGTTCTGTTTGGCCAACGCATTTTGCAAACAAGTTTTTCTCACACCCTTAGTCACGACATTAAGCACTTGATCAATCGTGCCGACATACCGAGTACAAATCAGTCCAAGAAAAGGTTCGCCTTGATAAAATGCCGATTAACTTCAATATTCTTTGTTTAGTCATGTTGAACGGGGTTGTAGCCAATATTAATGGCATCTTTGTTGTCACAATACAAATTAATTGGCTCACGAATAAGGTAATCCAACTCATCTAACATAGTATGTATCCACATCAACTCGTAGACTCCATGTGTCATGGATTTGAACTCCAGTTTTGCATTAGAGCAACTACTAATTGTTTCTTGCTTCACCCTGAAATAAGATTAGCTCCAACGTATGTGCAGTATCCAAAAATGGATCGCCAATCGGTAATAAACCTCGCCCAATCAACATCAATATAGACTTCAACATGTAAGTGACCATATTTTCCAAAACAATACTCCTTGGGGAACCCTTGAGGTAGCGGAGAACATGATACGCTGCTTCTGGATTGCTGTTCTTGGAGCATGAATAAGTTGGCTAATGACAACACAAGCAATATCTGTGCGTGGAAGAGATACGTAAATATGTCTTCCGGCAAGCAATATCTTGTTTGCATAGTAGTTGTGTGATATATTGAATGCATATCATAATGTGATTGTCCATCAACCTTATGTGTTAATACACCGCGACAAAATGGTGCAGTTGAACGAAAACATCATCCACGCACAAAATGGTGGGAAGATTTTAGCTTAATTGTTATATTTTCAAATTATCATCATATGCTCAAATCGAGAGTCCCGTGACTAAGCTGTCATTTCGTAAACTTTCATTGGTCCCGTGCGAGGTGTTCGTGCCTCTTAGGGGGGCGTTAGGCGGCTGGTTTGGGTATTCACCCTCAAAAGACTTATTTTTAAGCCTAATCTACGTATTTTGAAATTATCGTCATATTCTCAAATCGAGAGACCCGTGACTATGTGGTCAGTTAGTACAAGTTGCATTGGTCCCGTGCGAGGTGTTCGTGCCTCTTACGGGGCTTTTTGGGGGCTGGTTTGGCTTTTCACCCTTTAAGGGCTTGGTTTTAAGCTTAATCGATATATTTTCAAATTATCATCATATTCTCAAACCGAGAGGCCCGTGACTACGCGGTCAATTTGTATAACTTACATCGGTCCCGTGCGAGGTGTTCGTGCCGCTTAGGGGGCCGTTAGGGGGCTGGTGTAGGTTTTCACCCTCAAACAGCTTGTTTTTAAAGCTAATCTACGTATTTTGAAATTATCATCAAATTCTGAAATCGGGAGACACGTGACTACGCGACAAGTTTTATTCAAGTTACATTGGTCCCGTGCGAGGGGTTCGTGCCTCTTACGGGGCCGTTTGGGGCTGGTTTGGGTTTTCACCCTCTAAGGGCTTATTTTTTAGCTTAATCGATATATTTTTAAATTATCATCGTATTCTCAAATCGAGAGGCCTGTGACTACGCTGTCAGTTTGGACAACTTACTTAGTCCCGTGCAAGGTGTTCGTGCCTCTTAGGGGGCCATATGGGGGTTGGTTTGGGTTTTCACACTCAAACGTCTTGTTTTTAAGCCCATATAAGTATTTTGAAATTATCGTTATATACTCAAACCGCGAGACCCGTGACTACGCAGCCAGTTTGTACAAGTTACATTGGTCCAGTGCGAGGTGTTCGTTCCTCTTATGGGGCCGTTTGGGGGTTGGTTTGAGTTTTCACCCTTAAAGGGCTTGTTATTAAGCTTAATTGATATATTTTCAAATTATCGTCATATTCTCAAACCGAGGCCCCATGACTACGCTGTAATTCATACAACTTACATTGGTCCTGTGCGAGGCGTTCGTGCCTCTTAGGGGGCCGTTAGGGGGATGGTTTTGGTTTCACCCTCAAACGGCTTGTTTTTAAGCCTTATCTACGTATTTTGAAATTATCATCATATTTTCAAATCGAGAGACCCGTGACTACGCGGTCAGTCCATACAAGTTATATTGGTCCCGTGCGAGGTGTTCGTACCACTTACGGGTCCGTTTGGGGGCTGGTTTGGGTTTTCACCCTTTAAGGGCTTGTTTTTAAGCTTTTTTTTTTGGGGAAAATTATGTATATTATATCCAAGAACAAACAACGGAACAAATTAGAGGAAGAAAAGCCTCAAACCTCCAGAGGGGCATACCCCAACTGGAAAACCAAGGAAACAATTGACAAAGGACCAAACAATCCCAAAATCGATCCTACTCCAGAGTACTCTCTGGGATACCGCAGTTCATGCAAGCCATCCAGTTGACGTAGCTTCTTCTCCCCTTCCCCCAAGTCATGACTCTAGCTCTCACCATCTCCTCAATCTTTTTTAATATGGCCCCAGTATTTTTCTTCGTCTTCTTGTGGAATCTATTATTTCTCTCCATCCACAGGCAGTAGCAAGTAGATGAAAAGGAAATGCATCTGATACGGTTATATAACTTAGCCCCCCCATAGTTGGAGATAGCACCTTGTATCTCCCCATCCCAATCTGTAGCCTCCCTATACTCCTGATTCCTGAACCTCACTTCCTCCTAGACCTCCCTGGCCACCCGGCACTCGTTGAACATATGAGAGCAAGTCTCCTCCCCGTTAGAGCAGCTGCAGCAAAGGTTGTTATCAGTGATGCCCCAGCTGAAGAGCTTATTCTTCGTTTGCAAAGCGTCCCTACAAACCAGCCAAAGAATGAAGGCACACTTGGGGATATTGTTCTTGTTCCAAACTAAGTTATGCCAGGTGGTGGCAGGGAGACCCGGACTCAAAGCCTCATAAGTCGATCTAATTGTGAACCCACGTGGCCTGGGGACCCAAACCACCTCGTCCGTGGTATCAGGCCTAATACCCGGTAACTCCGCATTCCTTATCTCAAGAAGTTACACAGTAATCATAGAGGGCCACCTCCAACCACTCTCAGTAATGTAATCAGCCACCAACGCCTTGTGATTGCTAGCAGCGTCATAAATAACCCTATCCCCATAGAGGGGGTGCAGAGGCCCTAAGGGGTGCCAGTTATCATGCCATAGGAAGGTCCCGCTGCCATCGCCAATAATGCACTTGATGAGTGGCCTGGTTAAATGTCTAAGTTGCATTATTTTCCTCCAACTCCATGTAGTGTCATTTTCCTCCAACTCCATGTTTTTAAGCTTAATCGCTATATTTTCCAATTATCGTCATATTCTTAAACCGAGATGCCCGTGACTACGCTATCAGTTCGTACAACTTAGACTGGTCCGGTGCGAGGTATTCGTTCCTCTTACGGGACCATATGGTAGCTGGTTCGGGTGTTCACCCTCAAACGGTATGTTTTTAAGACTAATCTACGTATTTCGAAATTATCGTCACATTCTGAAACCGAGAGACCCGTGAATACGCGATCAATTTAAACAAGTTACATTGGTCCCGTACGAGGTGTTCGTGCATCTTACGAGGCCGTTCGGGGGCTGGTTTGGGTTTTCACCTTCAAACGGCTTGTTTTTAAGCCTAATCTACGTATTTTGAAATTATCATCATATTCTCAAACCGGGAGACCCGTGTGTACGCGGTCAGTTTGTACAAGTTACATTGGTCCCGGGGAGGTGTTCATGCCTCTTACGGGGCCGTTTTGGGTTTTCACCCTTTAAGGGCTTGTTTTTAAGCTTAATCGATATATTTTCAAATTATCGTCATATTCTCAAACCGTGAGGGCCGTGACTACGCTGTCAGTTCGTACAACTTACATCGGTCCCGTGCGAGCTGTTCGTGCCACTTAGGGGGTCATGTCTACACTGTCAATTCGTACAACTGGCATTGGTCCCGTGCGAGGTGTTCGTGCCTCTTATGGGGCCGTTAGGGGGCTGGTTTGGGTTTTCTCCCTCAAACGACTTGTTTTTAAGCCTAATCTATGTATTTTGAAATTATCGTCATATTCTCAAATCGGGAGACCCGTGACTACCCGGTCTGTTTGTAGAAGTTACACTGGTCCCGTGCGAGGTGTTGTGCCACTTACGGTGCCGTTTGGGGGTGGTTTGGGTTTTCACTCTTTAAGGGCTTATCTTTAAGGTTAATCGATATATTTTGAAATTATCGTCATATTCTCAAACTGAGAGGCCCGTGACTACACCATTATTTTGCACAACTTACATTTGTCACGTGCGAGGTGTTCGTGCCCCTTACGGGGCCATTTGGGGGCTGGTTTGGGTTTTCACCTCAAACGGCATGCTTATAAGCCTAATCTACATATTTTGAAATTACTGTCATATTCTCAAAACGGAAGACCCGTGACTATGCGGTCAGTTTTTATAAGTTACATTGGTCCCGGGTGAGGTGTTCGTGCCTCTTACAGGGCCGTTTGTGGGCTGGTTTGGGTTTTCACCCTTTAAGGGCTTTTTTTAAGCTTAATCGATATATTTTCAGATTCTCGTCATATTCTAAAATTGAGAGTCCCGTGACTACGCTGTCAGTTCGTACAACTTAGACTGGTCCCGTGCGAGGTGTTCGTGCCTCCTTAGGGGGCGTTAGGTGGCTGGTTTGGGTATTCACCCTCAAACGACTTGTTTTTGAAGCGTAATCTACGTATTTTGAAATTATCGTCATATTCTCAAATCCGGAGACCCATGACTACGCGGTCAGTTTGTAGAAGTTACATTGGTCCCGAGCGAGGTCTTCGTGCCTCTTACGAGCTTGGTTTTAAGCTTAATCGATATATTTTCAAATTATCATCATATTCTCAAACTGAGAGGCCCGTGACTACGCTGTCAGTTCGTACAACTTATATCGGTCCCGTGTGAGGTGTTCGTGCCGCTTAGGGGGCCGTTAGGGGGCTGGTGTAGGTTTTCACCCTCAAACGGCTTGTTTTTAAAGCGAATCTACGTATTTGGAAATTATCATCAAATTCTGAAACCGGGAGACCCATGACTACGCGACCAGTTTTATTCAAGTTACATTGGTCCCGTGCGAGGTGTTTGTGCCTCTTACGGGGACGTTTGGGGGCTGGTTAGGGTTTTCACCCTTTAAGGGCTTGTTTTTTAGCTTAATTGTTATATTTTCAAATTATCGCCATATGCTCAAATCGAGAGTCCCGTGACTACGTTGTCATTTCGTACAACTTTCATTGGTCCCGTGCGAGGTGTTCGTGTCTCTTAGGGGGGCGTTAGGCGGCTGGTTTGGGTATTCACCCTCAAAAGACTTATTTTTAAGCCTAATCTACGTATTTTGAAATTATCGTCATATTCTCAAATCGAGAGACCCGTGACTATGTGGTCAGTTAGTTCAAGTTGCATTGGTCCCGTGCGAGGTATTCGGGCCTCTTACGGGGCTTTTTGGGGGCTGGTTTGGGTTTTCACCCTTTAAGGGCTTGGTTTTAAGCTTAATCGATATGTTTTCAAATTTTAATCATATTCTCAAACCGAGAGTCCCGTGACTACGCTGTCAGTTCGTACAACTTACATTGGTCCCGTGCGAGGTGTTCGTGCCGCTTAGGGGGCCGTTAGGGGGCTTGTGTAGGTTTTCACCCTCAAACGGCTTGTTTTTAAAGCTAATCTATGTATTTTGAAATTATCATCAAATTCTGAAACCGGGAGACCTGTGACTACGCGACCAGTTTTATTCAAGTTACATTGGTCCCATGCGAGGTGTTCGTGCCTCTTACGGGGCCATTTGGGGGATGGTTTGGGTTTTCACCCTTTATGGGCTTGTTTTTTAGCTTAATCGATATATTTTCAAATTATCATCCTATTCCCAAATAGAGAGGCCTGTCACTACGCTGTCAGTTTGTACAACTTACATTGGTCCCGTGCAAGGTGTTCGTGCCTCTTAGGGGGGCCTACTTTGGGTATTCACCCTCAAACGACTTGTTTTTAAGCCTAATCTATGTATTTTGAAATTATCGTCATATTCTCAAACTACGAGACCCGTGACTATGCATTCAGTTTGTACAAGTTACATTGGTCCAGTGAGAGGTGTTCGTGCCTCTTAGGGGCCTTTTGGGGGTTGGTTTGGGATTTCACACTTCAAGGGCTTGTTTTTAAGCTTAATCGATATATTTTCAAATTATCGTCATATTCTAAAACCGTGGCCCCGTGACTACGTTGTCAATTCATACAACTTACATTGGTCCAGTGCGAGGCGTTCGTGCCTCTTAGGGGGCCGTTAGGGGGCTGGTTTGGGTTTTCACCATCAAACGACTTGTTTTTAAGCCTAAATCTACGTATTTTGAAATTATCGTCATATTCTCAAACCGGGAGACCCGTGACTACGCAGTCAGTTCATACAAGTTACATTGGTCCCGTGCGAGGTGTTCGTGCCTCGTATGGGTTCGTTTGGGGGCCGGTTTGGGTTTTCACCCTTTAAGGGCTTGTTTTTAAGCTTAATCGATATGTTTTCCAATTATCGTCATATTATCAAACCGAGAGGAACGTGACTACGCTTTCAGTTCGTACAACGCTGTAGCTGGGCGACCAAAACAATACTTTTTTTCATAAGAAAGTAAACCAAAACATGGCTAGAAGGAAAATTGTGAGCATTGAGAATGATCTTGGTGTGAGAATTGAAGGCAGTGAGCAGGTGTCTACTGAAGCTGTGAGGTTTTTTCAGAACTTGTTAGGGAATAGGGTGCAGTGTGAGAATGCAAATGCTGTCCTGGGGGAGGTGATCAAGAATAAGCTAACCCCTGTGCAGGCTTGTATCCTGGAGGAAGAGGTCACTCATGATGAGATCAAGAAAGCTTTGTTTAGCATTGGGTCTGACAAGGCCCCGGGCCCTGATGGTTTTAACAACTACTTCTTTAAAAAGAATTGGGAGCTCATTGGGAGAGAGGTGTGTGAGGCTATAAAATTCTTCTTTGACACGGGGACTTTCTTCAAGCAGTGGAATTGTACTGCTCTGGCGTTAATCCCAAAGGTAGCTACCCCTAGGAGTATGAGGGATTTCAGACCCATCTCTTGCTGCAACACCTTGTACAAGTGTATTTCCAAAGTGATCACTTGCAGGCTAAAGAAGTTGATGCCTGGCCTTATTAGTATTAATCAAGCTGCCTTTGTTGAAGGTAGATCCATTGCTGACAATATATTGTTACTATAGGAGTTAATGAGGAATTATCATAGGGACTCTTGGCCTCCGAGATGTGCAATCAAGATTGATATTCTGAAAGCATATGATACTGTGAGCTGGGAATTTTTGATAAAGCTGTTGGCCCATGTTGGTTTCCCATCCAAAGTCATTGGGTGGATCACCAAATGTGTGACTACTACCAGATTCTCCGTTAGCATGAATGGGGAACTTAAGGGCTTCTTTCATGGGAAAAGAGGGCTCAGGCAGGGGGACCCTATCTCTCCCTACCTTTTCTTGCTTGTGATGGAGGTTTTCTCTGGGATAATTACTAAAGCTACTGATTCAGACCTGTTCAGTTTTCACCCTAGATGCAAGGAGATAGCATTGACTCACCTTAGTTTTGCTGATGATTTAATTGTCTTTGCTGGAGGGGACACTGTTTCCTGCAGCATTGTGAAGGAGGCAATATCAAAGTTTAGCTCCTTATCTGGGCTGATGATCAACTTAGAGAAGAGCAACCTTTTCACTGCAGGGATTAGTGAGGATGAGATTCAGGACATTTCAATTATTCTTGGCATTCAGCATGGGACCCCTCCATTTCGATATCTTGGGGTTCCTCTCATCACAACTAGGTTGAAGAAGGAGGACTGCTCTCACTTGGTGGATAGAATAACAATGAGAACCAGATGTTGGACTAATAAGTTCTTGAGTTTTGCAGGTAGGCTCCTTCTAGTGAAGACTGTGATTTTCAGCATTCAAGTGTATTGGTCTAGCATTTTTATTCTGCCCAAGAGTATTATAAAGAAGATTGAGCAAATTATGAGAAATTACTTATGGAAAGGGGATGAGGCTAATAGCAAAGGGGCTAAAGTTGCTTGGGTGCATCTTTGTGTTTCTCTTGATGAAGGAGGGCTCAATATTAAATGTTTAGAGACTTGGAACACAGCGGCTATGGCGAAGCATTTGTGGAATCTTTGTAGTAAGAAGGACAGCTTATGGATCAAGTGGTGTAATACTTACAAGATCAAAGGAAGAAGCATATGGGCTTTGAGTATCCCAAATGATTCTTCATGGAGTTGGAGGAAAATCCTCAAGAACAGAGAGAAGTTTAGAAGTCAAATCAAGACCTGCATTGGGAATGGTGCGCATGCATTTATGTGGTTCGATTATTGGCACCCTAATGGCCCTTTACATACCCTTTATGGGGATAACATTGTCTATGATTCTGCTAGCAATCTAAAAGCTAAAGTATCAGATTTTATACACCATTTGGAGTGGAGATGGCCATCAAGAGTGACATGGGAGCTGAATGAAGTGAAGAATGTTACTCTTCCTACAATCCACGGGGGAACTGATACTGTTGTGTGGCTCCCATCAAATCATGGAATGTTCACCATTGCGTCCGCTTGGGAACTTTTAAAGGCCCATAAGCCTAGGGTCAACTGGAGCAAGTTTGTGTGGAGTAAGGTTTGTATCCCTAAATGCTCTTTCATAACTTGGTTGGTGGTTAGGAAGGCCATCAACACTAAAGTTAAATTACATGATTGGGGAGTTTCTGTGGATGACCTGTGTGAGTTATGTGGGACTGGAAGGGAGTCTTATAACCATTTGTTCTCTCAGTGCAGCCTTAGTAAATGTATATGGGAGGAGGTGATGCTTAGGAACCAATATTACAGGGATGCCCAGGATCTGAATAGTGAGTTGGGTTTGGCTACTGTTAACCATTCTACGAAGACCCTTTGTGACAAGATTAGATCCCTTTCCTTTTTTTTTTGGTAACTTTAATTATATTGAAAAGAAAGATATATACAAGGAGAAGAACACCAAGCCCAGAGGCTAGTAACCCGAAGGTGGGGCATACCCCCCTCCCCAACAAACATCAACATGGGAAATCAAAGGAAGCAAAAACACTCCCAAACATCAACAACTAAATCAAAAGAAAATAACATTAGAGGTACAACATGGTTTCAGGAATCCCCCATTGGTTGCAGACCATCCAATTAGTGTAGCTTCTGTTCGTGTTCTTCCAAGTACTGATCTTGATCTTCATCATGTTATTGATCTCATACATGAGCTGACCAGGGGTTCTAGCCCCTCTGCTGTGCATCCTGCCATTCCTTTCCATCCAAATACAATAGATGGTGGTAGTGAAAGATAGAGTTCTGACTTTGTTGATGAGGTTGTTGTTGTTAGCATACTCCACAGCCCACTCTAGCTCTCTCTCCCACGTCCCTATATTCCTGTAGCATTGGTTCCTGCAAAGTACTTCCATCCACACCTCCTTAGTGTAAGGGCAGTCAGCAAATAAGTGCGATAAAGTTTCAGTCCCATTAGTGCATAACATGCAACTACTATTGTCCACAATCCCCCAATCCAACAGTTTATCTTTGGTAATAAGACTTCTTCTGCAGATCAGCCAAGCGATGAAAGAGCATTTAGGTATGTTGGCATGGCTCCAAACCAACCTATTCCATTCCACCTCATTGTTGTGACTGCAAATAGCCTTATAGGCAGATTGAATGGAGAAAATCCCATTTGTAGAAGGAACCCACGTAACCACATCCTCCTGCTGCGAAATAACTGGAAGAGTGGCATTCTGGATGTCTGTGGAAGGCCACCTCCAATTCGTTCCTCTAATGAACTCAGCCACCTTGGCGTAGGGGTTGCTGGCAGCATCATAGATGGTCCTATCCCCAAATAACGATTGTAGAGGCCCAAGAGGGTGCCAGTTATCATGCCAAATAAAAGTGTTATTACCATTACCAATTATAGACTTAATGAGAGGTATGCTCTCCCTCCTCATTTTCAGAATTTTCCTCCATGTCCATGAGCAATCACTAGGAATAGCAATCGCCCAGAAGCTCCTTCTCTTGATTTTATACATGTGACACCATTTCACCCAAAGGCTCTCTTTACTATTGCATATATTCCATATATGTTTCATCATAGCAGCCTTATTCCATTCTTCAATACATTTAATCCCCAACCCTCCCTCGGTTTTAGGCTTACAAACCTTACTCCAAGCCACTTTGGCCCCACTATGCTTCAAATCAGGTCCATGCCACATGAAGTCTCTAATCAGTTGGTCTATATCTTTAATGACACCTTTGGGCATGATGAAAAGACTTGCCCAATACACCTGTATACTGAAAAGGATCGAGAGAGAAAGCTGAAGCCTACCAGCATAGCTGAGCATCTTGTTGGTCCAGCTTTTAATCCTCTTGGTAAGTCTATTAATGAGATCCAAGCAGTCCTCCTTCCTAAGTCTCGTGGAGATCAAAGGCACCCCAAGATATTTGAAGGGAGGCTTCTTTAATTGGAACCCAATTTTGTCAGCTAAAGCCTGAGCCTGAGGAACATCCATTCCCCCACAGTAAATATTGCTTTTCTCCATGTTGGGACAAAGCCCAGAGAGAAGAGCAAACTCCTCAATAGTATGGTTAATGCAGTCAAGTGTCTGCTCATCCCCCCCACCAAATATCATCAGGTCATCAGCAAAGAAAAGATGGTTAAGACCAATTTCCTTACATTTAGGGTGATAATTGAAGTTCATGTTGTTACAGTGCTGGTCCAGAAGACAGGAAAAACACTCCATAGCCAGAAGAAAAAGATAAGGGGAGAGAGGGTCACCTTGTCTAAGGACTCTAGAGCTTTTAAAGAACCCATGGGATTCCCCATTAAGGCTGATGGAGTACCAGGCAGTGGTCACACACTCTTTAATCCACCTAATCATGATATGAGGAAATCTGACCTTCTCTAAGACATCAAAAAGGAACTCCCAACTCACAGTGTCATAAGCCTTCATAATGTCCACCTTAATAGCACATCTAGCCATACCATTGCCCCTATGATAGTTCCTCATAATCTCTTGAAGTAGAAGGATATTATCAGCAATAGATCTCCCTCTAACAAAGGCTGCTTGACTCTCACTAATGAGGTGGTTCATGAGGGGCATAATCCTGGCAGCAATGATTTTAGAGATGCATTTGTATATAGTATTGCAGCAGGCAATAGGTCTATAGTCACGCATGGAAGATGGGTTAGAGGTCTTAGGTATGAGGGCAAGAATGGCGCAATTCCATTGCCTAGGCATCTTACAGTTGATAAAGAAGTGCTTAACAGCCTTAGTCACATCATTCTCAACAACCTCCCAGTTCAACTTGAAGAAGGCAGCATTGAACCCATCAGGTCCGGGAGCTTTATCAGAACCAATAGAGAACATAGCCCTTTTAATTTCATCATTTGAAGGGATGGAAGTGATGCCATCACTCTGATTTTGATTAAGCTTCCTAACCATCAGGTTCTCAATATTGAAGGGTCTGAAACAGTTCATATCATCAGCAGAGAAAAGGTTTCGGAAAAAATTAATAGCTTCATTAGCAACACCCTCGCTACCTTCAATGGTCATCCCATTAGAGTTCTGAATCATTAGGATTTTCTTCCTAGCACAGTTGCTGCTTACCCTTTTATGAAAGAAGGAGGTGTTCAAATCCCCCAATTGGAGCCAATTAATTCTTGCTTTTTGCTTGAAGAAGGACTCCTCATTGTTCCTCAGATGGTTATAGTAGTTAGCCAGCTCAGTCTCCTCCCTCCTTAGCTCATGATTACTGCCATCATTGTCCAGAGTAGCCTGCACCTGATTAAGGAGATATTTAACCTCATTAACTCTAGCAGAAATATTAGAGTAAAACTTCTTGTTCAGGCTTCTAAGAGGGGTCTTCAATCTTCTAAGCTTGGTAGAGAGTTTAAACATGGGGTTCCCATTACAGTCCTCATGCCAAGAATCCATGAGGGTGTCCTTGAAGGTATCATGCTTCATCCAGAAATTATAGAACTTGAAAGGTTTAGGTTTAGTGTTTAAAGATGGCAAGAAGGTAATAATGATGGGGCTATGGTCAGAGATACCATGACAGAGAAAGTTAGCCTGGCTATCAGGGAATGATGTACTCCAACAAGAGTTCTGTAGGACTCTATCAATCCTTGATTGAACACACGCAGACCCCCCCACTCTTATTAGACCAAGAAAACCACACACCAGTGGAATTCATATCTTCAACTTCAATATCCTCGATGCAATTGTTGAAATCATCCACAGCTCTATAATCAATGCCATTGTGGCTCTTCTTCTCCTCCTGGTACCTCACAATATTAAAATCCCCCAGAATGATCCAAGGCTGATTGGTAGTGGTAATGAAATTGCACTTGAGGAAGTCCCATAAAGTATTCCTATTTGCGGGTATGTTATGTCCATAGACAAACGTGGCAAAGAATACCTTGTTGGATCCCACAACTTTGACTTTGCATAAAATAGCTTGATGGTGGATGTCACATGTTTCCACATCACAAACATTAGGGTTCCAAGCGATAATGACCCTGGCCACACCACCATTATCCGGGCAGTTATGACACATATTCCAATTAAAAAAATAATTATTTTTAATAACCTTCATATGGTTAAGTCTAACTTTAGTCTCCATTAAACCAATTAGAGCAATACCATTGTCACGAATGGTTTTCTTGATTTCATGTTGCTTGTGAGGGGAATTTAAACCCCTAATGTTCCATGAAGCTATCTTGATAATCTTGGTTTAGGCTTGTCTCCACTCCTCTTCAACCAAATGTCGTTTCCCTTCTTCTTCTGCTTCTTTTTGGAAGATGCTTTGTTAGTATGGTCAGTGTACTCCAGGTTTCTAGCCATTTCATCAATGGCTTTCACTTTTAGAACAATGCCCTGTGGAGCTGGGGTACTCTCTTCTTGTGGTATCTCTTCAATCTCTATCATTTCATTCTCTTCCTCCCGAGCAAGGATGGCAAAGCTATTCTGATTAGAGCTTGATTGGCCTACATTTGTGATGTCAACCTTATCATGATTGCGTTCATCCTTGTGACTAGCCTTATGTTTCGCAGCAGTTCTAGCCGTGGTAACCTGTTCCCATACATCCGTTGGTGGTTTCATTGGGATAGTACCATCTTTGGGAAAGGCTTTCTCCTCCATTTTGTGATGTGGACAACCATTTAGGTTATGACCGAAGACAAGGCAGTTAGGGCATGAAGGCGGTTTTGCTTGAAACTCAACCCTAACTGGTGTGGTAGTACCATCCTCCATTGTAACATTGATGCTGTTAGGGTAAGTTGTTGTGGCCTCCACATCGATGCATATGCGAGCATAGGTTATTCTATTCATTTCTTCCGTCATGGCATCAGCGTAAAGGGGAAGACCCACCGAGCTGGCGATGTAACTAAGCCCTTCTTCCGTCCAAAGTTGAACAGGAATGTCGTAGAACTTGACCCAAACAGGGATTTTCTTCACCGTGTCTTTAGAGAACTTGAACTGTGCTTGCCATTTGTTAAGGATGATAGTCATACCTGCAAAATGCCATGGCCCATTGTCCAGCACCTCATCACGCTGGCTTTGATTATCAAACATGAAAATGAAAAATCCATTATCATGCGCTATGACCTTCGTCATACCATATTTTCCCCATAGTCTAGTAGCAGCGTTGTTAACAAAGGAAAAAGGAAGTTTTTTCCCTAAGAAATAACCAACCATGCTGTTCTCCCAACGACCGTACCCTTTCCTGGCAACATCGAGCGGTGGGTTGACAGTGATGGTGGACTCCACAACTGATGGTTGGTGAAAAGTTAGTTTGAGTTTTGGTTTCTTCTTTTCTACGATAATAGAACTCCATGTCTTGTCAGAGCGTATCATGTTGTTGGTCTGGGGTATAGGGACTCCCAGGCTTACTTTCTCATATCCCAGCTTTCTCTCACTAGCAGGTATAGTGCCAGATAGGGTAGTAGACGTACTAGATACACCATTTGAGACCTTATCAATATCTGTCAACTTTAAAACAACTTCCGTACTATCTAATGTCTCCTTGAGCCCACCGTTTCTGCCTGCACAGTTCTCGGGGCTGAACCCTACCTTTACGTCCATTGCCATCCCGGACGGAGACAAGTTCTCAACCCGGTCATTGGAGGTTCTGAACATCTTCACATCTTCAAGGGAGTAGCCTTTGCTCAAGAGGAAATTCATAACGATGTTATTCTCAGTGCTTGTCTCTTGTATCCTTGCAAGATGCTCATATGCACTATCAAAGCTATTATCGGACGTTAAGATTTGCCCTTCTTCTGCCTCGCCAGTCTTGTTCAAAATCATGCCATCGCCTGGGATAAGGGCAGTATTCTTTACAGAAGACACTACACCCGATTCAGCCATCATAGAAGATGGAGTTTGAGAAATAGCTTTCCCACGTATTGCTGAGGGTAGGTTAGAAGGAGTAGGGTTAGGAGAGGGATGCCGGCCATCAGGTTTGGTCATCGGAGCTATGCATGGTTTAGGGTTAGCGTTAGTGTTAGGGTTAGGGTTAGGGTTAGGGTTAGTCATGGCTGGAAAGTTTGGTGGTGGTTGGGGAGAGGGGTTGTGTTTGGCTTAGAGAGAAGGAGGAGCATTTTTTTAGCTCTTAATGTGGTTGCCTTAGCTTTACAGGATGCTCTCCCCCTTGATTGGGTGTCGAATTCCCCAGTCTTTCCTTTACTACCACTATCTATTGCATTTGGATGGAGAGGAATTCTAGATGCTTTAAGCATGTCTCCAATTCCCTTGATTCTATTATCAAGGGTATTGAAAACATGGTTAGAGCAAAAGCTCTCACGTGGAAGAAGGACAAAAGGAGTTTTACTAACTGGATGGCTTGTATGTTCTGGAACATCCCTGAAGATAAACTTCTAGTTTAGTTTTTTGTTTGGTTCCGGCCTGGTTGGCTGTTTGCCTGTGGGGTATGCCCTAGGGCTTTCTTGTTCTGTGGAGGGGTTTCTTCCTCTGTATATCTTTTGGTCTTTTTATATATACAATTAAATTCTCCAAAAAAAAAAAACTTAGACTGGTCCCGTGCGAGGTTTCGTTCCTTTTACGGGGCCATATGGGGGCTGGTTTGGGTTTTCACACACAAACGGTATGTTTTTAAGCTTAATCTAAGTATTTTGAAATTATCGTCATATTCTGAATCCGGCAGACCCGTGGCTACGCGGTCAGTTTGTACAAGTTACATTGGTCCCTTGCGGGGTGTTCGTGCCTTTTACGTGGCCGTTTGGGGGTTGCATAGGGTTTTCACCCTTCAAGGGCTAGTTTTTAAGCTTAATCGACATATTTTCATATTATACTCATATTCTCAAACCGATAGGCCCGTGACTGCGTTGTCAGTTCGTACAACTTACATCGGTCCCGTGCGAGGTGTTCGACCTCTTGGGGGCTATTAGGAGGCTGGTTTGGGTTTTCACCCTCAAACGGCTTGTTTAAGCCTAATTTACATATTTTGAAATTATCATCATATTCTCAAACCGGGAGACGGACTACGAGGTCAGTTCATACAAGTCACATTGGTCCCGTGCGAGGTGTTCGTGCCTCTTACAGGTTCGTTTGGGGGCTGGTTTGGGTTTTCACCCTTTAAGTGCTTGTTTTTAAGCTTAATCGATATATTTTCCAATTATCATCATATTCTCAAACCGAGAGGCCCGTGACTACGCTGTCAGTTCGTACAACTTAGACTGGCCCCGTGCGAGGTATTCGTTCCTCTTACGGGGCCATATGGGGGCTGGTTTGGGTTTTCACCCTCAAACGGTATGTTTTAAGCCTAATCTACGTATTTTGACAGTGACGGGAGCAACTTAAGCTTTCCACTGGAGGAGAGAGATAAGTTGATGGCTTACTAGTAGCTCAGGAGCGTCGAAGAGTCTTACTATAAGCAGCGGTCCAGAGTCAAGTGGCTACAGTAGGGGGATGGGAATAACTCCTACTGCTAGGAGGAAGATTATCAGCATTGAGGATGAGAATGGGGTACGGGTTGAGAGCTCTCACGGGGTGGCTAATACGGCAGTGGGTTTCTTCCGCATCCTTCTGGGCTATAGTAGCACATGTGCGGACCCTGCTCCCATTCTGGATGTGAATGTTGGGAAAAGAGTCAGTGATGAGGCCACCGCAACTATGAGTGCGCCCATTGATGATGATGAGATAAAGGGGGCTATGATCACCATTGGGTCGGATAAAGCACTAGGTCCTGACGGGTTCAATGCGTTCTTTTTTAAGCAGAACTGGGAGGTGGTGGGGAGCGACGTCACTGAGGCTGTTAAGTTCTTCATTAGGTGTAGCTATCTGCCTAGGCAATGGAATTGTACTGCCTTGGCTCTTATCCCAAAGGTTACCACCCCAATCGGTATGCATGATTTTAGACCCATATCTTGTTGCAATACTATTTATAAATGCATCTCGAAGATTCTTGCTAACATGATTAAGCCTATCCTCCCCCACGTGATCAATCCGAGTCAGGCCGCTTTAGTTGAAGGGAGGTCTATTTATGATAACATCCTTCTTCTCCAGGAGGTTATGAGGAATTACCACAGTGAGCTTAGCCCGCCTAGATGCACTTTGAAAATTGATTTGTTGAAAGCGTGTGACACGGTGGATTAGGGTTTTCTTTCACCTTGTTGACTCATCTGGGATTCCCTGCCATTTTCGTTGGGTGGATTAGGGAATGTATGACTAACACCAGGTTCTCTATTAGTCTGAATGGGCACCTGCATGGCTTCTTTGAGGGAAGGAGAGGGTTGAGGTAAGGTGACCCCCTTTCTCCCTATCTTTTCCTTCTGGTGATGGATTCTTTCTCGTGCATCTTAAACAAAGCTTGCACCGACCCAATGTTTACTTTTCACCCTAAATGAAAGGAAGTGGGGCTTAACCACTTATGTTTCGCGGATGATGTGATAATTCTGTGGGGGGGGGGGGGACATTCCCTCCTGTACCATTGTGAAGAAGGCGGTTGATGATTTCTGTAGCATTGCGGGCCTCACTCCCAATCTAAGTAAGAGCAGCTTCTATTGCACGGGATTGGAGGAGGATCGGATCGCGCTGATCGGGAAAATTCTTGGTTTTGGCCATAGTAGCCCCCCTTTCTTGTACCTCAGGGTTCCTCTCATCACCACTAGACTCAAGAAGGAGGATTGTAGTAGGCTAATTGACAGGATTACTGGGATTCTCAGCTACGCCGGTAGATTACAGCTTATTAAGTCTATTTTGTTCGGGATCCAGGTCTATTGGTCTAGTCTGTTCATTTTTCCCAAGGGGGTTATTCTTAAGATTGAGCAGTTGATGAGGGATTTCCTATGGACGGGTTCCGATCTAAAACATTCAAGGGCCAAGGTGGCTTGGAATGATCTTTGTAATAGCTATGAGAGCGGTGGCCTGGGTATCAAAAGCATTGAGAGGTGGAATGTAGCGGCCATCATGAAGATGCTTTGGAATCTCTGTAGCAAGAAGGACTGCCTATGGGTTAAGTGGTGCAATGTGTATAAGTTGAAGAGAAGAAGTTTGTGGGCTATTAATTTAGCCAGCGCTCGTCATGGAGCTGGAGGAAGATGATGCAGTTGAGACATCGGATCAGACCTCTCATTACATGGAGTATCGGTAACGACAGGGATACCTTTTTCTGGCACGATAACTGGCATCCTCTGGGGCCTCTTCACCCTTTGTTTGGGACTGAGTTATCTATGACGCTGCTAGTAACCATAAGGCTATGGTTACTGATTACATTGTCGAGGATAGGTGGAGATGGCCAACGGTGGTTACTTGGGAGTTCTTGGATATTAGGAATGCGGTGTTTCCCAACATTAGGCAAGACATCGTTGATGAGGTGGTCTGGATTCCCGACCAGAAGGATTTTTCTATTAGATCAGCCTATGAGGAGATAACGCCCACCCTCCCACCTGCTCCCTGGCATAAAATTGTGTGGAATAAGGTTAATATTCCAAAATGTGCATTTGTTCTTTGGATGATATGTAGAGATGCTATTCACACTAAGGACAAGCTCTATAGTTGAGGCATCTCAGAGGATAACTTGTGCTGCAGCTGCTCCAATGGGGTCGAGTCCATATCACATGTTTTCAATGTGTGTCCAGTTGCGAAGGAGGTGTGGGAGGAGGTTAGAACCAAGAATCAGGAATACAGAGAGGCTTTGGATTGGGATGGAGAGATGGCTCATGCTATTTCATGTTATAGTTGGACTAGTTTTTATAATCGTATTAGGAATATTTCGTTCTCTTCTACTGTGTACTGCCTTTGGATGGAGCCTAACACTAGAAATTTTAAGTGGGTTGCCAAGAGCAAGGATATCATTGTCAGAAATATCGAAGTTATGATCAGAGCGAGAGTCTCAAAATGGAGCAAGGGGACGAGGAGATTTGAGAACTGGATTGCTCGCATGAATTGGGGTATCCCGGAGAGTGATCTGGATTAGGGGATCGCGGGGTGTGGGGCTTCTTGCCCATGTTTCAGTTGTTTTTATTTTTCTCCCCTTTGGGGTATACCCCTAGGAAAGGTGTTGGGTTTCTTCCCTATGTGTACTTGTTGTAGTTTCAGTTGTTGATATACATAATTTTTCCCAAAAAATCTATGTATTTTGAAATTATCGTCATATTCTCAAACCGGGAGACCCGTGACTGCGCGATCAGTTTGTATAAGTTACATTGGTCCCGTACGAGGTGTTCGTGCCTCGTATGGGGCCGTTTGGGTCTGCTTTGGGTTTTCACCCTTTAAGGACTTGTTTTTAAGCATAATCGATATATTTTCAAATTATCGTCATATTCTCAAATCGAGAGGCCCGTGACTATGCTGTCAGTTCGTACAAGTTACATTGGTCCCGTACGAGGTGTTCGTGCCTCTTAGGGGGCCGTTAGCGGGCTGGTGTGGGTTTTCACCCTCGAACGGCTTGTTTTTAAAGCTAATCTATGTATTTTGAAATTATCATCAAATTTAGAAACCGTCAGACCCGTGACTACGCGGTCAGTTTGTACAAGTTACAGTGGTCCCGTGCGAGGTGTTTGTGCCTCTTACGGGGCCGTTTGGGGCTGGTTTGAGTTTTCACCCTTTAAGGGATTATTTTTTAGCTTAATCGATATATTTTCAAATTATCGGCATATTCTCAAACCGAGAGGCCCATGACTACGCTATCAGTTTGTACAACTTACATTGGTCCCGTGCGAGGTGTTCGTGCCGCTTAGGCGGCCGTTAGGGGGCTGGTTTGGGTTTTCACCCTCAAACGGCTTGTTTTTAAAGCTAATCTACGTATTTTGAAATTATCATCAAATTCTGAAACGGGAGACCTGTGACAACGCGGTCAGTTTGTAAGAATTACAATGGTCCCGTGCGAGGTGTTCGTGCCTCTTATGGGGCCGTTTGGGGGATGGTTTGGGTTTTCACCTTCAAACGGCTTGTTTTTAAGCCTAATCTACGTATTTCGAAATTATCGTCATGTTCTAAAACCGAGGCCACTACGCTGTCAATTCGTACAACTTACATTGGTCCCGTGCGAGGCGTTCGTGCCTCTTAGGGGGCCGTTAGGGAGCTGGTTTGGGTTTTCACCCTCAAACGGCTTGTTTTTAAGCCTAATCTACGTATTTTGAAATTATCGTCATATTCTCAAACCGTAAGACATGTATCTACGCGATCAGTTCATACAAGTTACATTGGTCCCGTGCGAGGTGTTCGTGCCTCTTACGAGTCCGTTTGGGGGCTGGTTTGGGTTTTCACCCTTTAAGAGCTTATTTTTAAGCTTAATCGATATATTTTCCAATTATCGTCATATTCTCAAACCGAGAGGCCCGTGACTACGCTGTAAGTTCGTACAACTTAGGTTGGCCCCGTGCGAGGTATTCGTGCCTCTTACGGGGCCATATGGGGGCTGGTTTGGTTTTCACCCTCAAACAGTATGTTTTTATGCCTAATCTACGTATTTTGAAATTATCATCATATTCTCAAATCGGGAGACCTGGGACTACGTGATCAGTTTGTACAAGTTACATTGGTCCCGTACGACGTGTCCGTGCCTCTTACGGGGCCGTTTGGGTCTGCTTTGGTTTTTCACCCTTTATGGGCTTGTTTTTAAGCTTAATTGGCATAAATATTTTCAAATTATCGTCATATTCTCAGTTCGTATAAGTTACATTGGTCCCGTGCGAGGTGTTCGTGCCGCTTAGGGGGCCGTTAGGGGGCTGGTGTGGGTTTTCACCCTCAAATGGCTTGTTTTTAAAGCTAATCTACGTATTTTAAAATTATCATCAAATTATGAAACCGTTAGACCCGTGACTACGCAGTCAGTTTGTACAAGTTACATCAGTCCCGTGCGACGTGTTCGTGCGTCTTACGGGGCCGTTTGGGGACTGGTTTTGGTTTTCACCCATTAAGGGCTTGTTTTTCAGCTTAATCGATATATTTTCAAATTATCGTCATATTCTCAAACTGAGAGGCCCGTGACTACGCTGTTAGTTCGTACCGTGCAAGGTGTTCGTGCCGCTTAGGGGGCCCTTAGGGGGTTGGTGTGGGTTTTCACCATCAAACGGCTTGTTTTTAAAAGCTGATCTACGTATTTTGAAATTATCATCAAATTCTGAAACCGGGAGACCTGTGACTTCGCGGTCTGTTTTAACAAGTTACATTGGTCCCGTGCGAGGTATTCGTGCCTCTTGCGGGGCCGTTTGGGGGTTGTTTTAGGTTTTCACCCATTAAGGGCTTGTTTTTAAGCTTAATCGATATATTTTCAAATTATCGTCATATTGTCAAACCGAGGCCCCGTGACTAGGCTGTCAATTCGTACAACTTACATTGGTCCCGTGCGAGGCATTCGTGCCTCTTAGGGGGCCGTCAGGGTGACGGTTTGGGTATTCACCCTCAAACGACTTCTTTTTTAGCCTAATCTACGTATTTTAAAATTACCGTCATATTCGCAAACCGTGAGACCCGTGACTACGCGATCAGTTTATACAAGTTACATTGGTCCCGGGCGGTTTTCGTGCCTCTTACGGGGCCGTTTGGGGGCTGATTTGGGTTTTCACCCTTTAAGGGCTTATTTCTAAGCTTAATCGATATATTTTCAAATTATCGTCATATTCTCAAACCAATGCCCCGTGACTACACTGTCAATTAGTACAACTTACATTTGTCCCGTGCGAGGCGTTCGTGCCTCTTAGGGGGCCGTTAGTGGGCTGGTTTGGGTTTTCACCCTCAAACGGCTTGTTTTTAAGCCTAATCAACGTGTTTTGAAATTATCGTCATATTCTCAAACCGCAAGACCTGTATCTATGCGGTCAGTTTGTACAAGTTACATTGGTCCCGTGCAAGGTGTTCGTGCCTCTTACGGGCCGTTTGGGGCCTGGTTTGGGTTTTCACCCTTTAAGGGGTTATTTTTAAGCTTAATCGATATATTTTCAAATTATCATCATATTCTCAAGCCGAGAGGCACGTGACTACGCTGTCTGTTCGTACCACTTACATTGGTCCCATGCGAGGTGTTCGTGCCTTTTAGGGGGACGTTAGAGGGCTAGTTTGGGTTTTCACCCTCAAACGGCTTGTTTTTAAGCCTAATCTACGTATTTTGAAATTATCCACATATTCTCAAACCGGGAGACCCGTGACTACGTGGTCAGTTTGTACAAGTTACATTGGTCCCTTACGAGGTGTTCGTGCCTCTTATGGGTCCATTTGGGGGCTGGTTTCGGTTTTCACCCTTAAAGGGCTTGTTTTTAAACTTAATCGATATATTATCAAATTATCGTCATATTCTCAAACTGAGAGTCCCGTGACTACGCTGTCAGTTCATACAACTTACATTAGTAACGTACGAGGTGTTTGTGCCTCTTATGGGGCCGTTAGACGGCTGGTTTGGGTTTTCACCCTAAAACGACTTATTTTTAAGCCTAATCTACGTATTTTGAAATTATCGTCATATTCTGAAACCAGGAGACCCGTGACTACGCGGTCAGTTTGTACAAGTTACATTGGTCCCGTAGGAAGTGTTCGTGCATCTTACGGGGCCGTTTGGGGGCTGGTTTGGGTTTTCACCTTCAAACGGCTTGTTTTTAAGCCTAATCTACGTATTTCGAAATTATTGTCATGTTCTCAAACCGGGAGACCCGTGACTACACGGTCAGGTTGTACAAGTTGCATTGGTCCCGGGCGAGGTGTTCGTGCCTCTTATGGGGCCGTTTGGGGGCTGGCTGGGGCTTTCACCCTTTAAGGGCTTGTTTTTAAGCTTAATCGATATATTTTCAAGTTATCGTCATATTCTCAAACCATGAGGCCTGTGACTTACACTGTAAGTACGTACAACTCACTGTGACACTCCGCCTAATTAAATACCGGGCGATCACTCCTTTATGAAATTAAATCAAGGTAAACAGTTGGTTCATTCTCAGCATCACTGTTGATAAAAAAGTATATTTTCCAATTTAACACCCTAAATAATTAAGCTAAGTGTCAAAACCATTTTCATACATACTTTCCAAATTTTATTTAAAGAAAAACATTTATTTTATTAACAACATTCAATAAGTAAGAATCACACCATATTAAATTCTGAAACATAAACCAATTAATATAATACATTCGTCAATCGAATGAAAACATACGAAAACTAAAGTCACAAATCCAAACTGAATAAATCCCATAGAACAATACTGGAAATAACTGAAATACAAATGTCCAATAACAACGGAATAATGGAAAGAGCTACACATGCTCAACTAGTGAAAGTACTAAGAGTGGATCCGAATGATCGAAGTCGCCTAATCAAGAGACCTGCAACTCCCACCTAAGCTGCAACGCGTTCCTTCCAAGAGATCCTAAGCAAGATGCCCCTGTGGCTGGGCACCTGTAATACATACATATATATACAAGAGAGAGAGAGAGAGAGAGAGAGAAAAATGGGTCAGAGCCCGAAAGTGTGTTTGATTTAAAATACGTTTAGCAAGTATTTAAATTGATACAGTCTAATGCAACAACATATTAGTGCGTCACTCTCTTGAGAAATGCTCACCTCTCTTCTAATGTGCACACCTATCGCACTAACCTTCCCAACGGTTTAACTTATCTCAGATTACTCGTAAGATTTAAAATTCAACGATTCCATTTTGAAAAGGATGTTTCAATTAGTAACCAAAGTTCTCCATTTTAACTTTATAAAATCAATAAAGTTTTCCAGTGATATATTATACTTTCTCAAAGCAAGTATTTATAATTGAGTCATCAACCATGTCCTACATAACACATTTTAGTAGACAGTTCCAGATTTCATAATTTCATATATATATTAACTACTCGTAAAATATATATAACAAAACAGCACCCCAAATAAAACTATGGTGCGGGCATACTCTACTATCCAAACCCCATATCACTCATATTAAGGGGAATACAAATTCGGAATCACTCTCGAATTGTATTAACACGTACTCAAACAATATTGAGACTAAGTATAGATTCCAGGTCTCGTAGGACCGTCTGAACTATCACTGCGATAGCCTGTACCAAGGATACCTATACACAAACAAAGATGAGGCGAAGCATAGATTCCAAGTTTCTAAGGGGGTGGAGCATGCTTGTGTGACACCCCGACTAATTAAATACCGGGTAGCTACTCCTTTATTAAATTAATTCAAAATGCCAAGTTGGCTCAGTTAATAGCATCACTGTCGAAAACATTTTAATATTACTAACCACCTAGTATTTAAAAAGCAAGTTGCCAAATTTTAATTTAAGTCTGATTAACATGCAATAAGTAAAATGAAGAAATAAATAACATCATTCACCATACTGAAGTAAACTGAATAATCATCACATAACAGTAAATAAAGTCTGGAGGAAAAACTCCTCACTACAATCCCATAACTGAAATAAATAAACTGAAACAATACATGCTAAAGTCTGAAAACTGAAATATAAAAGATATCTCTAAAGAAATGGGCAACATGCCCTACAACTGATAGATGGTGACTCTGGAATCCAAAAGATAGAAGCGTCTACATGCAAATCCCTGTAGCTTCCACAAGCAGTTACAGCTCGTCACCTGAATGAGTATCCTATGCTTGGTGTCCTTGTGGCTGGGCACCTAAAATGGTTTTACAAAGAAAAAGAGATTTGAAAAGCAAACGGGTCAGAGCCCGAATGTGGAGTTATATTTTAAAAACCTGCAAGTGCTTTAAAACATTTAAAACATTAAATGCAAAGTACATGTTAGGACGTACACTCGCATGATATCCTCACCTCTCGTCTAACTGTGCACTCCTAACGTAAGTACCCATCTATAACGACCCATACTACTAGCTAACTGACAACATAACTAGCTAGACTGCCAAAGGTTCTACCCATATTACTCGGTTCCATTTAACATAACAACGCTCGTAATTAAATAGAGGTTTACCGTAAACTCAGTTACTAAATATGCCATTGATATAACTATCAGTTAACTCATTATATATCTCGAAACAATACCGTAATATTTTTACAACATTAACATGAGGATTCCCATTAATATAATGTATATTATTCATATCATAAATATACAATACAAGCACCCCGCAATCTAAGCTGTAGTGCACACATACTCTGCTATCCATCCCGGTACATCACGTACATAAGGATTACATATTCCGAATCTCTCAGGAATAGTTTACCGATAACAACATCACAAATAATGGAGGCGAACACAGTCACCATCACATGGGTCACGCACATACCTACGCTCCCATGATCAGCGGACTTATTAATATCACAATAAGTCTTTCTATGACCTATGTTCATCGAGGTACCAGTCTATATCCCCCCCGTAGGCACACAAGGATTAGAGGGTCCTAAGCGAACGCAACCTCCCGTGATAGCAAGTATGGTAGGTATGTCATACACACAATCCATATACTAATACTAAGTAAACACACATCTTAGTAATACCGTATTTTAGTCGTAGTACGTATCGCATTCTCGTACTAACTATAATTATAAAAATTTATACTAATCCGATTTGTGATTATACGCGCTATAATTTCTCACGTCGTAATAGACACTCACGTATCATCCCAAACCATCCATGTAATACAACTCTCGTATATAATCTACTTCTCATAATTGCCCAAAAGTCCCAATTCTATCACTATATCATCAAAGGAATGCTAACTCTACCCTTGAACCAGTTTTCGGGACTCCAAAAGTCAAAACAGTTCTAAAAGGACCAAGCTGTCAACACGTTAGAAGTTTCGTTCGAACGAGGATGTTCGAACGAGATCCTTCTGTCAACTCGTTAGAAGTCTCGTTCGAACGAGGCTGTTCGAACGAGATCCCAGTTCGTTCGAACGAACTGTTCCTTCTAACGATATCTCGTTTGAACGAGATATCGAACGAGATCCCTTCTCGTTAGTAACGACTGGTCAACTCGTTAGAAGCTCGTTCGAACGAGTTCGTTCGAACGACCTGGGGGCTGCTTCTAACGAGCTACCAGTTTCGGCCCAGATTTTTCCCATCTCGTTTTTCACCATTTTTATCACTTCAATCCTTCTCCAAAGTTCGTTCTAACAATGATTTAAGTCCTCTAATCATACTAAAACATACTTAGGTCATAATCTAACGTCTTTTAAGGCAATAAGGCATCCTAAACATCATTAAATCCCAAGATTTTATATTTTTCCCCAATATCATCAAGAACATGAACCCTAGATATATATCAACATTAAATTCCAGAATTTAATTCGTTTTTCTTTCACCCAAACATGTATTAACATCAGATTAATTGTCTCCAAACTATTCTACATGCAATCCTTCTCAAATTCCTCAAGTTTTATGATCTAGACTACATGGGTTTTCATATTTTATCAAGAACAAACCATAAATCCGAATTTTCTAACATGGAAAAGACATTCTCAGAAATTAAATGGAATAAAGTCACTTGCCTTGGTTGTCTCTGAGTTTGGTGTAGATTAGATGAAGTTTTCTGCAGAAATTCCTCTCTCTCCAAGCTCTTCTCCAATGGTGGCTTAAGGTGGCTAGGGTTTTGATTTGGGAAACTTAGAAAACCTAAATGACAACCTACGTAGCCTTCTAGGTTAATATGGGTTGGTTAATGGGCTTAATGAGTTTAATCCACATCAGATTTACATCTCTAATTTTCGTCACTTTTAATTCCTAAAAATGTAAAATTACCAAAATACCCTTTAAGTTACCGGTATGGCCTAAAAATACCCCGGGACCCAAACTATACCCTTGGCTAGTGTTTTCTGACTATCTCGACCCTTCCGGACGCGTTGGCGCACTCAAAACGACCATACGGATTATAGATTTTAAATTCACTTTTATTATCAAAATATTATACCGTGACGCGGCGGTCCCACGCGTCTCAACAAAATTTCTAAAATGGCGTATATAAATCTCACGACAAATTTTATAATACCAAATACATATATAATCATATATGCACATAATCAAATACCAATTCGCATCTCATTAGTATTTATAACCCGGATTAATTATCAATTAATACACATTTAATTAATTAATCCCAAAAATAAATATAGCCGAAAATACGGGGTATTACATACTTCCCCCCTAATAACTGAATTTCGTCCCGAAATTCGAAACTAGAAAGTACCTGCTAAAAATAGCTCTGGATAACGTTCGCGCATCTCATCCTCGCGCTCCCATGTGGACTCCTCGACATTGTGATGTTGCCACTGAACACGCACTAACGGGACTATCTTTGACCGCAGTTTCCTCTCGCTTCGGTCCAAAATAGCAATTGGCCCCTCCTCGTAGGAGCTATCCGGCTGGAGATCGATGTCCTCCACAGCAATGTGAGAATGAGGCAAATTATCTCTAAGGTAATTCCTCAGCGAGGAAATATGGAACACGTCGTGAATCCGATGCAAGTGCTCCGGTAGTCCAAGTCTATACGCAACGGGTCCGATCCGCTCAATAATAGGAAACGGCCCCACATACCTCGGTGCCAACTTCCCCTTCTTCCCGAATCGCATAATCCCCTTCATCGGAGAAACCCTGAGCAAAACCTGGTCCCCCACTTGGAACTCCCTGAAATACCTCTTCGCATCAGCATAACTCTTCTGCCTGTCTTGAGCTACCCGAATGCGACTCCGAATCAACTCAATCCTTGCCGAAGTATCCTGAATCACTTCCGGCCCAAGTAGTTTGTTGTCCCCCACCTCCAACCAACATGCTGGGGAACGACAAGGCCTACCGTACAATGCCTCAAACGGAGCCATGCCAATAGTGAACTGATAGGAGTTGTTGTAAGCAAACTCCACCAGTGGAAGGTACTGCTCCCATCCACCCCCGAAGTCAATAATGCACATGCGTAGCATGTCCTCTAACATCTGGTTGGTGCGCTCTGTCTGCCCATCGGTCTGCGGATGATAAGCAGTACTCAACCGCAATTTCGTGCCCATGGCCTCCTGGAAACTCTCCCAAAACCTCGAAACAAATATCTTGTCTCTGTCAGACACGATATTCAGGGGCACACCGTGAAGTCTCACAATCTCTGAAATGAAAAGCTGGGCATACTGTCCCGTAGTGTAGTCAGTCCTTACGGGTAAGAAGTGAGCGACCTTGGACAACCTGTCCACAATTACCCAAACGGAGTCGTGACCCCTCTGCGAAGTAGGCAACCCCGTGACAAAATCCATGGATATGCTCTCCCACATCCACACCGGAACCTCCAACGGCTGTAGCAATCCTGTTGGTCTCTGATGATCCACTTTTACAAGCTGACAAGTGGCGCATTTCGAGACCAACTCAGCGATATCTCTCTTCATACCGCTCCACCAATACTGTCGTCTCATGTCTTGGTACATTTTATCCCCTCCGGGATGTACCGCGAACCCTGAGCCGTGCGACTCTGCCATCACATCGTGCCGCAATTCTTCCCCTTCTGGAACTACCAATCTCCCATTGAAGCGCAATCCCCCGTCTGAGCTAACGGTATAGGACTCGGCTCCCTCTGCAAGTAATCGAACTATCTGCTCCTGACAGAACGAGTCATTAGCCTGTGCCCGTACTACTTTCGTTACAATCTGCGGTGTAACGGTCATCACAGACATGAAAGATCGGGCCACTGCATCCTGGTGTCCCAATTCCTTCCACTTAGCTTTCCACACCTCTGCCACCTCATCTGCTGGCCTGCGGCTCAACGCGTCTGCTACCACGTTAGCCTTGCCCGGGTGGTACTGGATGTCGAACTGGTAGTCCTTCACAAATTCAAGCCACCTACGCTGCCGCATATTCAATTCCTTCTGCGTGAACAGATACTGTAGTGACTTGTGGTCCGTGAACAGCTGAAACTTCTCCCCCAAAAGATAGTGCCTCCAAATCCGTAAGGCAAATACCACTGATGCCAACTCCAAATCATGCGTGGGGTAATTCTTCTCATGAGGCTTAAGCTTACGGGAAGCATAAGCTATGGCCTGTCTCTCCTGCTGCAATACACCTCCCAGTCCTTGCAAAGACGCATCGGTGTAAACCAAATACTCAACTCCCGGTCTCGGCAATGCTAACACAGGTGCTGAGGTCAATTTGTCCTTCAACTCATCGAATGCCAACTGACAGGCATCACTCCAGATATATGGCACACCCTTACGAGTAAGATGTGTCAAAGGACCTGCTATCTCCGAGAAACCCCGAATAAACCTCCTGTAGTATCCTGCTAGACCCAAGAAACTACGAATCTCCGTTGGTGTCGTGGGCTGTCCCCACTCCCTCACCGCTGACACCTTCCCCGGATCGACAGATATTCCCTGGTCGGAAATAATGTGACCCAAGAACTGGACTTCCTTCAGCCAAAACCCGCACTTCTCATATTTTGCATACAGCTCGTTCTGACGAAGTGTCTGCAAAACCTGCCTCAGATGCTCGGCGTGCTCCTCCTCTGTCTGAGAGTAAACCAGAATATCATCAATGAAGACAATGACAAACTGGTCTAGGAAATCCCTGAACACTCTGTTCATCAAGTCCATAAACACTGCTGGAGCGTTGGTCAAGCCGAAAGGCATAACCCGAAACTCGTAAGAACCATATCTCGACAAGAATGCGGTCTTCGAGACATCCTCCTCCCTGATACGTAACTGATGGTATCCTGACCTCAAGTCAATCTTCGAGAAGAAAGAAGATCCTCTCAACTGGTCGAATAAGTCATCGATTCGAGGCAACGGATACTTATTCCGTATCGTGACCTTATTCAACTCTCGGTAGTCCACGCACAATCTCAGTGAACCATCCCTCTTCTTCACAAACAAAACTGGAGCGCCCCAAGGTGAGGTACTCCTGCGAATAAAGCCCTGCCCCAACAGCTGCTCTATCTGATCTCGTAGCTCTCGCATTTCAGCCGGAGCCATACGGTACGGTGCACGTGCTATAGGTCTCGTACCCGGTAGCAAATCTATAACGAAGTCTATCTCCCGACTGGGTGGTAAGCCTGGTATCTCCTGAAACACATCTGAATACTCCCTGACAACCGGGATCGAATCCAAAGGAATCACAACCTCCTTAGAGGTATCCTCCTCTATGTAATACAGATGAGCGGTCGATCCTCCCTCTGGGCGAGGCATCGCCACTATAAACATCTCTTGCCCTGGAATGGCAAAAACAATGCTCCCGCTGAAGCAATCAATCATGGCCCTATATGCTACGAGCCAATCCATACCGATGATCACATCGTGAACATGCATATCTAACACTAACATGTCCGCAGGTAATACCAAACCACCAATCTCTACCCCCACTCCCCGGCATATAAAGAAAATAAGTTTCCCTAATGGTGAGTCGACACACGTCACTGTGCTCTCTGCCGTAGCTAACAATCCTAAAGCTTTCGCGAAGTGTGTAGCTATAAAACAGTGTGTAGCACCCGTATCAAATAACACCCGACCCATAGTGCCATGGATAGGAAACGTACCCTCGATCGCGGGCGGTGCCTGTGGAACTGCAGCCTCGTGAACGTTGTAGACACGTCCATACTGTAGCTGCCCCTGCTGGACTGGGACTGCTGGAATGGGTGGCAAAGCTGCCATATGTGGCGGTGCAGGAAGAGCGGCGGGAAACATAGGTCTCTATGGCTCCTGGCGAGCACCTTGCTGCTGCTGCTGTGAGGCCCTGCCCCTATCAGGACAATCCTGCTTCTTATGGCCAGTCTTGCCACAAGTAAAGCACTTCCCTGGGAAGTTCCCTCCCCTCTGCCCCTGCTGTCCCCGGCCCTGGTGGCCGTTACCATTCCTCCCTTGGCTCTGCTGGCCCTGATGAAACTGCTGCCCATTCTGTCCCTGTTGGCCCTGATGGCCGTTTGGGCCCTGATGACCCTGACGGAAACCTCTCTGACCCTGCCTGTAGTTCCCTGACCGGAACCTCTTATTATCCCCCTGCTGGGTACCCTGCTCATTCTGTCTCTGCCCCTGACCGGTTTGTGCCCCGCTGGCACCATGTCCTCCAGTCCTGCCCTGATGGTTAGACTCCCCCGACCGCTTGCCCTCGGCCATATGAAAACGGTGGTCCTGGCAGTGTAATAATGCAACGTTAACCACATCAGAATACGTGGCCAACGATAGGTTCCCTAGCAGATGCTGACGGATCCTCCAATTCAACCCATCGGTGAACTTCTCAATCTTCTTCTTCTCTGTTGGAATCTCGTCTGGAACGATATTCAACAGGTTAGTGAACTCGGCCTCATACTCGGCCACTGTCTTGCCCTCTTGCTTCAAACTCATCAGCTTCCTCCTCATCTCTGTATGAACTGCGGACGAAAAGTACTTGCGGTCGAACCGCACCCAGAACTCCTGAATCGTGAGGGTATCCCTCTCTTCCGCGGTGGTAATAGACTCCCACCACTGTAGTGCAGATCCCACTAGCTTGAAAGTAGCTAGCACCTGTTTCTGAACATCAGTGCACTCATGCATCCTCAAATGCCTCTGTATGTCCTTCCTCCATTGGTTCGAGACTACCACGTCTGAGCTACCTGCAAACTCTGGCGGATGCGCTTTCTGAAAAGCGTCTCGTACACGCTCCCAAGCAGACGGGAATGCATTAACCTGTGCTGGCGCGGCAATCAGCGCCTGAGGCGGTGCCTGCTGAATCACGGCAATCGCGGCATTTACCGCTTGGGCTACTATAGCAGCAACCTCTGCGGCGTTCATCATGCCCTGAACTGGAGCGGGCTGGGGTTCGGGCATTGCATTCTTGGGAACTCGTGGTGCACGTCGTGGAGGCATCTGAAATAAGAATAGAGTTTATAAGTTCGCTGTTTATAAACTTAAAATAGCTGAAGAACGAAGCATACACAAAAAGAGTACAACAGTCCTAAAATATAGGGCTCTATATCAAAGAAAACGTAACGGAAACATAATAGCCGTACAGATCCTAAAGGACACTAGAACCTGATGCTCTGATACCACCTGTGACACCCCGACTAATTAAATACCGGGTAGCTACTCCTTTATTAAATTAATTCAAAATGCCAAGTTGGCTCAGTTAATAGCATCACTGTCGAAAACATTTTAATATTACTAACCACCTAGTATTTAAAAAGCAAGTTGCCAAATTTTAATTTAAGTCTGATTAACATGCAATAAGTAAAATGAAGAAATAAATAACATCATTCACCATACTGAAGTAAACTGAATAATCATCACATAACAGTAAATAAAGTCTGGAGGAAAAACTCCTCACTACAATCCCATAACTGAAATAAATAAACTGAAACAATACATGCTAAAGTCTGAAAACTGAAATATAAAAGATATCTCTAAAGAAATGGGCAACATGCCCTACAACTGATAGATGGTGACTCTGGAATCCAAAAGATAGAAGCGTCTACATGCAAATCCCTGTAGCTTCCACAAGCAGCTACAGCTCGTCACCTAAATGAGTATCCTATGCTTGGTGTCCTTGTGGCTGGGCACCTAAAATGGTTTTACAAAGAAAAAGAGATTTGAAAAGCAAACGGGTCAGAGCCCGAATGTGGAGTTATATTTTAAAAACCTGCAAGTGCTTTAAAACATTTAAAACATTAAATGCAAAGTACATGTTAGGACGTACACTCGCATGATATCCTCACCTCTCGTCTAACTGTGCACTCCTAACGTAAGTACCCATCTATAACGACCCATACTACTAGCTAACTGACAACATAACTAGCTAGACTGCCAAAGGTTCTACCCATATTACTCGGTTCCATTTAACATAACAACGCTCGTAATTAAATAGAGGTTTACCGTAAACTCAGTTACTAAATATGCCATTGATATAACTATCAGTTAACTCATTATATATCTCGAAACAATACCGTAATATTTTTACAACAATAACATGAGGATTCCCATTAATATAATGTATATTATTCATATCATAAATATACAATACAAGCACCCCGCAATCTAAGCTGTAGTGCACACATACTCTGCTATCCATCCCGGTACATCGCGTACATAAGGATTACATATTCCGAATCTCTCAGGAATAGTTTACCGATAACAACATCACAAATAATGGAGGCGAACACAGTCACCATCACATGGGTCACGCACATACCTACGCTCCCATGATCAGCGGACTTATTAATATCACAATAAGTCTTTCTATGACCTATGTTCATCGAGGTACCAGTCTATATCCCCCCCGTAGGCACACAAGGATTAGAGGGTCCTAAGCGAACGCAACCTCCCGTGATAGCAAGTATGGTAGGTATGTCATACACACAATCCATATACTAATACTAAGTAAACACACATCTTAGTAATACCGTATTTTAGTCGTAGTACGTATCGCATTCTCGTACTAACTATAATTATAAAAATTTATACTAATCCGATTTGTGATTATACGCGCTATAATTTCTCACGTCGTAATAGACACTCACGTCTCATCCCAAACCATCCATGTAATACAACTCTCGTATATAATCTACTTCTCATAATTGCCCAAAAGTCCCAATTCTATCACTATATCATCAAAGGAATGCTAACTCTACCCTTGAACCAGTTTCCGGGACTCCAAAAGTCAAAACAGTTCTAAAAGGACCAAGCTGTCAACTCGTTAGAAGTTTCGTTCGAACGAGGATGTTCGAACGAGATCCTTCTGTCAACTCGTTAGAAGTCTCGTTCGAACGAGGCTGTTCCAACGAGATCCCAGTTCGTTCGAACGAACTGTTCCTTCTAACGATATCTCGTTCGAACGAGATATCGAACGAGATCCCTTCTCGTTAGTAACGACTGGTCAACTCGTTAGAAGCTCGTTCGAACGAGTTCGTTCGAACGACCTGGGGGCTGCTTCTAACGAGCTACCAGTTTCGGCCCAGATTTTTCCCATCTCGTTTTTCACCATTTTTATCACTTCAATCCTTCTCCAAAGTTCGTTCTAACAATGATTTAAGTCCTCTAATCATACTAAAACATACTTAGGTCATAATCTAACGTCTTTTAAGGCAATAAGGCATCCTAAACATCATTAAATCCTAAGATTTTATATTTTTCCCCAATATCATCAAGAACATGAACCCTAGATATATATCAACATCAAATTCCAAAATTTAATTCGTTTTTCTTTCACCCAAACATGTATTAACATCAGATTAATTGTCTCCAAACTATTCTACATGCAATCCTTCTCAAATTCCTCAAGTTTTATGATCTAGACTACATGGGTTTTCATATTTTATCAAGAACAAATCATAAATCCGAATTTTCTAACATGGAAAGGACATTCCCAGAAATTAAATGGAATAAAGTCACTTGCCTTGGTTGTCTCTGAGTTTGGTGTAGATTAGATGAAGTTTTCTGCAGAAATTCCTCTCTCTCCAAGCTCTTCTCCAATGGTGTCTTAAGGTGGCTAGGGTTTTGATTTGGGAAACTTAGAAAACCTAAATGACAACCTACGTAGCCTTCTAGGTTAATATGGGTTGGTTAATGGGCTTAATGAGTTTAATCCACATCAGATTTACATCTCTAATTTTCGTCACTTTTAATTCCTAAAAATGTAAAATTACCAAAATACCCTTTAAGTTGCCGGTATGGCCTAAAAATACCCCGGGACCCAAACTATACCCCCGGCTAGTGTTTTCTGACTATCTCGACCCTTCCGGATGCGTTGGCACACTCAAAACGACCATACGGATTATAGATTTTAAATTCACTTTTATTATAAAAATATTATACCGTGACGCGGCGGTCCCACGCGTCTCAACAAAATTTCTAAAATGGCGTATATAAATCTCACGACAAATTTTATAATACCAAATACATATATAATCATATATGCACATAATCAAATACCAATTCGCATCTCATTAGTATTTATAACCCGGATTAATTATCAATTAATACACATTTAATTAATTAATCCCAAAAATAAATATAGCCGAAAATACGGGGTATTACAGCTTGCGTCCCTTAGGACCGTCTGAACTATCACATCGATAGCCTGTACCAAGGATATCTATCTTCTAGGGTACAAGTCAATATCCCCCATAAAGGTCCCATCGAGATAAGACTGTCCTAGCGCGGAAACCTCAGGGATAGCAAGTAGCGTGGGCATGATTTTCACACATAGATAGTATATGCATACACAATCATATAACTATACTAATATTACCATATCATTAATGGGTAAATTCTCAATTCCCATAATTACGTCATTTGCATTATTTAACATTATATAGTTATCACGTATAACCATTTACGTCTTATTTTAATTTGAGGAACTTTTCCACTAACGCTTCATGGATTCTATCTTCCCAATCATAAAATTCAGTAGGTATACATATTCGTCCCAAGTAACTCACTTACGTATCTCTCTCTATTTAAATCATAAATTTACCGACCCTTATGTAATTATCCTAAAACACAACCTTTGCCCGTCATCAAGGGTCCCAAAATTTATTCACATGTCCTACTGGTCTTCCCTATCCCCAAAAACATTTTGTTACGGATGCCCAAGAATTATCTCACAATAAATTAAATTTAACTCACTTAATAAGGGAAATAGGAGTCTGCCAGGAGGGGTCGATCGATCGAGGTTTGGGGCTCGATCGATCGAACCTTCGATCGATCGAAGCTCTGGGCTCGATCGATCGATCAAGCAGGTCTGCGAAAATCTGCAGAATTGCAGTTACGGGTTTCATCACCAAATTAACACCAAATCCATATTTTTCAACTCCAAACGTCCCAAAATTTCTACTACTAACATTATAACATTGTACCAGATGTTTCTAACGTAAGGCATGTACATATTCATCATTAAACATGGATAATCAACCCAAAATCTTATCTAATCAATCAAGAACCCTAGAGTTTTCTTAATCATGGTTCTAATCTGTTTTTACCAGAAATTTCCTTCTAATACATCATCAAATTTCGTGGGTTACTCTTCTAAATCACAAAAGATTTCCAGAATGAGGTTTAAGCCTTTACTATATGCAAATTCCTATCAAAATTTGGGTTTTCTTCCATATATTTCATCCCTAATCATTCCTAAACTAATATGGAAATTGCACAAACGAAAATATCAAGATAAACACTTGACTGGGATTTTCGACGTTCTGATTTGCAGATGTTTTTGGTGTGGTTGCGTAGCCCGTTGCGCGATCTACGCGTTGGCGGTGACGGCGGTGCAATCGGAGGTGTTCTTGGCCTAGAACTCCTTGGAGAGCTTCCCTCTTCCTCTCCAATGGCAGTCATTAGAATTAGGTTGTGTTAACCCTAAAAGATGACATTTCCCATATGATATAACCCTATAAAATTCGTGGGTTTAATTACCCAAAAATGTAAAATGACCAAAATGCCCTCCGGGTTACTAATTAGGCCTAAAAAACCCCGAGACCCAAACTAAACCACCGGGTACATTTTTCTGACTATCTCGACCCTTCCGGACGCGTTGACGCACTCAAAACGACTATACGAACAACTTATAAAATATTCACTTTTATTTATCGATAATTAGTCCCGACGCGACACGGGCGCGTCCCGACTCAAATTTCTAAAATTATCATTTTATTTCACTCATGACATTCAATATAATCAATATCATATATTACTTTGCTCAATAGTAATATTCAACAAATTTCCCATAATTACTAACTCTCGTCACGTTAATAATTATAACATGATAAATTTCCGGATTTTTATTAAATAAATAACTCACATTAAATTTAATAAATCCCCAAATTAATATGGCATAAAAATACGGGGTATTACACTCACATTGGTCCTGTGCGAGGTGTTCGTGCCTCCTACAGGGGTGGATTGGGTTTTCACTCTTTAAGGGCGTGTTTTTTAGCTTAAACGATATATTTTCAAATTATCGTCATATTCTCAAATCGAGAGGCCCGTGACTACGTTGTCAGTTCGTACAACTTACATTGGTCCCATGCGAGGTGTTCGTGCCTCTTAGGGGGGCGTTAGATGGCTGGTTTGGGTATTCACCTTCAAACGGCTTGTTTTTAAGCCTAAATCTATGTATTTCGAAATAATCGTAATATTCTCAGATCGGGAGACCCGTGACTACGCGATCAATTCGACAAGTTACATTGGTCCCGGGCGAGGTTTCGTGCCTCTTACGGGGCCTTTTGTGGGCTGGTTTGGGTTTTCACCCTGAAACGGCATGTTTTTAAGCCTAATCTACATATTTTAAAATTACCATCTTATTCTCAAACCGAGAGACCCGTGACTTCGCGGTCAGTTTGTACAAGTTACATTGGTCCCGTGCGAGGTGTTCGTGCCTCTTACGGGGCTTTTTGTGGGCTGGTTTGGGTTTTCACCCTTTAAGGGCTTGGTTTTAAGCTTAATCGATATATTTTCAAATTATCATCATATTCTCAAACCGAGAGGCCCGTGACTACGCTGTCAGTTCGTACAACTTACATTGGTCCTGTGCGAGGTGTTCGTGCCGCTTAGGGGGCCGTTATGGGGTTGGTGTAGGTTTTAACGCTCAAACGACTTGTTTTTAAGCCTAATCTACGTATTTTGAAATTATCGTCATATTCTCAAACAAGGAGATCCGTGACTGCGCGGTCAATTCATACAAGTTACATTGGTCCTGTGCGAGGTGTTCGTGCCTCTTACGGGTTCATTTGGTGTTTTTTTTTGAGGAATTTAATTGTATATAAAAAAACTAAAGGATATACAAAGGATGAAACCCTGCACAGAACAAAAGAACCCTGGGGCATACCCCACAGGCAAACAGGCCAACAAGGCAAAAACCAATCAAAGCCTAAATTAGAAGCCTATCTTCAGGAATGTTCCAGTACATACAAGCCATCTAGTTAGTAAAACTCCTTCTGTCCTTTTTCCACGTGATAGCTTTTACTTTAACCATGTTTTCAATACCCTTGATGATGGAATCAAGGGAATTGGAGACATGCTTAAAGCATCTAGCATTCCTCTCCATCCAAATGCAAGTGATAGTGGCAGCAAAGGATAGGGATCTAATCTTGTCACAAAGGGTCTTCGTAGAGTGGTTAACAGTAGCAAAATCCAACTCACTATTCAGACCCTGGGCATCCCTGTAGCACTGGTTCCTTAGCATCACCTCCTCCCATATACTTTTACTAAGGCTGCACTGAGAGAACAAATGGTTATATGTTTCCCTTTCAGTCCCACATAAATCACATAGGTCATCCACAGAAACTCCCCAATCATGTAATTTAACTTTAGTGTTGATGGCCTTCCTAAACACCAACCAAGTTATGAAAGAGCATTTAGGGATATACCCTATAACCTGAACCCTAAAACCTAAAACCAATAAAAATAGCATATTAACCTGAACACTAAATCGAAAAACTTAAACCTTAATCCATGAATCCTAAAACCAAAACCTTAGTTAATAATCCTAAACCAAAAATCTTAAACCCTAAAACAAAAAATCTAATCCAAAAACCCTAATTCTCTCCCTTCTCTCTAAAACACCTCTAACCACAACGGCATACTACCAACACCCTACCACTCCCTGCTACCTTTCCAACACCATATAACCACCACTATGGCCACAACGCTTATCTCCCCTACCTTATCTAACCTACTGCCTATAAAAAATAAATGTGCTGGTGAGGTAACTAATCCCACCGTCATTGCCCCTGGTACGATTGACGCTTCTGACGATGAAGAAGGCCAGATATCGGATGAGCTGGTGGTCAGAGGATCACCACAGTTCACAACAAGTGGGGGAAAGGTCGGAGGTCATCCCAGCCTGGAAGTAAGTACTGGCATTTCCAGTATTAAGAAAACTATTTCCTCTCCTCATGAAACCTTTGTTGAGGAAGGTCCCGCTAGTGAAACGCTCCCTTCTAGGGTTACAACAGGAAGGACCGTCAAGGTGTTTAACCAACCCCAGCCCATGACGGTGGAAAAGCACACGATGATTGTTGGAAGCTGTGCAATACATGGGAGAGACACTGTAGCCGCAAAACCTGGAATGAGTACCAAGACTATCTGTACAACTTTTACAACTAGTCTCCTCGCACATAAATGTGATGGGACTCCATTCGTCCCCCCACCTACTAACGAGGACAGTGGAAAAGACCCCAAGCCTCTAAATACAGGTTCTTTCAAATCTTGGAGTAGGGTAGCTGCTCCTAAACGTACACATAACCTCAAACTCACTTATCACCAATCGAAAATGGTAAATGGTATTCCCAGAGTGAAACCACCTATGGAGATTGAAGAAGCGGGTAAAACCTTATGGTGCAATAGTGCAGTGGGCTACTTCCTTGGCAGAAGATTGACATTCTCACTCGTCAACACTCTTTCCCACAAGCTCTGGGACAAACATGGCCTCATGCAGGTTATTCCACATGACAATGGTTTTTTTCTATTCAAATTCAATCACGCTGAGGAGAGAGACTCAATCATTTCAAATTTCCCGTGGCACTTTGCTGGCAACCCTATTATTCTGAAATAATGGCAACCCAACTTCCAGGCACATAAAGACCTGACTAAAACTGTACCTATATGGGTTAGATTCCATAACATTCCCATCCAATACTGGACTGAAGCTGGCCTTAGCTACATTGCTAGCGCCATTGGTAAGCCTTTATATGCGGATGCTGCCACTGAGAAAATTAATAGACTTAGTTATGCAAGAATTTTCATTGATGTTAAAGCCAAGGACATATACCCTAAGACTATAGACCTGCTACATGGGGATGGTCAAACAACTGAGATTGTTGTAGAATATCAAGGTATGCCTTTCTCACGTTCGCACTGCCTTGTATTTGGACACAAGATCTCTAAATGTTCTCATGTGACTCAAGTATGGAAACCTAAACAAAACATGAAAGTGGTTGAAACCAATACAACTTCAAGCAATGTATGGGAAACGGTGGGAGATAAAATCAGATAGTTTTCAGTGAAATGGCGACTGCAAAGGAAACCAATGCAAACCCTATTGATGGGAGGGCTGCATCTCATAATAATGTTGCCTCATCTGCCATAGCCAACTGATTTGAAGCACTGCTTGACATAGAAGAGATAAGTGATCTATAGGTAACCCCATCTCTTACTGAAACACCAAAAATCAATATGAAGGCTTCGGTGAAAGGAACCCATTTGGAATCCATTGATGGAAAGGCTGTAATTCATACTATAGTTGCATCTCCTGCCATTACCAACCACATAGGTAATGAAGATGTAAGTGAGATTTATGCATCACCTGCACCGTCTGGAATAGCTTTAAAAATCAAAGACATTGATGGTAATGGAGGTAATCTTGATACAAACCTCTCCAAGAAATAGAGAAAGAATCTTCGAAAAAGACTTGTGGTGGGTTGAACGCTAATGATAACCCCCCCCCCCCCCCCCAACCCCAACCCCCCTCCATGATTAAACTGGCTACATGGAACATTTGGGGCCTCAACAACCCGGCTAAGCATCATGAGGTACGTAAACTCATCAAAAATCACAACCTTTCCCTAATTTGCCTTGTGGAAACAAAAATGAGAAGAAATAACATCCTTAAGGCGACCAAAGGATGCTTCCCTCTTTGGGATATTACCCATAACTGTCCCAGTAATGGGGGAGTTGCTAGAATTATCATTGGGTGGAATCCCAATATGTTTAAAGTCAACACCATCTCTTCGAACAACCAAGCCATTACTTGCCTCATTAACTCGCTCAGTCTTGACAAATCCTTTTATGCTACATTTGTTTATGCTCTCAACTTGCCTGCTCAACGCACTATCTTATGGTCTTACCTTGCAGAAACTCATCTATATACTCACAATAATAACTAGATCCTCCTTGGCGACTTCAAATGTCGTCAGAGCTCGCAATGAGAAGAGGGGAAATTTAGATATCGATATCAATGTTGTTAATGAGTTCAATCAATGTCTGTCTGATATACAGGTGGATGACATGGTCTCTAGGGGTCTTTGGTATACCTAGACTAGGAGCCATAACGAGGGTACGCTAATTCAAACTAAAATTGACCGGGTGCTCATTAATGATGATTAGAAGACCAACTTCTCTGAATCTCAAGCTGAAGTTATTACCCAAGGCTTGTCGGATCACTGCCCTATTATTATCTCCATCTTGCATCAACCACATGTCAGAGCTAAACCGTTCAAGTTTTTCAACTACTTGATGAAGCATAGAGACTTTAATGCAACTGTTATGGAAGTTTATTGTATCTGCCAAACTTTTCTTGGTCAAGCAAGCTCTAAAAGGTTTCAACCTAAATTTCTTTAACAACCTTAGCAAAAAAACTACTGATGCCAAGAATGCCCTCAATGAAATCCAAGGCCAACTCAATAGGGGAGGTAGTAATGCTAATCTTCAAGCTGTGGAGAAGAATGCCAGAGTTGTTTATGCTGAGTATAGTAGTGCTGAAGAGGGTTTCCTTAAGCAAAAGTCCAGAACTAGATGGCTCAAAGATGGGGACATGAACACCAGATTCTTCCATTCTAGAATTAGAGGAAACAGAAATAGGAACAAAATCCTCAACATACAGGACAAACATGGGAATAAGGTGGAGGGCCATGCCCTGGTTGCTGAGGAGGCATTCAATTACTTCACAAACCTGCTTGGCCAGTTTAGTAACACTACCCATCCTCATATCCTCAACTACGCCATTACAAAGAAACTTTCTTCTGATGAGGCAACTTCTCTTATTTCTCCTATTACCAATGACGAAATAAAGCTTGCCCTATTTAGTCTTGGTAAAGACAAGACTCCTGGCCCTGATGGTTTTAACACTGAGTTTTACACCCATAACTGGAATATGGTGGGGGAGGAGGTCATTGCGACTGTTTCCTCTTTCTTTCAATCCAACACGATGCTCAAGCAGTGGAATTGCACCAATCTTATTCTTATTCCCAAAACCAACTCTCGAACCTCCATGAAAGACTTTCATCCTATTGCGTGTTGCAATACCATATACAAATGTATCTCCAAAGTGATGGTTAACAGGATGAAATCCTTCATTCCCTGGCTTGTTAGTGACAGACAATCTGCCTTTGTTCAAGGTAGATCCATTGGGGATAACACCTCATCAAGCAAGAGCTAATGCGTAATTACCATAGAAATTATGGCCCTCCAAGATGAGCCCTAAAGATCGACATCCTCAAAGCTTATGACTCTGTCAGCTGGAGTTTCCTCTTTCATGTGCTCAACCATATGGGTTTTCCCCACAACTTCATTGGTTGGATCAAGGAATGTGTGACCACCTCGATGTTCTCGATTTCCTTGAACGGGTTGTCTCATGGGTTCTTCAAATCCAAGAGAGGGTCAAGACAAGGGGACCCTTTATCCCCCTTCCTTTTCCTCTTCATTATGGAAGCATTTGCTGGTCTGCTTGATCTTCACTCTAGATCCCCTCTTTTCACCTACCATCCCAAGTGAAAAGAGCTCAATATTAACCATCTTTGTTTTGCTGATGATCTTTTCATCTTAGCAGGTGCGGACTTAAACTCCATTGCTATCATCAATTCTACTATTCATGAGTTCAGTATGATGTCTGGTCTTCAACCGAACCCTTTGAAAAGCTCCTTCCACGCTGTCGGCATCCCAAATGAGGACAAAATGTTTATCTCCAACCTCCTGGGATTTAATATGGGATATTTACCCATTAAATATCTAGATGTTCCTCTCATCTCCACTAAACTAAAGCATGAGGATTGCCTTCCTTTCATTGACAAGATCACTCACAGAATTATGAGTTGGACTAACAGGTTCTTAAGCTACGCGGGTAGACTGAATTTATTCATATCTGTGCTTTCGAGCATGCATACTTATTGGTCCTGTCTCTTCATCCTTCCTAAAAGAACGTTAAATGAAATTGACAACAAGCTACGTAGGTTCCTTTGGTCTGGATCGGAGATGAAGATGACTGGTTCTATGGTCAATTGGAATGATGTGTGTCTCCCCAAACTGGAAGGTGGGCTTGGTATAAAGGACTCCTATGTTTGGAATGTCGCGGCTATGTTCAAACACCTCTGGAATCTCTATAGCAAGAAAGATAATCTATGGGTTAAATTGTGTCATACCTACAAGTTGAAAGGTAGGAGCGTATGGCATCTACACACCCTAACTGATGTGTCTTGGACTTGGAGGAAACTAATGAAACTCAGGAGTAAATTCAGACCGCTGATTAAGTTGATAATTGGGAATGGGGGTAGCACTTTCTTCTGGCATGACAATTGGCACCTAAGAGGTCCACTGTGGTTGAACTATGGCGAGAGAACCATCTACGACGCGGCTAGCAGACATAAGGCCAAGGTGGCAGATTTCATTTTACATGGGCATTGGGTTTGGCCTTCTACTATCACATGGGAACTCAATGAGATAAAATATGATGCCTTACCACCCATATACACCCATGTGGAGGATAAAGTCTACTGGCTACCTATGGCCAATGGCCTTTTCTCCATTAACTTTGCATGGAATGCTATTAGACGTCAACACACCCCTCCTGTCTGGGCCACATTTGTATGAAATAGCAGTAATATTTCGAAGTGCGCTTTCATCCTTTGGTTGGTTTGCAAGGATGCTCTCAATACTAAGGATAAGACATATGATTGGGGTCTTTCCCAGGATGATATTTGTGTTCTATGTGGTAATGCTCAAGAGAATCGTCAACACCTCTTCTTCATTTGTAGGGTATCTGCTGCAATCAGGGAGGACATTAAATACTACAATTCATACATCAATGATGCCGCAAGCTGGGATGATATCATCATGGACGCCTCCCAACACTTTGCTGGAAAAAGCCTCATTCAAAAGATCAGAAGAACCTCCTTTGCTTCAGCCATCTACTGTATTTGGATGGAGCGAAACAACTGGATTTTCAAGAACTCTAAAGCCAACCATGCGAGTATCATGAATGATATATCCTCTTTTATCAACTGCAAATCCCATACTTGGAAAAAGTCGAGGAGAAACTTCAACAACTGGATGATATGTAAGAACTGGGGTCTTGATGAGAGTGTTTTACTTTCTGATTTGTAATTGTGGGTTGTTTTTTGGTTTGGTTACCTCCTTCTTCCGGAGTTATCTATTATTTATTTTAGGGATGTGTTTCTTGTATGAAACCACCCCCTAGGAGGGTATGCCCTCCTTTTCTTGTACATCCTTTGTTATTTATGATATTCTTAATTTACCAAAAAAAAAACTAAACCCTAATCCCCAAAAAATAATTACAAAATCCTAAAACCGAAACCCCAAAACCTAAACTGAAAAAATTAAATACTAATCTATAAACCCTAAAACGAAATTCCTAGTTAATAACCCTAAACCCACATTACTAAACCCTATAACGGAAGCCTTAATTCCTAGATCCTAATCACTGAACCTTAAAACCAAAACCCTAATTACAAAACCCTACATCCTAAATCCAAAACGCTAATAAATAAGACTAAAAAATCCTAAACCCTAATCGCTATACTATAATTACTAAAAACCTTAACCCCTAAAATCGAAACCCTAATTCAAAAACCCTAAAATTGAAACCCTAATTGCTAAACCCTAAATCCTAAAACAAAAATCCTAATTAATAACTCTAAAACAAAAACCCTAAACCCTAAACCTTAAAACCAAAACCCTAATCCCTAAACCCTAATTACAAAATCCTAAACCCCAAACCCTAAAATGTAAACCGAAAAAATTAAACCCTAAAACCAAAACCCTTGTTAATAACAAACCCAAAATCATAAACTATAAAACCTAAACCCTATTCCCTAAACACTAATTACTTAACCCTAAAACCTAATCCTAAAAATGTAAAACATAATTCTTAAACCCTAAACCACAAATCCTAATCCTTAAACCCCAATTACTAAACCCTAAATCCTAAAACGAAAACCCTAGTTAATAACCCTAATCTAAAAATCTTAAACCCTAAAACCTAAATCCTATTCCCTGAACCATAATTTCTAAACCCTAAAACCTTAAACCTAAAATCTAAACCCTAACTCCCAAACCCTAAATGCAAAACCCTAAAACACAAGCCCTAATTACTAAACCCTAAATCCTAATCCGTAAACCCAAATCGCTAATCCTAATCACTAAACCTTAAAACCCCAATGACTAAACCCTTAACCAAAGTCTTAATTCCTAAATCCTAATCACTAAATCTTAAAAAAACCGAAACCCTAACTACTAAACCCTACATCCTAAATCCAAAACCCTAATAAATAAGACTCAAAAACCCTAAACACTAAAACATAAACCCTAATCGCGTTTTGTTGTCGCAGTAAAACCAAAATGCTCCATCTTCTCTCTAAAAAACCTTCAGCCAAACACAACCCTAAATATTTAAAAACTCCCGCCGGTAAGCCAAATCAATCTAACTCTGACAACCTAATCTCTAGCGCCACCATGAACAAGCTGCCTCCGGCCATACGTGGTAGTAGGACTCTAAACCCCTCTCATTCGCTTGATGCCACAGACATGGATGGGCATTCCAAGATGCATACCACCCCACTGGTTACAGATAAAATTGTTCCCTACAATGCAGTGAAAATTCCCATAAGCTCAAATCAAGGACTTGGAGTGGGAATAGAGCCTGGTCCGGTAGGTGTCTCCAAACCTATTGACAAGGATGAGTGTGAAGAGGGCCAAATCGTAGCCTCATAAGGAAGTATATCCAAAGACACGATACATGAATCATGTGGTGAAGAATGGAATGAAGATAAGGAGAGGTATAAGGAATTTTTTAAACATAAAGGATTCTCTCTTTAGGATGTTTTGCATTTTAGAGGAGATATGCGCAGAAACGAAGGCTCCACCTCTGATGGGGATAGGTACAAGATTGTAGAAAAGGAAAAAAATGAAAGAAGTAGTGGGAAAGAATGTTAATGGACCTATACCCTGCTCCTCCCCGACCAAGGCCGTGGATAAATCTTGGAAGGAGGTTGTTGCTGACAAGAGATACCCTAAGCTTAGACTCACATACCATGTGCCCTCAATAACTGATAAAAGTATCATTGTCACCCCACCTTTGGAGGTGGCTACAAATGGCTATGCTAAATGGGAAAATAGTATGGTTGGGTGTTTTCTGGGTAGGAACCTGCCATACACTTTGGTTTGCAATATAGCCCATAGGCTATGGGATAAATTTGGCCTCAAACAAATGGTGGGACACAACAATGGCAACTATTTCTTTATGTTTGATAATGCAAATGTGAGTGATGAGGCCATTGCCATGGCACTTTGTGGGGAACCCAATAATCATCCAGAAGTGGGCACCAAATTTCTCTTTTTCCAAAGACTCAACCTCAAAGATTCCAGTTTGAGTAAAGTTCCATAATATTCCTGTCCAATTTTGGATAGAGGAGGGGCTGAGCTATGTGACAAGCTTAGTTGGAATACCAATGTATGCTGATACTATAACTGAAGGAATGCAAAGAATTAGTTTTGCAAGAATATGTGTGGAGCTAAAAGTCATGGAAGAATACCCCAAAGCCATTGATGTTAGAATGGAGGATGGATCCTATACTGAAGTTGGAGTGGAGTACAAATAAAAAAAAAACATCATGTGTCAAGTGTGGCATTTTTGGTCATGCCCTTGTTAATTATCCAAAGGCAAAGAAGGCATGGGTGGCAATAAATAATAGAGAGGAGTTGTTCCCAATCAAAAGCCATTTTGAGATTCAGAAGTCCCTAGAAGAGGGGTGGACACAAGTGCAACACAAAGTCACTAAGACCCCTATAGATACTGAAGCAGACACTAGTGGAAGGAAACTAAAAGGAGTACCAGCTGAGGAAGGTAATTCTACAAAGATTTTAACAGGGGATAATAGGCATGCCAAAGTAACAACTTCTAATCAATTTGATATCCAAGAGCCTGAAAATGAGGATTCTCCTCCAGTGCAGCATAAGGCCTCAAAGACCCCTACATTTGTTGATTCAGACATTAGTGGGGTGGAAACAAAAGGAATTCCAAGTGTGGTGGGTACAATGAATGAAGAAGCAGGGGAAAAAAGTCCTAACATTGCTACTACCTCTAACCCTTTAGATATATTAGAGACTAACATTGAGGACTCTCCATTGGTTACTACCCCTGCCCCATCTGGGTTAGCTCTAAAGATTATGGCAGTGAATGAATTTGACAAGGGGAAAAGAGTGGGAGGCAACAAAGATGATGGCAAAGACATGTTCAGAAGTAACAAGAATGAGAAGAAGAGACCGGGTAACAAATCCAATAAGTTTAAATGACTAAGATGGGAACATGGAACATTAGGGGGCTTAATTACCCCATAAACAAATTGAGGTGGGGAAGATTGATTATTAAGGATAATAAGTTAGACCTTATTAATCTAGTGGAGACTAAGATCAGGAGGAACAATTTAGACAATGTTAAAAGCATGTGTTTTTACCATTGGGAGTATGTCCACAATTGCCCTATTGATGGATGTCTGGCTAGAGTGATTATGGGATGAAATCCCAATATTCTGAAGCTTGAAGTGATTAATACTCATAGACAAGCTTTGTTTTGCCTTGTAAATATCATAGGAACCAGTTATTCCTTTTATGCCACATTCATTTATGGGGATAACCTGTCTGAGCAAAGAAGGAGCTTATGGGATTACCTTAAGGAGAACAAAGTGGTGGTTAATGATAGGCCTTGGGTTCTCATGGGTGATTTTAATGTGGTCAGATGCCAAGAGGAGAAAAAGGGTATTAATGACATAGATACTGCTGCTACTGATGACTTTAATAGCTGCTTAAGTGAGCTGAATGCAGATGACATCGTTAATAGTGGCCTATGATTCACGTGGAATAAGAACCAACATGGATGCAATAATGTTCAATCGAGGATTGATAGAGTGATTCACAATGATACTTGGACTGATTCCTTTCCTAATTCTCAGGCTATCGCCCTGCCTTGTGGAATTTCTGATCATGGCCCCATTATAACCCTTTTGGATAACAGTAGCAATAGGAGACCTAAGCCCTTCAAGTTTTTCAATTTGTGGATGAATCATGATGACTTCATGCCTACTATCATTGAAGCTTGGGATGTGATGTTTGATGGGAACCCAATGCTTAGGCTGTTTAGGAAGCTTAATAGAGTGAAAGTCTCTTTGAAGTTTTTTAATAGAAAGTTCTTTAATAGAATTTCTACTTAGGTAGCTGACACTAAGAGCATGTTGGATAACCTTCAGAGTGCTCTGGACAGTGATGGTACCAATGTGGAGCTTCAAGCAGCTGCTAAAGACATGAGAATCAAATATACTAACCTAACCAAGTGGCTGCAACTTGGTGATCAGAACAATGATTTCTTCCATAAGAAAGTTAATCAAATCTTATCTAGAAGGAAAATTGTGAGCATAGAGAATGAGATGGGCGTGAGAGTTGCAGGATGTGACCAGGTGGCTAGTGAAGCTACGAGGTACTTCCAAAACCTATTAGGGAATAGGGCGCAATGTGAGGTTGTTGATGCTGCTCTTGGGGATGTTATAAAGAATAGACTCACCTCTAACCAAGTTGATTTATTTGGAAAAAGAAGTCATTCATGATGAGATTAAAGAAGTTATGTTTGAAATAGGGTTTGATAAGGCTTCAGGCCCTGATGGCTTCAACATCTATTTCTTTAAAGAAAATTGGCAGCTGGTAGGGAGAGATGTGAGTGAAGCCATTATTAAGTACTTCTTTGAAACTGGTATTTTTTTTTTTTATCAGTGGAACTGTACAACCCTTAATTTAATTCCTAAGGTGCAACCCCTGTTTCTATGAAGGAGTTCAGGCCTATCTCCTACTGTAACACCATTTACAAATGTATTTCTAAAGTGATCTCTCATAGGCTCAAGAAGTTGATGCCTTGTCTAATTAGTAACAACCAAACTGCTTTTGTGGAGGGAAGGTCTATAGCTGACAATATCCTATTACTCCAAGAGTTAATGAGGAACTATCATAGGGACTCCTACCCTCCAAGATGTGCTATCAAGATTGATATACTCAAAGCCTAGGATACCGTTAGCCGGGACTTCTTATTTAATCTCTTGGCCCAGTTTAGTTTTCCCACTAAAGTCATTGGTTGGATTACTATGTGTGTGACAACTACAAGGTTCTCTATTAATCTGAATGGGGAGCTAAATGGTTTTTTTCATGGGAGAAGAGGGCTTAGGCAGGGAGATCCTCTCTCTCCCTACATGTTCCTGCTTGTGATGGAAGTGTTCACTGGGATAATTACCAAAGCAACTGAATCATCCCTATTCAATTGCCATCCTAAATGTAAAGAGATGTCTTTAACCCATCTTAGTTTTGTTGATGACTTGATTGTTTTTGCTGGTTGTGATAAGGAGTCTTGCAACATTGTTATGGATGCCATTTCTGACTTTAGCACCTACACTGGGCTAAAGGTTAACCTGAATAAAAGTATCCTTTTCACTGCTGGGATTAATATGGAAGGGATTCAAGAGATTTATTCTATTATTGGCATTCAACATGGGAACCCCCCTTTCAAATATCTTGGGGTGCCTTTCATTACAACAAGGCTAAAGAAGGAGGACTGTCAGTTCCTGGTGGATAGCATCACCATGAGAATCAAATGCTAGACTAATAAGTTCTTGAGTTTTACAGGTAGGCTTCTTCTTGTTAGGACTGTCATTTTCTGCATATAAGTTTATTGGGCTTGCACCTTTATTCTGCCTAAAAGCATCATAAAAAAGATTGATCAAATTATGAAGAATTATTTGTGGAAAGGAGATGAGGCTATTAAAGGTGCTAAAGTAGCCTGGGAGGACATTTGTGTTTCTCTAAAGGAAGGGGGGCTAAATATCTAGAGTCTAGAGACATGGAACATTGCTGCCATGGCTAAGCATTTGTGGAACTTGTGCAGCAAGAAGGATAGTTTATGGATCAAGTGGTGCAATATATACAAAATCAAAGGAAGGATCATATGGGCTTTGAGTATCCCAAATGATGCCTCATGGAGCTCAATACTCAAGATAAGAGAAAAGTTTAAAAGACAAATCAAAACCACCATTGGGAATGGAACTCAAGCATTTATGTGGTTTGATTTTTGGCTTCCTAATCCCCACATCCCCTATATGGTGATAACATTGTTTATGACTCAGCAAGTAGCCTTAAAGCTAAAGTTTCTGATTTTATCCACCAAATGGAGTGGAGATGGCCCTCAACTGTGACTTGGGAATTAAATGAAGTGAAGAATGCTAACTTACCTGCAATTCTTGAGGAAAATGACACTGTTGTTTGGCTTCCTTCAAATAAAGGGAATTTCACCATTGCATCACTGTTGAATACCCACAAGCCTCCTGTCACTTGGAACAAGTCTGTCTGGAGCAAGGTTTGCATTCCTAAGTGTTCTTTCATTGCTTGGTTAGTATTTAGAAAGGCCATCAATACTAAGGTAAAGGTACTAGAATGGGGTATTTCTGAGGATGACCTATGTGGGATGTGTGGAGCAGAGAGGGAGACATATAACCATATGTTCTCTCAATGCATCCTTTGTAAAATTATTTGGGAGGAGGTGATTCTTAGAAACCAGTGTTACAGGGATGTTCAAAGTTTGAGTAGAGAGTTGTCCTTGGCCATTGTTAACCACTCTACCAAGACCTTATGTGACAAGATTAGATCCCTTTCTTTCACTGCAACTATCTACTGCATATGGATGGAGATAAATACTAGGTGCTTTAAGCATGTCTTCAATTCCCTAGACACCATTGTGAAGGGTATTGAAAACATGGTTAGATCCAAAGCTCTTACTTGGAAGAAGGATAGAAGGAACTATACTAACTAGATGGCCTGTATGTACAGGAACATTCTTGAAGATAGGCTTCTATGTTAGTTTATGTTAGGCTTTTGGCCTTAGTTTGTTGTTTGCCTTTGGGGTATGCCCCGGGGGTTTTGGTCTATTGAGGTTCTTTCCTCTGTGTATTCTTTTTTTTCCTTTATACAATTAATTTTCCCAAAAAATAAACACTAATCGCAAAACCATAATTACTAAATCCTAAAACCTTAACCCCTAGAATCGAAACTCTAATTCAAAAACCCTAAAACTATAACCCTAATTACTAAACCCTAAAACAAAAATCATAATTAATAACTCTAAAAAAATACTAAAACCTAAAACTAGTTGACTATTTAAGGTCAAATAGTAGGGATCGGTTGACTATTACAGGCCACATCGAGGATCGTTGGCTATTTAAGGTCACATTGGAGAACTTTCTATATTTTACGTCCCGTAGGTAACAAATTGATTTTAAGGCGACATAGGGACCAGTTGATAGTTCATGGTCCTGTACAGTACAAATTGATTATTTAAATGCACATATGGGACATATTGTATATTTAAGGCCGCATAGAGGAACAATTCACTATTTCAGGTTGCATTTGGGAAATTACTATTTAAGATCTTGTGGGGGAAGGGTTGTCTATTTAAGGTTTTATAGGGAACATGCTCACTATTTAAGAATAATTTACTGTTTAAGGTTGCATGGTGAGTGGTTGATTATCTAAGGCTGCATAAATGATCAGTAGACTATTTAAGGCCCTTTAGCAGATCAATTAAGCATTTAATGTTCTAAACAAACACGTGTAATACCCCATACTTTTATAGATATTCAAATTACATAAGTGGGTGTAATTTGATAATTAGGGAAATTTTAGTGAGTAGTAATTTTGGGAATTTATGAGCGTCAATTTATTTTCATTATGTGTTACAATTACTTTTAGAGACTAAGTAAATGAATCAGAGTATTTTAATTCATGTCGTAGTTGGAAAAAATGATGGGAAACATTTCACGTTTAAGGAAAACACGGGTTAAGTAGTGTTGGTTTCGATTAGCGAATTTTAGTTAAGTGACTCGGATGGGGATTTCGAGTGCAAAGTTGGTTTCAGAATGGCCGAGATAGTCAAAATAGAGTATCCGGGGGTAGTTTTTAGGTTTCGGAGAATTTTGGACTAGTAAGGACTCGCATTATAGTATACGAGCCATTTTTGGGTTTATAAGGGATAAACCCTTATTCTCTCTTATAAAGTCACGAGAGAGAGAGAACGAGAAAGAAATAAAAGAGAGAGAGGAAGAGAAAGAAATAAAAAGAGAGATTCCGAGCCAAACACCGCGAGATTCGACTCGAGGTCGTCGGATTTTATCCACAAGGCAAGTGTTTACTTGCTTTATTCATTTGAGTGTGTATCTCATATCATTGTTGGTGTAAACTAGATAAATTTGGGTTAGAACTCTTGAAATAAATTTGGGAAAATTGGATTTTGAAATCACAAATAGGTGTGTTGTTATCTCTTGATGATTTCTAGTGTTAAAACCATGTTAATGGTGTGTATATGTAGATTGAAATGGGAAGAAATGATATAATTGGAGTTTTAATGATTTAGGATTCAAATCTAAGAAAACTTGTTTAATCCCCCAAATAATTGACGTGGCAGTTATAAAGTAGTGGTTAGATGATTGTAGTATTGTTGGTTGAGATTAGAAACCATAAAATAGAGGTTGGGTTGATATTTGGTGTTTTGGAGATTTAGGTTTCGTAAGAATTGGAGAGTTGGCCGACACATGTGGTGTGACCGGTCAACCGCGGCCTTATGGCCGGTCGACTGGGATAAGGTAAAAAGGCCACTGGTTGCCTCGCAAGGCAAACTCCCATTTCGCGGTCGATCGGGGGTTAGGGACCGACCGACCGATACTCTATTTTGTGCCCAAGATAAGGATTTTTGCTACTCCTTTTTCTTGTTGGGTTTAAAGCATAGGGACCTTCTTAATTAATTTTTTATAGATGGTTATGACCTATAGGACTTGAGGAGTTGTATACGTTGGGTTAGTTGAGTGTACAATTCGGGGTATAGACTCAATAACTGTCTAGGATGAGTGGCATTTGAGAGAAGTCTTCGGCAAGTGTGTATAGATATATTTATGAGGTTAGAGTATATACGGGACGATTACATTTGAGTAAATCCTAGGAAATGAGTACGATGGAATTTAGGATATCGGCTAAAAAGATTAAGCTACTATCCGGTATGTCTTTATTGACGGTTATTATTATAGGTGATGCGATACCTATGGAATTAAAATAAGTTGTTTGTGTACTTATTTAATTATTACGAATCGGTATATTCGGGTTTATATAAAATCGTTAAATGTGACTAAAGTGTAAGTTAAGCCTTAAGTAATAGAATACTTGTAGGTTTAGTGTGTGAAGTGTATGAATACTTATATACTATTATGAATGGGAACATTCGGGGTATTGGCTATCACTATAAGAGTTCCGCAATTATAGCCAGAGCATATTGAGGAATGTTATATTATATATACGGGTATTGTTATAGTATATATATATATGACTTGTTTATCAATATATTGGTATGCAAATGATATGCTTATGTATATGTTTATATCTCTAGTGCTATCCAGGGAGGTTGCGCGATGTGGGTGAATCCCCTGGCTTACGGAGTAGGGAGAGTATATATATATGACTTGTTTATCAATATATTAGTATGCAAATGATATGTTTATGTATATGTTTATATCTCTAGTGCTATCCAGGGAGGTTGCGCGATGTGGGTGAATCCCCTGGTTTACGGAGTAGGGAGAGTATATCCCCAGTCTTATCGTCCCGTATATGGGTGTGATATTTTTATTCCACTTTCAGGAGGGAATATGACTGCCTCCACCGTTTTGTATTTCTACCATGATCATGAGAAAGTTTGACTTGGTACCGAGGTTACGTTGAGCAAACCCGGATGTGAATGGGCACTTTGAGACTGCATCCTCGAGTTATAACTTGGTGGGATGGTTATTATACTTATGATTGTAAAATAGGTAAATATACTTGTTGTTTATAGTTTATTGCTGGAATATGAATATGAGATATCATATAACCTTAAATGGTGTAAAGTGTAAAATGAATAAGATGTTATTCTTCTTCCGGTAGTTATGTATATGGCGTAATACAAATGTGAATTGTAGGTTCAAATTAAAACCATTTATAATAAGGGATATTATATGTTAAAGTAAAAATGGTACTTTAGACTAGTGAAAGTTACGGAATATAAACGGTATAGTTTTATACCGAAACAAGGACTATATATATATCACATGGATGATTATATCAACAAAGCTTATGTAATAGCTTACGGTATAACATATTATATCACGCAAGGTAGGTGATAGTTATGAGGATTTAGAAGATGGACGAAAGAGATTAGTTAGACAAGGTAGTTTAACTAGGTTGTTTCTAATGTCTGCAATAGGTGTGCACTAATAGAAGAGCATCTCATGAGAGTGCAATACCAGTTTAAATATGAGAGATTTCATATTTCAATATATGGCATTTGAGCACTTGCCAAATATTTTTAAAACTCGGGCTCTGACCCGTTTCTCTATTTTCCCTCTCTTCTTATATATGTATATATATTAGGTGTCCAGACACAGGGACACCTGGATGTTGATTCTTTCGAGTCAGACGTATGCTGCAACAACTGTGGATGCAAAGAGGTTTATTGTAGATGCTTTTATCCTTGTGATCTAGATATGATGCATTGTCGTAATATTCAGGTCGATAGCCCAGTTGTATCCATTTATTCTTTTACCGCATTTTGATTTGCGACTATTCGATTTGGTTGTATTATGTGGTACCGAGAGTTCGGTTATTTTTATTTCATTTCAGTTGTTGAATAAATAATGTTGTGATTGTTTTATTTGGATGGTTGGATTAAAAAGATTAGTTAAATAAAATTTTGACGCCAGCCTAATAAGTTATTAGTAATTAATTCGGTTTTCGACAGTGATGCTGAGAATGAACCATATGAGATTCCTGCTTTAATCTGGTAAAGGATTAACCACCCGATATTTTATTTGGCGGGGGTCGCATTGGAGTTAGTTAACTATTTGTGGTAGCATATGGGACCCGTTGACTATTTAAGATTGTATAGGGGACCAGATGACTATTTAAGATTGCGTGGGGGAGTGACCGACCGTTTAAGTCTCATATTAACTATAGAGGGACATTTAGCAGATGAATTCACTATTTAAGGTTGCATAGATGACATGTTAAATAATTAAGGTCACATGAGTAACTAGTTGACTATTTACGGATCCGTAAGGAACGGTTAATTATTTACACTCTCATAAGGGGGCGGTTAATTATTTAAGGTCCATGGGAGACCGGTTGACTATTAAAGGTCACATTGGGGATCCTTTTAAGGTCGATCGAGAGATGATATGACTATTCAAGGTCCCATTGGGACATGTTGACTATTTAAGGTGTCATCGGGGGTGATTGGCTATTTAAGATCCATTGGGAGACTGGTTGATCTCATAAGGAAACGAATGACTATTGATTGTCACATAAGGAACCGGTTGACTATTCAAAGTCCCACGTTGACTATTTAAGGATATATGAGAGACCAGTTGATAATTTAGGGTTGAATAGGGCAGCGGTTTACTATTTATGGATGCATAAGAGACCAATTAACAATTTAAGGAAAATTTTATTAAAGAAAAACTTGACAAGAAAAGTTCATCGAGGGGTAAGAAGGGTTTAACGAAAACACAAGTTCTTTTACAAAAATGTAATATTAAACATAAAGGAGAAGTTTAAATCATGTTTTTACTAGAAAGTAAAGAATGCCAATGTATATTTGCTCTATTCGGACAAAATTATTTTTATTCTTTTATTAAAATTAATTTTAAGGGACCCACCACAAAGAAGAGTTAAAATTGTTTGTTAATAGGTTAACTTAATTTGGAAAACAGGAAAATGGATTATTCAGTGCAAAAATAGCGGGAGGAATATAGTAGAAAAAAAAAGAAGTCATGGTTAGTGAGGAAGGGAAGTTTATTTTAAAAACATCATTTGTATATAGAAAATGGAGTAAATATTTTTAATAATGAAAAATGGAGTTTTAATTAGATTGGTTGGTCAAAAGACTAAGGTTCGTTTATTTAAGAGTAGTAATACGCTTTCATGCGCTAACGAACTACAAAGTACAAAATGTGCTTCACATTCGTTGTAATATGGTGGGGCCCACACCATGTTACAACAATTGTCACAAAAGATTTGGTACTTTGTATGTACTAAGTATGTGTAAGAGAAATTTGATTCTATTCATAAATAAATTTTATTTAAAATAAAGGGAAAGTGGGCGGAAGAATTTCTTTTATTAACTATTAAGTAAAAGGTAAGTTTATTAAGATAGAGAAACGAGATTAATAAGTTTTAGTTTAAAGATAAAAGTTTGACGAGGCAAAGGGGTTTATATTGAAAAATAAATTTTGATGAAGTGTGGGGGAACTGTAAGATTCTTTTAAAAAAAGATGTGCTTTCAGGGCTAGAGGATTATATGGGAAAAGAGGATACAATGTTAAGAGTATTGGAAGAAGGAAGGAGAGTGATAGATTAGGGAACCATATTAAGAAGCTAGAATTATCATTGGGTGGAAGCCCAATATGTTTAAAGTTAGCATCATCTCTTCGAATAACCAAGCCATTACTTGCCTCATTACCTCGCTCAGCCTTGACAAATCTTTCTATGCTATCTTTGTCTATGCTCTCAACCTGACTGCTCAACGCATTGTCCTATGGTCTTACCTTGAAGAAACTCATCTATTTACTCACAATAATAGCTGAGTCCTCCTTGGTGACTTCAATGTTGTTAGTGCTCCCAATGAGAAGAGGGGAATTTTAGATATTGATGCCAATGCTATCAATGAGTTCAATCAGTGTTTGTATGATATACAGGTGGATGATATGGTCTCTAGGGGTATTTGGTATACCTGGACTAGGAGACATAACGAGGGTACGTTAATTCAAACTAAAATTGACCGGGTGCTCATTAGTAGGTGCGGACTTAAAACTCCATTGCTATCATCAATTCTGTTATTCATGAGTTCAGCATGATGTCTGGTCTTCAACTGAACCCTTTGAAATGCTCCTTCCACGCTGCTGGCATCCCAAATGAAGATAAAATGTTTATCTCCAACCTACTAGGATTCAATATGGGATCTTTCCCCATTAAATATCTTGGTGTTCCCCTCATCTCCATTAAACTAAAGCATGAGGATTGCCTCCCTCTCATTGACAAGATCACTCACAGAATTATGAGCTGGACTAACAGGTTTTTTAGCTATGCAGGTAGACTGAATTTAGTCATATATGTGCTTTTTAGCATGCAAATATATTGGTCATGTCTATTCATCCTACCTAAAAGAACGTTAAATGAAATTGACAACAAGTTGCGTAGGTTCCTATGGTCTGGCCCGGATATGAAGATGACTGGTTCAAAGGTCAATTGGAATGATGCCCAAACTGGAAGGTGGGCTTGGTATCAAGGACTCCTATGTTTGGAATGTCGTGGCTATGTTCAAACACCTTTGGAACCTCTGTAGCAAGAAAGATAATCTCTGGGTTAAATGGTGTGACACCTACAAGTTGAAAGGTAGAAGCCTATGGCATATACATACTCCAACTAATGTGTCTTGGACTTGGAGGAAGCTAATGAAGCTTAGGAGAAAATTCAGACCGTTGATTAAGTTGATTGTTGGGAATGGGGGCAGTAATTTCTTCTGGCATGATAATTGGCACCCTAGAGGTCCACTGTGGCTGAATTATGGCGAGAGAACCATCTACAATGCGGCTAGCTGTCATCAGGCAAAGGTAGCGGATTTCATTTTGCATTGGCAGTGGGCTTGGCCTTCTACTATCACATGGGAACTCAATGAGATTAAACATGATGCCTTACCGCCCATATACACCCATGTGGAGGATAAAGTCTACTGGCTACCTATTGCCAATGGCCTTTTATCCATTAATTCTGCATCGAATGCCATTAGACGTCAACATACCCCTCCTGCCTGGGCCACAATTGTCTGGAATAGCAACAATATTCCGAAGTGCTCTTTCATCCTTTGGTTGGTTTGTAAGGATGCTCTCAATACTAAGGATAAGACCTGTGAATGGGGTTTTTCTCAGGATGATATTTGTGTTCTATGTGGTAATGCTCAAGAGAATCGTGATCACCTCTTCTTCACCTGTAGCGTATCTGCTGCAATCTGGGAGGATATTAAATAATACAATGCTTATATATCAATGATGCAGCAAGCTGGGAGGAGAACATCATGGACGCCTCTCAACACTTTGCTGGAAAAAACCTCATACAAAAGAACAGAAGAACCTCCTTTGCGGCAGCCATCTACTGCATATGGATGGAGCGAAACAACCGGATTTTCAGGAACTCAAAGGCCAACCATGCGAGTATCATGAATGATATCTCCTTTTTTGTCAATTGCAAATCCTATAATTGGAACAAGTCGAGGAGAAACTTCAACAACTGGATGATATGCAAAAACTGGGGTCTTGATGAGAGTGGTTTACTTTCTGATTTGTAATTGTGGGTTGTATTTTGGATTGGTGTCCTCCTTCTTCAGAAGATTTTGTTTGTTTGTTTTAGGGATGTGTTTCTCCTATGAAACCACCCCCAGGAGGGTATGCCCTCCTTTTCTTGTATATCCTTTTGTTTATTTATGATATTTTTAATTTACCAAAAAAAATACAAAAAGGGAAGATATGATTATTAAATTTTAAAAGAAAATTAAAAGTATATGATTATATGATATATATTAAGGATTTTGATTGCAAACTAGTTTTTAATATAAACATATAGGGAAATGTAAAGGTGTAAAAACGATAGTTAAAAGGGAGGGCTAAAAAAAATACGATTATAACCGAAATTTAGCTGACTTTATAGCAAGTTTAAATAGACGATTAAGGGTTTAATGAGATCCGTTATAACTATTTACAGTAGCATAGGTAACTAGTTGACTATTTAAGATCACATATGAGATCGATTAACTAGTAAGGTCGCATATGAGACCGATTGACTATTAAGGTCGCATATGAGACCGGTTGACTATTTAAGGTATAATTGGAGAAATGTTCACTACTTAAGGTCCCATTGGGGCAATTAACTACTTAACATCATATAGGGGATTGGTAACTATTTTAGGGTCGCACAGAACCAGTTGACTACTAAAGGTTGCATGGTGGACCGATATACAATTTAGGGTCACATACGGATTTTTCGACAGTTAAAAGGTCACTTAGGGGAGTGGCTAAATATTCAAGGTTTCACAGGTTAACAGTTAAGGGTCACATGGGAGCGGTTGACTATTTAAGGTACAATGGGGGTTCAATTGACTATTTAAGACTGTTTAAGGTCAATTAGGGGATCACTTGACTATTTAAAGTTGTATAGGGATCGGTTGACTATTAAAGTCCACATCGAGGATCATTGTAATGTCACATTGGAAAACGTTATATATTTCACGTCCCGTAGGAAACAAATTGATTCTTTAATGTGACATAGGGGACCGTTGATAGTTGAAGGTCCCGTAAAGTACAAATTGACTATTTAAAGTCGCATATGTGACAAACTGTATATTTAAGGTCGCATAGAGGAACAATTGACTATTTCAGGTTGCATTTGGGAAATGACTATTTAAGATCTTGTGGGGGACGAGTTGTTTATTCAAAGTTTTGTAGGTAACATGCTCACTAATTATGAACTCTTAACTATTTAAGGTTGCATGGTGAGCGGATGACCAACGAAGGTCCTATAAACGATCGGTTGACTATTGAAGGCCCTTTAGAAAATTAGTTGCATTGAGGATATGTTAACTAATTAAGGTCACATAGGGTACTAGTTGACTATTTACAGATCCATAAGAAATAGTAAGCTATTTACACTCGCATAAAGGGTTGGTTAATTATTTAAGGTCCATGGGAGATCGATTAACATTTCAAGGTCACATTGGGGACCATTTTAAGGTCGCTCGGGAGAAGGTATGACTATTTAAGGTCCCACGGAGGGCAGTTTGATTAGTTTTCTTTTCTGATAATTTATTGCGTTATTTGGTTAAAAACAGGTTGATTAATTAAGGTGGCAATGAGAGGTGATTGACCCTTTAAGATCCACTGGGAGACTGGTTGACTATTTAAGATCGCATAAGGAAGGGATTGACTATTTATGCCATAAGGAACCGATTGACTATTCAAAGTCCCATACTGACCATTTAAGGATAGATGAGAGACAATTTGATAATTTAAAGTTGAATAGGAGATCGATTTTCTAATTAAGTATGCATAAGAGACCAGTTGATAATTTAACGAAACTTTTATTAATGAAAAAGTTTTACAAGAAAAGTTCAAAGAGTGGTAAGAAAGGTTTAACTAAAAAAAATCTTTTACAAAAAGTAATTTTAATCGTAAAGTAGAAGTTTAAATCATATCTTGTTAGACAGTAAAGAATGCTAGTGTAGATTTGCTATATTCGAACTAAATTGTTTTTATTCTTTTATGAAAATTAATTTTATGGGCACAACATATTGAAGAGTTGAAACTGTTTGTTAATAGGTTAATTTTATTTGGAAAATAGGAAAATGTCTTTTTTCGAGCAAAATATGTTTTGCCGAAAGCGGGTGGAATATAGAATGAAAAAAGCATGTTATGGTTAGGGAGTAAGGGGAGTTTATTTGAAAATTTTCATTTGTATATAGAAAATGGAGTGAATATTTTTATTTGAGGAACAATTGACTATTTTAGCTTTCATTTAGAAAATGACTATTTAAATCTCATGGAGGACAGGTTGTTTATTTAAGGATTTATGGGGAACATACTCACTATTTATGAACGCTTTACTATTTAAGTTTGAATGGTGAGCGGCTGACTATCTAAGGTTGCACAAATGATCGATTGACTATTTAAGGCCCTTTAACGGATCAGTTGAGTATTTAATGTTCCAAACGGGCATGTTGACTATTTACTATCCTATAGGAGACCAATTGACTAGTTAAGGTTGCATTGGAGTCAGTTGGCTATTTATGGTAGCATATGGGACCCGTCGACTATTTGAGGTCATATAGGGGACTAGTTGATTTTTAAGATTGCGTGGGGGATGATCGACTCTCTAAGATCTTATGTTGACTACATAAGGACACTTAGCGCATGAATTGACTATTGAATAGACTACATAAGGACATTTATGCTCATATTTGTGTAGAGGTGGAAGCAAAGGAGACCTATGCAAACAACATCCATGTTGTAATCATGGAGGACGGAGCCATCGCGCTTGTTGCACATTGAATACCAAGCAAAGCCACCTTCTTGCCCTAAATGTCTTATTTTTGGGCACTCTCTAAGCAGATGTACCAAGCAGATGTTGTCTGCATCTACACAGACCAACCCTGTTGGAGACTCATTGACGTCCACAGCGAAGGCTAAGCCCATTGACGAAGATGGATGGATGTGGTCCCAAAAAAGAGCACTACCAAACAGCCTGTAGCCCAAGGATCGGTGAATCCTCTGGTATTAAAGAGTGCAGTGCTGGGATGTTTTCTAAAGAGGCCCATGCTGATAAGCCATTTTTATTGGAGGAAGCTCCCATTCCTCTATCTAATTCTTTCAAAACTATGGCGCTAGAATTTGAAGGTGAGGTAACACCCGAGCTCTCTGCCCTTGTATTGGAGGAAGCTCCCATTCCTCTATCTAATTCTTTCAAAACTATGGCGCTAGAATTTGAAGGTGAGGTAACACCCGAGCTCTCTGCCCTTGCCAAGAGAGTATTGTTGGTTAATGAGCTGGCCAATAAGCATAAAAATTTTGATACTAAAGACGTCAAGTCAGTAAGAATAGAAGGAGGGGGAAAAGCAATAATTCTTGATGTTTAAGTGTGTCTCTTGGAACATAAGGGGTCTCAATTCCCATCATAAACAGCAGGAAGTGTGTAAGCTAATTAGAGACTAGCAGCTGGACTTGGTGTGCCTGCTTGAAACTTAAGTTAGAAGAGCTAACTTAAGTAATGTTAAAAATAATTGTTTTTTCCACTGGGAGTGTCTTCAAAACTGCCCAAATTATGGAGGTGTGGCGAGGGTTATTGTAGGGTGGAACCCCAATATTATTGATGTGACGTTGGTTGATTCTCATCCCTAGGCTTTGCTATGTAAAGTGGAGGTGAGCGTGAGAAACCTTCATTTTTTTGCGTCCTTCATCTATGGTGAAAACTTGCCAAATAATAGAATCTCATTATGGGAGTTCTTGAGACAGAACAATGGGAGAGTTGATGGCCAACCATGGGTTTTGATGGGAGATTTCAACGTGGTGAGAAATCAGGAGGATAAAAGAGGTATGCATGGCGTTGACGAGGGTGCATCTGATGCTTTCAACCTGTGCATCAACGATATTCAGGCGGATGAGATTAGAACTACTGGGTTATGGTTCACGTGGAATAAGAAGCAGGGGGTGATGATAATGTCCAGTCAAGACTGGATAGAGTACTACACAATGATTCTTGGGCGACTGTCTTCCTGGACTTGCAAGCGATGGTGCTCCCTAACGGTGCCTTTGATCACTGCCCCATTATTACCTTGGTGTTACCTCCTGAGCCAAGAAGACCCAGGCCATTCAAATTCCATAATTTTTGGATGGCTCATGTTGAGTTTTGTGATGTGCTATTGAATACATGGCACGGGAATGACTTGGGTAATCCTATGCTCATTCTCAGCAAGAAGTTGAAGAGACTTAAGGACGGTCTGATAGGGTTTGACAAGAAGTTTTTTAACTTCCTGGTTTTGAGAGTTGAGGAAGCCAAGTCACTCTTGGATGAGGCCCAAAGAAGACTAGATTCTGATGGGTGCAACAGCAGTCTCCAACAGGATGAAAAAGAGAAGTTCGCGAGGTACCTGGAGCTTAGAAATGCAGAAGAATCCAGTATAAGCAACAATATAGAATCAAGTGGCTTCAGCTTGGTGACGGGAACAATAATTTCTTTCACGAAAAGGCTAACCAATCCCACTCGAGAAAGAAGATTATCAGCATTGAGGACGCCAATGGGTGCAGAGTCGAAGGCATGCTTGAGGTGGCTAAAATTGCAGTGGGGCATTTCACCCAGCTTCTGGGATCCAATTTCTCTTGCGAGGATCCGGGTTCTTTTCTCAGGAAAAATGTGAACAAAAGGATTAGTGATAATGATAGCAGGGCATTGAGGGCCCCTATTTCCGATGATGAAATCAAGGGGGCCATGTTTGATATTGGTTTGGATAAAGCCCCGGGGCCTGACGAGTTTAACGCGTACTTTTTTAAAGAAAATTGGGAGGTGGTGGGAAGTGATGTGGTGGAAGTTGTCCAACATTCTTTAGGTGCAGTTTCTTACCTAGACAATGGAACTGCACCGCCTTGTCCCTCATTCCGAAGGTCCCTATGCCTACGAGCATGAATGATTTTCAGCCCATTGCCTGCTGCAACACAATCTATAAATGTATCGTGAAGGTTATTGCTAATAGGATGAAGCTCGTTCTCCCCCACCTCATTAACCAGAGCCAGGCTACTTTTGTTCAGGGAGGGCCATCTCTAACAACATCCTCTTACTTCAGGAAATTATGAGAAACTATCATAGGGAGTTGTGGCCTCCCAGATGCGTTTTGAAGATTGACCTGCTCAAAGCTTATGATACCGTGAGTTGGGAGTCCCTCCATAAACTCTTGTTGCAAATGGGGTTTCCCACTATCTTCGTTGGCTGGTTATTTGAGTGTTTCACTAATACCAGGTATTCTGTTAGCCTGAATGGTCAACTGCATGGATTTTTTTAGGGTAAGAGAGGTCTGAGGCAAGGCGACCCCCTTTCTCCATACCTTTTCCTTTTGTTAATGGATACTTTCTCATGCCTCGTGGATAGAGCCTCCATGGAACCTGCTTTCACCTTTCACCCCAGGTGTGAGCAGGCCGGTCTAAATTACTTATGTTTTGCGGATGCCGTTATCATTCTATGTGTGGGGGGGACGTTTATTCTTGCACCATTGCCAAGAAGACTTTGGACAATTTCTACAGATTTTCAGGGTTGCGACCGAATCTCAACAAGTGCAACTTCTACGTTTCTGGCATCGGAGAGGAGGGGATTAATCAAATCAGTGGTATCCTTGTGTTTCCTCTGAGCAATTCCCCCTTTTTATACTTGGGTGTTTCGCTCATTTCTACTAGGCTGAAGGGCCAAGACTGCCAAAAATTGATTGACAAGATCACGGGCAGGATCAAGTGTTGGACCAATAAGTTTCTGAGTTATGCGGGGCGATTACAACTCGTTAAGACTAGCTTCACCTTTCCCGTGTCACGACTCCGTTAGCCAACCATGAGAAATACTAACACAAACACAATGGCTTGGAAACTCAACATTGTGTTGGCCTATAGAGAATTGATTGAATGAAAGATCCCAAACCAGTCAGAAGAAAACAATGAAAACATGAAGTCAGAAGGTGTTTAAAAAAATTTAGATAGAGAGTCTTCGTTAAAATGGAAATAAGAAAAAAAAATCGAACGATCAAAACAAAGGTATTTTTTGGCCAAAATAATTTGTATAGAGAAATAATGAACAAAAAAGAACAAAAATGATTATTTTCGGCCAAAAACACCTTTTAAACAAAATTAGGCAATGAAGAACAATAAGGTATTGGAGAGGAAAAGAGGGACTGGTCCCCAATGACCCTGAGGATTTTAATATGCTATTGTTACTGAGGACTCCGGTGGTCTTGTCTAAACCCACCACTCTCGGGTTGTAACTTATTGGGCTCAATCCTCCTCCACTGAAAATCTCACTCCTCCAGTTGTTATGCCTAATTGACTTGGTTTACCATTTTCGAATCTTATCGGTTGCACTTCTCAACGTGGGCACATTCAACACTGATAGTCCCACTCTCTACACATAGGGAAACTTCCCAAGCCATTTCCCTTCACTGGTTCTACTTACCATTTTGGAATGTCCTTCCCTCGAACTGGAAGTCTTAGCTCCCGTTTGTTCTCCCTTTGTCTTTTTTTTTTGTAAGTAAAATGAATAGATATAAATAAAGGAATTACAAAGCTTGGGAAAATCCCAAAATCCCAAGCACATGAGGTAAAGATGAGGGCATACCCAAACATCAAAGCATAACCAAAACAAAGAAAGAAACTCTTACAACTAAATTAATCAGTCAGAGAGGATACAAGGAGGTTCCAATACAAGCAAGCCATCCAGTTGTCCCTTTGGGTATGCGAGCCTTTCGAAATTATTGTTGGCCTCTACAACCCTGATTGGCTTTATCGTCACTTTGTAGGAAGTTAATCAACCAAAATTATCTAAATGAGTTCCTTATTGATCATACTCTCATGTGTTGTTTTACTAACACCGTTAAGTTCAGTTTTACTTTTCAGTCAGACTCTCTAATCCTCCTGGCTCACTTTTTCTGGAATTGCTGAAATAACTCGCAAACGTATAATATTGACGACATCAACATTTGTTATCGAAGCTAGATTTCTCATCCATGCTCGTATTCTTTACACGGTCCTTTATCAACTATAAACCTTTTCATATTCTATGCCCCTTTTCCAGGTACGAAGTTCGTTATGCAATTCAACCTTTCTCTCACAATCGGTCTCTAGCTTTCCCACTGTGCTAACTTTCAAAATTTCACTTGCATCTCTGTTGTAACATCGAAAAGAAGACCTCACGGTCAAAGCCTACACAAATTTCTCTTTAAGTCTCAAACACACTTCTTTATATGTGCCGATTGACTCTAATCACTTTATGTCTCTCCTAAGAGCTACAAATTTAATCCCAATTTAATTCTGAGTGTCGCTGCACTCCACTCTACTATTGCCTTCAACTTTCTACTTCCATTGGCCTGTTACACTTTCTCTCTTTCTTCTCTACATCATCACCGATGACTTTTCAAAAGATTCCCTCTGATATTCCCTTGTCGACTACCGCTAGATGATCCTGAAATCGCTCCACCGTTACCTATGACTATGCCTGGGTGTCCCACTTACCTAGTGAAAATTCTATTATCACTTGCTTAAACATTACTCACGGTGACTTTTGCCACGATCGCCATTCCCAGAGTACTCTATGTCTTCTATCGGGCTTCTTCTCCTGCAGCGCTTCTTATGGCCCTCGTTCGTCGTCCTATAATGTTCGGTGCTCGAAGCACACACGATTTTGTATAATAAGTCACATCCATTTTAATTTATAGCAGGAGAACGTAAGTCGCATGCATATGGGAGGGAATACAACAATCCTATAGTAAGGCTCTACATCAAAGAACGCTATGCTGAAACATGAAAAGCCGTACAGATCATAAGGACACTAGAACCTGATGCTCTGATACCACCTGTGACACTTCGCTTAATTAAATACCGGGTGATCACTCCTTTATTAAATTTAAAACATAATGTTCGGTGGATTCATTCTTAGCACCACTGTCAAAAAATAAATTTATTTTATTTATCAGCTAATAAATAATTAAGCTAAGGGCTAAAACATTTAATTTTAATTATACCCAAATAATCCGTTAATAAATTTCCATTCAAAACATAAGCCATCTGCATTACACAAGAATAACTAACTACTGAATAGGAAACAACTACTGAAATAAATGCGACTAGATAAAACATTACAGTTCAAAGTCTCAAACCAAAAGTATAGTAATACTCAATCCAACAAGAAAGGAAATGCTAATAAGAAAAGTACAATCTCTGATATAACTAAGATGGAAACGGGCGACACATGCCCTAACTGAAATGTCTGAACTAGAAACTGAATGGAAAGATAGGAGCGTCTAATCTCAATGATCTATAGCTTACATAACAGTTGCAGCTCTCCAAATGATCCATGCGTCTAAGTCTGGTGGTAATCCTGTGGCTGGGTACCTGATATATAATATACATATAGCAAAAGAGAGGAGAATAGCAAGATACGGGTCAGAGCCAGAGCTGTAAAAATATTTTTTTTAGCAAGTATTTAAAACTGCAATGAAGCAAGTATTATGTGCATGTTACTTTCGAACTCTCACATGAGATTCTCACCTCTTATCTATTGTGCACGCCTAACGTACATCTACCCCCTATTAGTTATGCTACCCAGCCTAACTAGTTTGAAGTCACCAACACTCCCCGAAACACTCCCCGAATGGCCCCGTGAGAGGCACCAACACCTTGTACGGGACTAATATAACTTGTAGGAACTGACCGCGTGATCACGGGACCCCCAATTCGAAAACACAACGATAATTTGAATATATCTATATTTAGGCTTATAAACATAAACATGCCCTTAACAGGAGAAACCCCAAAACACCCCTAAATGGCACCGTGAGAGGCACCAACACCTCGCACGGGACCAATGTAACTCGTAGTAACTGACCGAGTGCTGACGGGACCCCCGATTTGAGAACACCGCGATTTGAATTAATCTAGACTTAGGATTATAAACATAAGCATGCTATTAGAGAGAGAAACTCCAAAACATTCCCTGAAGGGCACCGTGAGAGGCACAAACACCTCTTACGGGACCAATGTAATTCATAGTAACTAACCCCGTGATCATGGGAGCCCCGGTTTGAGAACACGATGATAATTTGAAAATATCTAGATTTAGGCTTAAATACATGCCATTAGAGAGAGAAACTTCGAAACACCCCCTAAAGGGCCCCATGAAAGGCACCAACTCCTCGCACGGGACCAATGTAACTCGTAAGGAACTGATCGCGTGGTCACGGGACTTTCGGTTTTAAAACACGATGATAATTTTAAAATATTTAAACTCTGGCTCAAGTATATATATATATATATATATATATATATATATATATATATATATACTATTGAGAGATGATATACCCACTCAAAGACCCCCAATCGATCATTCTCAGGAAACAAAATAAAAATAAACTTGAAAAAGAAATATGGCAAAAATGGTATTAAGGCCATGAATAGACATTAAACACCGTAGAATAAAATTAATGAATTCAGAAGACCATTAAGATTTATTCATAATATCTAGTTGTTAGTCAAAATAAATGTTCATTCGCAGAAAATCATTAAGTTCTAAGCGGAAAAAAAAATAGAGATGGAAGATAAATAAGGGTTTCATAGCGAGATGGATATGGCTACTGTTAACCACTCTACGAAGACCCTATGTGATAAGATAAGATCCTTATCCTTTACTACCACTATCTACTGCATATGGATGGAAAGGAATGCTAGATGCTTCAAGCATGTCTCCAATTCCCTTGACTCCATTGTGAAGGGCATTGAAAACATGGTTAGAGCAAAAGTGCTTACTTGGAAAAGGACAGAAGGAGCTATGTTAACTGGATGGCTTGTATGTACTGGAACATTCCTGAAGATAGGCTTCTTTTTTAAGGATTAGTCTTGTTAGGCTTCTGTCTTGTTGTTTGTTTGCCTTTGGGGTATGCCCCGGGGTTCCTTTTCTTCAGTTGAGGTTTTTTCCTCTGTAAATTCTTAGTTTTTCTTTATATATTCAATCTTTCCACCAAAAAAAACCCGTAATCATGTTTCAAATGAATGATCACTAAAGCCTCAATCGATGATTCTAAAAAATACGTCAATATGTCTGGGTGTATATATATATATATATATATATATATATATATATATATATATAAATAGAGAGAGATAGATAGATAGATAGATAGATAGATAGATATGATAGATAGATAGAGAGAGAGAGAGAGAGAGAGAGAGAGAGTCCCAGTCAATGAGCCCCAATTTATCATTTTCAGAAAAGTGATTTACTCGTAAGGAATCAAGGATGAAGAAAACAGTGTCTTTTGAGTTTTGATTTTTGAAAAATGGTTTACTAGAAAGATCTAAACAATAGCAGAGTTTCAGGAAATGGTTCGCCAAAAACAGAGATCAATAGCAGAGTTTTCAAAAAATCCATTCTATTTAGAATCAATGAAAACAGAGTAAACAAGGTAGAGTCGTGACTAGGGGTGGCAATTCAGGTTATTCGTGTTATTTTCGGGTCGCGTTCATTTTTATTTGAATATAAGTTTTGGGTAATCTTAAATCTATACAAGATAATGGTGTCATGTTCGAATCATTTCTGGTTATTACCATAAATGGATTATCGTGCCAAAAATTGCCAGCTCTAGTAGTGGCATATATCTCATAATAACTATATATATATATATATATATATATATATATATATATATAATGAAATAAATACTTTCAAAATAATACATGTCCAGTAGTTTTAAAATAGAGAAAAATGCCCATCATACAAAATGAATATGAAAGTATCCCCAAGCAATAAAAGTAATGGATGATCATTACACAGGGGAATAATCAAATAGGGATTTGTGTATGAACATATATATAAAGTTTTCATACCCATGATTGTAATAATATTTTAACCGGATGAAAACTAAACCTGTGATTGTGAGAAATGGTTGGCGTTTGCATGTGGTGAGCCTGAATCGATCATTTCCAGAGAAAAGTGGTTTTAAATCAGAGGGGTTTAAGGATGAAGTGGTTTGTGCGTATGAAGAGAGAATTTGATTATGTTTAATTGTAGATTGTCATTGTTCCTTCGTTGTATGAAGACGCTCATTCGAAAGGCCTTCGAAAACAGATTGGAGAGAGAGAGAGAGAGAGAGAGAGAGAGAGAGAGAGAGAGAGAGAGAGAGAGATTGGAGATTGTCACCGTCATCGTTCCTTCCTTATATGAAGATGCTCGTCCCATTTAAAGGGATTCGAATAACAAGATATTAGAGAGAGAAAAAGATTGGAGATTTGTTAGGGAGATTATTTGAATGACTTATCCTTTTATATATATGCATGTAGCAGTGATGTTGAGAAGCCTCAAAACTCCAAATCTGAATTCCTCATAATTTTGAATTTTATTTTATGATTACAAGTTTTTAGTCCTACATTTTTTGAATATATATTAATTCCTACATTTTTACACTTGTCATTCTCTACAAAAAGAGATATGAGTGATGGAGAGGTTACATGGAAGTTGAGGGCGGTTATGGGACTTAAAACAATTTAAAAAATACATGGGATGGGAGACGAGCAAAACTTTAAAAATAGGACTAAAACAAAAAAAAAAACTATTTATTTTAATAAAATATTACACATGTGTCATCTATGGCTGTAAAACATTGCTTTCAAATTTGAAGGAAATTCCAATAGACCTTCAAACAACCCCCTAACTTACAATTTCAATAACTAACCTTTGCACGTCGTCTTCCCACAACATCCCCTCAACCATCCATCTCAAATAATCTTTTGCCACAAATCTTTATCTCAGAAACTTTCTCCCTTTGTCAATGTTGAAACATTTTGTTTGTGTGTAAATTTTAAAAAGAAAAAAATAGCTTTTGGAAAAAAGAAGAGAAAGGTGGCAGACACAACCTTTTTCTTTCTCTCCTTTCTTTCTTTCTTTTCCACTTGCTTTCCTTTCTATTCCAATGGCTCCCACTTACCCACTAAGCCACTTGTGTACCCACTAGCCACTTTCCTTTAAAAAAGAGACTCATCCGGCCAAAATAGGAGAGAGTTTTTTTTGAGAAAGTTTGAGAGCTAATGCTTCTTAAGAGCAAGAAAAAAACAGAAAAAAAACAGCACAAGCCTTGATATTGAGCAAAATATTTGGTTGAGATAAAAGAGAAACTCATAAATGTTCTCTCTCATAAAAATATTTTTAGAACAGTTTGTCCCCCCAAGCTGAAATTGTAGAATTGAGCAATTAATTTGGAATGGGTGTTAGAAGACATGTAACTACGGTGCATGGTTATATGATACAAAGATGATTATGGGTTTGTTTTATCCAGGGGACGACGTGACTGTAGACTACCTGCACAAAGAGGGTAGAGCAGCGAAACGTCTTAAAGAGAGCGACCTAGTCTGCGACCCAACCCAAGAATCGTCTATGGCGAATTTATAAACGATTGAGGTAATATTGTTTATTTTTTATTGTGCAGTAAATTTTTGGATTCAACGCATGTGGTTCATATTTGCGATAATCATATGAGGTAATAATTTAATTTTGAGCCATAGACTTAAAATTAATTTTTGATTTTATTTTTCGATTTCGCCACAAAACTCTTTGATGTGATTTTTAATCACAATTTATAATGTGTACCAACAATTTTAGGACGTATCATATCTACCATGGAGACCGAAAAATAAATTTTATGGGATTATATGATTATTTTTATGATGTCGAAATGAAAAAAGGTCAACTAAGTTTCTATGTCAAGAAATTATAATTTTGACCTTTTACCTCTAGAAATGACCATTTAGCCCCCGAACTTCCTAAATATTATATTTTGTGAAGTAGATATATAAATTTCAGTATTTTTGATCAATTCGGAATCGATCAATAATTTCGTGAGAATTTAGAATTTAAACAAAATTGAACCCCTTCATGGAAAACTTTTAAATTGGTCAATCCTCTTTTTTAGTTATGAATGTGAAATATTATTTCACATAAGATGTTATTGTTGGAAATGAAATTGTATATTATTTTTGGTCAATTCATTTTTGAGCCTCTTGTGGTTAAGAAAACAAATTGAAAATTTGTTATATGGAATCAAATTAAAAATTTGATATTTGGAAACAAATGAAAATTTGTTATATGAAAATAAATGAACATTTGTTATATGGATTCGAAGGGTATGTAATAAACATTTGTGCCTTGCGCTATGTTTACTACAAAAGAAATTTGTTCAAATATATTTGAAGTGTTTATGTGAAAGTGTAGTTGATAGTTTTCAACCACACTAAAGTGATCGATGATGAAAAAAAAAACTAAAATTTTTGTTATGAATTTTGTTGGAATATCATCTCAGTTTTTTGATGATATATAGACTTAAATTTCTTAAATTTTGGCATGCATGTAGTATGTTGAGATTATAAATATTGAGCTTTGGAATTTATGTAAAAAGAGTTGTATATCTTTTATTATGATTTTTACAAATGGGATGCGCAATGCTGAATTTTTTGGACAGCTTGTAGTAAAACAAGTTTATCTTCACTTGTACTTAATATTTTTGAGTGATTCCAATTTTGGATAAGACTAGACTAATAAAAGGATGAATTCTGAAATTTTTTATAAATTTTCAATAAGCAGTTTGGTCGTGGTGAAATTTCAAACATGAAGTTTTTCGGTGTGAACAAAGATTTTGGACAACAATTTCTTAAAAAAATGTATCATGTTGTGTTCCCAACGGATTCAAAATATTTTGAAGCCTTGATAAATTTCTAATTCAAGGATTTATGAAGTACTTTGAAAATTTTGGACTCAAATTTATTGAAGAAGAATTTCATAGAAATTATATAATGACTTATACAATATGTGAGTTTGGAGTGCAACCGCTAGAATTTTATATGAATAATTCTTTGTATTATTCATTTATATGAGTCGAAAAAGGTATATAATAAAATTGTATTCTACTATGCTGTAATCAATTGGTGTGCTTCATACGTGTGTAGAAATAATTTAGTTGGGTAAAATTATTTTTACCGTATGATTTGTGTTAGATAGAGTATAAAACTCTAAGACATATATTTTACCTCATGTATTTGCATATGAAATCAAACATGTTATGATTTTAATAAGTTGTTTAATCTGTGTATGGATTTATACCTACAAAGGTCTAATATTACAAGTAAAGATCTCGTATGTTGGACTTTATATTGAGTAAATATAAATCATATGTCGAAATGATAATAATGGGAGGATTTTATCATAATTGAGTTTGGTGCAAATGCAATGTTTACTTTGGTAAAGATATTCTAGTTGAATGATTTGTAATAGAGATTTAAACTCTAATATGAAGTATTATTGTATACATTGTGAAAATTTGTATATTATAATTTTTTATGAAATAGATTGTATAATCTATATGTGACTTTCAGACCTTTGAAAATATGAAATTAGGACTAAAACAAATGAACATGTATTTTTTTATTCGGCTATACATGATGACATTAAGCATGTATTTATTTAAGAAATAAGATTAATTCTTATTTAATGTTTAAACTCACAAGTATAGATTTTGTATTATGAATTGAAGATATAGTGGAGGCACATTATATGTTGCTTCTCAATGCTATACCCAGAGAATAGTGGGGGCACTCAATCGAGTACCTCTCAACTATAATTGATGAGCATTTAATAGAATCTAAAACTTTGGTGTTCAAGAGAACTCTTATTTTTTGAGTTGTGAGTTAAAAATAAAAGCTTTCTTATGTTATTGAAAAGGATTCGAAAAATCCTTAGAAAAGTTATTTCATAAATGATTGATTGAATTCCTTTGAATAAACTAGAAATTAGTTTATAATTGACTTGTCTTATAACTATAAGATAATGAGGTGTATACACATCCTTTGAAAAAATATTGAGACAATTATCATTTATGAATATAAGCTTTGTTTAATAGCCGAAATTCATCAATATAACTTAGTTATACATGATGCGCGTTGAATTATTCTCATGAAAATGAAGAAGCTTCATTTAATTTGAATGCCATTGATATTATATATGATGTTGAGTTAAAAACTAAATATATATAATATTGTTTTTCAAATAGTGACCTATGTAAGGCAACTTACATGGACCAACTTGAAGTTGGAAAATTAATATGGAAGGCACCAATAAATGGCATGATATTTTGATAAATTATCAAATGAGAATAAATAAGAGTGCATTCATATTTCAACATGCTTAGTGATAAACACGATTCATATTATGCAAGAATGATTAGCTAATATTTGGTTATAATATTTTGTTGCCAAGAAAACCAAATTCATGCTAAGTCAAAGTGTTAGCATAAAGAGTTTCAATGAAACAAGAATAGTACTTGTTAATATTACAAGGCTATATGGATCAATTAATTGATCGAGTACATTGAAATACAAGAATATCTATATATTAGATATATGCTTATTATGAACCATCTTTTACTCCACATGATCCAAGTATAAGAACACAATATATAGTGATAAGAAAAGATGAATATGGAACATCTTAAGTAGTCTCAATTGAGCTACTAAATACAGTTGACTTGGAATAATTTTTTGTGGGAGTGCTTTGAGGATTTATAATTAAAAAGTGCATTCTTATGCTATTGAGAAAGGTTATGTGTTTTGATAAAATCACGAACCTATAATTGATTCTGAATCAATAATGGATATGTGTTTAACACATATTATGATGTTATTTTTTGGAACTCCTAGAAATATTAGTTATTGGCTTAATTAATGATGGAGTATATGGTGATACCATTAGCTATGTCTAGTGAGTAAATAAAAGGTTAAAAGACCTATTATAAGATACCATTTATGGTAGAGATTGACACAATCATTTTATCCATAACAATAGTTATCATAACGGAAAGAACGACAAATATGTCGTAAGCACAACATAGTTTGAGAATTTAAAAACCAATGAGTTGTGAGTGTGGATTATATTCGGACTGATGAAAATAGAACCTGACTTATTCTTTGACGAAAGGACTAGTATGGTAGAAGGTGTTTAACACCTAGAAAGGGATCAGACTAAATCCCGTTGATATTGAATCATTTGTGGTGGTAACCCAACCTATATAGACTGGAGATCCTAAGAAATAGGTTCAAAGGGTAATAACAAATCACGGTGATATGGGTTGAGTCATGCTAATTATTATTTATAGGGTTTTACTCTGAGTCCATCCCTATGGATCATGATATCTTGAAGCGAGTTAAGGTTGAGTTAATTATAACTCTTAATGAAGATTTATAGCTCTATTTTGAGTGGGGTGCCTAGCTACGGGAGTATCCTTGATAGACTCACCTATGTGGACGTGGAAGTGTGGCCGCTTCCTATGGTAATATTGGGGCAAATTCTCTAGAGCGTTCATATACTAGGATAGAAGCACATGGCCGTAACGTGCTGGGTTGAGGTCTACACCCAAGTAGGGTTGTGTGTGGGATGTTGTCAGAGATAGAGTTCAAAACTACGAGTTACTCTAGTATAATCTGAATCATCTTTACTACGTAAAGGTTCAAGTCGAAAGACACCTTTGCTTATGCACAATTCTATTAATAATTATTGCTCAACAATTTTTCAAAATTTACAAGTGGGGGATTGTTGAAACATTTTGTTTGTGTGTAAATTTTAAAAAGAAAAAAAGACACAACCTTTTTCTTTCTCTCTTTTCTTTCTTTTCCACTTGCTTTCCTTTCTATTCCAACGACTCTCACTTACCCACTAAGCCACTTGTGTACCCACTAGCCACTTTCCTTTTAAAAAACAGGCTCATCCGGCCAAAATAGGAGAGAGTTTTTTTTGAGAAAGTTTGAGAGCTAATGCTTCTTAACAGCAAGAAAAGAACAGAAGAAAATAGCCCAAGCCTTGATATTGAGCAAAATATTTGGTTGAGATAAACGAGAAACTCATAAATGTTCTCTCTCCTAAAAATATTTTTAGAACAGTTTGTCCCCCCAAACTGAAATTATAGAATTGAGCAATTAATTTGGAATGGATGTTAGAAGACATATAACTACGGTGCATGGTTATATGATAGAGAGGTGATTATGGGTTTGTTTTATCCTGGAGGCGACGTGACTGTAGACTACCTGCACAAAGAGGGTAGAGTCGTGAAACGTCTTAAAGAGAGCGACCTAGTCTGCGACTCAACCCAAGAATCGTCTACGACGAATTTATAAACGATTGAGGTAATATTATTTATTTTTTATTGTGCAGTAAATTTTTGGATTTAACACATGTGGTTTATATTTGCGATAATCATATGAGATAATAATTTAATTTTGAACCATAAACTTACAATTAATTTATAATTTTATTTTTCGATTTCTCCACAAAACTCTTTGATGTGATTTTCAATCACAATTTATAATGTGTACCATCCGTCAAAGCCTACACCCTGCCACCACGAATTCTAATAAAGGAGGAGGGGGTCTTTTTCTTCGTATTTCAGAAATGGCAGGAATCAATTATGTGAGTCTCGAGTAGCAATGGGAAGGGAACTTTATTTTAATTTGAGATTAAATTTTACATTCATTTTCACGATAACCAACCTACTCTCCCTTTCCCTCTTTGTCGATCTTTGGCGTTTAGTTACTATACCCTCACCTAGCTCTTTCGATTGATCGTGACAGAGCAAACATGATTTTGTGTGGGAGTACTATTGCATACTTTAACCCTCACCTAGCCCTCTCGATTGATCGTGACAGAGCAAACATGATTAAGTGTTTGTATGAATGTTATAACTTTATTTGCAAGTATGCTAAGCTTTGGGCTTTAGTCATGTAAATCATTTTTTGTTCCCATTTTAATTTACCATGACCGCAGGGATTTCAGATTAATTTATTTTATTTACCATGACCACGAGGATTTCAGAAGTCACATTCTTATCCAATTGTCGTGTCATGTTTGTGTCCAAACAACCCTTATCGTATTGTGTCATGTTAGCCCATGACCCGACCCAAAAAAATGAATTACTATTCCGAGGAATTCTAGAAAGCAACCTTCCGAAATATGAAGGTTGCCAATCCCTGAAGGCATCTCTGTATATATAACTGAATTTAGCAAATTTAAATAGATGACTAAGGTCCTCGAACACCCGATTTCTTATCTAAAAAGTTTAGAAGATAAAAAACATATTTTAAAAATTAGTATATAAACCTAGTTGATTATTAATATTTCAGATTTTGGTATCATGTCTACCAAAGACTTTTGTTGGAAATACGCATACCGAAAAGAGGGGAAAACGGGTGTTAGGTGTAAATTTGGTGACCACAAGTCAAGTGGGGGCATAACTTGGCTAAAAAATCTCTTAACGCATACCCACAACGGTATTACAACTTGCAAAAAGGTTCCAGCAGATGCAAAAACTGAATGCTATGTCGAACCAGCCCCGAGTCCCGCAACAAACAGTTTTTCTTAGCTTTTACTTGCTTGTACTTTGTCAAGGAAGATTTTGCTTAGCTTTTACTTGCTTGTAATTTTTCAAAGCTAAGCAAAAAGGGTTCAAATAATGGTATTAAGGAAGAAGCCCCAAGCAGTGGTATCTAGTGGTCCAATGGACAAGGTTGTCAATTCAAAAGTTACGAAAAGAACACTCAACAAACAATAACTCATTTTACTACGGCATTTGTCACCCTCCAATGCCTTTACAAGCATAACCCAAACTTTTGGCCGCGTGTAGCCTGGTGTTTGAAGACCACTATGCCACTTCTTATTCTATTGAGAGAGGCTGATTATAAGTTGAGGTCGGTTGTCCCATTGGATAACGGTCGAATTTTGAAGGACCTATTGGGGACGAGTTTACTTAAAGCTCCACAGGGGACCGGTTGACTATTTACAGTAGCATAGGTGACTGGTTGATTATTTAAGAACACATATTCGACCAGTTAACAATTAAGGCCGCATACAAGACCGATTGACTTTTTAAGGTCGCATATGAGACCGGTTGATTTAAGGTATACTTGGGGAAATGTCGACTATATAAGGTCCCATTGGGACCAGTTAACTACTTTAGGTCATATAGGGGATTGATAACTATTAAGGGACGCATAGGATCAGTTAACTATTAAAGGTTGCATGGTGGACCGATTAATTATTTAGGGTCGCATAGGGACTGGTGACAATTAAAGGTCACTTAATGGACTGGCTAAATATTCAAGGTTGGACAGGTTGACAATTAAGGGTCACATGGGAGCGGATGACTAATTAATGTCCAATAGGGGTTCAATTGACTATATCAAATCACATATCAACTATTTAAGGTGAAATTGGGGATCGGTTGACTATTTGAGGTTGTATAAGGATTGTTTGACTATTAAAGCCCACAACCAGGATTGTTGGCAATTTAAGGTCACATTCGAGAACGTTCTATAGTTTTGATCCCGTAGGAAACAATTTTTTTTTATTGTGACAGATGGGGACCAATGGACAGATTAAGATTCCGTACAAGACAAATTGACTATTTAAAGTTGCATATGGGGCTGATTGTATATTTAAGGTTGCAAAGAAGAACAATTGACTATTTTAAGTTGTATTTGGGAAATTACTATATAAGATCTTGTGGGGACGAGTTGCCTATTTAAAGTTTTATAGGGAAGTTGTTAACTATTTAAGAACGGTTTACCCTTTAAGGTTTCATGGGTAAGCCACTAACTACCTAACATCTCATAGACAATCGGTTCACTATTTAAGGTTCTTTGGGGGATCAACTGAGTATTTAATGTTCCAAACGAACATGTTGACTATTTACTGTCTTATAGGGGACGAGTTTAGTAGTTAAGGTCGCATTGGAGTCAGTTGGCTATTTATGGTAGCATATGGGACCCATTGACTATTTAAGGTCGTATAGGGGACCATATGACTATTTAAGATTGCGTAGGGGAGTGACTGACTGTTTAAGGTCCCATATTGACTACTACACTTAACGGATGAATTAACTATTCAAGGTTGCATAGATGACATGTTAACTAATTAAGGTCACATAGGGTACTAGTTGACTATTTACGGATCCATAAGGAACTGTTAACTATTTACACTCGCTTAAGGGGACGAATAACTATTTAAGGTCCAATAGGAGACCGGATGACTATTCAAGGTCGGATTGGTGACCCTTTTAAGGTCACTCGGGAGATGGTATGACTATTTAAGGTCCCATGGGGGACAAGTTGACTATTTAAGGTTGCATCAGGACGTGATTGGCTATTTAATATCCACTAGGAGATTGGTTGACTATTTAAGATTGCATAAGGAAACGATTGATTATTTATGGTCACGTAGGGGGACCGATTGATAAAAAAAAATCCCCCATTGACTATGTAAGGACACATGAGAAACCAGTTCATTATTTAAGATTGAACAGGGGATCGATTGACTATTTAAGGACGCATAAGAGACCGGTTAACAATTAAAGGGAACTTTTATTACAAAAAAACTTTGCTAAGAAAAGTTCAAAGAGGGATAAGAAGGGTTTAATGAAAAAACAAGTTCACCAAAATAAGAATATATCTGTATGTTTTAATCAAAAAATATATATATATACTCGAAACAAAATAAAATAATTAAGGAAATTCCATTACATAAAAAAAGTTTACAAAGTATAGATTTTAATAATGATACTTTAAAAAAATTAATTTTAGTAAAGGAGTTGCTTAAATCATGTTTTTGTTGAAAAATAAAGAATGCTAGTGTCGATCTGCTCTACTTGGACGAAATTACTTTTATTCTTTTATTAAAATTAATTTTATGGGACCCAACATAATGAACAATTGAAATTGTTTGTTAATTGATTATTTTTATTCAGAAAATAGGAAAATGGAGTTTTCAGTGCAAAAATATATTTTGTCGAAAGCGGGAGGAATATAAGAGAAAAAAGGTGTTATGGATAGGGAGGAAGGGAAGTTTATTTTAAAAACTTTGCTTGTCTAAATGGAGTAAATTTTTTAATTATGAAAAATGGAGTTTTAATTAGATTGGTTAGTCAAAAGAGTATGGTTCGTTTATTTAAGAGTAGTAATACACTTACATACACAAACGAACTACAAAGTACCAAATGTGCTTCACATTCGTTGTACTATGGTGGGGCCCACACCATGTTGGAACCGTTGTGATAATAGATTTGGTACTTGGTGTGTACTAAGTATGTGCAAGAGAAATTTGATACTATTTATAGATAAATTTTATTGAAAATAAAGGGAAAGTGGGAGGAAGAATTTCTTTTATTAACTATCAACTAAAAAGTAAGTTTATTAACATAGAAAGCGAGATTAATAAGTTTCAGTTTAAAGATATTATTTTGATGAGGAAAAGGGGTCTATATTGATGAGAAATAAGGCGCAAGGGTAAGATTTTTTTTAGAATAAAACTTACAGAAATGAGATAAAATGTAGAGAGGAAAAAAGGAGGGGTAGGAAATATTTATTCAAAGATGTGTTTACACGGCTACAGGATTATGTATGAAAAGAGAATAAAATACTAAGACTACTATAAAAATGACGGAGATTTATAGATTACGGAACCCTTTTATGAACGAAATCAAATATAGAGAGGGCTGATATGACTATTAAATTTTATAGAAAATTAGAAGTATAGGCATATACGATAATAGATTAAGGATTTTTATTACAAAATAATTTTTAATATAGATATATAGGGAGATGTAAGGGTGAGAGTTAAAAGAAATGGCCTAAATAATTAGACGATTATAAAAGAATTTAACTGAATATAGCAAATCTATATACACAAATAAGTTCCTCGAGACACCTGACTTCTTAATCAAAGAGTTTAGAAATAAACAACATATTTTAGAAATTAGTACATAAACCATAGTTGATTATTACTTTTTTAGAGTTTGGTATCATATCCACTAAAGACTTTGGTTGTAAATATGCATAACGAAAGGAGGGAAAAAAGGGTGTTTGGTGTAAATTTGGTAACCACAAGCCAAGTGAGGGCATAAATTGGCCAAAAGACCCCACAACGGTATTACAGCTTGCAAAAAGGTTTTAGCAGATGCAAAAGCGAAATGTTATGCTGCCGTGCCAAATTACAAGTAAGTAAAAGCTAAGCAAAACTGTTTGTTTGGGGATTCGGGGGCTGGTTCGGCAGCGGGTTCGAGTTATGGTGTTAAGGAAGAAGACCTAAGTAGTGTGGCTGGTAGCAATCAATCTAGTGGTTCGATGGACAAGATTGCCAATTCCAAAATTACGCAAAGTACACTCACTACAATAATACCTCCTTTTGCTATGGCATTTCTCACCCTCCAATGCATTTAGAGGCATAAAAAATCACTAGAAATTATGTTTTATTGGGCAAAATTTTCTCAAGAAAAGAAGCCAAAGGAAAATTTGTGAAGAGAATTGTGATGAATGACCCAAACTTTTGGCCACATGTAGCCTGATGTTTGAAGACTGTTGTCTCACTTGTTATCTGTTGAGAGAGGTTCACTACGAGGAGAGGCCGACAGTCCGATTGAATAATAGTTAACTTTTAAAGGACCTATTAGGGAAGTTTCAAAAGGGACCGACTCACTATTTACGGTAGCATAGGGTACTAGTTGACGATTTAAGATTGCATATGAGAACGGTTAACTATCAAGGCCGCATATGAGACCGATTGACTATTAAAGGTATAATTAGGGAAATATAGACTATTTAAGGTCCCACTGGGGACTAGTTAACTACTTAAGGTCTTATATGGGATTCATAACTATTTAGGGCAGCATCAGACCAATTGACTATTAAAGGTGGCATGGTGGATGGGTAAACTATTTAGGGTCGCATAGGGACTAGTGTACAATTAACAATCGCTTAGGGGGGGCTAACTATTCAAGGTTGCATAGGATGACAGTTAAGGGTCGCATGGGATAGGTAGACTATTTCAGGTCTACTGAGGGGTTCAATTGACAATTCAATATATGACTTTAAATATTTAGGGTTGTATAGGTATACAGTTAAGGGTCACATGTGAGAGGTTGACTATTTAAGGTCCAATGGGGGTTCAATTGACAATTTAAGGTCACATACTAACTATTTAAGGTCAAATAGGGGATCGATTGACTATTAAAGGGCACATTGAGGATCGTTGGCTATTTAAGGTCACATTGGAGAACATTCTATATCTTAGATGCCGTATAAAACAAATTGATTTTTTATGTTGACATAGGACTAGTTGACAACTTAAGGTCCCGGGACTATTTAAAGTCGCATATGGGAAGAATTGTATGTTTAAGGTCGCATAGAGTAATAATTTACTATTTCAGGTGGAATTTGGGAAATGATTATTGTCTGACGAGTTGTCTATTTAAGGTTTTAAAGAGAACATGCTAATTATTTAAGAATGATTTACTATTTAAGGTTGCGTGGTGGAGCGAGTGACAATCTAAGTTTGCAAAAACGATCGGTTGACTATTTAAGGCCATTGAGTGATGTTAGGGCTGTTGCTGACTTCAATAATTGTCTATTTGACATTATGATGGATGATTGTTATCCAATGGCCTTTGGTTCTCTTGGAGTAATAAAACTGATGGTATGGAGTTCACCCAAACTAGAATAGATAGAGTGTTGCACAACCCTCAATGGAGTGTAACTTTCCCTGATTCCAATGCTAATTACTTGTGCCCAGGAGTTTCTAATAACAAAGTCCCTGATTCCAATACCAACTTCTTCCATAACAAAGTCAAAGCTAACACCTCTAGAAGAAAGGTTTTATATATCCAAAATGCTAGAGGAGATGTTATTGAAGGTGTTGAGGCAGTTAATGGAGAGGCCATTAATTTCTTTACCAATCTTCTTGGTAGGAAGGGGAGGGGTGCTACTACCCCTCCTATGATGATGAAGAGAAAGTTGGATCCTTCTCATTGCCATGCCCTGACTGCCCCTATTACTGCTCTTGAGATTAAAAATGCCATGTTTTCCATTGCTTCCAACAAAGCCCCTGGGCCTGATGGTTATAGTGCTGGTTTCTTCAAGAAAAATTGGGATGTTGTGGGTGATGATGTGATAGCTGCTGCTCTTCAGTTCTTCAACCATAGCTACATGCCCAGACAGTGGAATAGTACCTCTCTTGCCTTGATCCCCAAAATTCCTAACCCAAACACTATGGCTGATTTTAGACCTATAGCCTGCTGCAACACAATCTATAAGTGCATTTCTAAGATTCTCACCCTTAGACTTAAACCTCTAATGCCTCTCCTCATTAACAATATTCAAGCTGCCTTCGTTCATGGGAGATCCGTTACTGATAATATCCTGCTGCTGCAAGAGCTTATGAGAAATTACCATAGGGACTCAAGCCCCCCAAAGTGCACAGTTAAGATTGACATCATGAAGGCTTATGACTCAGTGGAGTGGGATTTTCTTCTTGACATTCTGGCCCAAATTAACATCCCTACCAGATTTATATATTGGATTAAAGCATGTGTCTCTTCTGTTTGGTACTCTATCAGTATGAATGGGTCCCTGAATGGGTTCTTTGAAGGCAAAAGGGGGTTGAGACAAGGGGATCCCCTCTCTCCATTTCTTTTCCTTATTGTTATGGAGGCTCTGTCTTGTACTCTTGATAAGCACACTAGTAGGACATCCTTTACCTTTCATCCCAAGTGCAAAGAGGCTAACATCAATCATATGTGTTTTGTTGATGACCTGGTGGTGTTTTGCAGTGGTGATCTTTCCTCTGTTGAGTGTATCAAGGATACACTTACTGAATTTGCTGAATTTAGTGGGCTATCCCCCAATCTCTCCAAGAGTAACTTCTACTGTTCTGGAGTTAATACTGCTACTATCAATGCTATGTCCTCTGCCCTGGGTATCTCCTATCAACAACCCCCTTTCAAGTACTTAGGAGTTCCCCTCATCTCAACCAGACTCAAGCATGGGGATTGTATGGTTCTTATTGATAAAATTACCAACAAAGTCAAGAGCTGGACCACTAGATTCTTGAGCTATGCAGGTGTGCAGCTCGCTATCTTTGTTTTGTTTAGCTCCCAAATCTATTGGTCTTCTATCTTTATTTTGCCTAGAAGCGTGGTCAGGGCTATTGAGCAATGTATTACAGACTTCATATGTCTGGTCCTGAGCTCAAGCACAGTGGTGCTAAAGTGGCATGGGATGATGTGTGCATGCCAAAAAAGGAGGGAGGGTTGGGGATAAAAAGCTTGACTCACTGGAACAAGGCTGCAATTATGAAAAACCTTTGGAACCTCTTCAACAAGAAGGAAAGTCTTTGGGTCAAATGGTGTCATACCTATAAAATTAAAGGTAGAAGCATATGGGCAATCCCCATTCCTCAAGACTCTTCAGGAAAATTCTCAAAGCTAGAGAGGATTGTAGACTATTGTTTAAGGTTAATATTGGCAATGGTAGGAATACCTTTATGTGGCATGATAATTGGCACCATCTTGGCCCTCTTCAACCTCTTTTTGGGGACAGAACTATTTATGATGCTGCTAGCAACTCCAAGGCTATGGTCTCTGACTTCATTAATGGGTACAATTGGATATGGCCTGCTTCCACTATGTGGGAATTGAATGACATCAAGAACTCTCCCCTGCCTCCTATATATCCGCTGATCACTGATAAAGTGACATGGGCTCCTAATAGGACTGGCAACTTCTCCATTTCCTCTGCGTATGTCACCATCTGTCCAAGGGGTAATGAGTCTCATTGGCATGGGCTGGTTTGGAACAAGGTGTGCATTCCCAAGTGTTCTTTCATACTATGGCTTGCTTGCCGAAAGGCTTTAGTGACTAAAGATAAGCTCATGGATTGGGGGCTTGTTGAGAATAATTCTTGTATGCTGTGCAACTCTCGAATTGAGACTATCAAGCACATATTAATGGAATGCCCTTTTTCCAAAACTGTTTGGGATGAGATTCTCTTTCGTAACCAGTCTTATAGAGCTGTGGAGAGTTGGGATAATGAGTTAAGAAGAGCTGCTGCTGATAGTAAAGGGAGGAACCTTAACTCTAGGATTAAAACCACCACCTTCTCTGCTACTATCTACTGTCTCTGGCATGAAAGGAATAGCAGACTTCACAATAGGGGCCACTCTACAGCAAACAAGGTGATAAGGAGCATTGAGGAGATGGTGCAAGGCAAGACTAACAGATGGAAGAATTTTCGAAGATCCTACTCTAATTGGATGACGTGTAATTTATGGGGATTACCCAATTCCCTTATGTATGACAAAGTGTTGTGGTTTTGGTCTCTAGATGCTTGTTTCTAGTTGACCCTCTGGCCTTTTGGCTTTGTATATTGGTTCTCTGTTTCTAATACATTTATTTACCAAAAAAAAAAAAATATTCCAAACAGACATGGTGACTATTTACTGTCCTATAGGGGATGAGTTTTGTGGTTAAGGTCGCATTGGAGTTGGTTGGCTATTTGAGGTAGCATATGGGATCCATTGACTATTTAAGATCGTATAGGGCACCAGTTAACTATTTAAGATCACGTGAGGGAGTGACTGACTGTTTAAAGTCCCATACTGACTACTACTTAGCGTATGAATTGACTATTCAAGGTTGCATAAAGGACATGTTAACTAATTAAGGTCACACACGGTATTAATTGACTATTTACGGATCCATAAGAAACGGTTAACTATTGACACTCGCATAAGGGGTCAGGTAACTATCTAAGGTCCCATGGGAGATCGGTTGACTTTTCAAGGTCGTATTGGGGACACTTGCAAGGTAGGGGTTTATATTTAAAATAAACTTTGATGAGAAAAGTGGTGAAAGGTAAGATTCCTTTTACAAATAAAGTTAATAAAAATGAGATGAAATGTAGAGAGAGAAAAAAAGCAGGGGGGTGAGACTTTTGGTAAGAAATATTTATTGAAAGATATGCGTGACACCCCGCCTAATTAAATACCGGGCGATCACTCCTTTATTAAATTAAAATCAAGGTGAACAGTTGGTTCATTCTTAGCATCACTGTTGTAAAAATACTTTTCCAATTTAAACACCCTAAATAATTAAGCTAAGTGTCAAAACCATTTAAAACCTTATTCTCATTTTATTAAATCCGGTTATAAAACCTTAAACCATTAACATCTAAAGAGTCACACATTAAGAATAAAAATAGAATTGAACATACACGAATTTAATCATCAATAATAAATCCCAACATTTACAACACTAAAAGAAAACATCCTGACAGTAATAAATCCCGAAATAAAGGTACTGAAAGTAAAAATTTCAATCTCTGACAATACCAACTAAATAATAGAAAGAGGGCGACACATGCCCCTGCTGGATAAAACTGAACTAGGAGTAGAATCAAATGGATGAAGTCGTCTAAACAACAGGCCTGCAACTCCCACCTAAGCTGCAGCACGTTCCTTCCAAAGGATCCTAAGTAAGACGCCCCTGTGGCTGGGCACCTGTAATACATACATATACATACAAGAGAGAAAAGGAAATAGAAACGGGTCAGAGCCCGATAGTGTATATGATTTAAAAATTCGTTTAGCAAGTATTTAAATTGATTACAGGCTAATGCAACAACATATTAGTGCGACACTCTCTTGAGAAATTCTCACCTCTCTTCTAATGTGCACACCTATCGCACTAACCTTCCCAATGGTCTATCTCGTCATATACCACACTTTATTTCCCCAATGATTTAACTTATCTTAGGTTATTCACAGGATATACAACTGAACAACACAAGTATTTAAAACGTAAGATTTCAATTTGTAACCAAGGTTCTCCTTTTAACTTTATTAATCAATAAAGTTTTCCAGTGTCATATTACACTTTATCAAAACAATTATTTATAATTTGAGTCATCAACCATGTCCTACATATCAAATCACAGTAGGCAGTTCCAGATTTCAGAATTTCATATATATATTAACTACTCGTATAATATATATATCATAACAGCACCCCACATAAAAACTATGGTGCAGGCATACTCTGCTATCCAATCCCCGTATCAATCGTACTAAAGGGAATACAAGTTCGGAATCACTCTCGAACTGTATAAATACATACACAAACAATATTGAGGCAAAGAATAGTTTCCAAGTCCAAGAGGTCAGTACATACCCTCACGTCTCTTATGACCGTGACTACCGATTCGATAGCCTGTTCCTAGGATTCCTATCTTCTAGGGTACGAGTCAATATCCCCCATAAGGCACACGAGATAAGATCGTCTCAGCGCGGTAACCTCAGGGATAGCAAGTAGCGCGGGCATGATTTTCACAAGTATATAATATATGCATACACAATCATATAAATATACCACTTTTATTATATCAATTTAGGTTTATCCAATAACCCACATTCACAACATTTATCCTTATTTTCCCATTATTATTTATCAAGTATAATGGTTCGTTTCTAACTTTAATTCGAAGGGTTTTTCCAACTTACTACGTAACCCTCATGGACTCTATTCTTCCAAATGTACAATTCAGTAGATATCTATTTATGTTCCAACGTAACTCTCTCTTACGTGTCTCTCCCCTTTAATATATACTTACATTATCCCTTATGCAAAATATCCCAAAAATATAGATTTCTCCTTACATTAAAGGATTTTGAATTTTATTTTCAAAGATGAGAATTTCAAACGGTTTCAAAATCGGAATTAAAATGGATTTTTAATTGAATTTTTTATTATCTCAAGAGTCCTCAAAACATAAAACTCTCTAGCAAAAAAAAAATATTAAAATATATTGAACGGTCCGATCGAGCTGAATTTTTTTTCTGTAGCTTCCTCTCGTCTTCGGCTAATTCTCTGTAAAATTTCATCCAATTCCAACGGTCCGGAATATTTTTTTTGTGTTTGTATCTGATTAGAACTCTTTTCTCCTTTACATGACAAAGGGTTTCCAGAATATCATATAAATCATCACTACATGAAAATTTCCCATCTCAAATTGGGTTTTTCTTCCATAAATCTCATCCTAATAACTCCTAAACTAATATGGATGATGCATCAACGAAATAAGCAAGATAAACACTTGCCTGGGATTTTCAGAAATCTGGTTTGGTGTTGAATTTGGTGTGGTTGCGTTCCCCGTCTCGCGATCAATGCGTTGGCGGTGGCGGCGGTGGCGGCGGTGTAAATGGATGAGTTTTGAGCCTTGGAATGCCTTGAGAGCTCTCTCCTCTCCTCTCCAATGGCCGTTCTAGTGTTTTGAGTTATCTAACCCTAGGAGATAACCTAAACATCTGATATAACCCCTTTAATTTTCGTGGTTTTAATTACCCAAAAATACAAAATGACTAAAATGCCCTCTCGGGGTACTAATTAGGCCTAAAAATGCCCCGAGACCCAAATCAAACCCCCGGGTATACTTTTCGGACTATCTCGACCCTTCCGGATGCGTTTGCGCACTCAAAACGACCATACGAACAACCTATAAATTATTCACTTTTATTAATCCACATTTAGTCCCGACACGACACAGGCGCGTCCCGACTTAAATTTCCACAATTGTCATTTTATTCACACGTGACAATATTATAAAAATAAATCTCATATATTACTATACTCATCCAGTAATATGCAACAAATAATATATTCCCAATAATTACTAACTCTTGTCACGCTAGTAAATATTTAAAACAACATTTCGGATTAAAATTAAATTAATTTATCTCAATTAAATTTAATAAATCCTTAAATTTAAAAGACATGAAAATACGGGGTATTACAATAAGTTTACACGACTAGAGGATTATGTGGGAAAAGAGGATAAAATACTAAGAGTACTAGAAAAATGACGGACACTGATAGATTATGGAACCCTCTTAAAAACTAAATCAAATACAGAAAGGGCAGATATGATTATTAAATTTTAAAAGAAAATTTGAAGTTTAGGCTTATACGAAAATAGATTAAGGAATTTTATTGCGAAATAACTTTTCATATAAATATAGATGGAAATTTAAGGGTGTAAAAACGAGAGTTAAAAGAAAGGGCCAAAAAAATAGATGATTATAACTTTGTTTCGTTGAATTTAGCCGAATTTAGCAAATTTAAATAGATGATTAAGGTCCTCGGGACACCTGACTTCGTATCCAAAGAGTTTAAAAGCTAAACAACGTATTTTAGAATTTAGTACATAAACTAGTTGATTATTACTATTTCAGATTTTGGTTTCATGTCAACCAAAGACTTGGGTTGGAAATATGCATACCAAAAGGAGTGCAAAAAGGGTGTTAGGTGTAAATTTGGTGACCAAAAGTCAAGTGGGGGCATAAGTTGGCTAAAAGACCCCGTAACGCATTCCCATAATGGTAAGTTCCCGCTGAAGAAAAAGCTGAATGTTATGTTGCTTTGATAAATTACAAGAAAGTAAAAGCTAAGAAAAACAGTTTGTTGGCGGAGACAGGGGAGGGTTCGGCAGAGGGTTTGAGTTATGGTGTTAAGGAAGAAGCCCCAAGAAGTAGGGCTGGTAGCAATCAATCTAGTGGTTCAATGGACAAGGTTATCAATTCCAAAGTTATGCAAAGTACACTCAACACAACAATAACTCCTTTTGCTACAGCATTTCTCACCCTCCGACGCCTTAACAAGCATAAAAAACCACTAGAAATTATGTTTTATAGGGTAAAACTTTCTCAAGCAAAGAAGCCCGGGAAATTTGTGAAGAGAATTATGGTGAATCACCCAAAATTTTGGCCATGAGACTTTTGTTTAAAGACCATTGTCTCACTTATTAGTCTGTTGAGACAGGTTGACTATGAGGAGAGGTCGGATGTCCCATTAGATAACGGTTGACTTTGGAAGGACCTATTAGGGACAAGTTTATAAGGGACCGATTGACTATTTATGGAACCATAGGGACTGGTTGACTATTTGTGACACCCCGCCTAATTAAATACTGGATGATCAGTCCTTTATTAAATTATAATCAAGGTGAACGGTTGGTTCATTCTTAGCAACACTGTCGTAAAATAACTTTTCCAATTAAACACCCTAATTAATTATGCTAAGTGACAAAACCATTCTTAAGACATTAATTTCCAAATTTCAATTAAAACCAATATTTAAAACTTTACATAATTCATAATTTAAGAATCACCCAACAACTATACTGGAACAAACAATCCAAATAATTAAACATCCAACTAATTGATTTCAACATTTAAAACTTAAAGGAAAAACCTCTTGACAGTAATAAATCCCAAAGTATAAATACTGCAAATAAACGAATCACAATATCTGATAAAACAACTGAATAATGGAAAAGGGCGACACATGCCCAACTGGATAAAATAGTGCTAGAAGTGGAATAAAAAATGAGGTCGTCTAAGCAAGAGGCCTGCAATTCCCACCTAAGCTGCAGCGCGTTCCTTCCAAAGGATTCTATGCAAGACGCCTCTGTGGCTGGGCACTTGTAATATATACATATATACAAGAGAGAAGAGAAAATAGGAAACGGGTCAGAGCCCGATTGTAAAATAGTTTAAAATTAGTTTAGCAAGTATTTAAAATGCTTATCGGCTAATGCAACCAACATATTAGTGCGACACTCCCTTGAGAAATTCTCACCTCTCTTCTAATGTGCACACCTATCGCACTAATACTCTCAACAGTTTAACTTATCTTATCTTAAGTTACTCGTAAGGTCTCATGCCGACAATTATATATATTCTAACAGCACCCCACATAAAATTTGGTGCGGGCATACTCTGCTATCCAGTCCCCGTATTACTCGTACTAAGGGAAATACTAGTCCGGAATCACTCTCGAAGTGTATTAACACAAAACACATACAAATTGAGGCGAAGCATAGTTCCAAGTCACTAAGAGATCAGTACATACCCTCACGTCTCTTAGGACCATCTGACTATCGATCTGATAGCCTGTACCAAGGATTCCTATGTTCTAGGGTACGAGTCAATATCCCCCATAAAGGTCCCATCGAGATAAGACTGTCCCAGCGCGATAACCTCAGGGATAGCAAGTAGCGCGGGCATGGTTTTACACGTATATAATATATGCATAAACACAATCATATATGTATACTACTATTCCCATATCAAATTTAGGTTTACTCTCACGACCCATAATTATGATATTTATCCTTATTACTCATTATTTAGTTATCACGTATAACGGTTTGTCTCTTATTTTAATTTGTGGAATTATTCCAACTTACTACGTAACACTCGTGGATTCCTATCTTCCCAAGTGAAATTTCAGTAGGTACTCATTTATTTTACAACGTAACTTCCTTACGAGTCTCACCCTTTAACACATATTCCCATTGTCCCTTATATGTAAAACACCCCCCCGTGAAATATTAATCTAGTCTCATATTAACGGGTCCATATATCCCTAAAGTCCTACTCGTCTTCTTTATGTCCCAAAATGTTCTCACATTAATATCCAAGAGTGTCTATGTAACAACCCTCGATTCTGGGAGGCCTCATTTTATACTAATATTACCGCATAAGGTAATTATTTAAAATGTGGGGACTGGAGTAAATATTAATTGAATGAATTGAAAGTTAATATTTACTAGATTGATGCATATTTACTGCATGTAAAAGTACATATCATCAGGTGGCATATTTTATAGTGTCAGGTTTAAATAAAATTATAACTCGAAATAATTTAGAAAATTTCCGGATGCCAGTTTAGAGGGTGTAGTTAGTCTCGGAATGTCCGAGACAGTCAAAATAAGTTCCATATTGTATTTTTGGGTTCCGGGCACTTTTACCTGGTTTTAGCTTAAACACGTATTTGTGAGTCATTTTAATGTGGTATTAACCACTTGAGTTGGAGACTTTAGACTTAAGACCCGAATTTTAGTCTTGCCCCTTATTTATTTTTCTCATTTGTGTCTTACCAAATAAGAGAGTTAGAGAGAATGAGAGAGAAGTGGAGAAAAAGAAGAAAAGAGAGAGATTTGAAGATGGAGGGTTTGGGATTGCTTCTTCTCCAAATAAATCTGAGATATCAACCCTAAGGCAAGTTTTCTACTTGCTAATATATGTTTTAAGATGAATAAATTGTGTGATATTTATGTATATATATATTTGGAGATCAAAAATGGAAATTTTGGTATTTAAACCTAGATTTGGTTTTGATGATAAAATGGTGAGTTGTAATGGTTATAAATCATGTAGAATAATCTTTGGGTAGATAAAAGTTGTTGGTTGGGTTCAAAATAAAAGAGACTTGGGATGGGGAAAAGTGAAATTTTCACTTGGGTTTAATTTTGGAAGAAGGAAGAACCCTAGGTCTGCTACGACCGATCGACCGGGCCTTTGCGGGAGGGCTTACTGCTTTCCTACAAATGCATAAAATTTGAGCGCGATCGACCGCGGTTCCCTGACCGGCCGACTGGCCCATCCATTTTGATCTTTCTGTTTTTCTTTGTAGGCAAAAATTTGGAGACGCGGTCGACCGCAGTCTCAGGACCGGTCGACCGGTCCCCTGTTTTTCATCCTAAAATCTTATTTTGTTTCCTAGATTTATTTTCTTCCATAGGGGCTAGGAACCTTCTTGAATGAAGTAAATTTAGAGTTTTAGAGTCCTAGACAAATTAGTTATCCACCCTACATTAGAAATAGGATAGGTGGGAACTTTTCGGGGTTATGCCTATTGATGTTAGGGCATCCTTTCTTTTAGTCAATTACTATAAGATTAAGAGTTATAATATTATCTTTGGGAGACTTTAGGAGCTCATTTGAGCTACATTAGCCCTGATGGTTTATAATAAATTCACAAGTAAATCTTGGGAGAATAAATTGATAGTTCATTTATTCATCAAGGTTGTAATATCGTTATGATATACGTATGGCTCCGGATAATAAGTTATATTATTTACAAAAAGTAAATGATATTGGTTTCGGATAAAATGAAATATACATATGGAATTGGTAATGATGATGGTAAATGATAATTTACTTAATCATAAACTAGTAAATGATAATTTACTTGATTTTTAAAATGATAAATAAAATGGTTTAAACACACCTCTCTAAATGACATCATAAGGGAAGTCCACGCGCGAGGTGATGCCCCCTGACAAATTAACGCAGGGTGGATATAGTCCACAGGCCATGTGAGCGCTTATTGTTGTATATTTTTCTGCGATGGGTAGGAGATTCCGGGTGTGGTCTTGACTACCCCGCAGGCACATGGCCGCTTCCCGACGTCTTGCGATATAGGTGCCCAGGTTGTCTTATGATAGGTCCTGGAAGATGATGGTCATTTAGGGGCGTGCACAGTGGGGAAACCCGGACGGGCGGTCTTAGAATTCGTTATATGTATGTAAATATAACAGTTCATAATCAAGTGGGACTTGATGTAATTGATATGCCATAAAGAGCATGATGAAGTGCCAGAAAGAGCACATATAAATGCCACAAAGAGCATTTGAAAATGATTATTTTCCTGATAAGGAAAGGATTTTTACAAAATGTAAAAATGAGTTAAAAATACCATAAAGAGCATAACATTGTGATTTGACATATATTTTTGTTAGGAAAAAAAAAGGTATATGAGATAATTGGTACCCATGACAAGTTTTCAGATTAATGTTATTTGTTTTATCTTCCTGCTTAGTTTTGTTTTAAATTGTGTAGTTAGATAGTTATATCTCTCATCATGATTCATCATTCATAACTGTCATACTCTTTATTCATCTGGTAATCATATAGAACCGGGACCTGACCCGTTTACATTTCTTGTTGCACATGCATCTTGTGTCCGCTCAGGTACTCCACCGCAAGGATGACTGATTTGAATTCCTATTCCGATGTCCTCGGCGAGCCGTGATGCATTGCGGGTATTACGGGATACTTTTGGTATAGACGTTTTCATTTTTGAATTCTAGACAGGATCGGGTCTCTTTACTAGGGCGAGAGGCCCAAGATTTTATAAATGTCTAATGAAATGTATTGTATAAATTAATGAAATCGTTTAAATGTTGTTATATAGTTTGTTGATCGGCTGCACATCCGGTCCCTTTATTGTATTCTTGTTGTATTATTTATATATGCATCCCTAAGGTTTCCCCTATCTTTTCAGGTTTTGGGTTGTTTAAATTCTTTCTTTATCTTTAAAACAAAACTTTTGGCAACCCGTTTTCTGAAATATTGGGTGGTTATCCTGGATACTCTATATTTTTATTGTGATGCTGAGTATGATTCCTATTATATTGGAGTATTGGGCTGGCCACCCCTTATTTTGGTGAGCGGGTTGTCACAGATGGTATCAGAGCATCAGGTTCTAGAGTCCTTAGGAATCTGTGTGGACGCCTTAAGTCTTTAGCGTTGCTTTTGATTGACATAGAGCCTTAGGATTAAGATCGTTGAATTCTCTTATGAGATTTCGTTCTTCTGCCATGAGGTAGAATATATAGAATCTTTTATGCATTCATGTGAGATTCGTAGGTCGATTGAAGGATACCAGAGAAGGTTATTGGGAAGGCGTTATGAGATGGGACTGCCAAAAACGGTAAGTTGTGGTCAGAGATGAGGACTGCCTTGGTGGTCGCTTTCTTTTTGTGGCATTTTTTATCTTGCTACTACGATTACTAATTACAGTTGATGTAGTTTCCCAAGTACCGCTAGAAGTGGAAAGTGGTACTAAACTTGAGATTTCAAGTGATGTTAAATTGAAGTAGAGAAGTGCCTAGAAGTGTGATGGAGGAGAATCCTTCACCCGTAGGAGTAGTATGGAAACGATGGGAACGTTGTCACCTTATTCGTGGGTGCTGGAAGTTTTGCCCATGGAGGAACCCGGTAGATACTTCCTATCGTAAGTTTCTCTGGGATAACTGGAAGGAGGAGAAGGTTCTCCTCAAGTGTTCACGCGAGGCTCAGTTAGAGGCTGACATGTGAAGAAGAGTTGTGCGATTAGGGAGATCGTGCACTCAAGAAAGGTAGGTATAAGTGAGAGCCCCCCCAATGGAATGATAGACTCCAGAATAAGTGTCGCTAACACTTCTGATGGGGCAGTGATCATGAAACCGCATTGGTGGACATCCGCCTGGGAAGGTTTCATTGAACTGAGGAAGAGGAGGCCGAGAGCGTGTTCTCTTTTATTGAGAAAGTAAAAGGAACTACGTGGGCTATAGTGATGTGGAAGAACCACGCATTTTCATTACGTTGATTGGAAAAACAAGGGCAAAAATAAAGTGCCTAGTTGGGGAGTCGAGGGAAGTAATATTGGTTTGTATAAGGCTCAAATATGGAGTCTGAGATTCATTAGTATTGACCCGGAGTGCTTGGATTAAATTGTTGGTGGGAATTTCACCTTATTAGTGGGTGTATTCCTTAGGATAAGATAGAGTAGTATTGTGTTTACTCTAGATTCGGGTGTGCATATCGAGTTTGTAATAGTATCGACATTATTATAGAAAGATAACTATATGACTTCCGTGGTAGGGAAGTTTTATGATCTCTTCACTCGTTATAAAACGAGTGATGATATTTTAAAGGCGTATGTGCTGTATGTGATAACTAGTATGAATATTTTTGCTGCTTGTTTGCATTGTATGTGGATTTTATAACTTATCTCCACGACCAACAAGGTTAAGTAGTAATGCATAGGAGGGGTTCCCTGTTTGGATTCCGCTTTTGCGGGACGCTCCATGCGTGAACCTTAACGACGTTGGGAGTGGAGAGATGTTACTTTTCCTTTCTCTTATTTTATGTATAGTACGCAAGTAAAAATATTTTGGTTGGTTTGGTATGATAGCAAGCAAATAAAATTGTAAGGCTATCTTACTTCTAGTTCAAAATGGAACTAGTTGTTCTATGATTTCTCTCCTGAATGCAGGTTGAGACTTTATAGAGGTGGATCGAGATAGGTAGGAGATTTTATTAATCGTTTAGTTACCGTGTGTGAGTGTTCGATTATTTTTTGTTGTGTTTATGAATGTTATGCTTATCTCCATGATCAACTAGTTAAGTAGGCATGTGTCGGAGGGGTTCCTTGTTTGGATTTCGCTTCGGCGAGACATTCCGCCGCATGAACACTTAACGGTGTTGTGATTGGAGAGACGCTATCTTTCTCTTTCTATTTTACTTTACTTATTTTTTTGTTAGAAGTGGGATTGGGAGGATTAGCCGAGAATCACGTAGAAGAGTGATTAAGGGCTATTAAAGTGAGAGATAGGAGCACTATATATAGTTCTCTCCTCTGATCGATGTGAGGGAGACTGAGATATGAAGTCGAGTTGAGACTTCGGGATTGTGCCTTGATAAGAAGGCTATTTGAAAAGATGTATATATGTCATGGGATAGAATTTGTAAGACTTCACAAAAAAGTGAATGTCTGGTCAGTTAAAAATATTTAATGATACTAGGGTAAGACGTAGAAGTAGGAGTTTGTTAATAAAATTGTAAGTTAGAATTTTACCGATCCCGATTATGTGTCTTAGAACGTTACATCTTAATGACCGACGATGCGAGGTAGTAGTGTAACGAGAGGGTTCCTTGTTTGGATTTCGCTTCGGCGAGACGTCCCACGCATGAACCCGAGCGAATGTCGGAATTTGAGTAAGGTCTGGGGCACTAGGGATATATTTAGTATTAGATACCTACCATTTAGATAGTATATCTGTAGATAGACGTTAGGGTTATTAGGACGTTAGGTCTTTAGGGTTTGTGATGTTAATTTAGGAAGGCGGTAAGGAGTTGACCATGAAATAACTCTATGAGGGATTTGATCCCTAGGAACAAGATTTATGGGGTCTAGAGAGGTTTGGTAGTTTAGGCCAAAGGAGATGAGGCCTTTCTTAGATGTGGTGTTACGTGGTGACTTCACTTTAGGGGAGTTAATGGAAGGGCTGGCCTTCACTCCTGAGCCATGATAGTGAGCTCGAGAGTGCGTTTAATGAATAAGTTTCTGCCAGGTTGGGGAGTAATAATACTGGAGCATAGACCCATTGTTTATGCATCTCACAAACTTAAACTTGTGAAAAGCATTATCCCATGCTTGAATTAAAATTCATCGTGGTAGTGATCACCTTAAATAGATAAGGCACTACTTCCTGGGCAGGAAATTTGGTCTTTCTCGCAAGCAACAAGTTGTTGCAATAGGTCGTGGGAGAAATCGAGTTGGTGCTCGGAGTTCAGAAGGACTAGTGATTGGATATTTTCTCATTCGCTAAGGGAATGCGATTGGGGTAGCAGGTGCGTCGAGTAGGAAACCCGTCGGAGATATTGGTGTTGGCATGGAAAGCCAAATGAAGCGAGTACGACTCGGAAGACTTTGCAGCGAGAGCAATTCCGGTCTGTGATTGACCATTTCACCTGTTCGTGCGAAGAAGAGTATCGGTGGAATAAAAGGGGGAATATTCATAGACGGTTACATTGAAGCGCTGAGACCGTTATGGTCATGATCTTATTTGAGAAAAATTGTTGACCGTTCGACCAGACTGTTGCATTTCCGTCCATTATGGATGGACTACATGTAGAAGAGTACGCCCCATTCTTGATGGAGGAATGGTAAAACTGTGGGAGGTTCATGTCGGGGATTTGGTAAAAGTTTCCGTGAAGAAATGGGAATCATGTGGAAATGGTGCATATCTTGTCACCCTAAAGTGGATGGGTAAATGGGAGGAAATTGACTTATGCCGAAAGGCATGTCTCGAACAGGCGCCTTAGAATACATAGTAGATGGGGGCAGTAATCGTATGCATAGAGATTCTCGTACAACCATTAGGCTATTGAATGGCCTTATGGATCATTTCCTAAGGCTTGGCACCGTGAGTGGTCTAGTGTGTCCGGTTGAGTAATCCGCATACTCGTTGGATGGAACCAACCGGTAATATCTTCCTTAGACTTGGAGTGGTCTTGTGACACTTCTCTAAAGGTTTGGCTTTTGAGCCATAAGCCCCGATGGGATAAATCAATGCGAAGAAAAGTTGATTTGTGTTGGGGTTAAACCAAGTAGCGTTGGTACATATATCCCCGAGGGGGGGGGGGGGGGGGAGGGAGAGTAAGGCGGTTTATGCCGAGTTGTGTTGGGTATTTCCTTCCGTTTTAAGAAGGTAGAATCAATAGTTAGTGAGGAACGCTGCGTGCTATGCTAGTGCACAAATGATGTAGGATGAGATCGATAAAGTCGACCTTAGTCCGGGTTCATTTGGGACGTTGCGATAACGAGGGGTTTGTTTAGGATGGTAGAATACTAGTTTAGAGTAGTATACCCTTTATTAAATTGGGTACACCCGAATTTTGGGGGCAAAATGAGAGTATGTAAAAACCCTCGATTCTGGGAGGCCTCATTTTAGACTAATATTACCGCATAAGGTAATTATATAAAATGTGGGGATTGGAGTAAATATTAATTGAATGAATTGAAAGTTAATATTTACTAGATTGATGCATATTTACTGCATGTGAAAGTAAATATCATCAGGTGGCATATTTTATAGTGTCATGTATATTAAATGACATTATGGTTTAAATAAAATTAGAACTCGAAATAATTTAGAAAATTTCCGGATGCCAGTTTAGAGGGGGTAGTTAGTCTCGGAATGTCCGAGACAGTCAAAATAAGTGCCATGTTGTATTTTTGGGTTCCGGGAACTTTTACCTGGTTTTAGCTTAAACACGTATTTGTGAGTCATTTTAATGTGGTATTAACCACTTGAGTTGGAGACTTTAGACTTAAGACCCGAATTTTAGTCTTGCCCCTTATTTCTTTTTCTCATTTGTGTCTTACCAAATAAGAGAGTTAGAGAGAAAGAGAGAGAAGTGGAGAAACAGAAGAAAAGAGAGAGATTTGAAGATGGAGGATTTGGGATTGCTTCTTCTCCAAATAAATCTGAGATATCAACCCTAAGGCAAGTTTTCTACTTGCTAATATATGTTTTAAGATGAATAAATTGTGTGATATTTATGTATATATATATTTGGAGATCAAAAATGGAAATTTTGGTATTTAAACCTAGATTTGGTTTCGATGATAAAATGGTGAGTTGTAATGGTTATAAATCATGTAGAATAATCTTTGGGTAGATAAAGGATGTTGGTTGGGTTCAAAATAAAAGAGATTTAGGATGGGGAAAAGTGAAATTTTCACTTGGGTTTAATTTTGGAAGAAGGAAGAACCCTAGGTCTGCTACGACCGGTCGACCGGGCCTTTGCGGGAGGGCTTACTGCTTTCCTACAAATGCATAAAATTTGAGTGCGGTTGACCGCGGTTCCCTGACCGGTCGACCGGCCCATCCATTTTGAGCTTTCTGTTTTTCTTTGTAGGCAAAAATTTGGGGACGCGGTCGACCGCGGTCTTAGGACCGGTCGACCGGTCCCCTGTTTTTCATCCTAAAATCTTATTTTGTTTCCTAGATTTATTTTCTTCAATAGGGGCTAGGAACCTTCTTGAATGAAGTAAATTTAGAGTTTTAGAGTCCTAGACGAATTAGTTATCCACCCTACATTAGAAATAGGATAGGTGGGAACTTTTCCGGGGTTATGCCTATTGATGTTAGGGCATCCTTTCTTTTAGTCAATTACTATAAGATTAAAAGTTATAATATTATCTTTGGGAGACTTTAGGAGCTCATTCGAGCTATATTAGCCCTGATGGTTTATAATAACTTCACAAGTAAATCTTGGGAGAATAAATTGATAGTTGATTTATTCATCAAGGTTGTAATATCGTTATGATATAGGTATGGCTCCGGATAATAAGTTATATTATTTACAAAAAGTAAATGATACTGGTTTCGGATAAAATGAAATATACAAATGGAATTGGTAAATGATAATTTACTTAATCATGAAACTAGTAAATGATAATTTACTTGATTTTTAAAATGATAAATAAAATGGTTTAAACACACCTCTCTAAATGACATCATAAGGGAAGTCCGCGCGCGAGGTGATGCCCCCTGACAAATTAACGCAGGGTGGATATAGTCCACAGGCCATGTGAGCGCTTATTGTTGTATATTTTTCTACGATGGGTAGGAGATTCTGGGTGTGGTCTTGACTACCCCGCAGGCACATGGCCGCTTCCCGACGTCTTGCGATATAGGTGCCCAGGTTGTCTTATGATAGCCTCTGGAAGATGATGGTCATTTAGGGGCGCGCACAGTGGGGAAACCCGGACGGACGGTCTTAGAATTTGTTATATGTAAATAAATATAACAGTTCATAATCAAGTGGGACTTGATGTAATTGATATGCCATAAAGAGCATGATGAAGTGCCACAAAGAGCACATATAAATGCCACAAAGAGCATTTGAAAATGATTATTTTCCTGATAAGGAAAGGATTTTTACCAAATGTAAAAATGAGATAAAAATGCCATAAAGAGCATAACATTGTGATTTTACATATATTTTTGTTAAAAAAGGTATATGAGATAATTGGTACCCATGACAAGTTTTCAGATTAATGTTATTTGTTTTATCTTCCTGCTTAGTTATGTTTTAAATTGTGTAGTTAGATAGTTATATCTCTCATCATGATTCATCATTCATAACTGTCATACTCTTTATTCATCTGGTAATCATATAGAACCGGTCCCTGACCCGTTTACATTTCTTGTTGCACATGCATCTTGTGTCCGCTCAGGTACTCCGCCGCAACGATGCCTGATTTGAATTCCTATTCCGATGTCCTCGGCGAGCTGTGATGCATTGCGTGTATTACGGGATACTTTTGGTATAGACGTTTTCATTTTTGAATTCTAGACAGGATCGGGTCTCTTTACTCGGGCGAGAGGCCCAAGATTTTATAAATGTCAAATGAAATGTATTGTATAAATTAATGAAATCGTTTAAATGTTGTTATATAGTTTGTTGACCGGCTGCACATCCGGTCCCTTTATTGTATTCTTTTTTGTATTATTTATATAGGCTTAAAAACAAGTTGTTTGAGGTTGAATACTAAACCAGCCACCTAACGCCCCCCTAAGAGGCACGAACACCTCGCACGGGACCAATGTAAGCTGTACGAACTGACAGCGTAGTCACGGGACTCTCGATTTAAGAATATGATGATAATATGAAAATATATCGATTAAGCTTAAAAACAAGCCCTTAATGAGTGAAAACCCATACCATCCCCCAAACGGCCTTGTAAGAGGCACGAACACTTTGCACGGGACCAATGTAACTTGTACAAACTGACCGCATAGTCATGCGTCTCCCGGTTTCGGAATATGACGATAATTTCAAAATACATAGATTAGGCTTAAAAACGGGGCTCTCGATTTCAAAATATGACGATAATTTGAAAATATATCGATTAAGATTAAAAACAAGCCCTTAGAGGGTGAAAACCCAAACCAGCCCCCAAACGGCCCCGTAAGAGGCACGAACACCTCGCACAGGACCAACGAAACTTGTACAAACTGACCGCATAGTCACGGGTCTCCCGGTTTTGAGAATATGAAAGCAATTTCAAAATACCTAGATTAGGCTTAAAAACATGCCGTTTGAGGGTGAAAACCCAAACTAGCCCTCAAATGAACCCGTAAGAGGCACGAACAACTCGCACGGAACCAATCTAAGTTCAACGAACTGACGGTGTAGTCACGGGCCTCTCGGTTTGAGAATATGACTATAATTTGAAAATATATCGATTATCCTTTAAAAACAAGCCCCCTAAGGGCCCCTAAGAGGCAGGAACAACACGCACGGGACCAATGTAAGTTGTGAGAACTGACAGTGTAGTCATGGGCCTCTCGGTTTGTGAATATGAGCATAATTTTAAAATATATCGATTAAGCTTAAAAACTAGCCCTTAAAGGGTGAAAACCCAAAGCAGCCCCACAAACGGCCCCGTAAGAGACACGAACACCTCACACGGGACCAATGTATCTTGTACAAATTGACCGCGTAGTCACGGGTGTCCCGATCTGAGAATATGACGATAATTTCAAAATACGTAGATTAGGCTTAAAAATAAGTCGTTTGAGGGACAATACACAAACCAGCCACCTAACGCCCCCCTAAGAAGCACGAACTCCTCGCACGGGACCAATGTAAGTTGTGCGAACTGACGGTGCAGTCACGGGCCTCTCGGTTTGAGAATATGATGAAAATTTGAAAATATATCGATTAACCTTAAAAACTAGCCCTTAAAGGGTGAAAACCCAAACCAGCCACCAAACGGCCCCGTAAGAGGCACGAACACCTCGCATGGGACCAATGTAACTTGTACAAACTGATCGCATAGTCACGGGTCTCCCGGTTTGAGAAACTGATGATAATTTCAAAATACATAGATTAGGCTTTAAAAACATTCCCTTTGAGGGTGAAAACCAAAACCAGCCACCTAACGCCCCCCTAAGAGTCACGAACACCTCGCACGGGACCAATGTAAGTTGTACGAACTGACAACGTAGTCACGGGACTCTCGATTTGAGAATATGATGTGAATTTGAAAATATATCGATTAAACTTAAAAACAAGCCCTTAATGGGTGAAAACCCAAACCAGCCCCCAAATGGCCCTGTAAGAGGCACGAACACCTTGCACCGGACCAATGTAACTTGTACAAACTGACCGCATAGTCACGGGTCTCCCGGTTTCGGAATATGAAGATAATTTCAAAATACGTAGATTAGGCTTAAAAGCATGCAATTTGAGGGTGAAAACCCAAACCGACCCCCAAATGGCCCGTAAGTGGCAAGAACACCTCGCATGGGACCAATGTAACTTGTAGAAACTGACCGCATAGTCACGGGTCTCCCGATTTGAGAATATGACGATAATTTCAAAATGGGGTTAGGCTTAAAAACAAGCCGTTTGAGGGTGAAAATGCAAACCAGCCCCCTAACGCCCCCTAAGAGGCACGAAAACCTCGCACGGGACCAATGTAAGTTGTACGAACATACAGCGTAGTCACGGGCCTCTCGGTTTGAGAATATGAGGATAATTAGAAAATATCTCGATTAAGCTTAAAACCAAGCCCTTAAAGGGTGAAAACCAAAACCAGCCCCCAAAAATCCCTGTAAGAGACACCAACACCTCGCACGGGACCAATGTAACTTGTAGAAACTGACCGCGTAGTCACGGGTCTCCCGGTTTGAGAATATGACGATAATTCCATAATACGTAGATTAGGCTAAAAAACATGCCGTTTGAGGGTGAAAGCCCAAACCAGCCCCCTAACGCCCCCCTAAGAGGCACGAACACCTCGCATGGCACCCATGTAAGTTGTACGAACAGACAGCGTAGTCACGTGGCTCTCGGATTGAGAATATGATGATAATATGAAAATATATCGATTAATATTAAAAACAACCCGTTAAAGGGTGAAAACCCAAACCAGCCTCCAAACGGCCCCGTAAGAGGCACGAACACCTCATACGGGACCAATGTAACTTGTACAAACTGACCACGTTGTCACCGGTCTCGCGAATTGAGAATATGACGATAATTTCAAAAAACGTAGATTAGGCGTAAAAACAAGCCATTTGTGGGCGAATACCCAAACCAGCCCCCTAGCGCCCCCTAAGAGGCACGAACACCTTGGACGGCACCAATTTAAGTTGTACGAATGACAGCGTTGTCACTGGGTTCTCGATTTCAGAATATGACGATAATTTGAAAATATAACGATTAAGATTAAAAACGTGCCCTTAATGGGTGATAACCCAAACCAGCCCCCAAACGGCCCCGTAAGAGGCACGAACACCTCGCACAGGACCAACGTAACTTGTACAAACTAACCACATAGTCACCGGTCCCCTGATTTTGAGAATATGACAGTAATTTCAAAATACGTAGATTAGGCTTAAAAACATGCCATTTGAGGGTGAAAACCCAAACTAGCCCGCAAATGAACCCGTAAGAGGCACGAACAACTCGCACAGGACCAATGTAAGCTCAACGAACTGACGGTGTAGTCACGGGTCTCTCAGTTTGAGAATATGACTATAATTTGAAAATATATCGATTATCCTTTAAAAACAAGCCCTTAAATGGTGAAAACCCAAATCACTCATAAACGGCACCGTAAGTGGCACGAACCGCTCGCACGGGACCAATGTAACTTGTAAAAGCTGACAGTATAGTCACGGGTCTCCCGGTTTGAGAATCTGATGATAATTTCAAAATACGTAGATTAGGCATAACAACATGCCGTTTGAAGGTGAAAACCCAAACCATCCCCCTAACGGCACCCTAAGAGGCACGAACACCTCGCACGGGACCAATGTAAGTTGTACGAACTGACAGCGTAGTCACGGGCCTCTCGATTTGTGAATATGACCATAATTTGAAAATATATCGATTAAGCTTAAAAACTAGCCCTTAAAGGGTGAAAACCCAAACCAGCCCCACAAACGGCCCCGTAAGAGGCACGAACACCTCGCATGGGACCAATGTATCTTGTACAAATTGATCGCGCAGTCACGGGTGTCCCGATCTGAGAATATGACGATAATTTCGAAATACGTAGATTAGGCTTAAAAACAAGTCGTTTGAGGGTGAATACCCAAACCAGCCACCTAATGCCCCCCTAAGAGGCACGAACACCTCGCACGGGACCAATGTAAGTTGTAAGAACTGACAGCGTAGTCACGGGACTCTCGATTTGAGAAAATGATGAGAATTTGAAAATATATCGATTAAGCTTAAAAACAAGCCCGTAATGGGTGAAAACGCAAACCAGCCCCCAAACGGCCCTGTAACAGGCACGAACACCTTGCACAGGACCAATGTAACTTGTACAAACTGACCGCATAGTCACGGGTCTCCCGGTTTCGGAATTTGACAATAATTTCAAAATACGTAGATTAGGCTTAAAAGCATGCCGTTTGAGGGTGAAAACCCAAACCAACCACCAAATGGCCCGTAAGAGGCATGAACACCTCGCACGGGACCAATGTAACTTGTAAAAACTGACCGCATAGTCACGGGTCTCCCGATTTGAGAATCTTATGATAATTTCAAAATACATAGATTAGGCTTAAAAACATGCCGTTGGAGTGTGAAAACCCAAACCATCCCCCTAACGGCCCCCTAAGAGGCACGAACACCTCGCGCGGGACCATTGTAAGTTTTACGAACAGACAGCGTAGTCACGTGCCTCCCGGCTTGAGAATATGATGATAATTTGAAACCCCAAACCAGCACCCAAACGGCTCGGTAAGAGGCACGAACACCTCCCACGGGAACAATGTAACTTGTACAAACTAACCGCGTGGTCTAGGGTCTCTCGGTTTGAGAATATAACAATAGTTTCAATATACGTAGATTAGGCTAAAAAATATGCCGTTTGGGTGTGAAAACCCAAACCATCCCCCAAATGTAAGTTGTACAAATTAACAGTGTAGTCACGGGCCTTTCGGTTTGAGAACATAACGATAATTTGAAAATATATCAATTAACCTTAAAAGCAAGCCCTTAACGGGTGAAAACTCAAACCATCCCCCAAACGGCCCTGTAAGAGGCTCGAACACCTCGCACGGGACCAATGTAACTTGTACAAACTGATCGCGTAGTCACGGGTCTCTCGAATTCAGAATTTGATGATAATTCCAAAATACGTTGATTGGCCTTAAAAACAAGCCGTTTGAGGGACCAGCCCCCTAACGGTCCCCTAAGAGGCACGAGAACCTCGAACGGGACCAATGTAAGTTGTACTAATATACAGCGTAGTCACGGGCCTCTCGGTTTGAGAATATGATGACAATTAGAAAAAATATCGATTAAGCTTAAAACCAAGCCCTTAAAGGGTGAAAACCAAAACCGGCACCCAAAAATCCCCGTAAGAGACACCAACACCTCGCACGGGACCAATGTAACTTGTAAAAACTGATCGCGTAGTCACGGGTCTCCCGGTTTGAGAATATGACGATAATTCCATAATACGTAGATTAGGCTAAAAAACATGCCGTTTGAGGGTTAAAGCCCAAACCAGCCCCCTAACGCCCCCTAAGAGGCACGAACACCTCACACGGGACCAATGTAAGTTGTACGAACAGACAGCGTAGTCACGTGCCTCTCGATTTCAGAATATGACTATAATTTGAAAATATATCGATTAAGATTAAAAACGTGCCCTTAATGGGTGAAAACCCAAACCGACCCCCAAACGGCCCCGTAAGAGGAACGAACATCTCATACGGGACCAATGTAACTTGTACAAACAGACCGCGTAGTCACGGGTCTCGCGATTTGAGAATATGACGATAGTTTCAAAATACGTAGATTAGGCTTAAAAACATGTCGTTTGAGGGTGAAAACCCAAACTAGCCCTCAAATGAACCCGTAAGAGGCACGAACAACTCGCACGGGACCAATGTAAGTTCAACGAACTGACGGTGTAGTCACGGGCCTCTCGGTTTGAGAATATGACTATAATTTGAAAATATATTGATTATCCTTTAAAAACAAGCCCTTAAAGGGTGAAAACCTAAATCACTCATAAACGGCACCGTAAGTGGCACGAACCGCTCACACGGGACCAATGTAACTTGTAAAAACTGACCACATAGTCACGGGTCTCCCGGTTTGAGAATCTGATGATAATTTCAAAATACGTAGATTAGGCTTAAAAACATGCCGTTTGAGGGTGAAAACCCAAACCATACCCCTAACGGCACCCTAAGAGGCACGAACACCTCGCACGGGACCAATGTAAGTTGTACGAACTGACAGCGTAGTCACAGGCCTCTCGATTTGTGAATATGACCATAATTTGAAAATATATCGATTAAGCTTAAAAACTAGCCCGAAAAGGGTGAAAACCCAAAGCAGCCCCCAAACGGCCCCGTAAGAGGCACGAACACCTCGCACGGGGCCAATGTATTTTGTACAAATTGACCGCATAGTCACGGGTGTCCCGATCTGAGAATATGACGATAATTTCAAAATACGTAGATTAGGCTTAAAAACAAGTCGTTTGAGGGTGAATACCCAAACCAGCCACCTAACGCCCCCTAAGAAGTACGAACTCCCCGCACGGGACCAATGTAAGTTGTGCGAACTGACGGTGTAGTCACGGGCCTCTCGGTTTGAGAATTTGACGATAATTTGAAAATATATCGATTAACCTTAAAAAGAGGCCCTTAATGGGCGAAAACCCAAACCAGCAACCAAACGGCCCCGTAAGAGGCACGAACACCTCGCACGGGACCAATGTAACTTGTACAAACTGACCGCATAGTCATGGATCTCCCGGTTTGAGAATCTGATGATAATTTCAAAATACGTAGATTAGGCTTTAAAAACATTCCCTTTGAGGGTGAAAACCCAAACCATCCCCCTAACGGCACCCTAAGAGGCACAAACACCTAGTACGGGACCAATGTAAGTTGTGCGAACTGACAGTGTAATCACAGGCCTCTCGGTTTGTGAATCTGACCATAATTTGAAAATATATCGATTAAGCTTAAAAACTAGCCCTTAAAGGGTGAAAACCCAAACCAACACCCACACGGCCTCGTAAGAGGCACGAACACCTCGCACGGGAACAATGTAACTTGTACAAACTGACCGCGTGGTCTCGGGTCTCCCGGTTTGAGAATATGACAATAGTTTGAAAATACGTAGATTAGGCTAAAAAACATGTCGTTTGGGGGTGAAAACCCAAACCATCCCCCAAATGGCCCCGTAAGAGGCACAAACACCACGCACGGGAATAATGTAAGTTTTATAAACTGACAGTGTAGTCACGGGCCTGTCGGTTGGAGAATATAACGATAATTTGAAAATATATCGATTAACCTTAAAAATAGGCCCTTAACGGGTGAAAACTCAAACCATCCTCCAAACGGCCCTGTAAGAGGCTCGAACACCTCGCACGGGACCAATGTAACTTGTACAAACTGATTGCGTAGTCACGGGTCTCTCGGTTTCAGAATTTTATGATAATTCCAAAATACGTTGATTGGCTTTAAAAACAAGCCGTTTAAGGGTGAAAACCCACACCAGCCCCCTAACGGCCCCCTAAGGGGAACCAAAACATCGCACCGGACCAATGTAAGTTGTACGAACATACAGCGTAGTCACGGGCCCTCTCGGTTTGAGAATATGATGATAATTTGAAAATATATCGATTAAGCTTAAAACCAAGCCCTTAAAGGGTGAAAACAAAAACCAGCTCCCAAAAATCCCCATATGAGACACGAACACCTCGCACGGGACCAATGTAACTTGTACAAACTGACCGCGTAGTCACGGGTCTCCCGGTTTGAGAATATGACGATAATTTCAAAATACGTATATTAGGCTAAAAAAACATGTCGTTTGAGGCTGAAAGCCCAAACCAGCCCCCTAACGCCCCCCAAGAGGCACGACCACCTCGTACGGGGCCAATGTAAGTTGTACGAACAGACAGCGTAGTCACGTGGCTCTCGATTTCAGAATATGACGATAATTTCAAAATATATCGATTAAGATTAAAAACATGCCCTCAAGGGGGGAAAACCCAAACCAGCCCACAAACGGCCCCGTAAGAGGCACGATCACCTTGCACAGGCCCAACGTAACTTGTACAAACTGACCGCATAGTCACGGGTCTCCCGGTTTTGAGAATATGACAGTAATTTCAAAATACGTAAATTAGGCTTAAAAACATGCCATTTGAGGGTGAAAACCCAAACTAGCCCGCAAATGAACCCGTAAGAGGCACGAACAACTCGCACGGTACCAATGTAAGTTCAACGAACTGACGGTGTAGTCACGGGCCTCTCGGTTTGAGAATATGACTATAATTTGAAAATATATCGATTATCCTTTAAAAACAAGCCCTTAAAGGGTGAAAACCCAAATCACTCATAAACGGCACCGTAAGTGGCACGAACCGCTCGCACGGGACCAATGTAACTTGTAAAAACTGACCGTATAGTCACGGGTCTCCCGGTTTGAGAATCTGATGATAATTTCAAAATACGTAGATTAGGCATAAAAACATGCCGTTTGAGGGTGAAAACCCAAACCATCCCCCTAACGGCACCCTAAGAGGCACGAACACCTCGCACGGGACCAATGTAAGTTGTACGAACTGACAGCGTAGTCACGGGCCTCTCGGTTTGTGAATATGACCATAATTTGAAAATATATCGATTAAGCTTAAAAACTAGCCCTTAAACGGTGAAAACCCAAAGCAGCCCCACAAACGGCCCCGTAAGAGGCACGAACACCTCGCACGGTACCAATGTATCTTGTACAAATTGACCGCGTAGTCACGGGTGTCCCGATCTGAGAATATGACGATAATTTCAAAATACGTAGATTAGGCTTAAAAACAAGTCGTTTGAGGGCGAATACCCAAACCAGCCACCTAACGCCCCCCTAAGAAGCACGAACACCTCGCACGGGACCAATGTAAGTTGTGCGAACTCACAGTGTACTCACGGGCCTCTCGGATTGAGAATATGATGATAATTTGAAAATATATCGATTAACCTTAAAAACAAGCCCTTAAAGGGTGAAAACCCAAACCAGCAACCAAACGGCCCCGTAAGAGGCACGAACACCTCGCACGGGACCAATGTAACTTGTACAAACTGATCGCATAGTCACGGGTCTTCCGGTTTGAGAATATGACGGTAATTTCAAAATACGCAGATTAGGCTTTAAAAATATGCCGTTTCGAGGGTGAAAACCCAAAACCAGCCACCAAATGACCCCGTAAGAGGCACAAACACCTAACACGGGACCAATGTAAGTTGTGCGAACTGACAGTGTAATCACGGGCCTCTCGGTTTGAGAATATGACGATAATTTGAAAATATATCGATTAACCTTAAAAACAAGCCATTAAAGGGTGAAAACCCAAACCACGGCCAAACGGCACCGTAAGTGGCACGAACACCTCGCACGGGACCAATGTAACTTGTACAAACTGACCGCATAGTCACGGGTCTCCCAGTTTGAGAAACTGATGATAATTTCAAAATACATAGATTAGGCTTTAAAAACATTCCCTTTGAGGGTGAAAACCCAAACCAGCCACCTAACGCCCCCTAAGAGGCACGAACACCTCGCACGGGACCAATGTAAGTTGTACGAACTGACAGCGTAGTCACGGGACTCTCGATTTGAGAATATGATGTGAATTTGAAAATATATCGATTAAACTTAAAAACTAGCAATTAAAGGATGAAAACCCAAACCAGCAACCAAACGGCCCCGTAAGAGGCACGAATACCTCGCACGGGACCAATGTAACTTGTACAAACTGACCGCATAGTCACGGGTCTCCCGGTTTGAGAATATGACGGTAATTTCAAAATACGTAGATTAGGCTTTAAAAATATGCCGTTTTGAGGGTGAAAACCCAAAATCAGCCCCCAAATGACCCCGTAAGAGACACAAACACCTAACACGGGACCAATGTAAGTTGTGCGAACTGACAGTGTAATCAAGGGCCTCTCGGTTTGAGAATATGACGATAATTTGAAAATATATCGATTAACCTTAAAAACAAGCCCTTAAAGGGTGAAAACTCAAACCACCCCCAAACGGCACCGTAAGTGGTACGAACAACTCGCATGGGGCCAGTATAACTTGTACAAACTGACCGCGTAGTCACGGGTCTCCCGGTTTCAGAATATGAAGATAATTTCAAAATACATAGATTAGGCTTAAAAACAAGTCGTTTGAGAGAGAAAACCCAAACCTGTCCCCTAACGGCCCCTAAGAGGCACGAACACCTCGTACGGGACCAATGTAAGTTGTACGAACTTACAGCATAGTCACGGGCCTCCCAGTTTGAGAATATGACGATAATTTGAGAATATATCGATTAAGCTTAAAAACAAGCCCTTGAAGGGTGAAAACCCAAACCAGCCCCCAAACGGCCCCGTAAGAGGCACGAACACCTCGCCCGGGACCAATTTAACTTGTACAAACTGACCGCGTTGTCACGGTTCTCCCGATTTGAGAATATGACGATAAATTCAATATACATAGATTAGGCTTAAAAACAAGTTGTTTGAGCTTGAATACCCAAACCAGCCACCTAATACCCCTCTAAGAGGCACGAACACCTCGCACGGGACCAATGTAAGTTGTAAGAACTGACAGCGTAGTCACGTGACTCGCGATTTGAGAATATGATGAGAATTTGAAAATATATAGATTAAGCTTAAAAACAAGCCCTTAATGGGTGAAAACGCAAACCAGCCCCCAAACGGCCCTGTAAGAGGCACGAACACCTTGCACCGGACCAATGTAACTTGTACAAACTAACCGCATAGTCACGGGTCTCCTGGTTTCGGAATATGACAATAATTTCAAAATACGTAGATTAGGCTTAAAAGCATGCCGTTTGAGGGTGAAAACCCAAACCAACCCCCAAATGGCCCGTAAGTGGCACGAACACCTCGCATGGGACTAATGTAACTTGTAGAAACTGACCGAGTAGTCACGGGTCTCCCGATTTGAGAATATGACGATAATTTCAAAATAGGTTTAGGCTTAAAAACAAGCCGTTTGAAGGTGAAAACCCAAACCAGCCCAATAACGGCCCCCTAAGAGGCACGAACACCTCGCGCGGGACCAATGTAAGTTGTACGAATAGACAGCGTAGTCACGTGCCTCCCAGCTTGAGAATATGATGATAATTTGAAAATATATCGATTAAGCTTAAAAACAAGCCCTTAAAGGGTGAAAAACCAAACCAGCACCCAAACGGCCCCGTAAGAGGCACGAACACCTCGCACGGGAACAATGTAACTTGTACAAATTGACCGTGTGGTCTAGGGTCTCCCGGTTTGAGAATATAACAATAGTTTCAAAATACGTAGATTAGGGTAAAAAACATGCCGTTTGGGGGTGAAAACCCAAACCATCCCCCAAATGGCCCCGTAAGAGGCACAAAAACCTCGCACGGGACCAATGTAAGTTGTACAAACTAACAGTGTAGTCACGGGCCTGTCGATTTGAGGATATAACGATAATTTGAAAATATGTCAATTAACCTTAAAAGCAAGCCCTTAACGGGTGAAAACTCAAACCATCCCCCAAACGGCCCTGTAAGAGGCTCGAACACCTCGCACGGGACCAATGTAACTTGTACAAACTGATCGCGTAGTCATGGGTCTCTCGGTTTCAAAATTTGATGATTATTCCAAAATACGTTGATTGGCTTTAAAAGTAAGTCGTTTATGGGTGAAAACCCACACCAACCCCCCAGCGGCCCCCTAAGAGGCACGAAAACCTCGCACGGGACCAATGTAAGTTGTAGGAACATACAGCGTAGTCACGGGCCTCTCGGTTTAAGAATATGATGATAATTATAAAATATATCGATTAAGCTTAAAACCAAGCCCTTTAAGGGTGAAAACCAAAACCAGCACCCAAAAATCCCCGTAAGAAACAAGAACACCTCGCACGGGATCAATGCAACTTATAGAAACTGACCGCGTAGTCACGGGTCTCCCGGTTCGAGAATATGACGATAATTCCATAATACGTAGATTAGGCTAAAAAACATGCCGTTAGAGGGTGAAAGCCCAAACCAGCCCCCTAATGTCCCCCTAAGAGGCACGAACACCTCGCACGGGACCAATGTAAGTTGTACGAACAGACAACGTAGTCACGTGACCCTCGGCTTGAGAATATGATGATAATTTGAAAATTATCGATTAAGCTTAAAAATAAACCCTTAAAGGGTGAAAACCCAAACAAGTCTCCAAACGACCCTGTAAGAGGAACGAACACCTCATACGGGACCAATGTAACTTGTACAAACAGACCACGTAGTCACGGGTCTCGCGATTTGATAATATGACGATAGTTTCAAAAAACGTAGATTAGGGTTAAAAACAAGCCGTTTGTGGGCGAATAACCAAACCATCCCCCTGCCCCCTAAGAGGCACGAACACCTTGCACGGCACCAATTTAAGTTGTACGAATGACAGCGTAGTCACGGGTCTCTCGATTTCAGAATATGACGATAATTTGAAAATATATCGATTAAGATTAAAAACGTCCCCTTAACGGGTGAAAACCCAAACCAGCCCCCAAACGGCCCTGTAAGAGTCCCGAACACCTTGCACGGGACCAACGTAACTTGTACAAACTGACCGCATTGTCACGGGTCTCCCGGTTTTGAGAATATGACAGTAATTTCAAAATACGTAGATTAGGCTTAAAAACATGCTGTTTGAGGGTGAAAACCCAAACTAGCCCTCAAATGAACCCGTAAGAGGCACGAACAACTCGCACGGGACCAATGTAAGTTCAACAAACTGACGGTGTAGTCACGGGTTTCTCGGTTTGAGAATATGACTATAATTTGAAAATATATCGATTATCCTTTAAAAACAAACCCTTAAAGGGTGAAAACCGAAATCACTCATAAACGGCACCGTAAGTGGCATGAACCGCTCGCACGAGACCAATGTAACTTGTAAAAACTGATCGCATAGTCACGGGTCTCTCGGTTTGAGAATCTGATGATAATTTCAAAATACGTAGATTAGGCTTAAAAAGATGTCGTTTGAGGGTGAAAACCCCAACCATCCCCCTAACGGCACACTAAGAGGCACGAACACCTCGCATGGGACCAATGTAAGTTGTACGAACTGACACCATGGTCACGGGCCTCTCGGTTTGTGAATATGACCATAATTTGAAAATATATCGATTAAGCTTAAAAACTAGCCCTTAAAGGGTGAAACCCCAAAGCAGCCCCCAAACGGCCCCGTAAGAGGCACGAACACCTCGCCATGGGCCAATGTAACTTGTACAACTTGACCGCGTTGTCATGGGTATCCCGATCTGAGAATATGATGATAATTTCAAAATACATAGATTAGGCTTAAAAACAAGTTGTTTGAGGTTGAATACCCAAACCAGCCACCTAACGCCCCCCTAAGAGGCACGAACTCCTCGCACGGGACCAATGTAAGTTGTGCGAACTGACGGTGTAGTCACGGGCCTCTCGGTTTGAGAATATGACGATAATTTGAAAATATATCGATTAACCTTAAAAACAAGCCCTTAATGGGTGAGAACCCAAACGACCTTGTAAGAGGCACGAACACCTTGCACGGGACCAATGTAACTTGTAAGAAAACTGACCGCATAGTCACGGGTCTCCCGGTTTCGAAATATGACAATAATTTCAAAATACGTAGATTAGGCTTAAAAACTTGCCATTTGAGGGTGAAAACCCAAACCAACCCCCAAATGGCCCCGTAAGAGGCACGAACACCTCGCATGGGACCAATGTAACTTGTAGAAACTGACCGCATAGTCACGGGTCTCCCGATTTGAGAATATGACGATAATTTCAAAATGGGTTTTGGCTTAAAAACAAGCCGTTTGAGGGTGAAAACCCACACCAGCCCCCTAACGGCCCCCTAAGAGGCACGAAAACCTCGCACGGGACCAATGTATGTTGTACTAACAGACAACGTAGTCACGTGCCTCTCGTCTTGAGAATATGATGATCATTTGAAAATATATCGATTAAGCTTAAAAACAACCCCTTAAAGGGTGAAAACCCAAACGGCCCCGTAAGAGGCACGAACACCTTATACGAGACCAATGTAACTTGTACAAACTGACCACGTAGTCACGGGTCTCACTGCTTGAGAATATTATTATAATTTCAAAAAACGTAGATTAGGCTTACAAACAAGCCGTTTGTGGTCGAATACCCAAACCAACCCCCTAAGAGGCACGAACACCTTGCACGGGACCAATTTAAGTTGTACGAATAACAGCGTAGTCACGGGGCTCTCGATTTTAGAATAAGACGATAATTTCAAAATATATTGATTAGGATTAAAAACATGCCCTTAATGGGTGAAAACCCAAACCAGCCCCCAAACGGCCCCGTAAGAGGCACGATCACGTCGCACAGGACCAACGTAACTTGTACAAACGGACCGCATAGTTATGTGTCTCCCGATTTTGAGAATATGACAGTAATTTCGAAATACGTAGATTAGGCTTTAAAACATGCTGTTTGAGGGTGAAAACCCAAACTAGCCCGCAAATGAACCCGTAAGAGGCACGAAGAACTCGCACGGGACCAATGTAAGTTCAAAGAACTGACGGTGTAGTCACGGGCCTCTCGGTTTGAGAATATGACTATAATTTGAAAATATATCGATTATCCTTTAAAAACAAGCCCCCCAAATCACTCATAAACGGCACCGTAAGTGGCACGAACCGCTCGCACGGGACCAATGTAACTTGTAAAAACTGATCGCATAGTCACGGGTCTCCCGGTTTGTGAATCTGATGATAATTTCAAAATACGTAGATTAGGCTTAAAAACATGTCGTTTGAGGGTGAAAACCCAAACCATCCCCCTAACGGCACCCAAGAGGCACGAACACCTCGCACGGGACCAATGTAAGTTGTACGAACTGACAGCGTAGTCACAGGCCTCTCGGTTTGTGAATATGATCATAATTTGCAAATATATCGATTAAGCTTAAAAACTAGCCCTTAAAGGGTGAAAACCCAAAGCAGCCCCCAAACGGCCCCGTAAGAGGCACGAACACCTCGCACGGGACCAATGTATCTTGTATAAATTGACCGCGTAGTCACGGGTGTCCCAATCTGAGAAGATGACGATAATTTTAAAATACGTAGATTAGGCTTAAAAACAAGTCGTGTGAGGGTGAATACCCAAACCAGCCACCTACGCCCCCCTAAGAAGCACGAACACCTCGCACGGTACCAATGTAAGTTCTCCGAACTGACAGTGTAGTCACGGGCCTCTCGGTTTGAGAATATGACGATAATTTGAAAATATATCGATTAACCTTAAAAACAAGCCCTTAAAGGGTGAAAAAAAACCCCAACCAGCAGCCAAACGACCCCATAAGAGGCACGAACACCTCGCACGGGACCAAATGTAGCTTGTACAAACTGACCGCATAGTCACGGGTCTTTCGATTTGAGAATATGACCGTAATTTCAAAATACGTAGATTAAGCTTTAAAAATATGCCGTTTAAGGGTGAAAACCCAAAACCAGTCCCCAAATGGCACCGTAAGAGGCACGAACACCTAGCACGGGACCAATGTAAGTTGTGCAAACTGACAGTGTAATCACGGGCCTCTCGGTTTGAGAATACGATGATAATTTAAAAATATATCGATTAACCTTAAAAAAAAGCCCTTAAAGGGTGATAACCCAAACCACCACCAAACGGCACCGTAAGTGGCACGAACACCTCGCACGGGACCAGTGTAACTTGTACAAACTGACCGCGTAGTCACGAGTCTCCCGGTTTGAGAATATGAAGACAATTTCAAAATACATAGATTAGGCTTAAAAACAAGTGGTTTGAGAGAGAAAACCCAAACCTTCCCCCTAACGGCCCCTAAGAGGCACGAACACCTCGTACGGGACCAATGTAAGTTGTATGAACTTACAGCATAGTCACGGGCCTCCCGATTTTCGAATATGATGATAATTTGAGAATATATCGATTAAGCGAAAAAACAAGCCCTTGAAGGGTGAAAACCCAAACCAGCCCCCAAACGGCCCCGTAAGAGGCACGAACACCTCGCCCGGGACCAATTTAACTTGTACAAACTGACCGCGTTGTCACGGTTCTCCCGATTTGAGAATATGACGATAAATTCAATATACATAGATTAGGCTTAAAAACAAGTTGTTTGAGCTTGAATACCCAAACCAGCCACCTAATGCCCCCCTAAGAGGCACGAACACCTCGCACGGGACCAATGTAAGTTGTAAGAACTGACAGCGTAGTCACGGGACTCGCGATTTGAGAATATGATGAGAATTTGAAAATATATAGATTAATCTAAAAAACAAGCCCTTAATGGGTGAAAACGCAAACCAGACCCCAAACGGCCCTATAAGAGGCACGAACACCTTGCACCGGACCAATGTAACTTGTACAAACTGACCGCATAGTCACGGGTCTCCCGATTTCGAAATATTACAATAATTTCAAAATACGTAGATTAGGCTTAAAAGCATGCCGTTTGAGGGTGAAAACCCAACCCAACCCCCAAATGGCCCGTAAATGGCACGAACACCTCGCATGGGACCAATGTAACTTGTAGAAACTGACCGAGTAGTCACGGGTCTTCCGATTTGAGAATATGACGATAATTTCAAAATAGGTTTAGGCTTAAAAATAAGCCGTTTGAGGGTGAAAACCCAAACCAGCCCCATAACGGCCCCCTAAGAGGCACGAACACCTCGCGCGGGACCAATGTAAGTTGTACGAATAGACAGCGTAGTCACGTGCCTCCCGGCTTGAGAATATGATGATAATTTGAAAATATATCGATTAAGCTTAAAAACAAGCCCTTAAAGGGTGAAAAACCAAACCAGCACCCAAACGGCCCCGTAAGAGGCACGAACACCTCGCACGGGAACAATGTAACTTGTACAAATTGACCGCGTGGTCTAGGGTCTCCCGGTTTGAGAATATAACAATAGTTTCAAAATACGTAGATTAGGGTAAAAAAACATGCCGTTTGGGGGTGAAAACCCAAACCATCCCCCAAATGGCCCCGTAAGAGGCACAAAAACCTCGCACGGGACCAATGTAAGTTGTACAAACTAACAGTGTAGTCACGGGCCTGTCGATTTGAGAATATAACGATAATTTGAAAATATGTCAATTAACCTTAAAAGCAAGCCCTTAACGGGTGAAAACTCACACCATCCCCCAAACGGCCCTGTAAGAGGCTCGAACACCTCGCACGGGACCAATGTAACTTGTACAAACTAATTGCGTAGTCACGGGTCTCTCGGTTTCAGAATTTGATGATAATTCCAAAATACGTTGATTGGCTTTAAAAGCAAGTCGTTTATGGGTGAAAACCCACACCAACCCCCCAGCAGCCCCCTAAGAGGCACGAAAACCTCGCACGGGACCAATGTAAGTTGTAGGAACATACAGCGTAGTCACGGGCCTCTCGGTTTAAGAATATGATGATAATTATAAAATATATCGATTAAGCTTAAAACCAAGCCCTTTAAGTGTGAAAACCAAAACCAGCACCCAAAAATCCCCATAAGAGACAAGAACACCTCGCACGGGACCAATGTCACTTATAGAAACTGACAGCGTAGTCACGGGTCTCCCGGTTCGAGAATATGACGATAATTCCATAATACGTAGATTAGGCTAAAAAACATGTCGTTTGAGGGTGAAAGCCCAAACCAGCCCCCTAATGCCCCCCTAAGAGGCACGAACACCTCGCACGGGACCAATGTAAGTTGTACGAACAGACAACGTAGTCACGTGCCTCTCGGCTTGAGAATATGATGATAATTTGAAAATATATCGATTAAGCTTAAAAATAAACCCTTAAAGGGAGAAAACCCAAACCAGTCTCCAAACGGCCCTGTAAGAGGAACGAACACCTCATACGGGACCAATGTAACTTGTACAAACTAACCACGTAGTCACGGGTCTCGCGATTTGAGAATATGACGATAGTTTCAAAAAACGTAGATTAGGCATAAAAACAAGCCGTTTGTGGGCGAATACCCAAACCAGCCCCCTGCCCCCTAAGAGGTACGAACACCTTGCACGGCACCAATTTAAGTTGTACGAATGACAGTGTAGTCACGGTTTCTCGATTTCAGAATATGACGATAATTTGAAAATATATCGATTAAGATTAAAAACGTGCCCTTAATGGGTGAAAACCCAAACCAGCCCCCAAACGGCCCTGTAAGAGTCACGAACACCTTGCACGGGACCAACGTAACTTGTACAAACTGATCGCATAGTCACGGGTCTCCCGGTTTTGAGAATATGACAGTAATTTCAAAATACGTAGATTAGGCTTAAAAACATGCCGTTTGAGAGTGAAAACCCAAACTAGCCCTCAAATGAACCCGTAAGAGGCACGAACAACTCGCACGGGACCAATGTAAGTTCAACAAACTGACGGTGTAGTCACGGGTTTCTCGGTTTGAGAATATGACTATAATTTGAAAATATATCGATTATCCTTTAAAAACAAACCCATAAAGGGTGAAAACCGAAATCACTCATAAACGGCACCGTAAGTGGCACGAACCGCTCGCACGGGACCAATGTAACTTGTAAAAACTGACCGCATAGTCACGGGTCTCTCGGTTTGAGAATCTGATCATAATTTCAAAATACATAGATTAGGCTTAAAAAGATGCCGTTTGAGGGTGAAAACACAAACCATCCCCCTAACGGCACCCTAAGAGGCACGAACACCTCGCATGGGACCAATGTAAGTTGTACGAACTGACAGCATAGTCACGGGCCTCTCGGTTTGTGAATATGACCATAATTTGAAAATATATCGATTAAGCTTAAAAACTAGCCCTTAAAGGGTGAAAACCCAAAGCAGCCCCCAAACGGCCCCGTAAGAGGCACGAACACCTCGCACGGGACCAATGTATCTTGTACAAATTGACCAGTCACGGGTGTCCCGATCTGAGAATATGAAGATAATTTCAAAATACGTAGATTAGGCTTAAAAACAAGTTGTTTGAGGGTGAATACCCAAACCAGCCACCTAACGCCCCCTAGAAGCACGAACTCCTCGCACGGGACCAATGTAAGTTGTGCGAACTGACGGTGTAGTCACGGGCCTCTCGGTTTGAGAATATGACGATAATTTGAAAATATATCGAATAACCTTAAAAACTAGCCCTTAAAGGGTGAAAACCCAAACCAGCAACCAAACGGCCCCGTAAGAGGCACGAACACCTCGCACAGGACCAATGTAACTTGTTCAAACTGACTGCATAGTCACGGATCTCCCGGTTTGAGAATCTGATATTAATTTCAAAATACGTAGATTAGGCTTTAAAAACCTTCCCTTTGAGGGTGAAGACCCAAAACATCCCCCAAACGGCACCCTAAGAGGCACGAACACCTAGCACGGGGCTAATGTAAGTTGTGCGAACTCTCAGTGTAATCACAGGCCTCTCGATTTGTGAATATGACCATAATTTGAAAATATATCGATTAAGCTTAAAAACTAGATCTTAACGGGTGAAAACCCAAACCACACCCAAACGGCACCGTAAGTGGCACGAACACCTCGCACGAGACCAATGTAACATGTACGAATTGATCGCGTAGTCACGGGTCTCCCGGTCTGAAAATATGACGATAATTTCAAAATACGTAGATTAGGCTTAAAAACAAGTCGTTTGAGAGGGAAAACCCAAACCTGCACCCTAACAGCCCCTAAGAGGCCCGAACACCACGCATGGGACCAATGTAAGTTGTGTGAACTGACAGTGTAGTCACGGGCCTCCCGGTTTGAGAATATGACGATAATTTGAAAATATATCGATTAACCTTAAAAACAAGCCCTTGAAGGGTGAAAACCAAAACCAGCCCCCAAACGGCCCCGTAAGAGGCACGAACACCTCGCCCGGGGCCAATGTAACTTGTACAAACTGATCGCATAGTCACGGGTCTTCCGGTTTGAGAATATAACGGTAATTTCAAAATACGTAGATTTGGCCTAAAAACTTGACGTTTGAGGGTGAAAACACAAACCAACCCCCAAATGGCCCCCTAAGAGGCACGAATACCTCGCATGGGACCAATGTAAGTTGTACGAACTGACAGCGTAGTCAGGGGACTCTCGGTTTGAGAATATGTTGAGAATTTGAAATAATATTGATTAAGCTTAAAATCAAGCGCTTAATGGGTGAAAACCCAGCCAACAACCAAACGGCCCCGTAAGAGGCACGAACACCTCACACGGGGTCAATGTAACTTGTACAAACTGACCGCGTAGTCACGGGTCTCTCGGGTCTCCCGGGTTGAGAATATGAAGATAATTTCAAAATACGTAGATTAGACTTAAAAAACATTCCATTTGAGGGTGAAAACCCAACCCTGCACCCAAATGGCCCCGTAAGAGGCACGAACACCTAGCACCGGACCAATGTAAGTTGTGCGAGCTGATAGTGTAATCACGGGCCTCCCAGTTTGAGAATATGACGATAATTTGAGAATATATCGATTAGGCTTAAAAACAAGCCCTTGAAAGGTGAAAACCCAAACCAACCGCCAAACGGCCCAGTAAGAGGCACGAACACCTCACCTGGGGCCAATGTAACTTCTACAAACTGACCGCGTTGTCACGGATCTCCCGGTTGAGAATATGACGATAATTTCAAACCAGCCCCCAAACGGCCCTGTAAGAGGCACGAACACCTTGCACGGGACCAATGTAACTTGTACAAAGTGACCGCATAGTCACGGGTCTCCCAATTTCGAAATATGACAATAATTTCAAAATACGTAGATTGGGCTTAAAAGCATGCCGTTTGAGGGTGAAAACCCAAACTAACCCCCAAAGGGCCCGTAAGTGACACGAACACCTCGCATGGGACCAATGTAACTTGTACAAACTGATCGCGTAGTCACGGGGGTTTAGGATTAAAAACAAGTTGTTTGAGGTTGAATACCTAAACCATCCACCTAACGTCCCCCTAAGAGGCACGAACACCTCGCACGGGACCAATGTAAGTTGTACGAACTGACAGCGTAGTCACGGGACTCTCGATTTGAGAATATGATGAGAATTTGAAAATATATCGATTAAGCTTAAAAACAAGCCCTTAATGGGTGAAAACCCTAACGGCCCTGTAAGAGGCACGGACACCTTGCACGGGACCAATGTAACTTGTACAAACTGATCGCATAGTCACGGGTCTCCCGGTTTCGAAATATGGCGATAATTTCAAAATACGTAGATTAGGCTTAGAAACATCCCGTTAGAGGGTGAAAACCCAAACCAACCCCCAAATGGCCCCGTAAGAGGCACGAACACCTCGCATGGGACCAATGAAACTTGTAGAAACTGACCGCGTAGTCACGGGTCTCCCAATTTGAGAATATGACGATAATTTGAAAATGGATTTTGGCTTAAAAATAAGCCGTTTGAGGGTGAAAACCCAAACCAGCCCCCTAAGAGGCACGAACACCTCGCACGGAACCAATGAAAGTTGTACGAAAAGACAGCGTAGTCACGTGCCTCTCGGCTTGAGAATATGATGATAATTTGAAAATATATCGATTAAGCTTAAAAACAAGCCCTTAAAGGGTGAAAACCCAAACCATCCCCCAAATGGCCCCATAAGAGGCACGAACACCTCATACGGGACCAATGTAACTTGTATAAACTGAACACGTAGTCACGAGACTCGCGGTTTGAGAATATGACGAAAATTTCAAAAAACGTAGATTAGGCTTCAAAACAAGCTGTTTGACGCCCACAGAGGTCATTATTAAGGATATTGAGAATATGGTTAGAACCAGAGCAAGCGAAGCTCTTGCCCACATATTCGGAATTAGCAAACCCCAGCTCGCCCTCCCAGTTAAGTGCCTCTCTGTCCTCCTGGTTCTTAAATCTGACCTCGCGCCAAACCTCTTTGGCAATTTTACACTCTAAAAACAAGTGTTCCCGGTTCTCCACCTCCTCGCCACAAGTACAACACAAGTTACTGTTGGAAATACCCCAGCTAAACAGTTTATCTCTCGTGTGTAGAGCATCCCTACATATGATCCATAAACTAAAAGCACATTTTGGTATATTATTCTTATTCCAAATCAACTTATGACAATTGAACACAGGACGAGCAATAGTAAGAGCCGCAAACGCTGCCCCAATGGAGAAACCATCCCGATTGGAATTCCACACCACCTCATCACTAACCCCTTGGCGAATACTCGGCAGCTCAGCATTCCTAATCTCCAAAAGCTCCCAAGTAACAGAAGAAGGCCACCTCCATCTCTCCCCATGAATAAAGTCCGCCACTCTAGCTTTGTGATTGCTAGCCGCATCGTAAATAAGTCTTCCCCCATAACGATCAAATAGAGGACCTAACGGATGCCAGTTGTCGTGCCACACAAAGGTATCTTCGCCATTGCCAATATTGGACCTGATAAGAGGCTTGGCCTTCTCCCTCAACTGCATCAGTTTCCTCCAACACCAAGAAGAGTCACTTGGAATACTAATGGCCCAAATACTTCTATTCTTGATCTTATACACATTACACCATTTGACCCATAGGCAATCCTTCTTACTACAGAGGTTCCACAGAAGCTTAAGAATAGCAGCTCTGTTCCATAATTCCACATTCTTTATGCCCAACCCCCCTTACTCATGACTGCACGTCAGATCATCCCACGACACCTTCGCCCCCGTATGTTTGGAATCAGAACCCGTCCACAAGAAGTCCTTCAAAAGTTGGTCGATCCTTCTAATAACCCCTTTCGGCAGGATGAACAGGCAAGACCAGTAGACCTGAATACCAAACAAGACCGATTTGATGAGCTGCAGTCTCCCAGCAAAACTGAGGAACCTGTTAGTCCAACACTTAATCCTCCCCGTAATTTTATCAATCAACTTCTCACAATCCACAGCTTTAAGCCTAGTAGTGATAAGAGGAACCCCAAGATACATGAAGGGAGGGGAGCAATGGGAGAAGCCAAAAATCTCCCCCAACCTGTTCATCCCATCGACATCGACCCCAGAGCAATAGAAACTAGATTTGTTAATATTGGGGTGAAGGCCAGAGATCGAAGAGAAGGCCACAATAGCCCTCTTCACAATGCTACACGAAGCAGGGTCGCCACCACACAGAATGATCAAATCGTCCGCAAAGCAAAGATGATTAAGGCCCACCTCCTTGCATCTAGGATGAAAACTGAACTCCGGATTGAGGCAAGCCTTGTCCATAATACACGAGAAAGTATCCATAACAAGCAGGAATAAGAAAGGAGAGATAGGATCACCTTGTCTCAGCCCCCTCTTCCCCTCAAAGAAGCCATGTAAACGCCCATCCAAGCTGATAGAGAATCTAGCCGTGGTAATACACTCCTCGACCCAACCAACAAACATAGCCGGGAACCCAATATGCATAAGAAGGTTGAGCAAAAACTCCCAGCTAACAGTGTCATAGGCCTTGAGAAGATCAATCTTGAGGGTACACCTAGAAGGGGATAGCTCGCGGTGATAATTCCTCATAAGCTCCTGAAGCAATAAGATATTGTCAGAGATAGATCTACCCTTCACAAACGCTGCCTGGCTCTGGTTAATGAAGGAAGGAAGGATGGGTTTCATTCTCTCGGCCAAAATTTTGGAGATACACTTATAGATGGTGTTGCAACACGAGATGGGCCTGAAATCATGCATACCAGAGGGAGTAGTAACCTTCGGAATAAGCGCCAAAGCAGTACAGTTCCATTGCCTGGGCAGGTAGCTACACTGGAAGAAGAAGGTAATGGCATCAATCACATCTCCCCCCACCACGTCCCAGTTCTTCTTAAAGAAGCAAGCATTAAAACCGTCCGGCCCAGGAGCTTTATCGGACCCAATGGAAAACATCGCATTCTTGATCTCCGCTTCAGAAATGGGAGCCTCCATAGCAGCCGCCTGATCACCCGTGATTCTCTTGCACACCACATCGTTAAGAATCGGAAAGGGGTCCACACAGGCATTGGAAGTGCCAAGGAGGTTGCTGAAATAATCAACAGCCACCTTAGCCACATTCTGACTCCCCTCAATTCTCACACCATGGTCATCCACGACACTAAGGATCTTCCTTCTGACAGTAGCCTGGTTAGCCTTCTTATGAAAGAACGCATTATTACCATCCCCCAGCTGGAGCCATTTAACCCGAGACTTCTGTTTGAAAAAGGACTCCTCCGCCTCCCTCAGTTCTAAATACGTGTGAAGTTTGACCCTCTCTTCCAGGAGCACCTCATTGTTGCACCCATCAGTATCAACTCTAGTCTGAACCTCATCCAGTAAAGACTTAGCCTCCTCCACCCTACCAGAGATGTTACTAAAAAACTTCTTGTTGAAATCTTTCAGCCTCGATTTAACTCTTCTCAGCTTCTGACTCAGCCTAACCATAGGATTCCCCTCACCATCATCCTGCCAGGACTCCCAAAGAATCTGATAAAAGTCGCTATGATCCATCCAAAAATTGAAAAATTTGAACGGCTTAGGTATACTCCGCTCCATGGGGGCTAGTAAGATAATGATAGGGCAGTGGTCAGAAACCCCGTGAGGAAGGACAGTAGCTTGACTCTCTGGAAACCACGAGGCCCATGTACCATTATGCAAAACTCTATCCAACCTCGACTGAACATTACCAGCTCCCAACTCCTTTTTATTCCACGTAAACCACAACCCATTCGTCACCATATCATCAGCATGCAAGTCATGAATGCATTGGTTGAACTCGCCAGTAGCAGTCGTATCAATACCCCGGATGCCTCTTTTCTCATCATGGCATCTGACAACATTAAAGTCACCCAATAAAACCCACGGAGACTCACCCACAGTCCCAGAATTCATCCTCAGAAAATCCCACAGTTGTCTTCTATCCCCAGGTAGGTTATCCCCATAAATGAAAGACGCAAAGAAGCTCATTCCAGACCCACATAAATCCACCTTACAGAGCATGGCCTGGGGATGGGACTGAATCAAACTCACAGCAACACGGTTGGGGTTCCAAGCCACAATGATTCTGGCAACCCCCCCCTCCCCCCCCCCCCGGCAGCGGGCAGTTGTCTAAGAAATCCCATTGAAAACAACAATTATTCAACACACAACCCAAGTTATTTTTTCTAACCTTAGTTTCAAGCATACACATGAGATCAAGGTGGTTATCCCTAATTAGCTTATTGACTTCCCTTTGCTTATGGGGGGAATTAAGGCCCCTAATATTCCAAGAAGCAAACTTAATCATCTATCCTTCTTCCCCTTCCCCTTCCGCCTGTTCTTCCCGCTACTATTAGTCTCCTCTTTATCCTCCCCCACCCTTTTCTGTGCCAGTTCGTCCACAAGGGTAACCCGCAACGCAAGAGCAGTAGGGGCGGGCGTCATATCCGCGTCGCTATCCATGCAAACAGCACTGAAGGAGTTAGACAAGGGAACAGGTGGAGCGCTATGCTGTACAGGACTAACAACATCATACTTCGTCACATCATTAACACTACACGACACAACGGCAGTGCTAGGGTTCTTCTCCGCATTGGCCTTGCCCGAAGTCTCTCCTACTTCTATCACAGGGCAGACGCCAACTCTCATTTTCTTGATGACCTGAGTCCATCCACAACCGTTACTGTTGGAAGCATTACTAGCATGTGGGGTAGTGGTCTTGTTACCACCCACTTCTTTATTTTTGGGACATCCATTAAGCTTGTGACCAAACACGAGGCACTGAGTGCATGAGGGAGGTTTGGCTTGGAATTCCACTTTAACCACAGCAATAGTGCCATCTTCCATCACCACATTAACGCTTGAAGGATAAGTCTCCTTGGCCTCCACGTCAATACATATACGGGCAAAGGTAATCCTGTTCATTTCTTCCGTCATCGCATCCGCATACAATGGGAAACCCACGGAGCTGGCAACATAACTGAGGCCCTCCTCAGTCCAAAGTTGCACTGGGATATCAAAGAATTTAACCCACATAGGTATCTTCTTCATCGTAGCCTTGTCAAAACTAAAGTCTGGTTGCCATTTTTTGAGAATGATTGTGATTCCCGCAAAATGCCATGGTCCATTGACTATCACCTCATCCCTCTGAGTAGGGTTATCAAAGAGAAAGAAGTAGAATCCCTTATCATGCGCAATGACCTTGGTTAGACCGCACTTCCCCCATAGCCTAAACGCCACTGTGTTTACCATGGAAAATGGCAGTTTAGTTCCCAAAAAATACCCCACCATACTGTTCTCCCAACGTCCATGACCTCCATTTGCCACCTCGACTGGTGGAGTAACAGTGATGACGGAGTCGATCACAGCAAGTTGGTGGTAAGAGAGACGTAGCTTAGGTTTCATCTTGGTAGCAGTAATGGAGCTCCACGTTTTTCCCACTTGGGTAGTGCCAGCCACGCAGGGAGTAGACTTCCTTTCATCCTCGTTTCTGCCAGTACATAACCCAGTGTACACCGTACAATCAGCATTCCTATCATGGGACGATATGGGGTTGGTAGCACCAACAACCTTACCCCTGTCAGATGTTTTGAGCCCAGCGCCAACAGGACCTGCTACACCCTGAACGCCTACAACCCTACCCACCGCCACAGGCGAGTTGGTTTCAGTTCCTCTCCGATCATCGGAGCTTCTAAAGTTCATGACATCCTCTTGGGTAAACCCCTTGCTTCTGAGGAACTCCCAACAAATTCCATTCACATCAGTCACAACTTCCACTCCACTCACCTTTTAACAAACCATGGGCATTTTCTCCGAGACCACAACCTGTCCTTCTTCAATCTCCAAGGCTCTTGAAGAGAGATCGTCCATAGCTTCAGCAGGGATTCCATCACAAACGTAAGGAACAACCTCCAACTTCTGACCTGCGACGGGGTTGGGAGCACCGCCAAGAGAAACAACAGCTGGCGCACTACGTGAAGCCACGCGAGGCACCTTCATGGGTGTATGACACTCGTCCACCATCATATCGGCACCCAAACAAGGCACACTACCAACGGGAGCAGTCACCAAGTTATTAACGTATGGCAGAAGCCCCACAGGGCGTGGGCCTTGCACACCGGCCATTCTAGACGGAGGTTTGGAAGTAAGAGGAGGTGTTTTAGTGGTATTTGCAGGTGTTTTGGTGGTGGTAGGTGGGAAAAAGGCTTAGAGGAATCCTAGAGAGAGGGGAGAGCATTTTTTACTCGGCAATTTTAGGTATGTTTTAACAGCTTGTTTTTAAGTCTAAGTGTGATTTTTGCAAATTATCGTCATACTCTCAAACCCGGACACCCGAGACTACGCGGTCAGTTCCTACGAGTTGCATTGGTCTCGTGCGAGGTGTTCGTGCCTCCTACGGGGTCGTTTGGGGGCTGGTTTGGGTTTTCACCCTTTAATGGCCTGCATTGGTCCCGTGCGAGGTGTTCGTGCCTCCTACGAGGCCGTTTGGGGGCTGGTTTGGGTTTTCACCCCTTAACGGCTAGTTTTTAAGTCCAAGTGTGATTTTTGTAAATTATCATCGTACTTACAAACCGGGAGATCCGGGACTACGCGGTCAGTTCCTACAAGTTGCATTGGTCCCGTGCGAGGTGTTCGTTCCTCCTACGGGGCAATTTGTGGACTGGTTTGGGTTTTCACCCTTTAACGGCCTGTTTTTAACTCTAAGTGTGATTTTTGAAAATTATCCTCATACTCTCAAATCGGGAGACCCGAGACTACGTGGTCAGATTCTACAAGTTACATCGGTCCCATACAAGGTGTTCGTGCCTCCTACAGGGTCGTTTGGGGGTCGGTTTGGGTTTTCACCCTTTAACGGCATGTTTTTAACTCTAAGTGTGATTTTTGCAAATTATCGTCATACTCTCAAACTGGGAGACCCGGGACTATGCGGTCAGTTCCTACAAGTTACATTGGTCCCGTGCGAAGTGTTCGTGCCTCCTACGGGGTCGTTTGGGGTCGATTTGGGTTTTCACCCTTTAACGGCCTGTTTTTAAGTTTACATGTGATTTTTACAAATTATCATCCTATTTACAAACCGGGAGACCCGGGATACGCGGTCAGTTCCTACAAGTTTTATTGGTCCCGTGCGAGGTGTTCGTACCACCTACGGGGCCGTTTGGGGGCTGGTTTGGGTTTTCACCTTTTAATGGCCTGTTTTTAAGTCTAAGTGTGATTTTTGCAAATTGTCATCGTACTCTCAAACCAGGACACCCGGGACAACGCGGTCAGTTCCTACAAGTTGCACTGGTCCCGTACGAGGTGTCCGTGCCTCCTACGGGGCCGTTTGGGGGCTGGTTTGGGTTTTCACCCCTTTACGGCTAGTTTTTAAGCCTAAATGTGACTTTTTCAAATTATCGTCATACTTTCAAATTGGGATACCCGGTACTACGCGGTCAGTTCCTACAAGTTGCATTGGTCCCGTGCGAGGTGTTCGTGCCTCCTAAGGGGTCGTTTGGGGGATGGATTGGGTTTTCAACCCTTAACGGCTAGTTTTTAAGTCCAAGTGTGATTTTTGCAAATTATCGTCGTACTCTCAAATCGGGAGACCTGGGACTACGCGGTCAATTCCTACAAGTTGCATTGGTCCCGGGCGAGGTGTTCGTACCTCCTACGGGGCCGTTTGGGGGCTGGTTTGGGTTTTCACCCTTTAACGGCTTGTTTTTAAGTCTAAGTGTGATTTTTGCAAATTATCGTCGTACTCTCAAATCGGGATACCCGGGACTACGCGGTCAGTTCCTACAAGTTGCATTGGTCCCGTGCGAGGTGTTCGTGCCTTCTACGGGGTCGTTTGGGGGCTGGTTTGGGTTTTCACCCCTTAACGGCTAGTTTTTAAGTCTAACTGTGATTTTTGCAAATTATCGTCGTACTCTCAAATCGGGAGATCCCGTACTACGCGGTCAGTTCCTACAAGTTGCATTGGGCCCGTGCGAGGTGTTCGTGCCTCCTACTGGGTCGTTTGGGGGCTGGTTTGGGTTTTCACCCCTTAACGGCTGTTTTTAAGTCTAAGTGTGATTTTTGAAAATTATCGTCATACTCTCAAATCGGGAGACCAGGGACTACGCGGTCAGTTCCTATAAGTTGCATTGGTCATGTGCGAGGTGTTGGTACCTCCTACGGGGCCGTTTGGGGGTTGGTTTCGGTTTTCACCCTTTAATGGCTTGTTTTCATGTCTAAGTGTGATTTTTACAAATTATCACCGTACTCTCAAGCCGGGACACCCGGGACTACGCGGTCAGTTCCTATAAGTTGCATTGGTCCCGTGCGAGGTGTTCGTGCCTCCAACGGGGTCGTTTGGGGGCTGGTTTGGGTTTTCACCCTTTAACAGCTTGTTTTTAAGTCTAAGTGTGATTTTTGCAAATTATCGTCATACTCTCAAACCAGGACACCCGAGACTACGCGGTCAGTTCCTACAAGTTGCATTGGTCCCGTGCGAGGTGTTCGTGCCTCCTATGGGGTCGTTTGGGGGCTGGTTTGGGTTTTCACCCTTTAATGGCCTGTTTTTAAGTCTAAGTGTGATTTTTGCGAATTATCATCGTACTCTCAAACCAGGACACCCGGGACTACGCGGTCAGCTCCTATAAGTTACATTGGTCCCGTGCGAGGTGTTCGTGCCTCCAACGGGGTCGTTTGGGGGCTGGTTTGGGTTTTCACCCTTGAACAGCTTGTTTTTAAGTCTAATTGTGATTTTTGCAAATTATCGTCATACTCTCAAACCAGGACACCCGAGACTACGCGGTCAGTTCCTACGAGTTGCATTGGTCTCGTGCGAGGTGTTCGTGCCTCCTACGGGGTCGTTTGGGGGCTGGTTTGGGTTTTCACCCTTTAATGGCCTGTTTTTAAGTCTAAGTGTGATTTTTGCAAATTATCGTCATACTCTCAAACCAGGACACCCGAGACTACGCGGTCAGTTCCTACAAGTTGCATTGGTTCCGTGCGAGGTGTTCGTGCCTCCTATGGGGTCGTTTGGGGGCTGGTTTGGGTTTTCACCCTTTAATGGCCTGTTTTTAAGTCTAAGTGTGATTTTTGCAAATTATCATCGTACTCTCAAACCAGGACACCCGGGACTATGCGGTCAGTTCCTATAAGTTACATTGGTCCCGTGCGAGGTGTTCGTGCCTCCGACGGGGTCGTTTGGGGGCTGGTTTGGGTTTTCACCCTTTAACAGCTTGTTTTTAAGTCTAAGTGTGATTTTTGCAAATTATCGTCATACTCTCAAACCAGGACACCCGAGACTACGCGGTCAGTTTCTACGAGTTGCATTGGTCTCGTGCGAGGTGTTCGTGCCTCCTACGAGGCCGTTTGGGGGCTGGTTTGGGTTTTCACCCCTTAACGGCTAGTTTTTAAGTCCAAGTGTGATTTTTACAAATTATCATCGTACTCTCAAGCCGGGACACCCGGGACTACGCGGTCAGTTCCTATAAGTTGCATTGGTCCCGTGCGAGGTGTTCGTGCCTCCAACGGGGTCGTTTGGGGGCTGGTTTGGGTTTTCACCCTTTAACAGCTTGTTTTTAAGTCTAAGTGTGATTTTTGCAAATTATCGTCATACTCTCAAACCAGGACACCCGAGACTACGCGGTCAGTTCCTACAAGTTGCATTGGTTCTGTGCGAGGTGTTCGTGCCTCCTATGGGGTCGTTTGGGGGCTGGTTTGGGTTTTCACCCTTTAATGGCCTGTTTTTAAGTCTAAGTGTGATTTTTGCAAATTATCATCGTACTCTCAAACCAGGACACCCGGGACTATGCGGTCAGTTCCTATAAGTTACATTGGTCCCGTGCGAGGTGTTCGTGCCTCCAACGGGGTCGTTTGGGGGCTGGTTTGGGTTTTCACCCTTTAACAGCTTGTTTTTAAGTCTAAGTGTGATTTTTGCAAATTATCGTCATACTCTCAAACCAGGACACCCGAGACTACGCGGTCAGTTTCTACGAGTTGCATTGGTCTCGTGCGAGGTGTTCGTGCCTCCTACGGGGTCGTTTGGGGGCTGGTTTGGGTTTTCACCCTTTAATGGCCTGCATTGGTCCCGTGCGTGGTGTTCGTGCCTCCCACGGGGTCGTTTGGGGGCTGGTTTGGGTTTTCACCCCTTAACGGCTAGTTTTTAAGTCCAAGTGTGAGTTTTGTAAATTATCGTTGTACTCTCAAATCAGGAGACCTGGGAGTACGCGGTCAGTTCCTACAAGTTGAATTGGTCCCGTGCGAGGTGTTCGTACCACCTACGGGGCCGTTTGGGAACTGGTTTGGGTTTTCACCCTTTAACGGCTTGTTTTTAAGTCTAAGTGTGATTTTTGTAAATTATCGTCGTACTCTCAAATAGGGATACCCAGAACTACGCGATCAGTTCCTACAAGTTGCTTTGGTCCCGTGCGAGGTGTTCGTACCTCCTACGGGGCCGTTTGGGGACTGGTTTGGGTTTTCACCCTTTAACGGCCTGTTTTTAACTCTAAGTGTGATTTTTGAAAATTATCCTCATACTTTCAAATCGGGAGACCCGAGAATACGTGGTAAGATTCTACAAGTTACATCGGTCCCATACGAGGTGTTCGTGCCTCCTACGGGGTCGTTTGGGGGCCGATTTGGGTTGTCACCCTTTTACGGCATGTTTTTACTGTAAGTGTGATTTTTGCAAATTATCGTCGTACTCTCAAACCAGGAGACCCGGGACTACGCGGTCAGTTCCTACAAGTTGCATTGGTCCCGTGCGAGGAGTTCGTGCCTCCTACGGGGTCGTTTGGGGGCTGGTTTGGGTTTTCACCCCGTAACGGCTAGTTTTTAAGTCCAAGTGTGATTTTTGCAAATTATCGTCGTACTCTCAAATCGGGAGACCTGGGACTATGCGATCAATTCCTACAAGTTGCATGGGGCCGTGCGAGGTGTTCGTACCTCCTACGGGGCCGTTTGGGGACAGGTTTGGGTTTTCACCCATTAACGGCTTGTTTTTAAGTCGAAGTGTGATTTTTGCAAATTATCGTCGTACTCTCAAATCGGGATACCCAGGACTACGCGGTCAGTTCCTACAAGTTGCATTGGTCCCGTGCGAGGTGTTCGTGCCTCCTACGGGGTCGTTTGGGGGCTGGTTTGGGTTTTCACCCCTTAACGGCTAGTTTTTAAGTCTAACTGTGATTTTTGCAAATTATCGTCATACTCTCAAATTGGGAGATCCGGTAGTACGCGGTCAGTTCCTACAAGTTGCATTGGTCCCGTGCGAGGTGTTCGTGCCTCCAACGGGGTCGTTTGGGGGCTGGTTTGGGTTTTCACCCTTTAACAGCTTGTTTTTAAGTCTAAGTGTGATTTTTGCAAATTATCGTCATACTCTCAAGCCGGGACACCCGGGACTACGCGGTCAGGTCCAATAAGTTGTATTGGTCCCGTGCGAGGTGTTCGTGCCTCCAACGGGGTCGTTTGGGGGTTGGTTTGGGTTTTCACCCTTTAACAGCTTGTTTATAAGTCTAAGTGTGATTTTTGCAAATTATCGTCATACTCTCAAACGAGGACACCCGAGACTACGCGGTCCGTTCCTACTAGTTGCATTGGTCCCGTGCGAGGTGTTCGTTCCTCCTACGGGGCCGTGTGGGGGATGATTTGGGTTTTCACCCCTTAACGGCTAGTTTTTAAGTCCAAGTGTGATTTTTGCAAATTATCATCGTACTCTCAAATCGGGAGACCCGGGTCTACGCGGTCAGTTCCTACAAGTTGCATTGGTCCCGTGCGAGATGTTTGTACCTCCTATGGGGCCGTTTGGGGACTGGTTTTGGTTTTCACCCTTTATCGGCTTATTTTTAAGTCTAAGTGTGATTTTTGCAAATTATCGTCGTACTCTCAAATCGGGATACCCGGGACTACGCGGTCAGTTCTTACAAGTTGCATTGGTCCCGTGCGAGGTGTTCGTGCCTCCTACGGGGTCGTTTGGGGGCTGGTTTGGGTTTTCACTCTTTAACGGCTTGTTTTTAAGTTTAAGTGTGATTTTTGCAAATTATCGTCATACTCTCAAACGGGGACACCCGGGACTACGCGGTCGGTTCCTATAAGTTGCATTGGTCCCGTGCGAGGTGTTTGTGCCTCCTACGGGGTCGTTTGGGGGTTGGTTTGGGTTTTCACCCTTTAACGGCTAGTTTTTAAGTCTAAGTGTGATTTTTGCAAATTATCGTCATACTCTCAAATCGGGAGATCCGGGACTACGCGGTCAGTTCCTACAAGTTGCATTGGTCCCGTGCGAGGTGTTCGTGCCTCCTACGGGGCCTTCTGGGGGCTGGTTTGGGTTTTCACCCCTTAACGGCTAGTTTTTAAGTCTAAGTGTGATTTTTGCAAATTATCGTCGTACTCTCAAACCAGGAGACCCGGGACTACGCGGTCTGTTCCTACAAGTTGCATTGGTCCCGTGCGAGGTGTTCGTGCCTCCTACGGGGTCGTTTGGGCGCTGGTTTGGGTTTCACCCCTTAACGGCTAGTTTTTAAGTCTAAGTGTGATTTTTGCAAATTATCGTCGTACTCTCAAACCAGGAGACCCGGGACTACGTGGTCAGTTCCTAAAAGTTGCATTGGTCCCGTGCGAGGTGTTCGTGCCTCCTACGGGGCCGTTTGGGGACTGGTTTGGGTTTTAACCCTTTAACGGCTAGTTTTTAAATCTAAGTGTGATTTTTGCAAATTATCGTCATACTCTCAAATCGGGAGATCCGAGACTACGCGGTTAGTTCCTACAAGTTGCATTGGTCCCGTGCGAGGTGTTCGTGCCTCCTACTGCGTCGTTTGGGGGCTGGTTTGGGTTTTCACCGCTTAACGGCTAGTTTTTAAGTCTAAGTGTGATTTTTGCAAATTATCGTCATACTCTCAAATCAGGAGACCAGGGACTACGCGGTCAGTTCCTACAAGTTGCACTGGTCCCGTGCGAGTTGTTCGTACCTCCTACGGGGCCGTTTGGGGGTTGGTTTCGGTTTTCACCCTTTAAAGGCTTGTTTTTAAGTCTAAGTGTGATTTTTGCAAATTATCGTCATACTCTCAAGCCGGAACACCCGGGACTATGCGGTCAGTTCTTATAAGTTGCATTGGTCCCGTGCGAGGTTTCGTGCCTCCTACGGGGTCGTTTGGGCCCTGGTTTGGGTTTTCACCCCTTAACGGCTAGTTTTTAAGTCCAAGTGTGATTTTTGCAAATTATCATCGTACGAACAAACCGGGAGATCCGGGACTACGCAGTCAGTTCCTACAAGTTGCATTGGTCCCGTGCGAGGTGTTCGTGCCTCCTACTGCGTCGTTTGGGGGCTGGTTTGGGTTTTCACCGCTTAACGGCTAGTTTTTAAGTCTAAGTGTGATTTTTGCAAATTATCGTCATACTCTCAAATCGGGAGACCAGGGACTACGCGGTCAGTTCCTACAAGTTGCACTGGTCCCGTGCGAGTTGTTCGTACCTCCTACGGGGCCGTTTGGGGGTTGGTTTGGGTTTTAACCCTTTAACGGCATGTTTTTAACTCTAAGTGTGATTTTTGCAAATTATCGTCATACTCTCAAACTGGGAGACCCGGGACTATGCGGTCAGTTCCTACAAGTTACATTGGTCCCGTGCGAAGTGTTCGTGCCTCCTACGGGGTCGTTTGGGGTCTATTTGGGTTTTCACCCTTTAACGGCCTCTTTTTAAGTTTACATGTGATTTTTAAAAATTATCATCTTATTTACAAACCGGGAGACACGGGACTACGCGGTCAGTTCCTACAAGTTGCATTGGTCTCGGGCGAGGTGTTCGTACCTCCTACGGGGCCGTTTGGGGGCTGGTTTGGGTTTTCACCCTTTAATGGCCTGTTTTTAAGTCTAAGTGTGATTTTTGCAAATTATCATCGTACTCTCAAACCAGGACACCCGGGACTACGCGGTCAGTTCCTACAAGTTGCATTGGTCCCATGCGAGGTGTCCGTGCCTCCTACGGGTCCGTTTGGGGACTGGTTTGGGTTTTCACCCCTTAACGACTATTTTTTAAGTCTAAATATGATTTTTTCAAATTATCATCATACTTTCAAACCGGGACACCCGGTACTACGCGGTCAGTTCCTACAAGTTGCTTTGGTCCCGTGCGAGGAGTTCGTGCCTCCTACGGGGTGATTTGGGGGCTGGTTTGGGTTTTCACCCCGTAACGGCTAGTTTTTAAGTCCAAGTGTGATTTTTGCAAATTATCGTCGTACTCTCAAATCGGGAGACCTGGGACTACGGGGTCAATTCCTACAAGTTGCATGGGGCCGTACGAGGTGTCCGTGCCTCCTACAGGGCCGTTTGGGGACTGGTTTGGGTTTTCACCCCTTAACGGCTAGTTTTTAAGTCTAATTGTGATTTTTTCAAATTATCGTCATACTTTCAAACCGGGACACCCGGTACTACGCGGTCAGTTCCTACAAGTTGCATTGGTCCCGTGCGAGGTGTTCTTGCCTCCTAAGGGGTCGTTTGGCGGCTGGTTTGGGATTTCACCCCTTAACGGCTAGTTTTTAAGTCCAAGTGTGATTTTTGTAATTTATCGTCGTACTCTAAAATCGGGAGACCTGGGAGTACGCGGTCAATTCCTACAATTTGCATTGGTCCCGTGCGAGGTGTTCGTACCACCTACGGGGCCGTTTGGGAACTGGATTGGGTTTTCATCCTTTAACGACTTGTTTTTAAGTCTAAGTGTGATTTTTGCAAATTATCGTTGTACTCTCAAATCGGGATACCCAGGACTACGCGGTCAGTTCCTACAAGTTGCATTGGTCCCGTGCGAGGTGTTCGTACCTCCTACGGGACCGTTTGGGGACTGGTTTGGGTTTTCACCCTTTAACGGCGGGTTTTTAATTCTAATTGTGATTTTTGAAAATTATCCTCATACTTTCAAATCGGGAGACCCGAGACTACCTGGTAAGATTCTACAAGTTACATCGGTCCCATACGAGGTGTTCGTGCCTCCAACGGGGTCGTTTGGGGGCCGGTTTGGGTTTTAACCCTTTAACGGCATGTTTTTAACTCTAAGTGTGATTTTTGCAAATTATCGTCATACTCTCAAACTGGGAGACCCGGGACTATGCGGTCAGTTCCTACAAGTTACATTGGTCCCGTGCGAAGTGTTCGTGCCTCCTACGGGGTCGTTTGGGGTCTATTTGGGTTTTCACCCTTTAACGGCCCCTTTTTAAGTTTACATGTGATTTTTAAAAATTATCATTTTATTTACAAACCGGGAGGCCCGGGACTACGCGGTCAGTTCCTACAAGTTGCATTGGTCTCAGGCGAGGTGTTCGTACCTCCTACGGGGCCGTTTGGGGGCTGGTTCGGGTTTTCACCCTTTAATGGCCTGTTTTTAAGTCTAAGTGTGATTTTTGCAAATTATCATCGTACTCTAAAACCAGGACACCCGGGACTACGCGGTCAGTTCCTACAAGTTGCATTGGTCCCGTGCGAGGTGTCCGTGCCTCCTACGGGTCCGTTTGGGGACTGGTTTGGGTTTTCACCCCTTAACGACTATTTTTTAAGTCTAAATATGATTTTTTCAAATTATCATCATACTTTCAAACCGGGACACCCGGTACTACGCGGTCAGTTCCTACAAGTTGCTTTGGTCCCGTGCGAGGAGTTCGTGCCTCCTACGGGGTGATTTGGGGGCTGGTTTGGGTTTTCACCCCTTAACGGCTAGTTTTTAAGTCCAAGTGTGATTTTTGCAAATTATCGTCGTACTCTCAAATCGGGAGACCTGGGACTACGGGGTCAATTCCTACAAGTTGCATGGGGCCGTACGAGGTGTCCGTGCCTCCTACAGGGCCGTTTGGGGACTGGTTTGGGTTTTCACCCCTTAACGGCTAGTTTTTAAGTCTAAATGTGATTTTTTCAAATTATCGTCATACTTTCAAACCGGGACACCCGGTACTACGCGGTCAGTTCCTACAAGTTGCATTGGTCCCGTGCGAGGAGTTCGTGCCTCCTACGGGGTCGTTTGGGGGCTGGTTTGAGTTTTCACCCCTTAACGGCTAGTTTTTAAGTCCAAGTATGATTTTTGCAAATTATCGTCGTACTCTCAAATCGGGAGACCTAGGACTACGCAGTCAATTCCTACAAGTTGCATGGGGCCGTGCGAGGTGTCCGTGCCTCCTACAGGGCCGTTTGGGGACTGGTTTGGGTTTTCACCCCTTAACGGCTAGTTTTTAAGTCTAAATGTGATTTTTTCAAATTATCGTCATACATTCAAACCGGGACACCAGGTACTACGCGGTCAGTTCCTACAAGTTGCATTGGTCCCGTGCGAGGTGTTCGTACCTCCTACGGGACCGTTTGGGGACTGGTTTGGGTTTTCACCCTTTAACGGCGGGTTTTTAATTCTAATTGTGATTTTTGAAAATTATCCTCATACTTTCAAATCGGGAGACCCGAGACTACCTGGTAAGATTCTACAAGTTACATCGGTCCCATACGAGGTGTTTGTGCCTCCTACGGGGTCGTTTCGGGGCCGATTTGGGTTTTCACCCTTTAACGGCATGTTTTTAACTCTAAGTGTGATTTTTACAAATTATCATCCTATTTACAAACCGGGAGACCCGGGACTACGCGGTCAGTTCCTATAAGTTGCATTCGTCCCGTGCGAGGTGTTCGTACCTCCTACGGGGCCGTTTGGGGGCTGGTTTGGGTTTTCACCCTTTAATGGCCTGTTTTTAAGTCTAAGTGTGATTTTTGAAAATTATCATCGTACTCTCAGACCAGGACACCCGGGACTACGCGGTCAGTTCCTACAAGTTGCATTGGTCCCGTGCGAGGTGTCCGTGCCTCCTACGGGGCCGTTTGGGGACTGGTTTGGGTTTTCACCCCTTAACGGCTATTTTTTAAGTCTAAATGTGATTTTTTCAAATTATCGTCATACTTTCAAACCGGGACACCCGGTACTACGCGGTCAGTTCCTACAAGTTACATTGGTCCCGTGCGAGGAGTTCGTGCCTCCTACGGGGTCGTTTGGGGGCTGGTTTGGGTTTTCACCCCTTAACGGCTAGTTTTTAAGTCCAAGTGTGATTTTTGCAAATTATCGTCGTACTCTCAAATCGGGAGGCCTGGGACTACGCGGTCAGTTCCTACAAGTTGCATTGGTCCCGTGCGAGGTGTTCGTGCCTCCTACGGGGCCTTTTGGGGGCTGGTTTGGGTTTTCACCCCTTATCGGCAAGTTTTTAAGTCCAAGTGTGATTTTTGCAAATTATCATCGTACTTACAAACCGGGAGATCCGGGACTACGCGGTCAGTTCCTACAAGTTGCATTGGTCCCGTACGAGGTGTCCGTACCTCCTACGGGGCCGTTTGGGGACTGGTTTGGGTTTTCACCCTTTAACGGCCTGTTTTTAACTCTAAGTGTGATTTTTGAAAATTATCCTCATACTTTCAAATCGGGAGAACCGAGACTACGTGGTAAGATTCTACAAGTTACATCGGTCCCATACGAGGTGTTCGTGCCTCCTACGGGGTCGTTTGGGGGCCGATTTGGGTTTTCACCCTTTAACGGCATGTTTTTAACTCTAAGTGTGATTTTTGCAAATTATCGTCATACTCTCAAACTGGGAGACCCGGGACTATGCGGTCAGTTCCTACAAGTTACATTGGTCCCGTGCGAAGTGTTCGTGCCTCCTACGGGGTAGTTTGGGGTCGATTTGGGTTTTCACCCTTTAACGGCCTGTTTTTAAGTTTACATGTGACTTTTACAAATCATCATCCTATTTACAAACCGGGAGACCCGGGACTACGCGGTCAGTTCCTACAAGTTGCATTGGTCCCGTGCGAGGTGTTCGTACCTCCTACGGGGCCGTTTGGGGGTTGGTTTGGGTTTTCACCCTTAAATGGCTTGTTTTTAAGTCTAAGTGTGATTTTTGCAAATTATCATCGTACTCTCAAACCAGGACACCCGGGACTACGCGGTCAGTTCCTACAAGTTGCATTGGTCCCGTGCGAGGTGTCCGTGCCTCCTACAGAGCCGTTTGGGGACTGGTTTGGGTTTTCACCCCTTAACGGCTAATTTTTAAGTCCAAGTGTGATTTTTGCAAATTATCGTCGTACTCTCAAATCGGGAGACCTAGGACTACGCGGTCAAATTCCTACAAGTTGCATTGGTCCCGTGCGAGGTGTTCGTACCACCTACGGGGCCGTTTGGGAACTGGTTTGGGTTTTCACCCTTTAACGGCTTGTTTTTAAGTCTAAGTTTGATTTTTGCAAATTATCGTCGTACTCTCAAATCGGGATACCCAGGACTACGCGGTCAGTTCCTACAAGTTGCATTGGTCCCGTGCGTGGTGTTCGTGCTTTCTACGTGGTCGTTTGGGGGTTGGTTTGGGTTTTCACCCCTTAACGGCTAGTTTTTAAGTCTAACAGTGATTTTTGCAAATTATGGTCATACTCTCAAACCGGGACACCCGGGACTACGCGGTCAGTTCCTAGAAGTTGCATTGGTCCCGTGCGTGGTGTTCGTACCTCCTACGGGGCCGTTTGGGGGCTGGTTTCGGTTTTCACCCTTTAATGGCTTGTTTTTAAGTCTAAGTGTGATTTTTGCAAATTATCGTCATACTCTCAAACTAGGACACCCGAGACTACGCGGTCCGTTCCTACTAGTTGCATTGGTCCCGTGCGAGGTGTTCGTTCCTCCTACGGGGCCGTGTGGGGGATGATTTGGGTTTTCACCCCTTAACGGCTAGTTTTTAAGTCCAAGTCTGATTTTTGCAAATTATCATCGTACTCTCAAATCGGGAGACCCGGGTCTACGCAGTCAGTTCCTACAAGTTGCATTGGTCCCGTGCGAGATGTTCGTACCTCCTATGGGGCCGTTTGGGGACTGGTTTTGGTTTTCACCCTTTAACGGCTTACTTTTAAGTCTAAGTGTGATTTTTGCAAATTATCGTCGTACTCTCAAATCGGGATACCCGGGACTACGCGGTCAGTTCTTACAAGTTGCATTGGTCCCGTGCGAGGTGTTCGTGCCTCCTACGGGTTCGTTTGGGGGCTGGTTTGGGTTTTCACCCCTTAACGGCTAGTTTTTAAGTCTAAGTGTAATTTTTGCAAATTATCGTCATACTTTCAAATCGGGAGATCCGATACTACGCGGTCAGTTCCTACAAGTTGCATTGGTCCCGTACGAGCTGTTCGTGCCTCCTACGGGGTCGTTTGGGGGCTGGTTTATGTTTTCACCCTTTAACGGCTAGTTTTTAAGTCTAAGTGTGATTTTTGCAAATTATCGTCATACTCTCAAATCGGGATATCCGGGACTACGCGGTCAGTTCCTACAAGTTGCATTGGTCCCGTGCGAGGTGTTCGTGCCTCCTACTGCGTCGTTTGGGGGCTGGTTTGGGTTTTCACCGCTTAACGGCTAGTTTTTAAGTCTAAGTGTGATTTTTGCAAATTATCGTCATACTCTCAAATCGGGAGACCAGGGACTACGCGGTCAGTTCCTACAAGTTGCACTGGTCCCGTGCGAGGTGTTCGTACCTCCTACGGGGCCGTTTGGGGGTTGGTTTCGGTTTTCACCCTTTAAAGGCTTGTTTTTAAGTCTAAGTGTGATTTTTGCAAATTATCGTCATACTCTCAAGCCGGGACACCCGGGACTATGCGGTCAGTTCTTATAAGTTGCATTGGTCCCGTGCGAGGTGTTCGTGCCTCCTACGGGGTCGTTTGGGCGCTGGTTTGGGTTTTCACCCCTTAACGGCTAGTTTTTAAGTCCAAGTGTGATTTTTGCAAATTATCATCGTACTTACAAACCGGGAGATCCGGGACTACGCAGTCAGTTCCTACAAGTTGCATTGGTCCTGTGCGAGGTGTTCGTACCTCCTACGGGGCAGTTTGTGGACTGGTTTGGGTTTTCACCCTTTAACGGCCTGTTTTTAACCCTAAGTGTGATTTTTGAAAATTATCCTCCTACTCTCAAATCGGGAGACCCGAGACTACGTGGTCAGATTCTACAAGTTACATCGGTCCCATACGAGGTGTTCGTGCCTCAACGGGGTCGTTTGGGGGCCGGTTTGGGTTTTAACCCTTTAACGGCATGTTTTTAACTCTAAGTGTGATTTTTGCAAATTATCGTCATACTCTCAAACTGGGAGACCCGGGACTATGCGATCAGTTCCTACAAGTTACATTGGTCCCGTGCGAAGTGTTCGTGCCTCCTACGGGGTCGTTTGGGGTCGATTTGAGTTTTCACCCTTTAACGGCCTGTTTTTAAGTTTACATGTGATTTTTACAAACTATCATCATATTTACAAACCGGGAGACCCGGGACTACGCAGTCAGTTCCTACAAGTTGCATTGGTCCCGTGCGAGGTGTTCGTACCTCTTACGGGGCCGTTTGGGGGCTGGTTTGGGTTTTCACCCTTAAATGGCCTGTTTTTAAGTCTAAGTGTGATTTTTGCAAATTATCATCGTACTCTCAAACCAGGACACCCGGGACTACGCGGTCAGTTCCTACAAGTTGCATTGGACCCGTGCGAGGTGTCCGTGCCTCCTACAGGGCCGTTTGGAGACTGGTTTGGGTTTTCTCCCCTTAACGGCTAGTTTTTAAGTCTAAATGTGATTTTTTCAAATTATCGTCATACTTTCAAACCGGGACACCCGGTACTACGCGGTCAGTTCCTACAAGTTGCATTGGTCCCGTGCGAGGTGTTCGTGCCTCCTACGGGGTCGTTTGGGTGCTGGTTTGGGTTTTCACCCTTAACGGCTAGTTTTTAAGTCCAAGGGTGATTTTTGCAAATTATCGTCGTACTCTCAAATCGGGAGACCTGGGAGTACGCGGTCAATTCCTACAAGTTGCATTGGTCCCGTGCGAGGTGTTCGTACCACCTACGGGGCCGTTTGGGGACTGGTTTGGGTTTTCACCCTTTAACCGCTTGTTTTTAAGTCTAAGTGTGAATTTTGCAAATTATCGCCGTACTTTCAAACCGGGACACCCGGTACTACGCGGTCAGTTCCTACAAGTTGCATTGGTCCCGTGCGAGGTGTTCGTGCCTCCTAAGGGGTCGTTTGGCGGCTGGTTTGGGATTTCACCCCTTAACGGCTAGTTTTTAAGTCCAAGTGTGATTTTTGTAAATTATCGTCGTACTCTAAAATCGGGAGACCTGGGAGTACGCGGTCAATTCCTACAATTTGCATTGGTCCCGTGCGAGGTGTTCGTACCACCTACGGGGCCGTTTGGGAAATGGATTAGGTTTTCACCCTTTAACGACTTGTTTTTAAGTCTAAGTGTGATTTTTGCAAATTATCGTCGTACTCGCAAATCGGGATACCCAGGACTACGCGGTCAGTTCCTACAAGTTGCATTGGTCCCGTGCGAGGTGTTCGTACCTCCTACGGGACCGTTTGGGGACTGGTTTGGGTTTTCACCCTTTAACGGCGGGTTTTTAATTCTAATTGTGATTTTTGAAAATTATCCTCATACTTTCAAATCGGGAGACCCGAGACTACCTGGTAAGATTCTACAAGTTACATCGGTCCCATACGAGGTGTTTGTGCCTCCTACGGGGTCGTTTCGGGGCCGATTTGGGTTTTCACCCTTTAACGGCATGTTTTTAACTCTAAGTGTGATTTTTACAAATTATCATCCTATTTACAAACCGGGAGACCCGGGACTACGCGGTCAGTTCCTATAAGTTGCATTCGTCCCGTGCGAGGTGTTCGTACCTCCTACGGGGCCGTTTGGGGGCTGGTTTGGGTTTTCACCCTTTAATGGCCTGTTTTTAAGTCTAAGTGTGATTTTTGTAAATTATCATCGTACTCTCAAACCAGGACACCCGGGACTACGCGGTCAGTTCCTACAAGTTGCATTGGTCCCGTGCGAGGTGTCCGTGCCTCCTACGGGGCCGTTTGGGGACTGGTTTGGGTTTTCACCCCTTAACGGCTATTTTTTAAGTCTAAATGTGATTTTTTCAAATTATCGTCATACTTTCAAACCGAGACACCCGGTACTACGCGGTCAGTTCCTACAAGTTACATTGGTCCCGTGCGAGGAGTTCGTGCCTCCTACGGGGTCGTTTGGGGGCTGGTTTGGGTTTTCACCCCTTAACGGCTAGTTTTTAAGTCCAAGTGTGAATTTTGCAAATTATCGTCGTACTCTCAAATCGGGAGGCCTGGGACTACGCGGTCAGTTCCTACAAGTTGCATTGGTCCCGTGCGAGGTGTTCGTGCCTCCTACGGGGCCATTTGGGGGCTGGTTTGGGTTTTCACCCCTTATCGGCAAGTTTTTAAGTCCAAGTGTGATTTTTGCAAATTATCATCGTACTTACAAACCGGGAGATCCGGGACTACGCGGTCAGTTCCTACAAGTTGCATTGGTCCCGTGCGAGGTGTCCGTACCTCCTACGGGGCCGTTTGGGGACTGGTTTGGGTTTTCACCCTTTAACGGCCTGTTTTTAACTCTAAGTGTGATTTTTGAAAATTATCCTCATACTTTCAAATCGGGAGAACCGAGACTACGTGGTAAGATTCTACAAGTTACATCGGTCCCATACGAGGTGTTCGTGCCTCCTACGGGGTCGTTTGGGGGCCGATTTGGGGTTTCACCCTTTAACGGCATGTTTTTAACTCTAAGTGTGATTTTTGCAAATTATCGTCATACTCTCAAACTGGGAGACCCGGGACTATGCGGTCAGTTCCTACAAGTTACATTGGTCTCGTGCGAAGTGTTCGTGCCTCCTACGGGGTAGTTTGGGGTCGATTTGGGTTTTCACCCTTTAACGGCCTGTTTTTAAGTTTACATGTGACTTTTACAAATTATAATCCTATTTACAAACCGGGAGACCCGGGACTACGCGGTCAGTTCCTACAAGTTGCATTGGTCCCGTGCGAGGTGTTCGTACCTCCTACGGGGCCGTTTGGGGGTTGGTTTGGGTTTTCACCCTTAAATGGCTTGTTTTTAAGTCTAAGTGTGATTTTTGCAAATTATCATCGTACTCTCAAACCAGGACACCCGGGACTACGCGGTCAGTTCCTACAAGTTGCATTGGTCCCGTGCGAGGTGTCCGTTCCTCCTACAGGGCCGTTTGGGGACTGGTTTGGGTTTTCACCCCTTAACGGCTAATTTTTAAGTCCAAGTGTGATTTTTACAAATTATCGTCGTACTCTCAAATCGGGAGACCTAGGACTACGCGGTCAAATTCCTACAAGTTGCATTGGTCCCGTGCGAGGTGTTCGTACTACCTACGGGGCCGTTTGGGAACTGGTTTGGGTTTTCACCCTTTAACGGCTTGTTTTTATGTCTAAGTTTGATTTTTGCAAATTATCGTCGTACTCTCAAATCGGGATACCCAGGACTACGCGGTCAGTTCCTACAAGTTGCATTGGTCCCGTGCGAGGTGTTCGTGCCTTCTACGGGGTCGTTTGGGGGTTGGTTTGGGTTTTCACCCCTTAACGGCTAGTTTTTAAGTCTAACTGTGAGTTTTGCAAATTATCGTCATACTCTCAAACCGGGACACCCGGGACTACGCGGTCAGTTCCTAGAAGTTGCATTGGTCCCGTGCGTGGTGTTCGTACCTCCTACGGGGCCGTTTGGGGGCTGGTTTCGGTTTTCACCCTTTAATGGCTTGTTTTTAAGTCTAAGTGTGATTTTTGCAAATTATCATCGTACTTTCAAACCAGGACACCCGGGACTACGCGGTCAGTTCCTACAAGTTGCATTGGTCCCGTGCGAGGTGTCCGTGCCTCCTACAGGGCCGTTTGGGGACTGGTTTGGGTTTTCACCCCTTAACGGCTAATTTTTAAGTCCAAGTGTGATTTTTGCAAATTATCGTCGTACTCTCAAATCGGGAGACCTAGGACTACGCGGTCAAATTCCTACAAGTTGCATTGGTCCCGTGCGAGGTGTTCGTACCACCTACGGGGCCGTTTGGGAACTGGTTTGGGTTTTCACCCTTTAACGGCTTGTTTTTAAGTTTAAGTTTGATTTTTGCAAATTATCGTCGTACTCTCAAATCGGGATACCCAGGACTACGCGGTCAGTTCCTACAAGTTGCATTGGTCCCGTGCGAGGTGTTCGTGCCTTCTACGGGGTCGTTTGGGGGTTGGTTTGGGTTTTCACCCCTTAACGGCTAGTTTTTAAGTCTAACTGTGATTTTTGCAAATTATCGTCATACTCTCAAACCGGGACACCCGGGACTACGCGGTCAGTTCCTAGAAGTTGCATTGGTCCCGTGCGTGGTGTTCGTACCTCCTACGGGGCCGTTTGGGGGCTGGTTTCGGTTTTCACCCTTTAATGGCTTGTTTTTAAGTCTAAGTGTGATTTTTGCAAATTATCGTCATACTCTCAAATAGGGAGACCAGGGACTACGCGGTCTGTTACTACAAGTTGCATTGATCCCGTGCGAGGTGTTCGTACCTCCTACGGGGCCGTTTGGGGGCTGGTTTCGGTTTTCACCCTTTAATGGCTTGTATTTAAGTCTAAGTGTGATTTTTGCAAATTATCGTCATACTCTCAAGCCTGGACACCCGGGAATACGCGGCCAGTTCCTATAAGTTGCATTGGTCCCATGCGAGGTGTTCGTGCCTCCTACGGGGCCGTTTGGGGGCTGATTTGGGTTTTCACGCCTTAACGGCAAGTTTTTAAGTCCAACTGTGATTTTTGCAAATTATCATCGTACTTACAAACCGGGAGACCTGGGAGTACGCGGTCAACTCCTACAAGTTGCATTGGTCCCGTGCGAGGTGTTCGTACCACATACGGGGCCGTTTGGGAACTGGATTGGATTTTCACCCTTTAACGGCTTGTTTTTAAGTCCAAGTGTGATTTTTGCAAATTATCGTCGTACTCTCAAATCGGGAGACCTGGGAGTACGCGGTCAACTCCTACAAGTTGCATTGGTCCCGTGCGAGGTGTTCGTACCACCTACGGGGCCGTTTGGGAACTGGATTGGGTTTTCACCCTTTAACGGCTTGTTTTTAAGTCTAAGTGTGATTTTTGCAAATTATCGTCGTACTCTAAAATCGGGATACCCAGGACTAAGCGGTCAGTTCCTACAAGTTGCATTGGTCCCGTGCGAGGTGTTCGTACCTCCTACGGGGCCGTTTGGGGACTGGTTTGGGTTTTCATCATTTAACGGCCTGTTTTTAACTCTAAGTGTGAATTTTGAAAATTATCCTCATACTTTCAAATCGGGAGACCCGAGACTACGTGATAAGATTCTACAAGTTACATCGGTCCCATACGAGGTGTTCGTGCCTCCTACGGGGTCGTTTGGAGGCCGATTTGGGTTTTCACCCTTTAACGGCATGTTTTTAACTCTAAGTGTGATTTTTGCAAATTATCGACATACTCTCAAACTGGGAGACCCGGGACTATGCGGTCAGTACCTACAAGTTACATTGGTCCCGTGCGAAGTGTTCGTGCCTCCTACGGGGTCGTTTGTGGTCGATTTGGGTTTTCACCCTTTAACGGCCTGTTTTTAAGTTTACATGTGATTTTTACAAATTATCATCCTATTTACAAACCGGGAGACCCGGGACTACGCGGTCAGTTCCTACAAGTTGCATTGGTCCCGTGCGATGTGTTCGTGCCTCCTACGGGGTCGTTTGGGGGCTGGTTTGGGTTTTCACCCTTAAATGGCCTGTTTTTAAGTCTAAGTGTGATTTTTGCAAATTATCGTCGTACTCTAAAATCGGGATACCCAGGACTAAGCGGTCAGTTCCTACAAGTTGCATTGGTCCCGTGCGAGGTGTTCGTACCTCCTACGGGGCCGTTTGGGGACTGGTTTGGGTTTTCATCATTTAACGGCCTGTTTTTAACTCTAAGTGTGATTTTTGAAAATTATCCTCATACTTTCAAATCGGGAGACCCGAGACTACGTGATAAGATTCTACAAGTTACATCGGTCCCATACGAGGTGTTCGTGCCTCCTACGGGGTCGTTTGGAGGCCGATTTGGGTTTTCACCCTTTAACGGCATGTTTTTAACTCTAAGTGTGATTTTTGCAAATTATCGACATACTCTCAAACTGGGAGACCCGGGACTATGCGGTCAGTACCTACAAGTTACATTGGTCCCGTGCGAAGTGTTCGTGCCTCCTACGGGGTCGTTTGTGGTCGATTTGGGTTTTCACCCTTTAACGGCCTGTTTTTAAGTTTACATGTGATTTTTACAAATTATCATCCTATTTACAAACCGGGAGACCCGGGACTACGCGGTCAGTTCCTACAAGTTGCATTGGTCCCGTGCGATGTGTTCGTGCCTCCTACGGGGTCGTTTGGGGGCTGGTTTGGGTTTTCACCCCTTAACGGCTAGTTTTTAAGTCCAAGTGTGATTTTTGCAAATTATCGTCGTACTCTCAAATCGGGAGACCTGGGACTACGCGGTCAATTCCTACAAGTTGCATGGGGCCGTGCGAGGTGTTCGTACCTCCTACGGGTCCGTTTGGGGACATGTTTGGGTTTTCACCCTTTAACGGCAAGTTTTTAAGTCCAAGTGTGATTTTTGCAAATTATCATCGTACTTTCAAACCGGGACTACGCGGTCATTTCCTACAAGTTGCATTGGTCCTGTGCGAGGTGTTCGTACCTCCTACGGGGCCGTTTGGGGACTGGTTTGGGTTTTCATCCTTTAACGGTCTGTTTTTAACTCTAAGTGTGATTTTTGAAAATTATCCTCATACTTTCAAATCGGGAGACCCGAGACTACGTGGTAAGATTCTACAAGTTACATCGGTCCCATACGAGGTGTTCGTGCCTCCTACGGGGTCGTTTGGGGGCCGATTTGGGTTTTCACCCTTTAACGGCATGTTTTTAACTCTAAGTGTGATTTTTGCAAATTATCGTCATACTCTCAAACTGGGAGACCCGGGACTATGCGGTCAGTTCCTACAAGTTACATTGGTCCCGTGCAAAGTGTTCGTGCCTCCTACGGGGTCGTTTGGGGTCGATTTGGGTTTTCACCCTTTAACGGCCTGTTTTTAAGTTTACATGTGATTTTTACAAATTATCATCCTATTTACAAACCGGGAGACCCGGGACTACGCGGTCAGTTCCTACAAGTTGCATTGGTCCCGTGCGAGGTGTTCGTACCTCCTACGAGGCCGTTTGGGGGCTGGTTTGGGTTTTCACCCTTTAATGGCCATTTTTTTAAGTCTAAGTGTGATTTTTGCAAATTATCATCGTACTCTCAAACCAGGACACCCGGGACTACGCGGTCAGTTCCTACAAGTTGCATTGGTCCCGTGCGAGGTGTCCGTGCCTCCTACGGGTCCGTTTGGGGACTGGTATGGGTTTTCACCCCTTAACGGCTATTTTTTAAGTCTAAATGTGATTTTACAAATTATCGTCATACTTTCAAACCGGGACACCCGGTACTACGCGGTCAGTTCCTACAAGTTGCATTGGTCCCGTGCGAGGAGTTCGTGCCTCCTACGGGGTCGTTTGGGGGCTGGTTTGAGTTTTCACCCCTTAACGGCTAGTTTTTAAGTCCAAGTATGATTTTTGCAAATTATCGTCGTACTCTCAAATCGGGAGACCTAGGACTACGCAGTCAATTCCTACAAGTTGCATGGGGCCGTGCGAGGTGTCCGTGCCTCCTACAGGGCCGTTTGGGGACTGGTTTGGGTTTTCACCCCTTAACGGCTAGTTTTTAAGTCTAAATGTGATTTTTTCAAATTATCGTCATACATTCAAACCGGGACACCAGGTACTACGCGGTCAGTTCCTACAAGTTGCATTGGTCCCGTGCGAGGTGTTCGTACCTCCTACGGGGCCGTTTGCGGACTGGTTTGGGTTTTCACCCTTTAACGGCCTGTTTTTAATTCTAAGTGTGATTTTTGAAAATTATCCTCATACTTCCAAATCGGGAGACCCGAGACTACGTGGTAAGATTCTACAAGTTACATCGGTCCCATACGAGGTGTTCGTGCCTCCTACGGGGTCGTTTGGGGGCCGATTTGGGTTTTCACCCTTTAACGGCATGTTTTTAACTCTAAGTGTGATTTTTTCAAATTATCGTCATACTCTCAAACTGGGAGACCCGGGACTATGCGGTCAATTCCTACAAGTTACATTGGTCCCGTGCGAAGTGTTCGTGCCTCCTACGGGGTCTTTTGGGGTCGATTTGGGTTTTCACCCTTTAACGGCCTGTTTTTAAGTTTACATGTGACTTTTACAAATTATAGTCCTATTTTCAAACCGGGAGACCCGGGACTACGCGGTCAGTTCCTACAAGTTGCATTGGTCCCGTGCGAGGTGTTCGTACCTCCTACGGGGCCGTTTGGGGGCTGGTTTGGGTTTTCACCATTTAATGGCCTGTTTTTAAGTCTAAGTGTGATTTTTGCAAATTATCATCGTACTCTCAAACCAGGACACCCGGGACTACGCGGTCAGTTCCTACAAGTTGCATTGGTCCCGTGCGAGGTGTCCGTGCCTCCTACGGGGCCGTTTGGGGACTGGTTTGGGTTTTCACCCCTTAACGACTATTTTTTAAGTCTAAATGTGATTTTTTCAAATTATCGTCACACTTTCAAACCGGGACACCCGGTACTACGCGGTCAGTTCCTACAAGTTGCATTGGTCCCGTGCGATGTGTTCGTGCCTCCTACGGGGTCGTTTGGGGGCTGGTTTGGGTTTTCACCCCTTAACGGCTAGTTTTTAAGTCCAAGTGTGATTTTTGCAAATTATCGTCGTACTCTCAAATCGGGAGACCTGGGACTACGCGGTCAATTCCTACAAGTTGCATGGGGCCGTGCGAGGTGTTCGTACCTCCTACGGGGCCGTTTGGGGACAGGTTTGGGTTTTCACCCTTTAACGGCAAGTTTTTAAGTCCAAGTGTGATTTTTGCAAATTATCACCGTACTTTCAAACCGGGAGATCCGGGACTACGCGGTCATTTCCTACAAGTTGCATTGGTCCCATGCGAGGTGTTCGTACCTCCTACGGGGCCGTTTGGGCACTGGTTTGGGTTTTCATCCTTTAACGGCCTGTTGTTTACTCTAAGTGTGATTTTTGAAAATTATCCTCATACTTTCAAATCGGGAGACCCGAGACTACGTGGTAAGATTCTACAAGTTACATCGGTCCCATACGAGGTGTTCGTGCCTCCTACGGGGTCGTTTGAGGGCCGATTTGGGTTTTCACCCTTTAACGGCATGTTTTTAACTCTAAGTGTGATTTTTGCAAATTATCGTCATACTCTCAAACTGGGAGACCCGGGACTATGCGGTCAGTTCCTACAAGTTACATTGGTCCCGTGCAAAGTGTTCGTGCCTCCTACGGGGTCGTTTGGGGTCGATTTGGGTTTTCACCCTTTAACGGCCTGTTTTTAAGTTTACATGTGACTTTTACAAATTATAGTCCTATTTTCAAACCGGGAGACCCGGGACAACGCGGTCAGTTCCTACAAGTTGCATTGGTCCCGTGCGAGGTGTTCGTACCTCCTACGGGGCCGTTTGGGGGCTGGTTTGGGTTTTCACCGTTTAATGGCCTGTTTTTAAGTCTAAGTGTGATTTTTGCAAATTATCATCGTACTCTCAAACCAGGACACCCGGGACTACGCGATCAATTCCTACAAGTTGCATTGGTCCCGTGCGAGGTGTCCGTGCCTCCTACGGGGCCGTTTGGGGACTGGTTTGGGTTTTCACCCCTTAACGGCTATTTTTTAAGTCTAAATGTGATTTTTTCAAATTATCGTCACACTTTCAAACCGGGACACCCGGTACTACGCGGTCAGTTCCTAAAAGTTGCATTGGTCCCGTGCGAGGTGTTCGTGCCTCCTACGGGGTCGTTTGGGGGCTGGTTTGGGTTTTCACCCCTTAACGGCTAGTTTTTAAGTCCAAGTGTGATTTTTGCAAATTATCGTCGTACTCTCAAATCGGGAGACTTGGGGCTACGCGGTCAATTCCTACAAGTTGCATGGGGCTGTTCGAGGTGTTCGTACCTCCTACGGGGCCGTTTGGGGACAGGTTTGGGTTTTCACCATTTAATGGCAAGTTTTTAAGTCTAAGTGTGATTTTTACAAATTATCGTCGTACTCTCAAACCAGGACACCCGGGACTACGCGGTCCGTTCCTACAAGTTGCATTGGTCCCGTGCGAGGTGTCCGTGCCTCCTACGGGGCCGTTTGGGGACTGGTTTGGGTTTTCACCGTTTAATGGCCTGTTTTTAAGTCTAAGTGTGATTTTTGCAAATTATCATCGTACTCTCAAACCAGGACACCCGGGACTACGCGGTCAGTTCCTACAAGTTGCATTGGTCCCGTGCGAGGTGTCCGTGCCTCCTACGGGGCTGTTTGGGGACTGGTTTGGGTTTTCATCCGTTAACGACTAGTTTTTAAGTCTAAGTGTGATTTTTGCAAATTATCGTCATACTCTCAAATCGGGAGACCGGGGACTACGCGGTCAGTTCCTACAAGTTGCATTGGTTCCGTGCGAGGTGTTCGTACCTCCTACGGGGCCGTTTGGGGGCTGGTTTGGGATTTCACCCTTTAACGGCTTGTTTTTAAGTTTAAGTGTGATTTTTGCAAATTATCGTCATACTCTCAAACCGGGACACCCGGGAGTACGCGGTCAGTTCCTAGAAGTTGCATTGGTCCCGTGCGAGGTGTTCGTGCCTCCTACGGGGTCGTTTGGGGGCTAGTTTGGGTTTTCACCCTTTAACGGCTAGTTTTTAAGTCTAAGTGTGATTTTTGCAAATTATCGTCATACTCTCAAATCGGGAGATCCGGGACTACGCGGTAAGTTCCTACAAGTTGCATTGGTCCTGTGCGAGGTGTTCGTGCCTCCTACGGGGCCGTTTGGGGGCTGGTTTGGGTTTTCACCACTTAACAGCTAGTTTTTAAGTCTAAGTGTGATTTTTGCAAATTATCGTCGTACTCTCAAACCAGGAGACCCGGAACTATGCGGTCTGTTCCTACAAGTTGCATTGGTCCCGTGCGAGGTGTTCGTGCCTCCTATGGGGTCGTTTGGGCGCTCGTTTGGGTTTTCACCCTTAACGGCTTGTTTTTAAGTCTAAGTGTGATTTTTGCAAATTATCGTCGTACTCTCAAACCAGGAGACCCGGGACTACGCGGTCTGTTCCTACAAGTTGCATTGGTCCCGTGCGAGGTGTTCGTGCCTCCTACGGGGCCGTTTGGGGACAGGTTTGGGTTTTCACCCTTTAACGGCTTGTTTTTAAGTCTAAGTGTGATTTTTGCAAATTATCATCGTACTCTCAAATCGGGATACCCGGGACTACGCGGTCAGTTCCTACAAGTTGCATTGGTGCCGTGCGAGGTGTTCGTGCCTCCTACGGGGTCGTTTGGGGGCAGGTTTGGGTTTTCACCCTTTAACGGCTTGTTTTTAAGTCTAAGTGTGATATTTGCAAATTATCGTCGTACTCTCAAATCGGGATACCCAGGACTACGCGGTTATTTCCTACAAGTTGCATTGGTCCCGTGCGAGGTGTTCGTGCCTCCTACGGGGCCGTTTGGGGGCTGGTTTGGGTTTTCACCCCTTAACGGCTAGTTTTTAAATCTAAGTGTGATTTTTGCAAATTATCGTCGTACTCTCAAACCGGGAGACCCGGGACTACGCGGTCAGTTCCTACAAGTTGCATTGGTCCCGTGCGAGGTGTTCGTGCCTCCTACGGGGTCGTTTGGGGGCTGGTTTGTGTTTTCACCCCTTAACGGCTAGTTTTTAAGTCTAAGTGTGATTTTTGCAAATTATCGTCATACTCTCAAACCAGAAGACCCAGGACTACGCGGACAGTTCCTACAAGTTGCATTGGTCCCGTGCGAGGTGTTCGTGCCTCCTACGGGGCCGTTTGGGGACAGGTTTGGGTTTTCACCCTTTAACGGCTTGTTTTTAAGTCTAAGTGTGATTTTTGCAAATTATCGTCGTACTCTCAAATCGGGATACCCAGGACTACGCGGTCAGTTCCTACAAGTTGCATTGGTCCCGTGCGAAGTTTTCGTGCCTCCTACGGGGTCGTTTGTTGGCTGGTTTGGGTTTTCACCCCTTAACGGCTAGTTTTTAAGTCTAACTGTGATTTTTGCAAATTATCGTCATACTCTCAAATCGGGAGATCCGGTACTACGCGGTCAGTTACTACAAGTTGCATTGGTCCCGTGCGAGGTGTTCGTGCCTCCTACTGGCTCGTTTGGGGGCTGGTTTGGGTTTTCACCCCTTAACGACTAGTTTTTAAGTCTAATTGTGATTTTTGCAAATTATCGTCATACTCTCAAATCGGGATACCAGGGACTACGCGGTCAGTTACTACAAGTTGCATTGGTCCCGTGCGAGGTGTTAGTACCTCCTACGGGGTCGTTTGTGGGCTGGTTTGGGTTTTCATCCCTTAACGACTAGTTTTTAAGTCTAAGTGTGATTTTTGCAAATTATCGTCATACTCTCAAATCGGGAGACCGGGGACTACGCGGTCAGTTCTTACAAGTTGCATTGGTTTCGTGCGAGGTGTTCGTACCTCCTACGGGGCCGTTTGGGGGCTGGTTTGGGATTTCACCCTTTAACGGCTTGTTTTTAAGTTTAAGTGTGATTTTTGCAAATTATCGTCATACTCTCAAACCGGGACACCCGGGAGTACGCGGTCAGTTCCTAGAAGTTGCATTGGTCCCGTGCGAGGTGTTCGTGCCTCCTACGGGGTCGTTTGGGGGCTGGTTTGGGTTTTCACCCTTTAACGGCTAGTTTTTAAGTCTAAGTGTGATTTTTGCAAATTATCGTCATACTCTCAAATCGGGAGATCCGGGACTACGCGGTAAGTTCCTACAAGTTGCATTGGTCTTGTGCGAGGTGTTCGTGCCTCCTACGGGGCCGTTTGGGGGCTGGTTTGGGTTTTCACCACTTAACAGCTAGTTTTTAAGTCTAAGTGTGATTTTTGCAAATTATCGTCGTACTCTCAAACCAGGAGACCCGGGACTATGCGGTCTGTTCCTACAAGTTGCATTGGTCCCGTGCGAGGTGTTCGTGCCTCCTATGGGGTCGTTTGGGCGCTCGTTTGGGTTTTCACCCCTTAACGGCTTGTTTTAAAGTCTAAGTGTGATTTTTGCAAATTATCGTCGTACTCTCAAACCAGGAGACCCGGGACTACGCGGTCTGTTCCTAAAAGTTGCATTGGTCCCGTGCGAGGTGTTCGTGCCTCCTACGGGGCCGTTTGGGGACAGGTTTGGTTTTTCACCCTTTTACGGCTTGTTTTTAAGTCTAAGTGTGATTTTTGCAAATTATCATCGTACTCTCAAATCGGGATACCCGGGACTACGCGGTCAGTTCCTACAAGTTGCATTGGTCCCGTGCGAGGTGTTCGTGCCTCCTACGGGGTCGTTTGGGGCAGGTTTGGGTTTTCACCCTTTAACGGCTTGTTTTTAAGTCTAAGTGTGATATTTTCAAATTATCGTCGTACTCTCAAATCGGGATACCCAGGACTACGCGGTTAGTTCCTACAAGTTGCATTGGCCCCGTGCGAGGTGTTCGTGCCTCCTACGGGGCCGTTTGGGTTTTCACCCCTTAACGGCTAGTTTTTAAGTCTAAGTGTGATTTTTGCAAATTATCGTCATACTCTCAAACCGGAAGACCCAGGACTAGGCGGACAGTTCCTACAAGTTGCATTGGTCCCGTGCGAGGTGTTCGTGCCTCCTACGGGGCCGTTTGGGGACAGGTTTGGGTTTTCACCCTTTAACGGCTTGTTTTTAAGTCTAAGTGTGATTTTTGCAAATTATCGTCGTACTCTCAAATCGGGATACCCAGGACTACGCGGTCAGTTCCTACAAGTTGCATTGGTCCCGTGCGAGGTGTTCGTGCCTCCTACGGGGTCGTTTGTGGGCTGGTTTGGGTTTTCACCCCTTAACGGCTAGTTTTTAAGTCTAACTGTGATTTTTGCAAATTATCGTCATACTCTCAAATCGGGAGATCCGGTACTACGCGGTCAGTTACTACAAGTTGCATTGGTCCCGTGCGAGGTGTTCGTGCCTCCTACTGGCTCGTTTGGGGGCTGGTTTGGGTTTTCACCCCTTAACGGCTAGTTTTTAAGTCTAATTGTGATTTTTGCAAATTATCGTCATACTCTCAAATCGGGAGACCAGGGACTACGCGGTCAGTTACTACAAGTTGCATTGGTCCCGTGCGAGGTGTTAGTACCTCCTACGGGGTTTGGGGGCTGGTTTCGATTTTCACCCTTTAATGGCTTGTTTTTAAGTCTGAGTGTGATTTTGGCAAATTATCGTCATACTCTCAAGCCGGGACACCCGAGACTACGCGTTCAGTTCCTATAAGTTGCATTGGTCCCGTGCGAGGTGTTCGTGCCTCCAACGGGGTCGTTTGGGGGCTGGTTTGGGTTTTCACCCTTTAACAGCTTGTTTTTAAGTCTAAGTGTGATTTTTGCAAATTATCGTCATAATCTCAAACCAGGACACCCGAGACTACGCGGTCAGTTCCTACAAGTTGCATTGGTCCCGTGCGAGGTGTTCGTGCCTCCTACGGGGTCGTTTGGGGGTTGGTTTGGGTTTTCACCCTTTAATGGTCTGTTTTTAAGTCTAAGTGTGATTTTTGCAAATTATTATCGTACTCTCAAACCAGGACACCCGGGACTACGCGATCAGTTCCTAAGAGTTGCATTGGTCCCGTGCGAGGTGTTCGTGCCTCCTATAGGGCCGTGTGGGGGCTGGTTTGGGTTTTCACCCATTGACGGTTAGTTTTTACGTCCAAGTGTGATTTTTGCAAATTATCGTCGTACTCTCATATCGGGATACCCAGGACTACGCGGTCAGTTCCAACAAGTTGCATTGGTCCCGTGCGAGGTGTTCGTGCCTTCTACGGGGTCGTTTGGGGGCTGGTTTTGGTTTTCACCACTTAACGGCTAGTTTTTAAGTCTAACTGTGATTTTTGCAAATTATCGTCATACTCTCAAATCGGGAGATCCGGTACTACGCGATGAGTTCCTACAAGTTGCATTGGTCCCGTGCGAGGTGTTCGTAGGCTGGGTCGTTTGGGGGCTGGTTTGGGTTTTCACCCCTGAACGGCTAGTTTTTAAGTCTAAGTGTGATTTTTGCAAATTATCGTCGTACTCTCAAACCAGGAGACCCGGGACTATGCGGTCTGTTCCTACAAGTTGCATTGGTCCCGTGCGAGGTGTTCGTGCCTCCTATGGGGTCGTTTGGGCGCTCGTTTGGGTTTTCACCCCTTAACGGCTTGTTTTTAAGTCTAAGTGTGATTTTTGCAAATTATCGTCGTACTCTCAAACCAGGAGACCCGGGACTACGCGGTCTGTTCCTACAAGTTGCATTGGTACCGTGCGAGGTGTTCGTGCCTCCTACGGGGCCGTTTGGGGACAGGTTTGGGTTTTCACCCTTTAATGGCTTGTTTTTAAGTCTAAGTGTGATTTTTGCAAATTATCATCGTACTCTCAAATCGGGATACCCGGGACTACGCGGTCAGTTCCTACAAGTTGCATTGGTCCCGTGCGAGGTGTTCGTGCCTCCTACGGGGTCGTTTGGGGGCTGGTTTGGGTTTTCACCCTTTAACAGCTTGTTTTTAAGTCTAAGTGTGATTTTTGCAAATTATCGTCGTACTCTCAAACCAGGACACCCGGGACTACGCGGTCAGTTCCTAAGAGTTGCATTGGTCCCGTGCGAGGTGTTCGTGCCTCCTACAGGGCCGTGTGGGGGCTGGTTTGGGTTTTCACCCATTAACGGTTAGTTTTTACGTCCAAGTGTGATTTTTGCAAATTATCATCGTACTCTCAAATCGGGAGACCCGAGACTACGCGGTCAGTTCCTACAAGTTGCATTGGTCCCGTGCGAGGTGTTCGTACCTCCTACGGGGCCGTTTGGGGACTGGTTTTGGTTTTCACCCTTTAACGGCTTATTTTTAAGTCTAAATGTGATTTTTGCAAATTATCGTCGTACTCTCAAATCGGGATACCCGGGACTACGCGGTCAGTTCATACAAGTTGCATTGGTCCCGTTCGAGGTTTTCGTGCCTCCTACGGGGTCGTTTGGGGGCTGGTTTGGGTTTTCACCCCTGAACGGCTAGTTTTTAAGTCTAAGTGTGATTTTTGCAAATTATCGTCATACTCTCAAATCGGGAGACCGGGGACTACGCGGTCAGTTCCTACAAGTTGCATTGGTTCCGTGCGAGGTGTTCGTACCTCCTACGGGGCCGTTTGGGTGCTGGTTTGGGATTTCACCCTTTAACGGCTTGTTTTTAAGTTTAAGTGTGATTTTTGCAAATTATCGTCATACTCTCAAACCGGGACACCCGGGACTACGCGGTCAGTTCTTAGAAGTTGCATTGGTCCCGTGCGAGGTGTTCGTGCCTCCTACGGGGTCGTTTGGGGGCTGGTTTGGGTTTTCACCCTTTAACGGCTAGTTTTTAAGTCTAAGTGTCATATTTGCAAATTATCGTCATACTCTCAAATCGGGAGATCCGGGACTACGCGGTCAGTTCCTACAAGTTGCATTGGTCCAGTGCGAGGTGTTCGTGCCTCCTAAGGGGCCGTTTGGGGGCTGGTTTGGGTTTTCACCCCTTAACAGCTAGTTTTTAAGTCTAAGTGTGATTTTTGCAAATTATCGTCGTACTCTCAAACCAGGTGACCCGGGACTATGCGGTCTGTTCCTACAAGTTGCATTGGTCCCGTGCGAGGTGTTCGTGCCTCCTACGGGGTCGTTTGGGCGCTCGTTTGGGTTTTCACCCCTTAACGGATAGTTTTTAAGTCTAAGTGTGATTTTTGCATATTATCGTCGTACTCTCAAACCAGGAGACCCGGGACTACGCGGTCAGTTCCTACAAGTTGCTTTGGTCCCGTGCGAGGTGTTCGTGCCTCCTACGGGGTCGTTTGGGGGCTGGTTTGGGTTTTCACCGCTTAACGACTACTTTTTAAGTCTAAGTGTGATTTTTGCAAATTATCGTCGTACTCTCAAATCGGGATACCCAGGACTACGCGGTCAGTTCCTACAAGTTGCATTGGTCCCGTGCGAGGTGTTCGTGCCTCCTACGGGGTCGTTTGTTGGCTGGTTTGGGTTTTCACCCCTTAACGGCTAGTTTTTAAGTCTAACTGTGATTTTTGCAAATTATCGTCATACTCTCAAATCGGGAGATCCGGTACTACGCGGTCAGTTACTACAAGTTGCATTGGTCCCGTGCGAGGTGTTCGTGCCTCCTACTGGCTCGTTTGGGGGCTGGTTTGGGTTTTCACCCCTTAACGGCTAGTTTTTAAGTCTAATTGTGATTTTTGCAAATTATCGTCATACTCTCAAATCGGGATACCAGGGACTACGCGGTCAGTTACTACAAGTTGCATTGGTCCCGTGCGAGGTGTTAGTACCTCCTACGGGGTCGTTTGTGGGCTGGTTTGGGTTTTCATCCCTTAACGACTAGTTTTTAAGTCTAAGTGTGATTTTTGCAAATTATCGTCATACTCTCAAATCGGGAGACCGGGGACTACGCGGTCAGTTCTTACAAGTTGCATTGGTTTCGTGCGAGGTGTTCGTACCTCCTACGGGGCCGTTTGGGGGCTGGTTTGGGATTTCACCCTTTAACGGCTTGTTTTTAAGTTTAAGTGTGATTTTTGCAAATTATCGTCATACTCTCAAACCGGGACACCCGGGAGTACGCGGTCAGTTCCTAGAAGTTGCATTGGTCCCGTGCGAGGTGTTCGTGCCTCCTACGGGGTCGTTTGGGGGCTGGTTTGGGTTTTCACCCTTTAACGGCTAGTTTTTAAGTCTAAGTGTGATTTTTGCAAATTATCGTCATACTCTCAAATCGGGAGATCCGGGACTACGCGGTAAGTTCCTACAAGTTGCATTGGTCCTGTGCGAGGTGTTCGTGCCTCCTACGGGGCCGTTTGGGGGCTGGTTTGGGTTTTCACCACTTAACAGCTAGTTTTTAAGTCTAAGTGTGATTTTTGCAAATTATCGTCGTACTCTCAAACCAGGAGACCCGGAACTATGCGGTCTGTTCCTACAAGTTGCATTGGTCCCGTGCGAGGTGTTCGTGCCTCCTATGGGGTCGTTTGGGCGCTCGTTTGGGTTTTCACCCTTAACGGCTTGTTTTTAAGTCTAAGTGTGATTTTTGCAAATTATCGTCGTACTCTCAAACCAGGAGACCCGGGACTACGCGGTCTGTTCCTACAAGTTTCATTGGTCCCGTGCGAGGTGTTCGTGCCTCCTACGGGGCCGTTTGGGGACAGGTTTGGGTTTTCACCCTTTAACGGCTTGTTTTTAAGTCTAAGTGTGATTTTTGCAAATTATCATCGTACTCTCAAATCGGGATACCCGGGACTACGCGGTCAGTTACTACAAGTTGCATTGGTCCCGTGCGAGGTGTTAGTACCTCCTACGGGGTTTGGGGGCTGGTTTCGGTTTTCACCCTTTAATGGCTTGTTTTTAAGTCTGAGTGTGATTTTGGCAAATTATCGTCATACTCTCAAGCCGGGACACCCGAGACTACGCGTTCAGTTCCTATAAGTTGCATTGGTCCCGTGCGAGGTGTTCGTGCCTCCAACGGGGTCGTTTGGGGGCTGGTTTGGGTTTTCACCCTTTAACAGCTTGTTTTTAAGTCTAAGTGTGATTTTTGCAAATTATCGTCATAATCTCAAACCAGGACACCCGAGACTACGCGGTCAGTTCCTACAAGTTGCATTGGTCCCGTGCGAGGTGTTCGTGCCTCCTACGGGGACGTTTGGGGGTTGGTTTGGGTTTTCACCCTTTAATGGTCTGTTTTTAAGTCTAAGTGTGATTTTTGCAAATTATTATCGTACTCTCAAACCAGGACACCCAGGACTACGCGGTCAGTTCCTAAGAGTTGCCTTGGTCCCGTGCGAGGTGTTCGTGCCTCCTATAGGGCCGTGTGGGGGCTGGTTTGGGTTTTCACCCATTGACGGTTAGTTTTTACGTCCAAGTGTGATTTTTGCAAATTATCGTCGTACTCTCATATCGGGATACCCAGGACTACGCGGTCAGTTCCAACAAGTTGCATTGGTCCCGTGCGAGGTGTTCGTGCCTTCTACGGGGTCGTTTGGGGGCTGGTTTTGGTTTTCACCACTTAACGGCTAGTTTTTAAGTCTAACTGTGATTTTTGCAAATTATCGTCATACTCTCAAATCGGGAGATCCGGTACTACGCGATGAGTTCCTACAAGTTGCATTGGTCCCGTGCGAGGTGTTCGTAGGCTGGGTCGTTTGGGGGCTGGTTTGGGTTTTCACCCCTGAACGGCTAGTTTTTAAGTCTAAGTGTGATTTTTGCAAATTATCGTCGTACTCTCAAACCAGGAGACCCGGGACTATGCGGTCTGTTCCTACAAGTTGCATTGGTCCCGTGCGAGGTGTTCGTGCCTCCTATGGGGTCGTTTGGGCGCTCGTTTGGGTTTTCACCCCTTAACGGCTTGTTTTTAAGTCTAAGTGTGATTTTTGCAAATTATCGTCGTACTCTCAAACCAGGAGACCCGGGACTACGCGGTCTGTTCCTACAAGTTGCATTGGTACCGTGCGAGGTGTTCGTGCCTCCTACGGGGCCGTTTGGGGACAGGTTTGGGTTTTCACCCTTTAACGGCTTGTTTTTAAGTCTAAGTGTGATTTTTGCAAATTATCATCGTACTCTCAAATCGGGATACCCGGGACTACGCGGTCAGTTCCTACAAGTTGCATTGGTCCCGTGCGAGGTGTTCGTGCCTCCTACGGGGTCGTTTGGGGGCTGGTTTGGGTTTTCACCCTTTAACAGCTTGTTTTTAAGTCTAAGTGTGATTTTTGCAAATTATCGTCGTACTCTCAAACCAGGATACCCGGGACTACGCGGTCAGTTCCTAAGAGTTGCATTGGTCCCGTGCGAGGTGTTCGTGCCTCCTACAGGGCCGTGTGGGGGCTGGTTTGGGTTTTCACCCATTAACGGTTAGTTTTTACGTCCAAGTGTGATTTTTGCAAATTATCATCGTACTCTAAAATCGGGAGACCCGAGACTACGCGGTCAGTTCCTACAAGTTGCATTGGTCCCGTGCGAGGTGTTCGTACCTCCTACGGGGCCGTTTGGGGACTGGCTTTGGTTTTCACCCTTTAACGGCTTATTTTTAAGTCTAAGTGTGATTTTTGCAAATTATCGTCGTACTCTCAAATCGGGATACCCGGGACTACGCGGTCAGTTCATACAAGTTGCATTGGTCCCGTTCGAGGTTTTCGTGCCTCCTACGGGGTCGTTTGGGGGCTGGTTTGGGTTTTCACCCCTGAACGGCTAGTTTTTAAGTCTAAGTGTGATTTTTGCAAATTATCGTCATACTCTCAAATCGGGAGACCGGGGACTACGCGGTCAGTTCCTACAAGTTGCATTGGTTCCGTGCGAGGTGTTCGTACCTCCTACGGGGCCGTTTGGGTGCTGGTTTGGGATTTCACCCTTTAACGGCTTGTTTTTAAGTTTAAGTGTGACTTTTGCAAATTATCGTCATACTCTCAAACCGGGACACCCGGGACTACGCGGTCAGTTCTTAGAAGTTGCATTGGTCCCGTGCGAGGTGTTCGTGCCTCCTACGGGGTCGTTTGGGGGCTGGTTTGGGTTTTCACCCTTTAACGGCTAGTTTTTAAGTCTAAGTGTCATATTTGCAAATTATCGTCATACTCTCAAATCGGGAGATCCGGGACTACGCGGTCAGTTCCTACAAGTTGCATTGGTCCAGTGCGAGGTGTTCGTGCCTCCTAAGGGGCCGTTTGGGGGCTGGTTTGGGTTTTCACCCCTTAACAGCTAGTTTTTAAGTCTAAGTGTGATTTTTGCAAATTATCGTCGTACTCTCAAACCAGGTGACCCGGGACTATGCGGTTTGTTCCTACAAGTTGCATTGGTCCCGTGCGAGGTGTTCGTGCCTCCTACGGGGTCGTTTGGGCGCTCGTTTGGGTTTTCACCCCTTAACGGCTACTTTTTAAGTCTAAGTGTGATTTTTGCATATTATCGTCGTACTCTCAAACCAGGAGACCCGGGACTTCGCGGTCAGTTCCTACAAATTGCTTTGGTCCCGTGCGAGGTGTTCGTGCCTCCTACGGGGTCGTTTGGGGGCTGGTTTGGGTTTTCACCCCTTAACGACTAGTTTTTAAGTCTAAGTGTGATTTTTGCAAATTATCGTCATACTCTCAAATCGGGAGATCCGATACTACGCGGTCAGTTCCTACAAGTTGCATTGGTCCCGTGCGAGTTGTTCGTGCCTCCTACGGGGTCGTTTGGGGCTGGTTAGGGTTTTCACCCCTTAACGGCTAGTTTTCAAGCCTAATCTACGTATTTTGAAATTATCATCATATTCTCAAACTGGAAGACCCGGGACTGCGGGGTCAGTTCAGACGAGTTACATTGGTCTCGTGGGAGGTGTTCGTGCCTCTTACGGGGCCTTTGGGGAATGGTTTGGGGTTTTACCCTCAAACGGCTTATTTTGAAGCCTAATCTATGTATTTTGAAATTATCGTCATATTCTCAAACCGAGAGACCCGGAACTACATGGTCAGTTCGTACGAGTTACATTAGTCCCGTGCGAGGTGTCCGTGCCTCTTTACGGGACGGTTTGGGGGCTGGTTTGGGTTTTCACCCACAAACGGCTTGTTTTCAAGCCGAATCTACGTATTTTGAAATTATCGTCATATTCTCAAACTGGAAGACTCGGGACTACATAGTCAGTTCGTACGAGTTACATTGGTCTCGTACGAGATGTTCATGCCTCTTACGGGGCCGTTTGGGAGCTGGTTTGAGTTTTCACCCTCAAACGGCTTGTTTTCAAGCCTAATCTACGTATTTTGAAATTATCGTCATATACGATGTCAGTTCATACAAGTTACATTGGAGCGAGAATAGTTACAATGCACAAATCAAATTAAGGTTTCAAAAATCATTTAAAAAACAGTAAATAACTAAATGAATTCATTCAATGTTTGTAGATGATGCGTTCAAGTTGAAGCCGATGATGTTTAGACGAATATGTCATGTATGTCAACATAAAATGAACAACTAAGAGAGATTTCTATTAGAACATGATGAATTAGAATTATTAGGATATAATTTTTGAAACATTCATACGCTTTGGAATTAATGGACATAATTTGTGGTCCAAATTTTAGTGTTTCCAAATTAGTCTTATGGTTCTCAAAAAGTGAACACCAAAATCTATTTTGCCTAGGCAAAATAAATTTGGTCCTGATTTATTTTCAACACTCCCTACTTGCTCAAAACCCAAACACACGCACCCGTTCCCCACCTGCTCACACTCCCTACTTGCATGGTGCCGTGCGAGGTGTTCGTACCACCTACGGGGCCGTTTGGGGACTGGTTTAGGTTTTCACCCCTTAACGGCTAGTTTTTAAGTCTAAATGTGATTTTTTCATATTATCGTCATACTTTCAAACCGGGAGACCCGGAACTACGCGGTCAGTTCCTACAAGTTGCATTGGTCCCGTGCGAGGTGTTCGTGCCTCCTAAGGGGTCGTTTGGGGGCTGGTTTGGGTTTTCACCCTTTAATGGCCTGTTTTTAAGTCTAAGTGTGATTTTTGCAAATTATCATCGTACTCTCAAACCAGGACACCCGGGACTACGCGGTCAGTTCCTACAAGTTGCATTGGTCCCGTGCGAGGTGTCCGTGCCTCCTACGGGGCCGTGTGGGGACTGGTTTGGGTTTTCACCCCTTAACGGCTATTTTTTATGTCAAAATGTGATTTTTTCAAATTATCGTCATACTTTCAAACCGGGACACCCGGTACTACGCGGTCAGTTCCTACAAGTTGCATTGGTCCCGTGCGAGGAGTTCGTGCCTCCTACGGGGTCGTTTGGGGGCTGGTTTGGGTTTTCACCCCTTAACGGCTAGTTTTTAAGTCCAAGTGTGATTTTTGCAAATTATCGTCGTACTCTCAAATCGGGAGACCTGCGACTACGCGGTCAATTCCTACAAGTTGCATTGGTCCCGTGCGAGGTGTCCGTGCCTCCTACGGGGCCGTGTGGGGACTGGTTTGGGTTTTCACCCCTTAACGGCTATTTTTTATGTCAAAATGTGATTTTTTCAAATTATCGTCATACTTTCAAACCGGGACACCCGGTACTACGCGGTCAGTTCCTACAAGTTGCATTGGTCCCGTGCGAGGTGTTCGTGCCTCCTACTGGCTCGTTTGGGGGCTGGTTTGGGTTTTCACCCCTTAACGGCTAGTTTTTAAGTCTAATTGTGATTTTTGCAAATTATCGTCATACTCTCAAATCGGGATACCAGGGACTATGCGGTCAGTTACTACAAGTTGCATTGGTCCCGTGCGAGGTGTTAGTACCTCCTACGGGGTCGTTTGTGGGCTGGTTTGGGTTTTCATCCCTTAACGACTAGTTTTTAAGTCTAAGTGTGATTTTTGCAAATTATCGTCGTACTCTCAAATCGGGATACCCAGGACTTCGCTGTCAGTTCCTACAAGTTGCATTGGTCCCGTGCGAGGTGTTCGTACCTCCTACGGGGCCGTTTGGGGACTGGTTTGGGTTTTCACCCTTTAACGGCCTGTTTTTAATTCTAAGTGTGATTTTTGAAAATTATCCTCATACTTTCAAATCGGGAGACCCGAGACTACGTGGTAAGATTCTACAAGTTACATCGGTCCCATACGAGGTGTTCGTGCCTCCTACGGGGTCGTTTGGGGGCCGATTTGGGTTTTCACCCTTTAACGACTTGTTTTTAAGTCTAAGTGTGATTTTTGAAAAATTATCGTCATACTCTCAAACCAGGACACCCGAGACTACGCGGTCAGTTCCTACAAGTTGCATTGGTCCCGTGCGAGGTGTTCGTGCCTCCTACGGGGTCGTTTGGGGGCTGGTTTGGGTTTTCACCCTTTGATGGCCTGTTTTTAAGTCTAAGTGTGATTTTTGCAAATTATCTTCGTACTCTCAAACCAGGACACCCGGGACTACGCGGTCAGGTCCTACAAGTTGCATTGGTTCCGTGCGAGCTGTTCGTGCCTCATACGGGGTCGTTTGGGGGCTGGTTTGGGTTTTCACCCTTTAATGGCCTGTTTTTAAGTCTAAGTGTGATTTTTGCAAATTATCATCGTACTCTCAAACCAGGACACCCGGGACTACGCGGTCAGTTCCTACAAGTTGCATTGGTCCCGTGCGAGGTGTTCGTGCCTCCTACGGGGCCGTTTGGGGGCTGGTTTGGGTTTTCACTCCCTAACGGCTAGTTTTTAAGTCCAAGTGTGATTTTTGCAAATTATCATCGTACTTACAAACCGGGAGATCCGGGACTACGCGGTCAGTTCCTACAAGTTGCATTGGTCCCGTGCGAGGTGTTCGTACCTCCTACGGGGCAGTTTGTGGACTGGTTTGGGTTTTCACCCATTAACGCCCTGTTTTTAACTCTAAGTGTGATTTTTGAAAATTATCCTCATACTCTCAAATCGGGAGACCCGAGACTACGTGGTCAGATTCTACAAGTTACATCGGTCCCATACGAGGTGTTTGTGCCTCCTACGGGGTCGTTTGGGGGCCGGTTTGGGTTTTCACCTTTTAACGGCATGTTTTTAACTCTAAGTGTGATTTTTGCAAATTATCGTCATACTCTCAAACTGGGAGACCCGGGACTATGCGAACAGTTCCTACAAGTTACATTGGTCCCGTACGAAGTGTTCGTGCCTCCTACGGGGTCGTTTGGGGTCAATTTGGGTTTTCACCCTTTAACGGCCTGTTTTTAAGTTTACATGTGATTTTTACAAATTATCATCCTATTTACAAACCGGGAGACCCGGGACTACGCGGTCAGTTCCTATAAGTTGCATTGGTCCCGTGCGAGGTGTTCGTACCTCCTACGGGGCCGTTTGGGGGCTGGTTTGGGTTTTCACCCTTAAATGGCATGTTTTTAAGTCTAAGTGTGATTTTTACAAATTATCATCGTACTCTCAAACCAGGACACCCGGGACTACGCGGTCAGTTCCTACAAGTTGCATTGGTCCCGTGCGAGGTGTCCGTTCCTCCTACAGGGCCGTTTGGGGACTGGTTTGGGTTTTCACCCCTTAACGGCTAGTTTTTAAGTCTAAATGTGATTTTTTCAAATTATCGTCATACTTTCAAACCGGGACACCCGGTACTACGCGGTCAGTTCCTACAAGTTGCATTGGTCCCGTGCGAGGTGTTCGTGCCTCCTACGGGGTCGTTTGGGGGCTGGTTTGGGTTTTCACCCCTTAACGGCTAGTTTTTAAGTCCAAGTGTGATTTTTGCAAATTATCGTCGTACTCTCAAATCGGGAGACCTGGGAGTACGCGGTCAATTCCTACAAGTTGGATTGGTCCCGTGCGAGGTGTTCGTACCACCTACGGGGCCGTTTGGGAACTGGTTTGGGTTTTCACCCTTTAACGGCTTGTTTTTAAGTCTAAGTGTGATTTTTGCAAATTATCGTCGTACTCTCATATCGGGATACCCAGGACTACGCGGTCAGTTCCAACAAGTTGCATTGGTCCCGTGCGAGGTGTTCGTGCCTTCTACGGGGTCGTTTGGGGGCTGGTTTTGGTTTTCACCACTTAACGGCTAGTTTTTAATTCTAACTGTGATTTTTGCAAATTATCGTCATACTCTCAAATCGGGAGATCCGGTACTACGCGGTCAGTTCCTACAAGTTGCATTGGTCCCGTGCGAGGTGTTCGTAGGCTGGGTCGTTTGGGGGCTGGTTTGGGTTTTCACCCCTTAACGGCTAGTTTTTAAGTCTAATTGTGATTTTTGCAAATTATTGTCATACACTCAAATCGGGAGACCAGGGACTACGCGGTCAGTTACTACAAGTTGCATTGGTCCATGCGAGGTGTTCGTACCTCCTACGGGGCCGTTTGGGGGCTGGTTTGGGTTTTCACCCTTTAATGGCTTGTTTTTAAGTCTAAGTGTGATTTTTGCAAATTATCGTATACTCTCAAACCAGGACACCCGGGACTACGCGGTCAGTTCCTACAAGTTGCATTGGTCCCGTGCGAGGTGTTCGTGCCTCCTACGGGGCCGTTTGGGGCTGGTTTGGGTTTTCACCCCTTAACGACAAGTTTTTAAGTCCAAGTGTGATTTTTGCAAATTATCATCGTACTTACAAACCGGGAGATCCGGGACTACGCGGTCAGTTCCTAGAAATTGCATTGGTCCCGTGCGAGGTGTTCGTACCTCCTACGGAGCCGTTTGGGGACTAGTTTGGGTTTTCACCCTTTAACGGTCTGTTTTTAACTCTAAGTGTGATTTTTGAAAATTATCCTCATACTTTCAAATCGGGAGACCCGAGACTACGTGGTAAGATTCTACAAGTTACATCGGTCTCGTTTGGGGGCCGATTTGGGTTTTCACCCTTTAACAGCATGTTTTTAACTCTAAGTGTGATTTTTGCAAATTATCGACATACTCTCAAGCTGGGAGACCCGGGACTATGCGGTCAGTTCCTACAAGTTACATTGGTCCCGTGCGAAGTGTTTGTGCCTCCTACGGGGTCGTTTGGGGTCGATTTGGGTTTTCATCCTTTAACGGCCTGTTTTTAAGTTTACATGTGATTTTTACAAATTATCATCCTATTTACAAATCGGGAGACCCGGGACTACGCGGTCAGTTCCTACAAGTTGCATTGGTCCCGTGCGAGGTGTTCGTACCTCCTACGGGGCCGTTTGGTGGCTGGTTTGGGTTTTCACCCTTTAATGGCCTGTTTTTAAGTCAAAGTGTGATTTTTGCAAATTATCATCGTACTCTCAAACCAGGACACCCGGGACTACGCGGTCAGTTCCTACAAGTTGCATTGGTCCCGTGCGAGGTGTCCGTGCCTCCTACGGGTCCGTTTGGGGACTGGTTTGGGTTTTCACCCCTTAACGGCTATTTTTTAAGTCTAAATGTGATTTTTTCAAATTATCGTCATACTTTCAAACCGGGACACCCGGTACTACGCGGTCAGTTCCTACAAGTTGCATTGGTCCCGTGTGAGGAGTTCGTGCCTCCTACGGGGTCGTTTGGGGGCTGGTTTGGGTTTTCACCCCTTAACGGCTAGTTTTTAAGTCCAAGTGTGATTTTTGCAAATTATCGTCGTACTCTCAAATCGGGAGACCTGGGACTACGCGGTCAATTCCTACAAGTTGCATGGGGCCGTGCGAGGTGTCCGTGCCTCCTACAGGGCCGTTTGGGGACTGGTTTGGGTTTTCACCCCTTAACGGCTAGTTTTTAAGTCTAAATGTGATTTTTTCATATTATCGTCATACTCTCATATCGGGATACCCAGGACTACGCGCTCAGTTCCTACAAGTTGCATTGGTCCCGTGCGAGGTGTTCGTGCCTCCTACGGGGTCGTTTGGGGGCTGGTTTGGGTTTTCACCCTTTAATGCCCTGTTTTTAAGTCTAAGTGTGATTTTTGCAAATTATCGTCGTACTCTCATATCGGGATACCCAGGACTACGCGGTCAGTTCCAACAAGTTGCATTGGTCCCGTGCGAGGTGTTCGTGCCTTCTACGGGGTCGTTTGGGGGCTGGTTTTGGTTTTCACCACTTAACGGCTAGTTTTTAAGTCTAACTGTGATTTTTGCAAATTATCGTCATACTCTCAAATCGGGAGATCCGGTACTACGCGGTCAGTTCCTACAAGTTGCATTGGTCCCGTGCGAGGTGTTCGTAGGCTGGGTCGTCTGGGGGCTGGTTTGGGTTTTCACCCCTTAACGGCTAGTTTTTAAGTCTAATTGTGATTTTTGCAAATTATTGTCATACACTCAAATCGGGAGACCAGGGACTACGCGGTCAGTTACTACAAGTTGCATTGGTCCATGCGAGGTGTTCGTACCTCCTACGGGGCCGTTTGGGGGCTGGTTTGGGTTTTCACCCTTTAATGGCTTGTTTTTAAGTCTATGTGTGATTTTTGCAAATTATCGTCATACTCTCAAGCCGGGACACCCAGGAATACGCGGTCAGTTCCTATAAGTTGCATTGGTCCACGTTTCAATAATGCCCCTCCTTCTCTCTAGAATCCGTCTAGCCAAATTAACCCAGCCCTAACTTCCACCCAGCTTAACAGGGATGTCTAAACTCAGCCCTAGCATTAGGTCCACCCCTAGTTACTCTCCTTCTACAGTTGTTACTCCCACTACCATGGTTTCCCCCACATCTGCTGGAGTGTCCACAATTAACCAACATGCCCAAAATGTCATTGTTCCTCGTGGTGGTGAAGTCTGTGATGATGCTATGGAAGGAATGGAAGAAGGCCAAATTGGTACTGTTGAAGACCACATCGCAGCTACTCCCAATGGAGACAAGATGAATGATTTGGTTGTGGAGAAAAGGGCATATGCCAATTTCATCGAAAGCATGGGTCTGTCTCATGACGACATAATGCACGCCAGGTATTCACTGAAACCTCCTTGTGAACAGTTGGGAAAAAGTACAAAATGCCCAATAATTAAGGCTACCACACCACTGACGCAATCACTGGAGGTGGGAAACATTGGAAGCACAAGTGGAACAGAGAATGTGGGCAGAGGAATTAAGGAAGAGATTAAACAACCTAACAAATCGTGGAAGTCAGTCATCACAAGTAGGAGTGACCCTAAGAATGACCCTAAATTTATTCTCCAATACCACAAACCTACTATTGTTGATGATAGGATTCAAGTTAATCCTCCTATAGAAGTGGCCAAACTTGGGTACTCCCAGATGGAATGTGCTGCTGTGGGATTTTTTCTGGGTAAGAATCTTCCCTATTCTCTAGTTAAGAACATTGCCCATAGAATTTGGCATAAGCATGGGTTAAGTAAAGTAATAGCCAATGATCAAGGACACTACATATTCATGTTTGATAACCAGAATTGTAGGGATGAGGTGGTGGAAAATGGGCCTTGGCATTTTGTTGGTAATGCCATTATCCTGCAGAAATGGTATCCGGAGTGCAACTTTGCTAAAGAAGATATTGAGAGAGTTCCAGTTTGGGTCATGTTTCACAATGTCCCTATGCAGTTTTGGACTGCAGAAGGTTTAAGCTACATAGCATCTGCTGTTGGTGTTCCATTATATGCTGACTCTATCACTGAAGAAATGAGGAGAATAAGCTATGCCCGTATCTGTGTTGAGATAAAACCTCAAAAGAAATTCCCCACAACCATTGACTTGAAAATGGAAAATGGGGAATTTTCTCAGATTAAGGTTGAATATCAAGCAATGCCTCACTCTTGCAGCCACTGCATCGCCTTTGGTCACACAACTGTAAAGTGCACGAAGAAGGATAAGGGAGTGAGAGGGGAAACCATTCCTCCAAAGTCAACTGTGGAAGAGCCTAACCATGATGGATGGAAAACCGTAGGAGGCAAAAATAAACCTGGTCTAAAGGACTCAAGCCTGTGCATAGCTGCTATTGAAACAACTTCCAACTCTAACCCCCCTATATTGGAAGCTGCTACTGAACCAAACCCCATACCCAAACTTAACTCCCCCAAATCTACTTCCACCAACTCGTTTGAAGCCTTACTGGATATAGATTCTGAGGACTACACGGCGGAGACTACTCCCTTGCCTTCTGGTATTGTGCTAAAGATTAAAGCTGTGGATGAGCTGTCTACCAAAATCAAGACTGATGAATCTCCCCTATCTTCTAAGGGGAAGAAGAAGAAGAAGGGGGGTACCAAACAACAATTCAAATGACCAAGATTGTGTCCTGGAACATTAGGGGTCTCAACTCCCCTCACAAACAGCAGGAAGTGAAGAAGTTGATTTATGATAATAAGTTAAGCCTTGTTTGTCTCCTTGAATCTAAAGTTAGAAGGAACCACATTGCCAAGGTGGCTGCCAGTTGCTTCTGGAATTGGAAGTATAGTCACAACTGCCCAGATAATGGTGGGGTAGCTAGAGTGATCTTAGCATGGGACCCAATTACATTTGATGTGGAGATTCTCTTATCCCATCCCCAAGCTCTTTTTTGTAAGATCAAGTGTGTGGGGGTCAACAAGTTTTTCTATGCTACTTTTGTTTATGGCCTTAATCTTCCTATTGAAAGGATTCCTCTTTGGAGTTTCCTTAGACAGAACCACAACCTCACAGACAATAGCCAATGGATCATTATGGGGGATTTCAACACTGTTAGAAACAGAGAGGATAAAAGTGGTAGGCTGGGAATTGATATTAGGGCTGCTGCTGACTTTAATAACTGCCTATTTGAGATAATGATGGATGATATGCTAGCCACGGGGCTATGGTTCTCTTGGAGTAACAAAAGTGAGGGGATTGAGAATACTCAAACCAGAATTGATAGAGTTCTCCATAACTCGCAATGGAGTGTTTCTTTCCCTGATTCCCATGCCACCTACCTATGCCCAGGGGTTTCTGATCATAGCCCCATTGTGATTTCTCTTATCAACCAACCAAGCAAGCCAAAACCCTTCAAATTCTTTGATTATTGGATGAAGAATGCTGAATTTATGCCCACGCTTGTGACCTCTTGGCAGGAGGAATGTCAGCTATTCCCTATGGCTAAACTTTCCCACAAACTTAGAAGACTTAAACCTCTTTTAAGACTTTTTAACCATAAGTTCTACTCCAATATCTCTGAGCGTGTGAGGGTCGCTAAAGATAAGTTGGATCATATCCAGCGCTACCTGGACAGTGATGGTTCCAATAGCAGGCTTAGGAAGGATGAACATGAGTGTGCTACTCTCTATAGCTCCTTACGCGCTGCTGAAGAGGCCTACTACAAGCAAAAGGCTAGAATCAATTGGCTGCAGTCAGGGGATATGAACACAAGCTTCTTCCATAATAAAGTAAAAGCAAACACCTCCAGAAGAAAAGTCTTGTGCATACAGAATGAGAGAGGAGTCACTATTGATGGCATTGAGGCAGTGAGTGAAGAGGCCATAAATTTTTTCACTAATTTGTTGGGGAGTCAGAGAAGGAGATCTACCACTATCCCTACGATCATGAAAAGGAAGCTGAATCCTTCGCAGTGGCCTAACCTTACTGCCCCCATAACTGATATTGAGATTAAAAATGCTATGTTCTCCATTGCCTCCAACAAAGCTCCTGGCCCTGATGGTTTCAGTGCTGCCTTCTTTAAGAAGAATTGGGATGTTGTGGGGGATGATGTGATGGAAGCTATTCATCATTTTTTTAACCACAGCTACTTGCCTAGACAATGGAATACCACCTCTCTTGCTCTGATCCCCAAAGTTCCTAACCCAAACTCTATGGCTGATTTCAGACCCATTGCGTGCTGCAACACGATTTATAAGTGTATTTCCAAGATTCTTACCCTTAGACTCAAGCCTCTTATGCCTCAATTGATTAATGAAAGCCAAGCTGCCTTTGTCCAGGGGAGATCTATCACTGATAATATTCTCCTGCTGCAAGAATTGATGAGGAATTACCACAGGGACTCTAACATTCCTAAATGCACTGTGAAGATTGATATTATGAAGGCTTATGATTCGGTGGATTAGGAGTTCCTATTTGACATTCTTATCCAAATCAACTTCCCTCCCAGGTTTGTTTCTTGGATTAAGGCATGTGTTTCCTCTGTCTGGTACTCTATTAGTCTGAATGGGTCTCTAAATGGGTTCTTTGAAGGCAAAAAGGGGCTGAGGCAAGGAGATCCCCTATCCCCCTTTCTTTTCCTTATTGTGATGGAGGCCCTCTCTTGTATTCTTGATAAGCATGCTAGCAGAGATACCTTCATTTACCATCCCAAGTGCAAAGAAATTAATATTAACCACCTGTGCTTCACGGATGACCTGGTGGTTTTCTGCAATGGTGATACCCAATCTGTGGATTGTGTTAAGGATGCGCTTGAGGAATTTGCTGATTATAGTGGGTTAATCCCCAATCTGGCTAAAAGTAATTTTTACTGTTCTGGAGTGAATGCTGAAATTATCAGCTCTATGTCTTCTTCCTTGGGCATCTCCCACCAGCAGCCTCCTTTCAAGTATTTGGGAGTCCCCCTCATCTCTACTAGACTCAAGCATGTGGATTGTTTGGTTCTTATCGACAAAATTACTAATAAAGTCAAAAGCTGGACCACTAGATTCCTGAGTTATGCAGGCAGATTGCAGCTTGCAATTTCTGTCCTGTTTAGTTCCCAAATTTATTGGTCATCGATCTTTATTCTACCTAAAAGTGTGGTGAAGGCTATTGAGAAATGTATTAGAGAGTTCATATGGACAGGCCCTGAGCTCAAGCACAGTGGAGCTAAAGTGGCATGGGATGAGGTCTGCAAGACTAAAAAGGAAGGGGGTCTGGGAATAAAGTGCCTGACTCATTGGAACAAGGCTGCAGTGATGAAAAACCTTTGGAACCTCTTCAACAAAAAGGATAGTCTTTGGGTCAAGTGGTGTCATACTTATAAGATAAAAGGGAGAAGCATATGGGCAATCCCCATTCCTCAAGACTCTTCATGGAGCTGGAGGAAAATTCTTAAAGCTAGAGAGGAATGTAGACTCATGGTTAAGGCTGTTATTGGAAATGGCAGGAATACGTTCATGTGGCATGATAATTGGCACCACCTTGGCCCTCTTCAACCTCTTTTTGGGGATAGAACCATATATGATGCTGCTAGCAACTCCAAGGCTAAGGTCTCCGAATTCATTGATGGGTTCAATTGGAAATGGCCAGCTTCTACCACTTGGGAGCTGAATGATATCAAAAACTCTCCCCTGCCTTCTATAAATCCTATGACCTCTGATAGTGTAAAGTGGACTCCTAACAGGTCGGGTAACTTCTCTATTGCGTCTGCATATGAGTCCACCTATTCTAGGGGGAATGAAGTTCAATGGCATGGGCTGGTTTGGAACAAGATGAGTATCCCAAAGTGTTCTTTCATTCTTTGGTTGGCTTGCAGAAAGGCTTTAGTGACTAAAGATAAACTCTTTGATTGGGGAGTTGTCGATAATAAAGCCTGTTTGCTTTGTAACTCTGGGATTGAGACTATTAAGCAAATCTTAATGGAATGCCCATTCTCCAAAATTGTTTGGGATGAGATTCTATTTAGGAACCAATCTTATAGAGCTATGGGAAGGTGGGATATTGAGATCAGGAAGGCTGTTGCTGATAGTAAAGGGGTTGACCTAAAATCCAGGATTAAGACCACTTCCTTCTCTGCCACCATCTATTGTCTGTGGCAGGAAAGAAATAGTAGGCTCCATAACAAGGGATTGGCCACAACGTCCAAGGTGATTAGGAGCATCGAGGAAATGGTGCGAGGAAAATCTAGCTATTGGAAGAAATATCGAAGATCTTACTCCAACTGGATGACTTGTAATTTATGGGGATTACCCAACTCTCTCTTGTATGACTAAATGTTTAGATCGTTGGTCTCTAGATGCATGTATCTAGCTGACTCTTTGGCCTTTTGGCCTTTGTATATTTGGGACTTTTGTTTCTAATACACTTTAATTACCAAAAAAAAAAAAAGTTGCATTGGTCCCGTGCGAGGTGTTCGTGCCTCCAACGGGGTCGTTTAGGGGCTGGTTTGGGTTTTCATCCTTTAATAGCTTGTTTTTAAGTTTACATGTGATTTTTACAAATTATCATCCTATTTACAAACCGGGAGACCCGGGACTACGCGGTCAGTTCCTATAAGTTGCATTGGTCCCGTGCGAGGTGTTCGTACCTCCTACGGGGCCGTTTGGGGGCTGGTTTGGGTTTTCACCCTTAAATGGCCTGTGTTTTAAGTCTGAGTGTGATTTTTACAAATTATCATCGTACTCTCAAACCAGGACACCCGGGACTACGCGGTCAGTTCCTACAAGTTGCATTGGTCCCGTGCGAGGTGTCCGTGCCTCCTACAGGGCCGTTTGGGGACTGGTTTGGGTTTTCACCCCTTAACGGCTAGTTTTTAAGTCTAAATGTGATTTTTTCAAATTATCGTCATACTTTCAAACCGGGACACCCGATACTACGCGGTCAGTTCCTACAAGTTGCATTGGTCCCGTGCGAGGTGTTCGTGCCTCCTACGGGGTCGTTTGGAGGCTGGTTTGGGTTTTCACCCCTTAACGGCTAGTTTTTAAGTCCAAGTGTGATTTTTGCAAATTATCGTCATACTCTCAAATTGGGAGACCTGGGAGTACGCGGTCAATTCCTACAAGTTGGATTGGTCCCGTGCGAGGTGTTCGTACCACCTATGGGGCCGTTTGGGAACTGGTTTGGGTTTTCACCCTCTAACGGCTTGTTTTTAAGTCTAAGTGTGATTTTTGCAAATTATCGTCGTACTCTCATATCAGGATACCCAGGACTACGCGGTCAGTTCCAACAAGTTGCATTGGTCCCGTGCGAGGTGTTCGTGCCTTCTACGGGGTCGTTTGGGGGCTGGTTTTGGTTTTCACCACTTAACGGCTAGTTTTTAAGTCTAACTGTGATTTTTGCAAATTATCGTCATACTCTCAAATCGGGAGATCCGGTACTACGCGGTCAGTTCCTACAAGTTGCATTGGTCCCGTGCGAGGTGTTCGTAGGCTGGGTCGTTTGGGGGCTGGTTTGGGTTTTCACCCCTTAACGGCTAGTTTTTAAGTCTAATTGTGATTTTTGCAAATTATTGTCATACACTCAAATCGGGAGACCAGGGACTACGCGGTCAGTTACTACAAGTTGCATTGGTCCATGCGAGGTGTTCGTACCTCCTACGGGGCCGTTTGGGGGCTGGTTTGGGTTTTCACCCTTTAATGGCTTATTTTTAAGTCGAAGTGTGATTTTTGCAAATTATCGTATACTCTCAAACCAGGACACCCGGGACTACGCGGTTAGTTCCTACAAGTTGCATTGGTCCCGTGCGAGGTGTTCGTGCCTCCTACGGGGCCGTTTGGGGCTGGTTTGGGTTTTCACCCCTTAACGGCAAGTTTTTAAGTCCAAGTGTGATTTTTGCAAATTATCATCGTACTTACAAACCGGGAGATCCGGGACTACGCGTTCAGTTCCTAGAAATTGCATTGGTCCCGTGCGAGGTGTTCGTACCTCCTACGGAGCCGTTTGGGGACTGGTTTGGGTTTTCACCCTTTAACGGCCAGTTTTTAACTCTAAGTGTGATTTTTGAAAATTATCCTCATACTTTCAAATCGGGAGACCCGAGACTACGTGGTAAGATTCTACAAGTTACATCGGTCCTATACGAGGTGTTCGTGCCTCCTACGGGGTCGTATGGGGGCCGATTTGGGTTTTCACCCTTTAACGGCATGTTTTTAACTCTAAGTGTGATTTTTGCAAATTATCGACATACTCTCAAACTGGGAGACCCGGGACTATGCGGTCAGTTCCTACAAGTTACATTGGTCCCGTGCGAAGTGTTCGTGCCTCCTACGGGGTCGTTTGGGGTCGATTTGGGTTTTCACCCATTAACGGCCTGTTTTTAAGTTTACATGTGATTTTTACAAATTATCATCCTATTTACAAACCGGGAGACCCGGGACTACGCGGTCAGTTCCTACAAGTTGCATTGGTCCCGTGCGAGGTGTTCGTACCTCCTACGGGGCTGTTTGGTGGCTGGTTTGGGTTTTCACCCTTTAATGGCCTGTTTTTAAGTCTAAGTGTGATTTTTGCAAATTATCATCGTACTCTCAAACCAGGACACCCGGGACTACGCGGTCAGTTCCTACAAGTTGCATTGGTCCCGTGCGAGGTGTCCGTGCCTCCTACGGGTCCGTTTGGGGACTGGTTTGGGTTTTCACCCCTTAACGGCTATTTTTTAAGTCTAAATGTGATTTTTTCAAATTATCGTCATACTTTCAAACCGGGACACCCGGTACTACGCGGTCAGTTCCTACAAGTTGCATTGGCCCCGTGCGAGGAGTTCGTGCCTCCTACGGGGTCGTTTGGGGGTTGGTTTGGGTTTTCACCCCTTAACGGCTAGTTTTTAAGTCCAAGTGTGATTTTTTCAAATTATCGTCGTACTCTCAAATCGGGAGACCTGGGACTACGCGGTCCATTCCTACAAGTTGCATGGGGCCGTGCGAGGTGTCCGTGCCTCCTACAGGGCCGTTTGGGGACTGGTTTGGGTTTTCACCCCTTAACGGCTATTTTTTAAGTCTAAATGTGATTTTTTCAAATTATCGTCATACTTTCAAACCGGGACACCCGGTACTACGCGGTCAGTTCCTACAAGTTGCATTGGTCCCGTGCGAGGTGTTCGTGCCTCCTACGGGGTCGTTTGGGGGCTGGTTTGGGTTTTCACCCCTTAACGGCTAGTTTTTAAGTCCAAGTGTGATTTTTGCAAATTATCGTCGTACTCTCAAATCGGGAGACCTGCGACTACGCGATCAATTCCTACAAGTTGCATGGGGCCGTGTGAGGTGTTCGTACCTCCTACGGGGCCGTTTGGGGACAGGTATGGGTTTTCACCCTTTAACGGCTTGTTTTTAAGTCTAAGTGTGATTTTTGCAAATTATCGCCGTACTCTCAAATCGGGATACCCAGGACTACGCGGTCAGTTCCTACAAGTTGCATTGGTCCCGTACGAGGTGTTCGTACCTCCTACGGGGCCGTTTGGGGACTGGTTTGGGTTTTCACCATTTCATGGCCAATTTTTAATTCTAAGTGTGATTTTTGAAAATTATCCTCGTACTTTCAAATCGGGAGACCCGAGACTACGTGGTAAGATTCTACAAGTTACATCGGTCCCATACGAGGTGTTCGTGCCTCCTACGGGGTCGTTTGGGGGCCGATTTGGGTTTTCACCCTTTAACGACTTGTTTTTAAGTCTAAGTGTCATTTTTGCAAATTATCGTCATACTCTCAAACCAGGACACCCGAGACTACGCGGTCAGTTCCTACAAGATGTATTGGTCCCGTACGAGGTGTTCGTGCCTCCTACGGGGTCGTTTGGGGGCTGGTTTGGGTTTTCACCCTTTAATGGCCTGTTTTTAAGTCTAAGTGTGATTTTTGCAAATTATCATCGTACTCTCAAACCAGGACACCCGGGACTACGCGGTCAGTTCCTACAAGTTGCATTGGTCCCGTGCGAGGTGTTCGTGCCTCCTACGGGGTCGTTTGGGGGCTGGTTTGGGTTTTCACCCTTTAATGGCCTGTTTTTAAGTCTAAGTGTGATTTTTGCAAATTATCATCGTACTCTCAAACCAGGACACCCGGGACTACGCGGTCAGTTCCTACAAGTTGCATTGGTCCCGTGCGAGATGTTCGTGCCTCCTACGGGGTCGTTTGGGGGCTGGTTTGGGTTTTCACCCTTTAATGGTCTGTTTTTAAGTCGAAGTGTGATTTTTGCAAATTATCATCGTACTCTCAAACCAGGACACCCGGGACTATGCGGTCAGTTCCTACAAGTTGCATTGGTCCCGTGCGAGGTGTTCGTGCCTCCTACGGGGCCGTTTGGGGGCTGGTTTGGGTTTTCACTCCCTAACGGCTAGTTTTTAAGTCCAAGTGTGATTTTTGCAAATTATCATCGTACTTACAAACCGGGAGATCCGGGACTACGCGGTCAGTTCCTACAAGTTGCATTGGTCCCGTGCGAGGTGTTCGTACCTCCTACGGGGCAGTTTGTGGACTGGTTTGGGTTTTCACCCATTAACGACCTGTTTTTAACTCTAAGTGTGATTTTTGAAAATTATCCTCATACTCTCAAATCGGGAGACCCGAGACTACGTGGTCAGATTCTACAAGTTACATCGGTCCCAAACGAGGTGTTTGTGCCTCCTACGGGGTCGTTTGGGGGCCGGTTTGGGTTTTCACCTTTTAACGGCATGTTTTTAACTCTAAGTGTGATTTTTGCAAATTATCGTCATACTCTCAAACTGGGAGACCCGGGACTATGCGGTCAGTTCCTACAAGTTACATTGGTCCCGTGCGAAGTGTTCGTGCCTCCTACGGGGTCGTTTGGGGTCAATTTGGGTTTTCACCCTTTAACGGCCTGTTTTTAAGTTTTTTTTTTGGGAAAATTTATGTATATTAGAACTCAGGAAAGCAATTTACAAACAATAAACAAGGGGGAACCACAGTCCTAGGGGCATACCCCAAAGGACACAAACTACCAAACACAAAACAAATCAACTAAGATAACACCGATTCGGGGATGTCCCAGTTCATACATGCCATCCAGTTGGTGAAGCTTCTCCTATTGTTCTTCCACTTAGAGGCCCTCGCACAAACCATAGCAACAATATCTCTGACAATCATCTCACAATCTTTGGCCCTTCCTTGGAAAAATCTCGCATTCCTTTCCAACCAAAGACAATAGATAGTGGTGGAAAAGGAAATACACCTAAGTCTATTATAGAAGCTCTTGCCCACATATTCGGAATTAGCAAACCCCAGCTCGCCCTCCCAGTTAAGTGCCTCTCTGTCCTCCTGGTTCTTAAATCTGACCTCGCGCCAAACCTCTTTGGCAATTTTACACTCTAAAAACAAGTGTTCCCGGTTCTCCACCTCCTCGCCACAAGTACAACACAAGTTACTGTTGGAAATACCCCAGCTAAACAGTTTATCTCTCGTGTGTAGAGCATCCCTACATATGATCCATAAACTAAAAGCACATTTTGGTATATTATTCTTATTCCAAATCAACTTATGACAATTGAACACAGGACGAGCAATAGTAAGAGCCGCAAACGCTGCCCCAATGGAGAAACCATCCCGATTGGAATTCCACACCACCTCATCACTAACCCCTTGGCGAATACTCGGCAACTCAGCATTCCTAATCTCCAAAAGCTCCCAAGTAACAGAAGAAGGCCACCTCCATCTCTCCCCATGAATAAAGTCCGCCACTCTAGCTTTGTGATTGCTAGCCGCATCGTAAATAAGTCTTCCCCCATAACGATCAAATAGAGGACCTAACGGATGCCAGTTGTCGTGCCACACAAAGGTATCTTCGCCATTGCCAATATTGGACCTGATAAGAGGCTTGGCCATCTCCCTCAACTGCATCAGTTTCCTCCAACACCAAGAAGAGTCACTTGGAATACTAATGGCCCAAATACTTCTATTCTTGATCTTATACACATTACACCATTTGACCCATAGGCAATCCTTCTTACTACAGAGGTTCCACAGAAGCTTAAGAATAGCAGCTCTGTTCCATAATTCCACATTCTTTATGCCCAACCCCCCTTCCTCATGACTGCACGTCAGATCATCCCACGACACCTTCGCCCCCGTATGTTTGGAATCAGAACCCGTCCACAAGAAGTCCTTCAAAAGTTGGTCGATCCTTCTAATAACCCCTTTCGGCAGGATGAACAGGCAAGACCAGTAGACCTGAATACCAAACAAGACCGATTTGATGAGCTGCAGTCTCCCAGCAAAACTGAGGAACCTGTTAGTCCAACACTTAATCCTCCCCGTAATTTTATCAATCAACTTCTCACAATCCACAGCTTTAAGCCTAGTAGTGATAAGAGGAACCCCAAGATACATGAAGGGAGGGGAGCAATGGGAGAAGCCAAAAATCTCCCCCAACCTGTTCATCCCATCGACATCGACCCCAGAGCAATAGAAACTAGATTTGTTAATATTGGGGTGAAGGCCAGAGATCGAAGAGAAGGCCACAATAGCCCTCTTCACAATGCTACACGAAGCAGGGTCGCCACCACACAGAATGATCAAATCGTCCGCAAAGCAAAGATGATTAAGGCCCACCTCCTTGCATCTAGGATGAAAACTGAACTCCGGATTGAGGCAAGCCTTGTCCATAATACACGAGAAAGTATCCATAACAAGCAGGAATAAGAAAGGAGAGATAGGATCACCTTGTCTCAGCCCCCTCTTCCCCTCAAAGAAGCCATGTAAACGCCCATCCAAGCTGATAGAGAATCTAGCCGTGGTAATACACTCCTCGACCCAACCAACAAACATAGCCGGGAACCCAATATGCATAAGAAGGTTGAGCAAAAACTCCCAGCTAACAGTGTCATAGGCCTTGAGAATATCAATCTTGAGGGTACACCTAGAAGGGGATAGCTCGCGGTGATAATTCCTCATAAGCTCCTGAAGCAATAAGATATTGTCAGAGATAGATCTACCCTTCACAAACGCTGCCTGGCTCTGGTTAATGAAGGAAGGAAGGATGGGTTTCATTCTCTCGGCCAAAATTTTGGAGATACACTTATAGATGGTGTTGCAACACGAGATGGGCCTGAAATCATGCATACCAGAGGGAGTAGTAACCTTCGGAATAAGCGCCAAAGCAGTACAGTTCCATTGCCTGGGCAGGTAGCTACACTGGAAGAAGAAGGTAATGGCATCAATCACATCTCCCCCCACCACGTCCCAGTTCTTCTTAAAGAAGCAAGCATTAAAACCGTCCGGCCCAGGAGCTTTATCGGACCCAATGGAAAACATGGCATTCTTGATCTCCGCTTCAGAAATGGGAGCCTCCATAGCAGCCGCCTGATCACCCGTGATTCTCTTGCACACCACATCGTTAAGAATCGGAAAGAGGTCCACACAGGCATTGGAAGTGCCAAGGAGGTTGCTGAAATAATCAACAGCCACCTTAGCCACATTCTGACTCCCCTCAATTCTCACACCATGGTCATCCACGACACTAAGGATCTTCCTTCTGACAGTAGCCTGGTTAGCCTTCTTATGAAAGAACGCATTATTACCATCCCCCAGCTGGAGCCATTTAACCCGAGACTTCTGTTTGAAAAAGGACTCCTCCGCCTCCCTCAGTTCTAAATACGTGTGAAGTTTGACCCTCTCTTCCAGGAGCACCTCATTGTTGCACCCATCAGTATCAACTCTAGTCTGAACCTCATCCAGTAAAGACTTAGCCTCCTCCACCCTACCAGAGATGTTACTAAAAAACTTCTTGTTGAAATCTTTCAGCCTCGATTTAACTCTTCTCAGCTTCTGACTCAGCCTAACCATAGGATTCCCCTCACCATCATCCTGCCAGGCCTGTTTTTAAGTTTACATGTGATTTTTACAAATTATCATCCTATTTACAAACCGGGAGACCCGAGACTACGCGATCAGTTCCTACAAGTTGCATTGGTCCCGTGCGAGGTGTCCGTGCCTCCTACAGGGCCGTTTGGGGACTGGTTTGGGTTTTCACCCCTTAACGGCTAGTTTTTAAGTCTAAATGTGATTTTTTCAAATTATCGTCATACTTTCAAACCGGGACACCCGGTACTACGCGGTCAGTTCCTACAAGTTGCATTGGTCCCGTGCGAGGTGTTCGTGCCTCCTACGGGGTCGTTTGGGGGCTGGTTTGGGTTTTCACCCCTTAACGGCTAGTTTTTAAGTCCAAGTGTGATTTTTGCAAATTATCGTCGTACTCTCAAATCGGGAGACCTGGGAGTACGCGGTCAATTCCTACAAGTTGGATTGGTCCCGTGCGAGGTGTTCGTACCACCTACGGGGCCGTTTGGGAACTGGTTTGGGTTTTCACCCTTTAACGGCTTGTTTATAAGTCTAAGTGTGATTTTTGCAAATTATCGTCGTACTCTCATATCGGGATACCCAGGACTACGCGGTCAGTTCCAACAAGTTGCATTGGTCCCGTGCGAGGTGTTCGTGCCTTCTACGGGGTCGTTTGGGGGCTGGTTTTGGTTTTCACCACTTAACGGCTAGTTTTTAATTCTAACTGTGATTTTTGCAAATTATCGTCATACTCTCAAATCGGGAGATCCGGTACTACGCGGTCAGTTCCTACAAGTTGCATTGGTCCCGTGCGAGGTGTTCGTAGGCTGGGTCGTTTGGGGGCTGGTTTGGGTTTTCACCCCTTAACGGCTAGTTTTTAAGTCTAATTGTGATTTTTGCAAATTATTGTCATACACTCAAATCGGGAGACCAGGGACTACGCGGTCAGTTACTACAAGTTGCATTGGTCCATGCGAGGTGTTCGTACCTCCTACGGGGCCGTTTGGGGGCTGGTTTGGGTTTTCACCCTTTAATGGCTTGTTTTTAAGTCTAAGTGTGATTTTTGCAAATTATCGTATACTCTCAAACCAGGACACCCGGGACTACGCGGTCAGTTCCTACAAGTTGCATTGGTCCCGTGCGAGGTGTTCGTGCCTCCTACGGGGACGTTTGGGGCTGGTTTGGGTTTTCACCCCTTAACGACAAGTTTTTAAGTCCAAGTGTGATTTTTGCAAATTATCATCGTACTTACAAACCGGGAGATCCGGGACTACGCGGTCAGTTCCTAGAAATTGCATTGGTCCCGTGCGAGGTGTTCGTACCTCCTAGGGAGCCGTTTGGGGACTGGTTTGGGTTTTCACCCTTTAACGGCCTGTTTTTAACTCTAAGAGTGATTTTTGAAAATTATCCTCATTCTTTCAAATCGGGAGACCCGAGACTACGTGGTAAGATTCTACAAGTTACATCGGTCCTATACGAGGTGTTCGTGCCTCCTACGGGGTCGTTTGGGGGCCGATTTTGGTTTTCACCCTTTTTTTTTTTCGGTAATTAAAGTGTATTAGAAACAAAAGACCCAAATATACAAAGGCCAAAAGGCCAAAGAGTCAGCTAGATACATGCATCTAGAGACCAACGATCTAAACATTTAGTCATACAAGAGAGAGTTGGGTAGTCCCCATAAATTACAAGTCATCCAGTTGGAGTAAGATCTTCGATATTTCTTCCAATAGCTAGATTTTCCTCGCACCATTTCCTCGATGCTCCTAATCACCTTGGACGTTGTGGCCCATCCCTTACTATTTCTTTCCTGCCACAGATAATAGATGGTGGCAGAGAAGGAAGTGGTCTTATTCCTGGATTTTAGGTCAATCCCTTTACTATCAGCAACAGCCTTCCTGATCTCAATATCCCACCTTCCCATAGCTCTATTAGATTGGTTCCTAAATAGAATCTCATCCCAAACAATTTTGGAGAATGGGCATTCCATTAAGATGTGCTTAATAGTCTCAATCCCAGAGTTACAAAGCAAACAGGCTTTATTATCGACAACTCCCCAATCAAAGAGTTTATCTTTAGTCACTAAAGCCTTTCTGCAAGCCAACCAAAGAATGAAAGAACACTTTGGGATACTCATCTTGTTCCAAACCAGCCCATGCCATTGAACTTCATTCCCCCTAGAATAGGTGGACTCATATGCAGACGCAATAGAGAAGTTACCCGACCTGTTAGGAGTCCACTTTACACTATCAGAGGTCATAGGATTTATAGAAGGCAGGGGAGAGTTTTTGATATCATTCAGCTCCCAAGTGGTAGAAGCTGGCCATTTCCAATTGAACCCATCAATGAATTCGGAGACCTTAGCCTTGGAGTTGCTAGCAGCATCATATATGGTTCTATCCCCAAAAAGAGGTTGAAGAGGGCCAAGGTGGTGCCAATTATCATGCCACATGAACGTATTCCTGCCATTTCCAATATCAGCCTTAACCATGAGTCTACATTCCTCTCTAGCTTTAAGAATTTTCCTCCAGCTCCATGAAGAGTCTTGAGGAATGGGGATTGCCCATATGCTTCTCCCTTTTATCTTATAAGTATGACACCACTTGACCCAAAGACTATCCTTTTTGTTGAAGAGGTTCCAAAGGTTTTTCATCACTGCAGCCTTGTTCCAATGAGTCAGGCACTTTATTCCCAGACCCCCTTCCTTTTTAGTCTTGCAGACCTCATCCCATGCCACTTTAGCTCCACTGTGCTTGAGCTCAGGGCCTGTCCATATGAACTCTCTAATACATTTCTCAATAGCCTTCACCACACTTTTAGGTAGAATAAAGATCGATGACCAATAAATTTGGGAACTAAACAGGACAGAAATTGCAAGCTGCAATCTGCCTGCATAACTCAGGAATCTAGTGGTCCAGCTTTTGACTTTATTAGTAATTTTGTCGATAAGAACCATACAATCCACATGCTTGAGTCTAGTAGAGATGAGGGGGACTCCCAAATACTTGAAAGGAGGCTGCTGGTGGGAGATGCCCAAGGAAGAAGACATAGAGCTGATAATTTCAGCATTCACTCCAGAACAGTAAAAATTACTTTTAGCCAGATTGGGGATTAACCCACTATAATCAGCAAATTCCTCAAGCGCATCCTTAACACAATCCACAGATTGGGTATCACCATTGCAGAAAACCACCAGGTCATCCGCGAAGCACAGGTGGTTAATATTATTTTCTTTGCACTTGGGATGGTAAATGAAGGTATCTCTGCTAGCATGCTTATCAAGAATACAAGAGAGGGCCTCCATCACAATAAGGAAAAGAAAGGGGGATAGGGGATCTCCTTGCCTCAACCCCTTTTTGCCTTCAAAGAACCCATTTAGAGACCCATTCAGACTAATAGAGTACCAGACAGAGGAAACACATGCCTTAATCCAAGAAACAAACCTGGGAGGGAAGTTGATTTGGATAAGAATGCCAAAAAGGAACTCCCAATCCACCGAATCATAAGCCTTCATAATATCAATCTTCACAGTGCATTTAGGAGTGTTAGAGTCCCTGTGGTAATTCCTCATCAATTCTTGCAGCAAGAGAATATTATCAGTGATAGATCTCCCCTGGACAAAGGCAGCCTGGCTTTCATTAATCAATTGAGGCATAAGAGGCTTGAGTCTAAGGGTAAGAATCTTGGAAATACACTTATAAATCGTGTTGCAGCACGCAATGGGTCTGAAATCAGCCATAGTGTTTGGGCTAGGAACTTTGGGGATCAGAGCAAGAGAGGTGGTATTCCATTGTCTAGGCAAGTAGCTGTGGTTAAAAAAATGATGAATAGCTTCCATCACATCATCCCCCACAACATCCCAATTCTTCTTGAAGAAGGCAGCACTGAAACCATCAGGTCCAGGAGCTTTGTTGGAGGCAATGGAGAACATAGCATTTTTAATCTCAATATCAGTTATGGGGGCAGTAAGGTTAGGCCACTGCGAAGGATTCAGCTTCCTTTTCATGATCGTAGGGATAGTGGTAGATCTCCTTCTCTGACTCCCCAACAAATTAGTGAAATAATTTATGGCCTCTTCACTCACTGCCTCAATGCCTTCAATAGTGACTCCTCTCTCATTCTGTATGCACAAGACTTTTCTTCTGGAGGTGTTTGCTTTTACTTTATTATGGAAGAAGCTTGTGTTCATATCCCCTGACTGCAGCCAATTGATTCTAGCCTTTTGCTTGTAGTAGGCTTCTTCAGCAGCGCGTAAGGAGCTATATAGAGTAGCACACTCATGTTCATCCTTCCTAAGCCTGCTATTTGAACCATCACTGTCCAGGTAGCGCTGGATATGATCCAACTTATCTTTAGCGGTCCTCACACGCTCAGAGATATTGGAGTAGAACTTATGGTTAAAAAGTCTTAAAAGAGGTTTAAGTCTTCTAAGTTTGTGGGAAAGTTTAGCCATAGGGAATAGTTGACATTCCTCCTGCCAAGAGGTCACAAGCGTGGGCATAAATTCAGCATTCTTCATCCAATAATCAAAGAATTTGAAGGGTTTTGGCTTGCTAGGTTGGTTGACAAGAGAAATCACAATGGGGCTATGATCAGAAACCCCTGGGCATAGGTAGGTGGCATGGGAATCAGGGAAAGAAACACTCCATTGCGAGTTATGGAGAACTCTATCAATTCTGGTTTGAGTATTCTCAATCCCCTCACTTTTGTTACTCCAAGAGAACCATAGCCCCGTGGCTAGCATATCATCCATCATTATCTCAAATAGACAGTTATTAAAGTCAGCAGCAGCCCTAATATCAATTCCCAGCCTACCACTTTTATCCTCTCTGTTTCTAACAGTGTTGAAATCACCCATAATGATCCATTGTCTATTGTCTGTGAGGTTGTGGTTCTGTCTAAGGAAACTCCAAAGAGGAATCCTTTCAATAAGAAGATTAAGGCCATAAACAAAAGTAGCATAGAAAATCTTGTTGACCCCCACACACTTGATCTTACAAAAAAGAGCTTGGGGATGGGATAAGAGAATCTCCACATCAAATGTAATTGGGTCCCATGCTAAGATCACTCTAGCTACCCCACCATTATCTGCGCAGTTGTGACTATACTTCCAATTCCAGAAGCAACTGGCAGCCACCTTGGCAATGTGGTTCCTTCTGACTTTAGATTCAAGGAGACAAACAAGGCTTAACTTATTATCATAAATCAACTTCTTCACTTCCTGCTGTTTGTGAGGGGAGTTGAGACCCCTAATGTTCAGGACACAATCTTGGTCATTTGAATTGTTGTTTGGTACCCCCCTTCTTCTTCTTCTTCTTCCCCTTAGAAGATAGGGGAGATTCATCAGTCTTGATTTTGGTAGACAGCTCATCCACAGCTTTAATCTTTAGCACAATACCAGAAGGCAAGGGAGTAGTCTCCGCCGTGTAGTCCTCAGAATCTATATCCAGTAAGGCTTCAAACGAGTTGGTGGAAGTAGATTTGGGGGAGTTAAGTTTGGGTATGGGGTTTGGTTCAGTAGCAGCTTCCAATATAGGGGGTTAGAGTTGGAAGTTGTTTCAATAGCAGCTATGCACAGGCTTGAGTCCTTTAGACCAGGTTTAGTTTTGCCTCCTACGGTTTTCCATCCATCATGGTTAGGCTCTTCCACAGTTGACTTTGGAGGAATGGTTTCCCCTCTCACTCCCTTATCCTTCTTCGTGCACTTTATAGTTGTGTGACCAAAGGCGATGCAGTGGCTGCAAGAGTGAGGCATTGCTTGATATTCAACCTTAATCTGAGAAAATTCCCCATTTTCCATTTTCAAGTCAATGGTTGTGGGGAATTTCTTTTGAGGTTTTATCTCAACACAAATACGGGCATAGCTTATTCTCCTCATTTCTTCAGTGATAGAGTCAGCATATAATGGAACACCAACAGCAGATGCTATGTAGCTTAAACCTTCTGCAGTCCAAAACTGCATAGGGACATTGTGAAACATGACCCAAACTGGAACTCTCTCGATATCTTCTTTAGCAAAGTTGCACTCCGGATACCATTTCTGCAGGATAATGGCATTACCAACAAAATGCCAAGGCCCATTTTCCACCACCTCATCCCTACAATTCTGGTTATCAAACATGAATATGTAGTGTCCTTGATCATTGGCTATTACTTTACTAAACCCATGCTTATCCCAAATTCTATGGGCAATGTTCTTAACTAGAGAATAGGGAAGATTCTTACCCAGAAAAAATCCCACAGCTGCACATTCCATCTAGGAGTACCCAAGTTTGGCCACTTCTATAGGAGGATTAACTTGAATCCTATCATCAACAATAGTAGGTTTGTGGTATTGGAGAATAAATTTAGGGTCATTCTTAGGGTCACTCCTACTTGTGATAACTGACTTCCACGATTTGTTAGGTTGTTTAATCTCTTCCTTAATTCCTCTGCCCACATTCTCTGTTTCACTTGTGCTTCCAATGTTTCCCACCTCCAGTGATTGCCTCAGTGGTGTGGTAGCCTTAATTATTGGGCAATTTGTACTTTTTCCCAACTGTTCACAAGGAGATTTCCGTGAATACCTGGCGTGCATTATGTCGTCATGAGACAGACCCATGCTTTCGATGAAATTGGCATATGCCCTTTTCTCCACAACCAAATCATTCATCTCGTCTCCATTGGGAGTAGCTGCGATGTGGTCTTCAACAGTACCAATTTGGCCTTCTTCCATTCCTTCCATAGCATCATCACAGACTTCACCACCACGAGGAACAATGACAGTTTGGGCATGTTGGCTAATTGTGGACACTCCAGCAGATGTGGGGGAAACCATGGTAGTGGGAGTAACAACTGTAGAAGGAGAGTAACTAGGGGTGGACCTAATGCTAGGGCTGGGTTTAGACATCGCTGTTAAGCTGGGTGGAAGTTAGGGCTGGGTTAATTTGGCTAGACGGATTCTAGAGAGAAGGAGGAGCATTTTTTGACTTTTTTTGGTTTTGTTTTGAAGTTATAATGGTTTTCACCCTTTAACGGCATGTTTTTAACTCTAAGTGTGATTTTTGCAAATTATCGACATACTCTCAAACTGGGAGACCCGGGACTATGCGGTCAGTTCCTACAAGTTACATTGGTCCCGTGCGAAGTGTTCGTGCCTCCTACGGGGTCGTTTGGGGTCGATTTGGGTTTTCACCCTTTAACGGCCTGTTTTTAAGTTTACATGTGATTTTTACAAATTATCTTCCTATTTACAAACCGGGAGACCCGGGACTACGCGATCAGTTCCTACAAGTTGCATTGGTCCCGTGCGAGGTGTTCGTACCTCCTACGGGGCCGTTTGGGGGCTGGTTTGGGTTTTCACCCTTTAATGGCCTGTTTTTAAGTCTAAGTGTGATTTTTGCAAATTATCATCGTACTCTCAAACCAGGACACCCGGGACTACGCGGTCAGTTCCTACAAGTTGCATTGGTCCCGTGCGAGGTGTCCGTGCCTCCTACGGGTCCGTTTGGGGACTGGTTTGGGTTTTCACCCCTTAACGGCTATTTTTTAAGTCTAAACGTGATTTTTTCAAATTATCGTCATACTTTCAAACCGGGACACCCGGTACTATGCGGTCAGTTCCTACAAGTTGCATTGGTCCCGTGCGAGGAGTTCGTGCCTCCTACGGGGTCGTTTGGGGGCTGGTTTGGGTTTTCACCCCTTAACGGCTAGTTTTTAAGTCCAAGTGTGATTTTTGCAAATTATCGTCGTACTCTCAAATCGGGAGACCTGGGACTACGCGGTCAATTCCTACAAGTTTCATGGGGCCGTGGGAGGTGTCCGTGCCTCCTACAGGGCCGTTTGGGGACTGGTTTGGGTTTTCACCCCTTAACGGCTAGTTTTTAAGTCTAAATGTGATTTTTTCATATTATCGTCATACTTTCAAACCTGGACACCCGGTACTACGCGCTCAGTTCCTACAAGTTGCATTGGTCCCGTGCGAGGTGTTCGTGGCTCCTACGGGGTCGTTTGGGGGCTGGTTTGGGTTTTCACGCTTTAATGCCCTGTTTTTAAGTCTAAGTGTGATTTTTGCAAATTATCGTCGTACTCTCATATCGGGATACCCAGGACTACGCGGTCAGTTCCAACAAGTTGCATTGGTCCCGTGCGAGGTGTTCGTGCCTTCTACGGGGTCGTTTGGGGGCTGGTTTTGGTTTTCACCACTTAACGGCTAGTTTTTAAGTCTAACTGTGATTTTTGCAAATTATCGTCATACTCTCAAATCGGGAGATCCGGTACTACGCGGTCAGTTCCTACAAGTTGCATTGGTCCCGTGCGAGGTGTTCGTAGGCTGGGTCGTTTGGGGGCTGGTTTGGGTTTTCACCCCTTAACGGCTAGTTTTTAAGTCTAATTGTGATTTTTGCAAATTATAGTCATACACTCAAATCGGGAGACCAGGGACTACGCGGTCAGTTACTACAAGTTGCATTGGTCCATGCGAGGTGTTCGTACCTCCTACGGGGCCGTTTGGGGGCTGGTTTGGGTTTTCACCCTTTAATGGCTTGTTTTTAAGTCTAAGTGTGATTTTTGCAAATTATCGTCATACTCTCAAGCCGGGACACCCAGGAATACGCGGTCAGTTCCTATAAGTTGCATTGGTCCCGTGCGAGGTGTTCGTGCCTCCAACGGGGTCGTTTAGGGGCTGGTTTGGGTTTTCACCCTTTAACAGCTTGTTTTTAAGTTTACATGTGATTTTTACAAATTATCATCCTATTTACAAACCGGGAGACCCGGGACTACGCGGTCAGTTCCTATAAGTTGCATTGGTCCCGTGCGAGGTGTTCGTACCTCCTACGGGGCCGTTTGGGGGCTGGTTTGGGTTTTCACCCTTAAATGGCCTGTTTAAGTCTGAGTGTGATTTTTACAAATTATCATCGTACTCTCAAACCAGGACACCCGGGACTACGCGGTCAGTTCCTACAAGTTGCATTGGTCCCGTGCGAGGTGTCCGTGCCTCCTACAGGGCCGTTTGGGGACTGGTTTGGGTTTTCACCCCTTAACGGCTAGTTTTTAAGTCTAAATGTGATTTTTTCAAATTATCGTCATACTTTCAAACCGGGACACCCGGTACTACGCGGTCAGTTCCTACAAGTTGCATTGGTCCCGTGCGAGGTGTTCGTGCCTCCTACGGGGCCGTTTGGGGGCAGGTTTGGGTTTTCACCCCTTAACGGCTAGTTTTTAAGTCCAAGTGTGATTTTTGCAAATTATCGTCATACTCTCAAATCGGGAGACCTGGGAGTACGCGGTGAATTCCTACAAGTTGGATTGGTCCCGTGCGAGGTGTTCGTACCACCTACGGGGTCTTTTGGGAACTGGTTTGGGTTTTCACCCTTTAACGGCTTGTTTTTAAGTCTAAGAGTGATTTTTGCAAATTATCGTCGTACTCTCATATCAGGATACCCAGGACTACGCGGTCAGTTCCAACAAGTTGCATTGGTCCCGTGCGAGGTGTTCGTGCCTTCTACAGGGTCGTTTGGGGGCTGGTTTTGGTTTTCACCCCTTAACGACTAGTTTTTAAGTCTAAGTGTGATTTTTGCAAATTATCGTCATACTCTCAAATCGAGAGACCGGGGACTACGCGGTCAGTTCCTAGAAGTTGCATTGGTTTCGTGCGAGGTGTTCGTACCTCCTACGGGGCCGTTTGGGGGCTGGTTTGGGATTTCACCCTTTAACGGCTTGTTTTTAAGTTTAAGTGTGATTTTTGCAAATTATCGTCATACTCTCAAACCGGGACACCCGGGACTACGCGGTCAGTTCCTATAAGTTGCATTGGTCCCGTGCGAGGTGTTCGTACCACCTACGGGGCCGGTTGGGAACTGGTTTGGGTTTTCACTCTTTAAGGGCTTGTTTTTAAGTCTAAGTGTGATTTTTGCAAATTATCGTCGTACTCTCATATCAGGATACCCAGGACTACGCGGTCAGTTCCAACAAGTTGCATTGGTCCTGTACGAGGTGTCCGTGCCTTCTACAGGGTCGTTTGGGGGCTGGTTTTGGTTTTCACCACTTAACGGCTAGTTTTTAAGTCTAACTGTGATTTTTGCAAATTATCGTCATACTCTCAAATCGGGAGATCCGGTACTACGCGGTCAGTTCCTACAAGTTGCATTGGTCCCGTGCGAGGTGTTCGTAGGCTGGGTCGTTTGGGGGCTGGTTTGGGTTTTCACCCCTTAACGGCTAGTTTTTAAGTCTAATTGTGATTTTTGCAAATTATTGTCATACACTCAAATCGGGAGACCAGGGACTACGCGGTCAGTTACTACAAGTTGCATTGGTCCATGCGAGGTGTTCGTACCTCCTACGGGGCCGTTTGGGGGCTGGTTTGGGTTTTCACCTTTTAATGGCTTATTTTTAAGTCGAAGTGTGATTTTTGCAAATTATCGTATACTCTCAAACCAGGACACCCGGGACTACGCGGTCAGTTCCTACAAGTTGCATTGGTCCCGTGCGAGGTGTTCGTGCCTCCTACGGGGCCGTTTGGGGCTGGTTTGGGTTTTCACCCCTTAACGGCAAATTTTTAAGTCCAAGTGTGATTTTTGCAAATTATCATCGTACTTAAAAACCGGGAGATCCGGGACTACGCGGTCAGTTCCTAGAAATTGCATTGGTCCCGTGCGAGGTGTTCGTACCTCCTACGGAGCCGTTTGGGGACTGGTTTGGGTTTTCACCCTTTAACGGCCTGTTTTTAACTCTAAGTGTGATTTTTGAAAATTATCCTCATACTTTCAAATCGGGAGACCCGAGACTACGTGGTAAGATTCTACAAGTTACATCGGTCCTATACGAGGTGTTCGTGCCTCCTACGGGGTCGTTTGGGGGCTGATTTGGGTTTTCACCCTTTAACGGCATGTTTTTAACTCTAAGTGTGATTTTTGCAAATTATCGACATACTCTCAAACTGGGAGACCCGGGACTATGCGGTCAGTACCTACAAGTTACATTGGTCCCGTGCGAAGTGTTCGTGCCTCGTACGGGGTCGTTTTTGGTCGATTTGGGTTTTCACCCTTTAACGGCCTGTTTTTAAGTTTACATGTGATTTTTACAAATTATCATCCTATTTACAAACCGGGAGACCCGGGACTACGCGATCAGTTCCTACAAGTTGCATTGGTCCCGTGCGAGGTGTTCGTACCTCCTACGGGGCCGTTTGGTGGCTGGTTTGGGTTTTCACCCTTTAATGGCCTGTTTTTAAGTCTAAGTGTGATTTTTGCAAATTATCATCGTACTCTCAAACCAGGACACCCGGGACTACGCGGTCAGTTCCTACAAGTTGCATTGGTCCCGTGCGAGGTGTCCGTGCCTCCTACGGGTCCGTTTGGGGACTGGTTTGGGTTTTCACCCCTTAACGGCTATTTTTTAAGTCTAAATGTGATTTTTTCAAATTATCGTCATACTTTCAAACCGGGACACCCGGTACTACGCGGTCAGTTCCTACAAGTTGCATTGGTCCCGTGCGAGGAGTTCGTGCCTCCTACGGGGTCGTTTGGGTGCTGGTTTGGGTTTTCACCCCTTAACGGCTAGTTTTTAAGTCCAAGTGTGATTTTTGCAAATTATCGTCGTACTCTCAAATCGGGATACCCAGGACTACGCGGTCAGTTCCAACAAGTTGCATTGGTCCCGTGCGAGGTGTTCGTGCCTTCTACGGGGTCGTTTGGGGGCTGGTTTTGGTTTTCACCACTTAACGGCTAGTTTTTAAGTCTAACTGTGATTTTTGCAAATTATCGTCATACTCTCAAATCGGGAGATCCGGTACTACGCGGTCAGTTCCTACAAGTTGCATTGGTCCCGTGCGAGGTGTTCGTAGGCTGGGTCGTTTGGGGGCTGGTTTGGGTTTTCACCCCTTAACGGCTAGTTTTTAAGTCTAATTGTGATTTTTGCAAATTATTGTCATACACTCAAATCGGGAGACCAGGGACTACGCGGTCAGTTACTACAAGTTGCATTGGTCCATGCGAGGTGTTCGTACCTCCTACGGGGCCGTTTGGGGGCTGGTTTGGGTTTTCACCCTTTAATGGCTTGTTTTTAAGTCTAAGTGTGATTTTTGCAAATTATCGTCATACTCTCAAGCCGGGACACCCAGGAATACGCGGTCAGTTCCTATAAGTTGCATTGGTCCCGTGCGAGGTGTTCGTGCCTCCAACGGGGTCGTTTAGGGGCTGGTTTGGGTTTTCACCCTTTAACAGCTTGTTTTTAAGTTTACATGTGATTTTTACAAATTATCATCCTATTTACAAACCGGGAGACCCGGGACTACGCGGTCAGTTCCTATAAGTTGCATTGGTCCCGTGCGAGGTGTTCGTACCTCCTACGGGGCCGTTTGGGGGCTGGTTTGGGTTTTCACCCTTAAATGGCCTGTTTAAGTTTGAGTGTGATTTTTACAAATTATCATCGTACTCTCAAACCAGGACACCCGGGACTACGCGGTCAGTTCCTACAAGTTGCATTGGTCCCGTGCGAGGTGTCCGTGCCTCCTACAGGGCCGTTTGGGGACTGGTTTGGGTTTTCACCCCTTAACGGCTAGTTTTTAAGTCTAAATGTGATTTTTTCAAATTATCGTCATACTTTCAAACCGGGACACCCGGTACTACGCGGTCAGTTCCTACAAGTTGCATTGGTCCCGTGCGAGGTGTTCGTGCCTCCTACGGGGCCGTTTGGGGGCAGGTTTGGGTTTTCACCCCTTAACGGCTAGTTTTTAAGTCCAAGTGTGATTTTTGCAAATTATCGTCATACTCTCAAATCGGGAGACCTGGGAGTACGCGGTGAATTCCTACAAGTTGGATTGGTCCCGTGCGAGGTGTTCGTACCACCTACGGGGTCTTTTGGGAACTGGTTTGGGTTTTCACCCTTTAACGGCTTGTTTTTAAGTCTAAGAGTGATTTTTGCAAATTATCGTCGTACTCTCATATCAGGATACCCAGGACTACGCGGTCAGTTCCAACAAGTTGCATTGGTCCCGTGCGAGGTGTTCGTGCCTTCTACAGGGTCGTTTGGGGGCTGGTTTTGGTTTTCACCCCTTAACGACTAGTTTTTAAGTCTAAGTGTGATTTTTGCAAATTATCGTCATACTCTCAAATCGAGAGACCGGGGACTACGCGGTCAGTTCCTAGAAGTTGCATTGGTTTCGCGCGAGGTGTTCGTACCTCCTACGGGGCCGTTTGGGGGCTGGTTTGGGATTTCACCCTTTAACGGCTTGTTTTTAAGTTTAAGTGTGATTTTTGCAAATTATCGTCATACTCTCAAACCGGGACACCCGGGACTACGTGGTCAGTTCCTATAAGTTGCATTGGTCCCGTGCGAGGTGTTCGTACCACCTACGGGGCCGGTTGGGAACTGGTTTGGGTTTTCACCCTTTAAGGGCTTGTTTTTAAGTCTAAGTGTGATTTTTGCAAATTATCGTCGTACTCTCATATCAGGATACCCAGGACTACGCGGTCAGTTCCAACAAGTTGCATTGGTCCCGAGCGAGGTGTCCGTGCCTTCTACAGGGTCGTTTGGGGGCTGGTTTTGGTTTTCACCACTTAACGGCTAGTTTTTAAGTCTAACTGTGATTTTTGCAAATTATCGTCATACTCTCAAATCGGGAGATCCGGTACTACGCGGTCAGTTCCTACATTGGTCCCGTGCGAGGTGTTCGTAGGCTGGGTCGTTTGGGGGCTGGTTTGGGTTTTCACCCCTTAACGGCTAGTTTTTAAGTCTAATTGTGATTTTTGCAAATTATTGTCATACACTCAAATCGGGAGACCAGGGACTACGCGGTCAGTTACTACAAGTTGCATTGGTCCATGCGAGGTGTTCGTACCTCCTACGGGGCCGTTTGGGGGTTGGTTTGGGTTTTCACCCTTTAATGGCTTATTTTTAAGTCGAAGTGTGATTTTTGCAAATTATCATATACTCTCAAACCAGGACACCCGGGACTACGCGGTCAGTTCCTACAAGTTGCATTGGTCCCGTGCGAGGTGTTCGTGCCTCCTACGAGGCCGTTTGGGGCTGGTTTGGGTTTTCACCCTTTAACGGCCTGTTTTTAACTCTAAGTGTGATTTTTGAAAATTATCCTCATACTTTCAAATCGGGAGACCCGAGACTATGTGGTAAGATTCTACAAGTTACATCGGTCCTATACGAGGTGTTCGTGCCTCCTAAGGGGTCGTTTGGGGGCTGATTTGGGTTTTCACCCTTTAACGGCATGTTTTTAACTCTAAGTGTGATTTTTGCAAATTATCGACATACTCTCAAACTGGGAGACCCGGGACTATGCGGTCAATACCTACAAGTTACATTGGTCCCGTGCGAAGTGTTCGTGCCTCCTACGGGGTCGTTTGGGGTCGATTTGGGTTTTCACCCTTTAACGGCCTGTTTTTAAGTTTACATGTGATTTTTACAAATTATCATCCTATTTACAAACCGGGAGACCCGGGACTACGCGATCAGTTCCTACAAGTTGCATTGGTCCCGTGCGAGGTGTTCGTACCTCCTACGGGGCCGTTTGGTGGCTGGTTTGGGTTTTCACCCTTTAATGGCCTGTTTTTAAGTCTAAGTGTGATTTTTGCAAATTATCATCGTACTCTCAAACCAGGACACCCGGGACTACGCGGTCAGTTCCTACAAGTTGCATTGGTCCCGTGCGAGGTGTCCGTGCCTCCTACGGGTCCGTTTGGGGACTGGTTTGGGTTTTCACCCCTTAACGGCTATTTTTTAAGTCTAAATGTGATTTTTTCAAATTATCGTCATACTTTCAAACCGGGACACCCGGTACTACGCGGTCAGTTCCTACAAGTTGCATTGGTCCCGTGCGAGGAGTTCGTGCCTCCTACGGGGTCGTTTGGGGGTTGGTTTGGGTTTTCACCCCTTAACGGCCAGTTTTTAAGTCCAAGTGTGATTTTTGCAAATTATCGTCGTACTCTCAAATCGGGATACCCAGGACTACGCGGTCAGTTCCAACAAGTTGCATTGGTCCCGTGCGAGGTGTTCGTGCCTTCTACGGGGTCGTTTGGGGGCTGGTTTTGGTTTTCACCACTTAACGGCTAGTTTTTAAGTCTAACTGTGATTTTTGCAAATTATCGTCATACTCTCAAATCGGGAGATCCAGTACTACGCGGTCAGTTCCTAAAAGTTGCATTGGTCCCGTGCGAGGTGTTCGTAGGCTGGGTCGTTTGGGGGCTGGTTTGGGTTTTCACCCCTTAACGGCTAGTTTTTAAGTCTAATTGTGATTTTTGCAAATTATTGTCATACACTCAAATCGGGAGACCAGGGACTACGCGGTCAGTTACTACAAGTTGCATTGGTCCATGCGAGGTGTTCGTACCTCCTACGGGGCCGTTTGGGGGCTGGTTTGGGTTTTCACCCTTTAATGGCTTGTTTTTAAGTCTAAGTGTGATTTTTGCAAATTATCGTCATACTCTCAAGCCGGGACACCCAGGAATACGCGGTCAGTTCCTATAAGTTGCATTGGTCCCGTGCGAGGTGTTCGTGCCTCCAACGGGGTCGTTTAGGGGCTGGTTTGGGTTTTCACCCTTTAACAGCTTGTTTTTAAGTTTACATGTGATTTTTACAAATTATCATCCTATTTACAAACCGGGAGACCCGGGACTACGCGGTCAGTTCCTATAAGTTGCATTGGTCCCGTGCGAGGTGTTCGTACCTCCTACGGGGCCGTTTGGGGGCTGGTTTGGGTTTTCATCCTTAAATGGCCTGTTTAAGTCTGAGTGTGATTTTTACAAATTATCATCGTACTCTCAAACCAGGACACCCGGGACTACGCGGTCAGTTCCTACAAGTTTCATGGGGCCGTGCGAGGTGTCCGTGCCTCCTACAGGGCCGTTTTGGGACTGGTTTGGGTTTTCACCCCTTAACGGCTAGTTTTTAAGTCTAAATGTGATTTTTTCATATTATCGTCATACTTTCAAACCGGGACACCCGGTACTACGCGCTCAGTTCCTACAAGTTGCATTGGTCCCGTGCGAGGTGTTCGTGCCTCCTACGGGGTCGTTTGGGGGCTGGTTTGGGTTTTCACCCTTTAATGCCCTGTTTTTAAGTCTAAGTGTGATTTTTGCAAATTATCGTCGTACTCTCATATCGGGATACCCAGGACTACGCGGTCAGTTCCAACAAGTTGCATTGGTCCCGTCCGAGGTGTTCGTGCCATCTACGGGGTCGTTTGGGGGCTGGTTTTGGTTTTCACCACTTAACGGCTAGTTTTTAAGTCTAACTGTGATTTTTGCAAATTATCGTCATACTCTCAAATCGGGAGATCCGGTACTACGCGGTCAGTTCCTACAAGTTGCATTGGTCCCGTGCGAGGTGTTCGTAGGCTGGGTCGTTTGGGGGCTGGTTTGGGTTTTCACCCCTTAACGGCTAGTTTTTAAGTCTAATTGTGATTTTTGCAAATTATTGTCATACACTCAAATCGGGAGACCAGGGACTACGCGGTCAGTTACTACAAGTTGCATTGGTCCATGCGAGGTGTTCGTACCTCCTACGGGGCCGTTTGGGGGCTGGTTTGGGTTTTCACCCTTTAATGGCTTATTTTTAAGTCGATGTGTGATTTTTGAAAATTATCGTATACTCTCAAACCAGGACACCCGAGACTACGCGGTCAGTTCCTACAAGTTGCATTGGTCCCGTGCGAGGTGTTCGTGCCTCCTACGTGGCCGTTTGGGGCTGGTTTGGGTTTTCACCCCTTAACAGCAAGTTTTTAAGTCCAAGTGTGATTTTTGCAAATTATCATCGTACTTACAAACCGGGAGATCCGGGACTACGCGGTCAGTTCCTAGAAATTGCATTGGTCCCGTGCGAGGTGTTCGTACCTCCTACGGAGCCGTTTGGGGACTGGTTTGGGCTTTCACCCTTTAACGGCCTGTTTTTAACTCTAAGTGTGATTTTTGAAAATTATCCTCATACTTTCAAATCGGGAGACCCGAGACTACGTGGTAAGATTCTACAAGTTACATCGGTCCTGTACGAGGTGTTCGTGCCTCCTACGGGGTCGTTTGGGGGCCGATTTGGGTTTTCACCCTTTAACGGCATGTTTTTAACTCTAAGTGTGATTTTTGCAAATTATCGACATACTCTCAAACTGGGAGACCCGGGACTATGCGGTCAGTACCTACAAGTTACATTGGTCCCGTGCGAAGTGTTCGTACCTCCTACGGGGTCGTTTGGGGTCGATTTGGGTTTTCACCCTTTAACGGCCTGTTTTTAAGTTTACATGTGATTTCTACAAATTATCATCCTATTTACAAACCGGGAGATCCGGGACTACGCGGTCAGTTCCTACAAGTTGCATTGGTCCCGTGCGAGGTGTTCGTACCTCCTACGGGGCTGTTTGGTGGCTGGTTTGGGTTTTCACCCTTTAATGGCCTGTTTTTAAGTCTAAGTGTGATTTTTGCAAATTATCATCGTACTCTCAAACCAGGACACCCGGGACTACGCGGTCAGTTCCTACAAGTTGCATTGGTCCCGTGCGAGGTGTCCGTGCCTCCTACGGGTCCGTTTGGGGACTGGTTTGGGTTTTCACCCTTAACGGCTATTTTTTAAGTCTAAATGTGATTTTTTCAAATTATCGTCATACTTTCAAATCGGGACACCCGGTACTACGCGGTCAGTTCCTACAAGTTGCATTGGTCCCGTGCGAGGAGTTCGTGCCTCCTACGGGGTCGTTTGGGGGCTGGTTTGGGTTTTCACCCCTTAATGGCTAGTTTTTAAGTCCAAGTGTGATTTTTGCAAATTATCGTCGTACTCTCAAATCGGGAGACCTGGGACTACGCGGTCAATTCCTACAAGTTTCATGGGGCCGTGCGAGGTGTCCGTGCCTCCTACAGGGCCGTTTTGGGACTGGTTTGGGTTTTCACCCCTTAACGGCTAGTTTTTAAGTCTAAATGTGATTTTTTCATATTATCGTCATACTTTCAAACCGGGACACCCGGTACTACGCGCTCAGTTCCTACAAGTTGCATTGGTCCCGTGCGAGGTGTTCGTGCCTCCTACGGGGTCGTTTGGGGGCTGGTTTGGGTTTTCACCCTTTAATGCCCTGTTTTTAAGTCTAAGTGTGATTTTTGCAAATTATCATCGTACTCTCATATCGGGATACCCAGGACTACGCGGTCAGTTCCAACAAGTTGCATTGGTCCCGTCCGAGGTGTTCGTGCCTTCTACGGGATCGTTTGGGGGCTGGTTTTGGTTTTCACCACTTAACGGCTAGTTTTTAAGTCTAACTGTGATTTTTGCAAATTATCGTCATACTCTCAAATCGGGAGATCCGGTACTACGCGGTCAGTTCCTACAAGTTGCATTGGTCCCGTGCGAGGTGTTCGTAGGCTGGGTCGTTTGGGGGCTGGTTTGGGTTTTCACCCCTTAACGGCTAGTTTTTAAGTCTAATTGTGATTTTTTCAAATTATCGTCATACTTTCAAACCGGGACACCCGGTACTACGCGGTCAGTTCCTACAAGTTGCATTGGTCCCGTGCGAGGTGTTCGTGCCTCCTACGGGGTCGTTTTGGGGCTGGTTTGGGTTTTCACCCCTTAACGGCTAGTTTTTAAGTCCAAGTGTGATTTTTGCAAATTATCGTCGTACTCTCAATTCGGGAGACCTGGGAGTACGCGGTCAATTCCTACAAGTTGGATTGGTCCCGTGCGAGGTGTTCGTACCACCTACGGGGCCGTTTGGGAACTGGTTTGGGTTTTCACCCTTTAACGGCTTGTTTTTAAGTCTAAGTGTGATTTTTGCAAATTATCGTCGTACTCTCATATCGGGATACCCAGGACTACGCGGTCAGTTCCAACAAGTTGCATTGGTCCCGTGCGAGGTGTTCGTGCCTTCTACGGGGTCGTTTGGGGGCTGGTTTTGGTTTTCACCACTTAACGGCTAGTTTTTAAGTCTAACTGTGATTTTCGCAAATTATCGTCATACTCTCAAATCGGGAGATCCGGTACTACGCGGTCAGTTCCTACAAGTTGCATTGGTCCCGTGCGAGGTGTTCGTAGGCTGGGTCGTTTGGGGGCTGGTTTGGGTTTTCACCCCTTAACGGCTAGTTTTTAAGTCTAATTGTGATTTTTGCAAATTATTGTCATACACTCAAATCGGGAGACCAGGGACTACGCGGTCAGTTACTACAAGTTGCATTGGTCCATGCGAGGTGTTCGTGCCTTCTACGGGGTCGTTTGGGGGCTGGTTTTGGTTTTCACCACTTAACGGCTAGTTTTTAAGTCTAACTGTGATTTTTGCAAATTATCTTCATACTCTCAAATCGGGAGATCCGGTACTACGCGGTCAGTTCCTACAAGTTGCATTGGTCCCGTGCGAGGTGTTCGTGCCTCCTACGGGGCCGTTTGGGGCTGGTTTGGGTTTTCACCCCTTAACGGCAAGTTTTTAAGTCCAAGTGTGATTTTTGCAAATTATCATCGTACTTGCAAACCGGGAGATCCGGGACTACGCGGTCAGTTCCTAGAAATTGCATTGGTCCCGTGCGAGGTGTTCGTACCTCCTTCGGAGCCGTTTGGGGACTGGTTTGGGTTTTCACCCTTTAACGGCCTGTTTTTAACTCTAAGTGTGATTTTTGAAAATTATCCTCATACTTTCAAATCGGGAGACCCGAGACTACGTGGTAAGATTCTACAAGTTACATCGGTCCTATACGAGGTGTTCGTGCCTCCTACGGGGTCGTTTGGGGGCCGATTTGGGTTTTCACCCTTTAACGGCATGTTTTTAACTCTAAGTGTGATTTTTGCAAATTATCGACATACTCTCAAACTGGGAGACCCGGTACTATGCGGTCAGTACCTACAAGTTACATTGGTCCCGTGCGAAGTGTTCGTACCTCCTACGGGGTCGTTTGGGGTCGATTTGGGTTTTCACCCTTTAACGGCCTGTTTTGAAGTTTACATGTGATTTATACAAATTGTCATCCTATTTACAAACCGGGAGATCCGGGACTACGCGGTCAGTTCCTACAAGTTGCATTGGTCCCGTGCGAGGTGTTCGTACCTCCTACGGGGCTGTTTGGTGGCTGGTTTGGGTTTTCACCCTTTAATGGCCTGTTTTTAAGTCTAAGTGTGATTTTTGCAAATTATCATCGTACTCTCAAACCAGGACACCCGGGACTACGCGGTCAGTTCCTACAAGTTGCATTGGTCCCGTGCGAGGTGTCCGTGCCTCCTACGGGTCCGTTTGGGGACTGGTTTGGGTTTTCAGCCTTAACGGCTATTTTTTAAGTCTAAATGTGAATTTTTCAAATTATCGTCATACTTTCAAACCGGGACACCCGGTACTACGCGGTCAGTTCCTACAAGTTGTATTGGTCCCGTGCGAGGAGTTCGTGCCTCCTACGGGGTCGTTTGGGGGCTGGTTTGGGTTTTCACCCCTTAACGGCTAGTTTTTAAGTCCAAGTGTGATTTTTGCAAATTATCGTCGTACTCTCAAATCGGGAGACCTGGGACTACGCGGTCAATTCCTACAAGTTGCATGGGGCCGTGCGAGGTGTCCGTGCCTCCTACAGGGCCGTTTGGGGACTGGTTTGGGTTTTCACCCCTTAACGGCTAGTTTTTAAGTCTAAATGTGATTTTTTCATATTATCGTCATACTTTCAAACCGGGACACCCTGTACTACGCGGTCAGTTCCTACAAGTTGCATTGGTCCCGTGCGAGGTGTTCGTGCCTCCTACGGGGTCGTTTGGGGGCTGGTTTGGGTTTTCACCCTTTAATGCCCTGTTTTTAAGTCTAAGTGTGATTTTTGCAAATTATCGTCGTACTCTCATATCGGGATACCCAGGACTACGCGGTCAGTTCCAACAAGTTGCATTGGTCCCGTGCGAGGTGTTCGTGCCTTCTACGGGGTCGTTTGGGGGCTGGTTTTGGTTTTCACCACTTAACGGCTAGTTTTTAAGTCTAACTGTGATTTTTGCAAATTATCTTCATACTCTCAAATCGGGAGATCCGGTACTAGGCGGTCAGTTCCTACAAGTTGCATTGGTCCCGTGCGAGGTGTTCGTAGGCTGGGTCGTTTGGGGGCTGGTTTGGGTTTTCACCCCTTAACGGCTAGTTTTTAAGTCTAATTGTGATTTTTGCAAATTATTGTCATACACTCAAATCGGGAGACCAGGGACTACGCGGTCAGTTACTACAAGTTGCATTGGTCCATGCGAGGTGTTCGTACCTCCTACGGGGCCGTTTGGGGGCTAGTTTCGGTTTTCACCCTTTAATGGCTTGTTTTTAAGTCTAAGTGTGATTTTTGCAAATTATCGTCATACTCTCAAGCCGGGACACCCGGGAATACGCGGTCAGTTCCTATAAGTTGCATTGGTCCCGTGCGAGGTGTCCGTGCCTCCTACAGGGCCGTTTGGGGACTGGTTTGGGTTTTCACCCCTTAACGGCTAGTTTTTAAGTCTAAATGTGATTTTTTCAAATTATCGTCATACTTTCAAACCGGGACACCCGGTACTACGCGGTCAGTTCCTACAAGTTGCATTGGTCCCGTGCGAGGTGTTCGTGCCTCCTACGGGGTCGTTTGGGGGCTGGTTTGGGTTTTCACCCCTTAACGGCTAGTTTTTAAGTCCAAGTGTGATTTTTGCAAATTATCGTCGTACTCTCAAATCGGGAGACCTGGGAGTACGCGGTCAATTCCTATATGTTGGATTGGTCCCGTGCGAGGTGTTCGTACCACCTACGGGGCCGTTTGGGAACTGGTTTGGGTTTTCACCCTTTAACGGCTTGTTTTTAAGTCTAAGTGTGATTTTTGCAAATTATCATCGTACTCTCATATCGGGATACCCAGGACTACGCGGTCAGTTCCAACAAGTTGCATTGGTCCCGTGCGAGGTGTTCGTGCCTTCTACGGGGTCGTTTGGGGGCTGGTTTGGGTTTTAACCCCTTAACGGCTAGTTTTTAAGTCTAAATGTGATTTTTTCATATTATCGTCATACTTTCAAACCGGGACACCCGGTACTACGCGGTCAGTTCCTACAAGTTGCATTGGTCCCGTGCGAGGTGTTCGTGGCTCCTACGGGGTCGTTTGGGGGCTGGTTTGGGTTTTCACCCTTTAATGCCCTGTTTTTAAGTCTAAGTGTGATTTTTGCAAATTATCGTCGTACTCTCATATCGGGATACCCTGGACTACGCGGTCAGTTCCAACAAGTTGCATTGGTCCCGTGCGAGGTGTTCGTGCCTTCTACGGGGTCGTTTGGGGGCTGGTTTTGGTTTTCACCACTTAACGGCTAGTTTTTAAGTCTAACTGTGATTTTTGCAAATTATCTTCATACTCTCAAATCGGGAGATCCGGTACTACGCGGTCAGTTCCTACAAGTTGCATTGGTCCCGTGCGAGGTGTTCGTAGGCTGGGTCATTTGGGGGCTGGTTTGGGTTTTCACCCCTTAACGGCTAGTTTTTAAGTCTAATTGTGATTTTTGCAAATTATTGTCATACACTCAAATCGGGAGACCAGGGACTACGCGGTCAGTTACTACAAGTTGCATTGGTCCATGCGAGGTGTTCGTACCTCCTACGGGGTCGTTTGGGGGCTGGTTTGGGTTTTCACCCTTTAATGGCTTGTTTTTAAGTCTAAGTGTGATTTTTGCAAATTATCGTCATACTCTCAAGCCGGGACACCCGGGAATACGCGGTCAGTTCCTATAAGTTGCATTGGTCCCGTGCGAGGTGTTCGTGCCTCCAACGGGGTCGTTTGGGGGCTGGTTTGGGTTCTCACCCTTTAACAGCTTGTTATTAAGTTTACATGTGATTTTTACAAATTATCATCCTATTTACAAACCGGGAGACCCGGGACTACGCGGTCAGTTCCTATAAGTTGCATTGGTCCCGTGCGAGGTGTTCGTACCTCCTACGGGGCCGTTTGGGGGCTGGTTTGGGTTTTCACCCTTAAATGGCCTGTTTTTAAGTCTAAGTGTGATTTTTACAAATTATCATCGTACTCTCAAACCAGGACACCCGGGACTACGCGGTCAGTTCCTCTAAGTTGCATTGGTCCCGTGCGAGGTGTCCGTGCCTCCTACAGGGCCGTTTGGGGACTGGTTTGGGTTTTCACCCCTTAACGGCTAGTTTTTAAGTCTAAATGTGATTTTTTCAAATTATCGTCATACTTTCAAACCGGGACACCCGGTACTACGCGGTCAGTTCCTACAAGTTGCATTGGTCCCGTGCGAGGTGTTCGTGCCTCCTACGGGGTCGTTTGGGGACTGGTTTGGGTTTTCACCCCTTAACGGCTAGTTTTTAAGTCCAAGTGTGATTTTTAAAAATTATCGTCGTACTCTCAAATCGGGAGACCTGGGAGTACGCGGTCAATTCCTACAAGTTGAATTGGTCCCGTGCGAGGTGTTCGTACCACCTACGGGGCCGTTTGGGAACTGGTTTGGGTTTTCACCCTTTAACGGCTTGTTTTTAAGTGTAAGTGTGATTTTTGCAAATTATCGTCGTACTCTCATATCGGGATACCCAGGACTACGCGGTCAGTTCCAACAAGTTACATTGGTCCCGTGCGAGGTGTTCGTGCCTTCTACAGGGTCGTTTGGGGGCTGGTTTTGGTTTTCACCACTTAACGGCTAGTTTTTAAGTCTAACTGTGATTTTTGCAAATTATCGTCATACTCTCAAATCGGGAGATCCGGTACTACGCGGCCAGTTCCTACAAGTTGCATTGGTCCCGTGCGAGGTGTTCGTAGGGTGGGTCGTTTGGGGGCTGGTTTGGGTTTTCACCCCTTAACGGCTAGTTTTTAAGTCTAATTGTGATTTTTACAAATTATTGTCATACACTCAAATCGGGAGACCAGGGACTACGCGGTCAGTTACTACAAGTTGCATTGGTCCATGCGAGGTGTTCGTACCTCCTACGGGGCCGTTTGGGGGCTGGTTTGGGTTTTCACCCTTTAATGGCTTGTTTTTAAGTCTAAGTGTGATTTTTGCAAATTATCCGATACTCTCAAACCAGGACACCCGGGACTACGCGGTCAGTTCCTACAAGTTGCATTGGTCCCGTGCGAGGTGTTCGTGCCTCCTACGGGGCCGTTTGGGGCTGGTTTGGGTTTTCACCCCTTAACGGCAAGTTTTTAAGTCCAAGTGTGATTTTTGCAAATTATCATCGTACTTACAAACCGGGAGATCCGGGACTACGCGGTCAGTTCCTAGAAATTGCATTGGTCCCGTGCGAGGTGTTCTTACCTCCTACGGAGCCGTTTGGGGACTGGTTTGGGTTTTCACCCTTTAACGGCCTTTTTTTAACTCTAAGTGTGATTTTTGAAAATTATCCTCATACTTTCAAATCGGGAGACCCGAGACTACGTGGTAAGATTCTACAAGTTACATCGGTCCTATACGAGGTGTTCGTGCCTCCTACGGGGTCGTTTGGGGGCCGATTTGGGTTTTCACCCTTTAACGGCATGTTTTTAACTCTAAGTGTGATTTTTGCAAGTTATCGACATACTCTCAAACTGGGAGACCCGGGACTATGCGGTCAGTTCCTACAAGTTACATTGGTCCCGTGCGAAGTGTTCGTGCCTCCTACGGGGTCGTTTGGGGTCGATTTGGGTTTTCACCCTTTAACGGCCTGTTTTTAAGTTTACATGTGATATTTACAAATTATCATCCTATTTACAAACCGGGAGACCCGGGACTACGCGGTCAGTTCCTACAAGTTGCATTGGTCCCGTGCGAGGTGTTCGTACCTCCTACGGGGCCGTTTGGTGGCTGGTTTGGGTTTTCACCCTTTAATGGCCTGTTTTTAAGTCTAAGTGTGATTTTTGCAAATTATCATCGTACTCTCAAACCAGGACACCCGGGACTACGCGGTCAGTTCCTACAAGTTGCATTGGTCCCGTGCGAGGTGTCCGTGCCTCCTACGGGTCCGTTTGGGGGCTGGTTTGGGTTTTCACCCCTTAACGGCTATTTTTTAAGTCTAAATGTGATTTTTTTAAATTATCATCATACTTTCAAACCGGGACACCCGGTACTACGCGGTCAGTTCCTACAAGTTGCATTGGTCCCGTGCGAGGAGTTCGTGCCTCCTACGGGGTCGTTTGGGGGCTGGTTTGGGTTTTCACCCCTTAACGGCTAGTTTTTAAGTCCAAGTGTGAATTTTGCAAATTATCGTCGTACTCTCAAATCGGGAGACCTGGGACTACGCGGTCAATTCCTACAAGTTGCATGGGGCCGTGCGAGTTGTCCGTGCCTCCTACAGGGCCGTTTGGGGACTGGTTTGGGTTTTCACCCCTTAACGGCTAGTTTTTAAGTCTAAATGTGATTTTTTCATATTATCGTCATACTTTCAAACCGGGACACCCGGTACTACGCGGTCAGTTCCTACAAGTTGCATTGGTCCCGTGCGAGGTGTTCGTGCCTCCTACGGGGTCGTTTGGGGGCTGGTTTGGGTTTTCACCCTTTAATGCCCTGTTTTTAAGTCTAAGTGTGATTTTTTGCAAATTATCGTCGTACTCTCATATCGGGATACCCAGGACTACGCGGTCAGTTCCAACAAGTTGCATTGGTCCCGTGCGAGGTGTTCGTGCCTTCTACGGGGTCGTTTGGGGGCTGGTTTTGGTTTTCACCACTTAACGGCTAGTTTTTAAGTCTAACTGTGATTTTTGCAAATTATCTTCATACTCTCAAATCGGGAGATCCGGTACTACGCGGTCAGTTCCTACAAGTTGCATTGGTCCCGTGCGAGGTGTTCGTAGGCTGGGTCGTTTGGGGGCTGGTTTGGGTTTTCACCCCTTAACGGCTAGTTTTTAAGTCTAATTGTGATTTTTGCAAATTATTGTCATACACTCAAATCGGGAGACCAGGGACTACGCGGTCAGTTACTACAAGTTGCATTGGTCCATGCGAGGTGTTCGTACCTCCTACGGGGCCGTTTGGGGGCTGGTTTGGGTTTTCACCCTTTAATGGCTTGTTTTTAAGTCTAAGTGTGATTTTTGCAAATTATCGTCATACTCTCAAGCCGGGACACCCGGGAATACGCGGTCAGTTCCTATAAGTTGCATTGGTCCCGTGCGAGGTGTTCGTGCCTCCAACGGGGTCGTTTGGGGGCTGGTTTGGGTTTTCACCCTTTAACAGCTTGTTTTTAAGTTTACATGTGATTTTTACAAATTATCATCCTATTTACAAACCGGGAGACCCGGGACTACGCGGTCAGTTCCTATAAGTTGCATTGGTCCCGTGCGAGGTGTTCGTACCTCCTACGGGGCCGTTTGGGGGCTGGTTTGGGTTTTCACCCTTAAATGGCCTGTTTTTAAGTCTAAGTGTGATTTTTACAAATTATCATCGTACTCTCAAACCAGGACACCCGGGACTACGCGGTCAGTTCCTACAAGTTGCATTGGTCCCGTGCGAGGTGTCCGTGCCTCCTACAGGGCCGTTTGGGGACTGGTTTGGGTTTTCACCCCTTAACGGCTAGTTTTTAAGTCTAAATGTGATTTTTTCAAATTATCGTCATACTTTCAAACCGGGACACCCGGTACTACGCGGTCAGTTCCTACAAGTTGCATTGGTCCCGTGCGAGGTGTTCGTGCCTCCTACGGGGTCGTTTGGGGGCTGGTTTGGGTTTTCACCCCTTAACGGCTAGTTTTTAAGTCCAAGTGTGATTTTTGCAAATTATCGTCGTACTCTCAAATCGGGAGACCTGGGAGTACGCGGTCAATTCCTATAAGTTGGATTGGTCCCGTGCGAGGTGTTCGTACCACCTACGGGGCCGTTTGGGAACTGGTTTGGGTTTTCACCCTTTAACGGTTTGTTTTTAAGTCTAAGTGTGATTTTTGCAAATTATCATCGTACTCTCATATCGGGATACCCAGGACTACGCGGTCAGTTCCAACAAGTTGCATTGGTCCCGTGCGAGGTGTTCGTGCCTTCTACGGGGTCGTTTGGGGGCTGGTTTGGGTTTTAACCCCTTAACGGCTAGTTTTTAAGTCTAAATGTGATTTTTTCATATTATCGTCATACTTTCAAACCGGGACACCCGGTACTACGCGGTCAGTTCCTACAAGTTGCATTGGTCCCGTGCGAGGTGTTCGTGGCTCCTACGGGGTCGTTTGGGGGCTGGTTTGGGTTTTCACCCTTTAATGCCCTGTTTTTAAGTCTAAGTGTGATTTTTGCAAATTATCGTCGTACTCTCATATCGGGATACCCTGGACTACGCGGTCAGTTCCAACAAGTTGCATTGGTCCCGTGCGAGGTGTTCGTGCCTTCTACGGGGTCGTTTGGGGGCTGGTTTTGGTTTTCACCACTTAACGGCTAGTTTTTAAGTCTAACTGTGATTTTTGCAAATTATCTTCATACTCTCAAATCGGGAGATCCGATACTACGCGGTCAGTTCCGACAAGTTGCATTGGTCCCGTGCGAGGTGTTCGTAGGCTGGGTCATTTGGGGGCTGGTTTGGGTTTTCACCCCTTAACGGCTAGTTTTTAAGTCTAATTGTGATTTTTGCAAATTATTGTCATACACTCAAATCGGGAGACCAGGGACTACGCGGTCAGTTACTACAAGTTGCATTGGTCCATGCGAGGTGTTCGTACCTCCTACGAGGCCGTTTGGGGGCTGGTTTGGGTTTTCACCCTTTAATGGCTTGTTTTTAAGTCTAAGTGTGATTTTTGCAAATTATCGTCATACTCTCAAGCCGGGACACCCAGGAATACGCGGTCAGTTCCTATAAGTTGCATTGGTCCCGTGCGAGGTGTTCGTGCCTCCAACGGGGTCGTTTGGGGGCTGGTTTGGGTTTTCACCCTTTAACAGCTTGTTTTTAAGTTTACATGTGATTTTTACAAATTATCATCCTATTTACAAACCGGGAGACCCGGGACTACGCGGTCAGTTCCTATAAGTTGCATTGGTCCCGTGCGAGGTGTTCGTAACTCCTACGGGGCCGTTTGGGGGCTGGTTTGGGTTTTCACCCTTAAATGGCCTGTTTTTAAGTCTAAGTGTGATTTTTACAAATTATCATCGTACTCTCAAACCAGGACACCCGGGACTACGCGGTCAGTTCCTACAAGTTGCATTGGTCCCGTGCGAGGTGTCCGTGCCTCTTACAGGGCCGTTTGGGGACTGGTTTGGGTTTTCACCCCTTAACGGCTAGTTTTTAAGTCTAAATGTGATTTTTTCAAATTATCGTCATACTTTCAAACCGGGACACCCGGTACTACGCGGTCAGTTCCTACAAGTTGCATTGGTCCCGTGCGAGGTGTTCGTGCCTCCTACGGGGTCGTTTGGGGGCTGGTTTGGGTTTTCACCCCTTAACGGCTAGTTTTTAAGTCCAAGTGTGATTTTTGCAAATTATCGTCGTACTCTCAAATCGGGAGACCTGGGAGTACGCGGTCAATTCCTACAAGTTGGATTGGTCCCGTGCGAGGTGTTCGTACCACCTACGGGGCCGTTTGGGAACTGGTTTGGGTTTTCACCCTTTAACGGCTTGTTTTTAAGTGTAAGTGTGATTTTTGCAAATTATCGTCGTACTCTCATATCGGGATACCCAGGACTACGCGGTCAGTTCCAACAAGTTACATTGGTCCCGTGCGAGGTGTTCGTGCCTTCTACAGGGTCGTTTGGGGGCTGGTTTTGGTTTTCACCACTTAACGGCTAGTTTTTAAGTCTAACTGTGATTTTTGCAAATTATCGTCATACTCTCAAATCGGGAGATCCGGTACTACGCGGCCAGTTCCTACAAGTTGCATTGGTCCCGTGCGAGGTGTTCGTAGGCTGGGTCGTTTGGGGGCTGGTTTGGGTTTTCACCCCTTAACGGCTAGTTTTTAAGTCTAATTGTGATTTTTGCAAATTATTGTCATACACTCAAATCGGGAGACCAGGGACTACGCGGTCAGTTACTACAAGTTGCATTGGTCCATGCGAGGTGTTCGTACCTCCTACGGGGCCGTTTGGGGGCTGGTTTGGGTTTTCACCCTTTAATGGCTTGTTTTTAAGTCTAAGTGTGATTTTTGCAAATTATCCTATACTCTCAAACCAGGACACCCGGGACTACGCGGTCAGTTCCTACAAGTTGCATTGGTCCCGTGCGAGGTGTTCGTGCCTCCTACGGGGCCGTTTGGGGCTGGTTTGGGTTTTCACCCCTTAACGGCAAGTTTTTAAGTTTACATGTGATTTTTACAAATTATCATCGTACTTACAAACCGGGAGATCCGGGACTACGCGGTCAGTTCCTAGAAATTGCATTGGTCCCGTGCGAGGTGTTCTTACCTCCTACGGAGCCGTTTGGGGACTGGTTTGGGTTTTCACCCTTTAACGGCCTGTTTTTAACTCTAAGTGTGATTTTTGAAAATTATCCTCATACTTTCAAATCGGGAGACCCGAGACTACGTGGTAAGATTCTACAAGTTACATCGGTCCTATACGAGGTGTTCGTGCCTCCTACGGGGTCGTTTGGGGGCCGATTTGGGTTTTCACCCTTTAACGGCATGTTTTTAACTCTAAGTGTGATTTTTGCAAATTATCGACATACTCTCAAACTGGGAGACCCGGGACTATGCGGTCAGTTCCTACAAGTTACATTGGTCCCGTGCGAAGTGTTCGTGCCTCCTACGGGGTCGTTTGGGGTCGATTTGGGTTTTCACCCTTTAACGGCCTGTTTTTAAGTTTACATGTGATATTTACAAATTATCATCCTATTTACAAACCGGGAGACCCGGGACTACGCGGTCAGTTCCTACAAGTTGCATTGGTCCCGTGCGAGGTGTTCGTACCTCCTACGGGGCCGTTTGGTGGCTGGTTTGGGTTTTCACCCTTTAATGGCCTGTTTTTAAGTCTAAATGTGATTTTTTTAAATTATCATCATACTTTCAAACCGGGACACCCGGTACTACGCGGTCAGTTCCTACAAGTTGCATTGGTCCCGTGCGAGGAGTTCGTGCCTCCTACGGGGTCGTTTGGGGGCTGGTTTGGGTTTTCACCCCTTAACGGCTAGTTTTTAAGTCCAAGTGTGAATTTTGCAAATTATCGTCGTACTCTCAAATCGGGAGACCTGGGACTACGCGGTCAATTCCTACAAGTTGCATGGGGCCGTGCGAGTTGTCCGTGCCTCCTACAGGGCCGTTTGGGGACTGGTTTGGGTTTTCACCCCTTAACGGCTAGTTTTTAAGTCTAAATGTGATTTTTTCATATTATCGTCATACTTTCAAACCGGGACACCCGGTACTACGCGGTCAGTTCCTACAAGTTGCATTGGTCCCGTGCGAGGTGTTCGTGCCTCCTACGGGGTCGTTTGGGGGCTGGTTTGGGTTTTCACCCTTTAATGCCCTGTTTTTAAGTCTAAGTGTGATTTTTTGCAAATTATCGTCGTACTCTCATATCGGGATACCCAGGACTACGCGGTCAGTTCCAACAAGTTGCATTGGTCCCGTGCGAGGTGTTCGTGCCTTCTACGGGGTCGTCTGGGGGCTGGTTTTGGTTTTCACCACTTAACGGCTAGTTTTTAAGTCTAACTGTGATTTTTGCAAATTATCTTCATACTCTCAAATCGGGAGATCCGGTACTACGCGGTCAGTTCCTACAAGTTGCATTGGTCCCGTGCGAGGTGTTCGTAGGCTGGGTCGTTTGGGGGCTGGTTTGGGTTTTCACCCCTTAACGGCTAGTTTTTAAGTCTAATTGTGATTTTTGCAAATTATTGTCATACACTCAAATCGGGAGACCAGGGACTACGCGGTCAGTTACTACAAGTTGCATTGGTCCATGCGAGGTGTTCGTACCTCCTACGGGGCCGTTTGGGGGCTGGTTTGGGTTTTCACCCTTTAATGGCTTGTTTTTAAGTCTAAGTGTGATTTTTGCAAATTATCGTCATACTCTCAAGCCGGGACACCCGGGAATACGCGGTCAGTTCCTATAAGTTGCATTGGTCCCGTGCGAGGTGTTCGTGCCTCCAACGGGGTCGTTTGGGGGCTGGTTTGGGTTTTCACCCTTTAACAGCTTGTTTTTAAGTTTACATGTGATTTTTACAAATTATCATCCTATTTACAAACCGGGAGACCCGGGACTACGCGGTCAGTTCCTATAAGTTGCACTGGTCCCGTGCGAGGTGTTCGTACCTCCTACGGGGCCGTTTGGGGGCTGGTTTGGGTTTTCACCCTTAAATGGCCTGTTTTTAAGTCTAAGTGTGATTTTTACAAATTATCATCGTACTCTCAATCCAGGACACCCGGGACTACGCGGTCAGTTCCTACAAGTTGCATTGGTCCCGTGCGAGGTGTCCGTGCCTCCTACAGGGCCGTTTGGGGACTGGTTTGGGTTTTCACCCCTTAACGGCTAGTTTTTAAGTCTAAATGTGATTTTTTCAAATTATCGTCATACTTTCAAACCGGGACACCCAGGACTACGCGGTCAGTTCCAACAAGTTGCATTGGTCCCGTGCGAGGTGTTCGTGCCTTCTACGGGGTCGTTTGGGGGCTGGTTTGGGTTTTAACCCCTTAACGGCTAGTTTTAAGTCTAAATGTGATTTTTTCATATTATCGTCATACTTTCAAACCGGGACACCCGGTACTACGCGGTCAGTTCCTACAAGTTGCATTGGTCCCGTGCGAGGTGTTCGTGCCTCCTACGGGGTCGTTTGGGGGCTGGTTTGGGTTTTCACCCTTTAATGCCCTGTTTTTAAGTCTAAGTGTGATTTTTTGCAAATTATCGTCGTACTCTCATATCGGGATACCCAGGACTACGCGGTCAGTTCCAACAAGTTGCATTGGTCCCGTGCGAGGTGTTCGTGCCTTCTACGGGGTCGTTTGGGGGCTGGTTTTGGTTTTCACCACTTAACGGCTAGTTTTTAAGTCTAACTGTGATTTTTGCAAATTATCTTCATACTCTCAAATCGGGAGATCCGGTACTACGCGGTCAGTTCCTACAAGTTGCATTGGTCCCGTGCGAGGTGTTCGTAGGCTGGGTCGTTTGGGGGCTGGTTTGGGTTTTCACCCCTTAACGGCTAGTTTTTAAGTCTAATTGTGATTTTTGCAAATTAGTGTCATACACTCAAATCGGGAGACCAGGGACTACGCGGTCAGTTACTACAAGTTGCATTGGTCCATGCGAGGTGTTCGTACCTCCTACGGGGCCGTTTGGGGGCTGGTTTGGGTTTTCACCCTTTAATGGCTTGTTTTTAAGTCTAAATGTGATTTTTGCAAATTATCGTCATACTCTCAAGCCGGGACACCCGGGAATACGCGGTCAGTTCCTATAAGTTGCATTGGTCCCGTGCGAGGTGTTCGTGCCTCCAACGGGGTCGTTTGGGGGCTGGTTTTGGTTTTCACCACTTAACGGCTAGTTTTTAAGTCTAACTGTGATTTTTGCAAATTATCGTCATACTCTCAAATCGGGAGATCCGGTACTACGCGGCCAGTTCCTACAAGTTGCATTGGTCCCGTGCGAGGTGTTCGTAGGCTGGGTCGTTTGGGGGCTGGTTTGGGTTTTCACCCCTTAACGGCTAGTTTTTAAGTCTAATTGTGATTTTTGCAAATTATTGTCATACACTCAAATCGGGAGACCAGGGACTACGCGGTCAGTTACTACAAGTTGCATTGGTCCATGCGAGGTGTTCGTACCTCCTACGGGGCCGTTTGGGGGCTGGTTTGGGTTTTCACCCTTTAATGGCTTGTTTTTAAGTCTAAGTGTGATTTTTGCAAATTATCCTATACTCTCAAACCAGGACACCCGGGACTACGCGGTCAGTTCCTACAAGTTGCATTGGTCCCGTGCAAGGTGTTCGTGCCTCCTACGGGGCCGTTTGGGGCTGGTTTGGGTTTTCACCCCTTAACGGCAAGTTTTTAAGTCCAAGTGTGATTTTTGCAAATTATCATCGTACTTACAAACCGGGAGATCCGGGACTACGCGGTCAGTTCCTAGAAATTGCATTGGTCCCGTGCGAGGTGTTCTTACCTCCTACGGAGCCGTTTGGGGACTGGTTTGGGTTTTCACCCTTTAACGGCCTGTTTTTAACTCTAAGTGTGATTTTTGAAAATTATCCTCATACTTTCAAATCGGGAGACCCGAGACTACGTGGTAAGATTCTACAAGTTACATCGGTCCTATACGAGGTGTTCGTGCCTCCTACGGGGTCGTTTGGGGGCCGATTTGGGTTTTCACCCTTTAACGGCATGTTTTTAACTCTAAGTGTGATTTTTGCAAATTATCGACATACTCTCAAACTGGGAGACCCGGGACTATGCGGTCAGTTCCAACAAGTTACATTGGTCCCGTGCGAAGTGTTCGTGCCTCCTACGGGGTCGTTTGGGGTCGATTTGGGTTTTCACCCTTTAACGGCCTGTTTTTAAGTTTACATGTGATATTTACAAATTATCATCCTATTTACAAACCGGGAGACCCGGGACTACGCGGTCAGTTCCTACAAGTTGCATTGGTCCCGTGCGAGGTGTTCGTACCTCCTACGGGGCCGTTTGGTGGCTGGTTTGGGTTTTCACCCTTTAATGGCCTGTTTTTAAGTCTAAGTGTGATTTTTGCAAATTATCATCGTACTCTCAAACCAGGACACCCGGGACTACGCGGTCAGTTCCTACAAGTTGCATTGGTCCCGTGCGAGGTGTCCGTGCCTCCTACGGGTCCGTTTGGGGACTGGTTTGGGTTTTCACCCCTTAACGGCTATTTTTTAAGTCTAAATGTGATTTTTTCAAATTATCATCATACTTTCAAACCGGGACACCCGGTACTACGCGGTCAGTTCCTACAAGTTGCATTGGTCCCGTGCGAGGAGTTCGTGCCTCCTACGGGGTCGTTTGGGGGCTGGTTTGGGTTTTCACCCCTTAACGGCTAGTTTTTAAGTCCAAGTGTGAATTTTGCAAATTATCGTCGTACTCTCAAATCGGGAGACCTGGGACTACGCGGTCACTTCCTACAAGTTGCATGGGGCCGTGCGAGTTGTCCGTGCCTCCTACAGGGCCGTTTGGGGACTGGTTTGGGTTTTCACCCCTTAACGGCTAGTTTTTAAGTCTAAATGTGATTTTTTCATATTATCGTCATACTTTCAAACCGGGACACCCGGTACTACGCGGTCAGTTCCTACAAGTTGCATTGGTCCCGTGCGAGGTGTTCGTGCCTCCTACGGGGTCGTTTGGGGGCTGGTTTGGGTTTTCACCCTTTAATGCCCTGTTTTTAAGTCTAAGTGTGATTTTTTGCAAATTATCGTCGTACTCTCATATCGGGATACCCAGGACTACGCGGTCAGTTCCAACAAGTTGCATTGGTCCCGTGCGAGGTGTTCGTGCCTTCTACGGGGTCGTCTGGGGGCTGGTTTTGGTTTTCACCACTTAACGGCTAGTTTTTAAGTCTAACTGTGATTTTTGCAAATTATCTTCATACTCTCAAATCGGGAGATCCGGTACTACGCGGTCAGTTCCTACAAGTTGCATTGGTCCCGTGCGAGGTGTTCGTAGGCTGGGTCGTTTGGGGGCTGGTTTGGGTTTTCACCCCTTAACGGCTAGTTTTTAAGTCTAATTGTGATTTTTGCAAATTATTGTCATACACTCAAATCGGGAGACCAGGGACTACGCGGTCAGTTACTACAAGTTGCATTGGTCCATGCGAGGTGTTCGTACCTCCTACGGGGCCGTTTGGGGGCTGGTTTGGGTTTTCACCCTTTAATGGCTTGTTTTTAAGTCTAAGTGTGATTTTTGCAAATTATCGTCATACTCTCAAGCCGGGACACCCGGGAATACGCGGTCAGTTCCTATAAGTTGCATTGGTCCCGTGCGAGGTGTTCGTGCCTCCAACGGGGTCGTTTGGGGGCTGGTTTGGGTTTTCACCCTTTAACAGCTTGTTTTTAAGTTTACATGTGATTTTTACAAATTATCATCCTATTTACAAACCGGGAGACCCGGGACTACGCGGTCAGTTCCTATAAGTTGCACTGGTCCCGTGCGAGGTGTTCGTACCTCCTACGGGGCCGTTTGGGGGCTGGTTTGGGTTTTCACCCTTAAATGGCCTGTTTTTAAGTCTAAGTGTGATTTTTACAAATTATCATCGTACTCTCAAACCAGGACACCCGGGACTACGCGGTCAGTTCCTACAAGTTGCATTGGTCCCGTGCGAGGTGTCCGTGCCTCCTACAGGGCCGTTTGGGGACTGGTTTGGGTTTTCACCCCTTAACGGCTAGTTTTTAAGTCTAAATGTGATTTTTTCAAATTATCGTCATACTTTCAAACCGGGACACCCGGTACTACGCGGTCAGTTCCTACAAGTTGCATTGGTCCCGTGCGAGGTGTTCGTGCCTCCTACGGGGTCGTTTGGGGGCTGGTTTGGGTTTTCACCCCTTAACGGCTAGTTTTTAAGTCCAAGTGTGATTTTTGCAAATTATCGTCGTACTCTCAAATCGGGAGACCTGGGAGTACGCGGTCAATTCCTATAAGTTGGATTGGTCCCGTACGAGGTGTTCGTACCACCTACGGGGCCGTTTGGGAACTGGTTTGGGTTTTCACCCTTTAACGGCTTGTGTTTTAAGTCTAAGTGTGATTTTTGCAAATTATCATCGTACTCTCATATCGGGATACCCAGGACTACGCGGTCAGTTCCAACAAGTTGCATTGGTCCCGTGCGAGGTGTTCGTGCCTTCTACGGGGTCGTTTGGGGGCTGGTTTGGGTTTTAACCCCTTAACGGCTAGTTTTAAGTCTAAATGTGATTTTTTCATATTATCGTCATACTTTCAAACCGGGACACCCGGTACTACGCGGTCAGTTCCTACAAGTTGCATTGGTCCCGTGCGAGGTGTTCGTGCCTCCTACGGGGTCGTTTGGGGGCTGGTTTGGGTTTTCACCCTTTAATGCCCTGTTTTTAAGTCTAAGTGTGATTTTTTGCAAATTATCGTCGTACTCTCATATCGGGATACCCAGGACTACGCGGTCAGTTCCAACAAGTTGCATTGGTCCCGTGCGAGGTGTTCGTGCCTTCTACGGGGTCGTTTGGGGGCTGGTTTTGGTTTTCACCACTTAACGGCTAGTTTTTAAGTCTAACTGTGATTTTTGCAAATTATCTTCATACTCTCAAATCGGGAGATCCGGTACTACGCGGTCAGTTCCTACAAGTTGCATTGGTCCCGTGCGAGGTGTTCGTAGGCTGGGTCGTTTGGGGGCTGGTTTGGGTTTTCACCCCTTAACGGCTAGTTTTTAAGTCTAATTGTGATTTTTGCAAATTATTGTCATACACTCAAATCGGGAGACCAGGGACTACGCGGTCAGTTACTACAAGTTGCATTGGTCCATGCGAGGTGTTCGTACCTCCTACGGGGCCGTTTGGGGGCTGGTTTGGGTTTTCACCCTTTAATGGCTTGTTTTTAAGTCTAAATGTGATTTTTGCAAATTATCGTCATACTCTCAAGCCGGGACACCCGGGAATACGCGGTCAGTTCCTATAAGTTGCATTGGTCCCGTGCGAGGTGTTCGTGCCTCCAACGGGGTCGTTTGGGGGCTGGTTTGGGTTTTCACCCTTTAACAGCTTGTTTTTAAGTTTACATGTGATTTTTACAAATTATCATCCTATTTACAAACCGGGAGACCCGGGACTACGCGGTCAGTTCCTATAAGTTGCATTGGTCCCGTGCGAGGTGTTCGTACCTCATACGGGGCCGTTTGGGGGCTGGTTTGGGTTTTCACCCTTAAATGGCCTGTTTTTAAGTCTAAGTGTGATTTTTACAAATTATCATCGTACTCTCAAACCAGGACACCCGGGACTACGCGGTCAGTTCCTACAAGTTGCATTGGTCCCGTTCGAGGTGTCCGTGCCTCCTACAGGGCCGTTTGGGGACTGGTTTGGGTTTTCACCCCTTAACGGCTAGTTTTTAAGTCTAAATGTGATTTTTTCAAATTATCGTCATACTTTCAAACCGGGACACCCGGTACTACGCGGTCAGTTCCTACAAGTTGCATTGGTCCCGTGCGAGGTGTTCGTGCCTCCTACGGGGTCGTTTGGGGACTGGTTTGGGTTTTCACCCCTTAACGGCTAGTTTTTAAGTCCAAGTGTGATTTTTGCAAATTATCGTCGTACTCTCAAATCGGGAGACCTGGGAGTACGCGGTCAATTCCTACAAGTTGGATTGGTCCCGTGCGAGGTGTTCGTACCACCTACGGGGCCGTTTGGGAACTGGTTTGGGTTTTCACCCTTTAACGGCTTGTTTTTAAGTCTAAGTGTGATTTTTGCAAATTATCGTCGTACTCTCATATCGGGATACCCAGGACTACGCGGTCAGTTCCAACAAGTTGCATTGGTCCCGTGCGAGGTGTTCGTGCCTTCTACGGGGTCGTTTGGGGGCTGGTTTTGGTTTTCACCACTTAACGGCTAGTTTTTAAGTCTAACTGTGATTTTTGCAAATTATCGTCATACTCTCAAATCGGGAGATCCGGTACTACGCGGCCAGTTCCTACAAGTTGCATTGGTCCCGTGCGAGGTGTTCGTAGGCTGGGTCGTTTGGGGGCTGGTTTGGGTTTTCACCCCTTAACGGCTAGTTTTTAAGTCTAATTGTGATTTTTGCAAATTATTGTCATACACTCAAATCGGGAGACCAGGGACTACGCGGTCAGTTACTACAAGTTGCATTGGTCCATGCGAGGTGTTCGTACCTCCTACGGGGCCGTTTGGGGGCTGGTTTGGGTTTTCACCCTTTAATGGCTTGTTTTTAAGTCTAAGTGTGATTTTTGCAAATTATCCTATACTCTCAAACCAGGACACCCGGGACTACGCGGTCAGTTCCTACAAGTTGCATTGGTCCCGTGCGAGGTGTTCGTGCCTCCTACGGGGCCGTTTGGGGCTGGTTTGGGTTTTCACCCCTTAACGGCAAGTTTTTAAGTCCAAGTGTGATTTTTGCAAATTATCATCGTACTTACAAACCGGGAGATCCGGGACTACGCGGTCAGTTCCTAGAAATTGCATTGGTCCCGTGCGAGGTGTTCTTACCTCCTACGGAGCCGTTTGGGGACTGGTTTGGGTTTTCACCCTTTAACGGCCTGTTTTTAACTCTAAGTGTGATTTTTGAAAATTATCCTCGTACTTTCAAATCGGGAGACCCGAGACTACGTGGTAAGATTCTACAAGTTACATCGGTCCTATACGAGGTGTTCGTGCCTCCTACGGGGTCGTTTGGGGGCCGATTTGGGTTTTCACCCTTTAACGGCATGTTTTTAACTCTAAGTGTGATTTTTGCAAATTATCGGCATACTCTCAAACTGGGAGACCCGGGACTATGCGGTCAGTTCCTACAAGTTACATTGGTCCCGTGCGAAGTGTTCGTGCCTCCTACGGGGTCGTTTGGGGTCGATTTGGGTTTTCACCCTTTAACGGCCTGTTTTTAAGTTTACATGTGATATTTACAAATTATCATCCTATTTACAAACCGGGAGACCCGGGACTACGCGGTCAGTTCCTACAAGTTGCATTGGTCCCGTGCGAGGTGTTCGTACCTCCTACGGGGCCGTTTGGTGGCTGGTTTGGGTTTTCACCCTTTAATGGCCTGTTTTTAAGTCTAAGTGTGATTTTTGCAAAATATCATCGTACTCTCAAACCAGGACACCCGGGACTACGCGGTCAGTTCCTACAAGTTGCATTGGTCCCGTGCGAGGTGTCCGTGCCTCCTACGGGTCCGTTTGGGGACTGGTTTGGGTTTTCACCCCTTAACGGCTATTTTTTAAGTCTAAATGTGATTTTTTCAAATTATCATCATACTTTCAAACCGGGACACCCGGTACTACGCGGTCAGTTCCTACAAGTTGCATTGGTCCCGTGCGAGGAGTTCGTGCCTCCTACGGGGTCGTTTGGGGGCTGGTTTGGGTTTTCACCCCTTAACGGCTAGTTTTTAAGTCCAAGTGTGAATTTTGCAAATTATCGTCGTACTCTCAAATCGGGAGACCTGGGACTACGCGGTCAATTCCTACAAGTTTCATGGGGCCGTGCAAGGTGTCCGTGCCTCCTACAGGGCCGTTTGGGGACTGGTTTGGGTTTTCACCCCTTAACGGCTAGTTTTTAAGTCTAAATGTGATTTTTTCATATTATCGTCATACTTTCAAACCGGGACACCCGGTACTACGCGGTCCGTTCCTACAAGTTGCATTGGTCCCGTGCGAGGTGTTCGTGCCTCCTACGGGGTCGTTTGGGGGCTGGTTTGGGTTTTCACCCTTTAATGCCCTGTTTTTAAGTCTAAGTGTGATTTTTTGCAAATTATCGTCGTACTCTCATATCGGGATACCCAGGACTACGCGGTCAGTTCCAACAAGTTGCATTGGTCCCGTGCGAGGTGTTCGTGCCTTCTACGGGGTCGTTTGGGGGCTGGTTTTGGTTTTCACCACTTAACGGCTAGTTTTTAAGTCTAACTGTGATTTTTGCAAATTATCTTCATACTCTCAAATCGGGAGATCCGGTACTACGCGGTCAGCTCCTACAAGTTGCATTGGTCCCGTGCGAGGTGTTCGTAGGCTGGGTCGTTTGGGGGCTGGTTTGGGTTTTCACCCCTTAACGGCTAGTTTTTAAGTCTAATTGTGATTTTTGCAAATTATTGTCATACACTCAAATCGGGAGACCAGGGACTACGCGGTCAGTTACTACAAGTTGCATTGGTCCATGCGAGGTGTTCGTACCTCCTACGGGGCTGCTTGGGGGCTGGTTTGGGTTTTCACCCTTTAATGGCTTGTTTTTAAGTCTAAGTGTGATTTTTGCAAATTATCGTCATACTCTCAAGCCGGGACACCCGGGAATACGCGGTCAGTTCCTATAAGTTGCATTGGTCCCGTGCGAGGTGTTCGTGCCTCCAACGGGGTCGTTTGGGGGCTGGTTTGGGTTTTCACCCTTTAACAGCTTGTTTTTAAGTTTACATGTGATTTTTACAAATTATCATCCTATTTACAAACCGGGAGACCCGGGACTACGCGGTCAGTTCCTATAAGTTGCATTGGTCCCGTGCGAGGTGTTCGTACCTCCTACGGGGCCGTTTGGGGGCTGGTTTGGGTTTTCACCCTTAAATGGCCTGTTTTTAAGTCTAAGTGTGATTTTTACAAATTATCACCGTTCTCTCAAACCAGGACACCCGGGACTACGCGGTCAGTTCCTACAAGTTGCATTGGTCCCGTGCGAGGTGTCCGTGCCTCCTACAGGGCCGTTTGGGGACTGGTTTGGGTTTTCACCCCTTAACGGCTAGTTTTTAAGTCTAAATGTGATTTTTTCAAATTATCGTCATACTTTCAAACCGGGACACCCGGTACTACGCGGTCAGTTCCTACAAGTTGCATTGGTCCCGTGCGAGGTGTTCGTGCCTCCTACGGGGTCGTTTGGGGGCTGGTTTGGGTTTTCACCCCTTAACGGCTAGTTTTTAAGTCCAAGTGTGATTTTTGCAAATTATCGTCGTACTCTCAAATAGGGAGACCTGGGAGTACGCGGTCAATTCCTATAAGTTGGATTGGTCCCGTGCGAGGTGTTCGTACCACCTACGGGGCCGTTTGGGAACTGGTTTGGGTTTTCACCCTTTAACGGCTTGTTTTTAAGTCTAAGTGTGATTTTTGCAAATTATCATCGTACTCTCATATCGGGATACCCAGGACTACGCGGTCAGTTCCAACAAGTTGCATTGGTCCCGTGCGAGGTGTTCGTGCCTTCTACGGGGTCGTTTGGGGGCTGGTTTGGGTTTTAACCCCTTAACGGCTAGTTTTTAAGTCTAAATGTGATTTTTTCATATTATCGTCATACTTTCAAACCGGGACACCCGGTACTACGCGGTCAGTTCCTACAAGTTGCATTGGTCCCGTGCGAGGTGTTCGTGGCTCCTACGGGGTCGTTTGGGGGCTGGTTTGGGTTTTCACCCTTTAATGCCCTGTTTTTAAGTCTAAGTGTGATTTTTGCAAATTATCGTCGTACTCTCATATCGGGATACCCTGGACTACGCGGTCAGTTCCAACAAGTTGCATTGGTCCCGTGCGAGGTGTTCGTGCCTTCTACGGGGTCGTTTGGGGGCTGGTTTTGGTTTTCACCACTTAACGGCTAGTTTTTAAGTCTAACTGTGATTTTTGCAAATTATCTTCATACTCTCAAATCGGGAGATCCGGTACTACGCGGTCAGTTCCTACAAGTTGCATTGGTCCCGTGCGAGGTGTTCGTAGGCTGGGTCATTTGGGGGCTGGTTTGGGTTTTCACCCCTTAACGGCTAGTTTTTAAGTCTAATTGTGATTTTTGCAAATTATTGTCATACACTCAAATCGGGAGACCAGGGACTACGCGGTCAGTTACTACAAGTTGCATTGGTCCATGCGAGGTGTTCGTACCTCCTACGGGGCCGTTTGGGGGCTGGTTTGTGTTTTCACCCTTTAATGGCTTGTTTTTAAGTCTAAGTGTGATTTTTGCAAATTATCGTCATACTCTCAAGCCGGGACACCCGGGAATACGCGGTCAGTTCCTATAAGTTGCATTGGTCCCGTGCGAGGTGTTCGTGCCTCCAACGGGGTCGTTTGGGGGCTGGTTTGGGTTTTCACCCTTTAACAGCTTGTTTTTAAGTTTACATGTGATTTTTACAAATTATCATCCTATTTACAAACCGGGAGACCCGGGACTACGCGGTCAGTTCCTATAAGTTGCATTGGTCCCGTGCGAGGTGTTCGTACCTCATACGGGGCCGTTTGGGGGCTGGTTTGGGTTTTCACCCTTAAATGGCCTGTTTTTAAGTCTAAGTGTGATTTTTACAAATTATCATCGTACTCTCAAACCAGGACACCCGGGACTACGCGGTCAGTTCCTACAAGTTGCATTGGTCCCGTTCGAGGTGTCCGTGCCTCCTACAGGGCCGTTTGGGGACTGGTTTGGGTTTTCACCCCTTAACGGCTAGTTTTTAAGTCTAAATGTGATTTTTTCAAATTATCGTCATACTTTCAAACCGGGACACCCGGTACTACGCGGTCAGTTCCTACAAGTTGCATTGGTCCCGTGCGAGGTGTTCGTGCCTCCTACGGGGTCGTTTGGGGACTGGTTTGGGTTTTCACCCCTTAACGGCTAGTTTTTAAGTCCAAGTGTGATTTTTGCAAATTATCGTCGTACTCTCAAATCGGGAGACCTGGGAGTACGCGGTCAATTCCTACAAGTTGGATTGGTCCCGTGCGAGGTGTTCGTACCACCTACGGGGCCGTTTGGGAACTGGTTTGGGTTTTCACCCTTTAACGGCTTGTTTTTAAGTCTAAGTGTGATTTTTGCAAATTATCGTCGTACTCTCATATCGGGATACCCAGGACTACGCGGTCAGTTCCAACAAGTTGCATTGGTCCCGTGCGAGGTGTTCGTGCCTTCTACCGGGTCGTTTGGGGGCTGGTTTTGGTTTTCACCACTTAACGGCTAGTTTTTAAGTCTAACTGTGATTTTTGCAAATTATCGTCATACTCTCAAATCGGGAGATCCGGTACTACGCGGTCAGTTCCTACAAGTTGCATTGGTCCCGTGCGAGGTGTTCGTAGGCTGGGTCGTTTGGGGGCTGGTTTGGGTTTTCACCCCTTAACGGCTAGTTTTTAAGTCTAATTGTGATTTTTGCAAATTATTGTCATACACTCAAATCGGGAGACCAGGGACTACGCGGTCAGTTACTACAAGTTGCATTGGTCCATGCGAGGTGTTCGTACCTCCTACGGGGCCGTTTGGGGGCTGGTTTGGGTTTTCACCCTTTAATGGCTTGTTTTTAAGTCTAAGTGTGATTTTTGCAAATTATCCTATACTCTCAAACCAGGACACCCGGGACTACGCGGTCAGTTCCTACAAGTTGCATTGGTCCCGTGCGAGGTGTTCGTGCCTCCTACGGGGCCGTTTGGGGCTGGTTTGGGTTTTCACCCCTTAACGGCAAGTTTTTAAGTCCAAGTGTGATTTTTGCAAATTATCATCGTACTTACAAACCGGGAGATCCGGGACTACGCGGTCAGTTCCTAGAAATTGCATTGGTCCCGTGCGAGGTGTTCTTACCTCCTACGGAGCCGTTTGGGGACTGGTTTGGGTTTTCACCCTTTAACGGCCTGTTTTTAACTCTAAGTGTGATTTTTGAAAATTATCCTCGTACTTTCAAATCGGGAGACCCGAGACTACGTGGTAAGATTCTACAAGTTACATCGGTCCTATACGAGGTGTTCGTGCCTCCTACGGGGTCGTTTGGGGGCCGATTTGGGTTTTCACCCTTTAACGGCATGTTTTTAACTCTAAGTGTGATTTTTGCAAATTATCGGCATACTCTCAAACTGGGAGACCCGGGACTATGCGGTCAGTTCCTACAAGTTACATTGGTCCCGTGCGAAGTGTTCGTGCCTCCTACGGGGTCGTTTGGGGTCGATTTGGGTTTTCACCCTTTAACGGCCTGTTTTTAAGTTTACATGTGATATTTACAAATTATCATCCTATTTACAAACCGGGAGACCCGAGACTACGCGGTCAGTTCCTACAAGTTGCATTGGTCCCGTGCGAGGTGTTCGTACCTCCTACGGAGCCGTTTGGTGGCTGGTTTGGGTTTTCACCCTTTAATGGCCTGTTTTTAAGTCTAAGCGTGATTTTTGCAAATTATCATCGTACTCTCAAACCAGGACACCCGGGACTACGCGGTCAGTTCCTACAAGTTGCATTGGTCCCGTGCGAGGTGTCCGTGCCTCCTACGGGTCCGTTTGGGGACTGGTTTGGGTTTTCACCCCTTAACGGCTATTTTTTAAGTCTAAATGTGATTTTTTCAAATTATCATCATACTTTCAAACCGGGACACCCGGTACTACGCGGTCAGTTCCTACAAGTTGCATTGGTCCCGTGCGAGGAGTTCGTGCCTCCTACGGGGTCGTTTGGGGGCTGGTTTGGGTTTTCACCCCTTAACGGCTAGTTTTTAAGTCCAAGTTTGAATTTTGCAAATTATCGTCGTACTCTCAAATCGGGAGACCTGGGACTACGCGGTCAATTCCTACAAGTTGCATGGGGCCGTGCGAGGTGTCCGTGCCTCCTACAGGGCCGTTTGGGGGCTGGTTTGGGTTTTCACCCCTTAACGGCTAGTTTTTAAGTCTAAATGTGATTTTTTCATATTATCGTCATACTTTCAAACCGGGACACCCGGTACTACGCGGTCAGTTCCTACAAGTTGCATTGGTCCCGTGCGAGGTGTTCGTGCCTCCTACGGGGTCGTTTGGGGGCTGGTTTGGGTTCTCACCCTTTAATGCCCTGTTTTTAAGTCTAAGTGTGATTTTTTGCAAATTATCGTCGTACTCTCATATCGGGATACCCAGGACTACGCGGTCAGTTCCAACAAGTTGCATTGGTCCCGTGCGAGGTGTTCGTGCCTTCTACGGGGTCGTTTGGGGGCTGGTTTTGGTTTTCACAACTTAACGGCTAGTTTTTAAGTCTAACTGTGATTTTTGCAAATTATCTTCATACTCTCAAATCGGGAGATCCGGTACTACGCGGTCAGTTCCTACAAGTTGCATTGGTCCCGTGCGAGGTGTTCGTAGGCTGGGTCGTTTGGGGGCTGGTTTGGGTTTTCACCCCTTAACGGCTAGTTTTTAAGTCTAATTGTGATTTTTGCAAATTATTGTCATACACTCAAATCGGGAGACCAGGGACTACACGGTCAGTTACTACAAGTTGCATTGGTCCATGCGAGGTGTTCGTACCTCCTACGGGGCCGCTTGGGGGCTGGTTTGGGTTTTCACCCTTTAATGGCTTGTTTTTAAGTCTAAGTGTGATTTTTGCAAATTATCGTCATACTCTCAAGCCGGGACACCCGGGAATACGCGGTCAGTTCCTATAAGTTGCATTGGTCCCGTGCGAGGTGTTCGTGCCTCCTACGGGGTCGTTTGGGGGCTGGTTTGGGTTTTCACCCTTTAATGCCCTGTTTTTAAGTCTAAGTGTGATTTTTTGCAAATTATCGTCGTACTCTCATATCGGGATACCCAGGACTACGCGGTCAGTTCCAACAAGTTGCATTGGTCCCGTGCGAGGTGTTCGTGCCTTCTACGGGGTCGTTTGGGGGCTGGTTTTGGTTTTCACCACTTAACGGCTAGTTTTTAAGTCTAACTGTGATTTTTGCAAATTATCTTCATACTCTCAAATCGGGAGATCCGGTACTACGCGGTCAGCTCCTACAAGTTGCATTGGTCCCGTGCGAGGTGTTCGTAGGCTGGGTCGTTTGGGGGCTGGTTTGGGTTTTCACCCCTTAACGGCTAGTTTTTAAGTCTAATTGTGATTTTTGCAAATTATTGTCATACACTCAAATCGGGAGACCAGGGACTACGCGGTCAGTTACTACAAGTTGCATTGGTCCATGCGAGGTGTTCGTACCTCCTACGGGGCTGCTTGGGGGCTGGTTTGGGTTTTCACCCTTTAATGGCTTGTTTTTAAGTCTAAGTGTGATTTTTGCAAATTATCGTCATACTCTCAAGCCGGGACACCCGGGAATACGCGGTCAGTTCCTATAAGTTGCATTGGTCCCGTGCGAGGTGTTCGTGCCTCCAACGGGGTCGTTTGGGGGCTGGTTTGGGTTTTCACCCTTTAACAGCTTGTTTTTAAGTTTACATGTGATTTTTACAAATTATCATCCTATTTACAAACCGGGAGACCCGGGACTACGCGGTCAGTTCCTATAAGTTGCATTGGTCCCGTGCGAGGTGTTCGTACCTCCTACGGGGCCGTTTGGGGGCTGGTTTGGGTTTTCACCCTTAAATGGCCTGTTTTTAAGTCTAAGTGTGATTTTTACAAATTATCACCGTTCTCTCAAACCAGGACACCCGGGACTACGCGGTCAGTTCCTACAAGTTGCATTGGTCCCGTGCGAGGTGTCCGTGCCTCCTACAGGGCCGTTTGGGGACTGGTTTGGGTTTTCACCCCTTAACGGCTAGTTTTTAAGTCTAAATGTGATTTTTTCAAATTATCGTCATACTTTCAAACCGGGACACCCGGTACTACGCGGTCAGTTCCTACAAGTTGCATTGGTCCCGTGCGAGGTGTTCGTGCCTCCTACGGGGTCGTTTGGGGGCTGGTTTGGGTTTTCACCCCTTAACGGCTAGTTTTTAAGTCCAAGTGTGATTTTTGCAAATTATCGTCGTACTCTCAAATAGGGAGACCTGGGAGTACGCGGTCAATTCCTATAAGTTGGATTGGTCCCGTGCGAGGTGTTCGTACCACCTACGGGGCCGTTTGGGAACTGGTTTGGGTTTTCACCCTTTAACGGCTTGTTTTTAAGTCTAAGTGTGATTTTTGCAAATTATCATCGTACTCTCATATCGGGATACCCAGGACTACGCGGTCAGTTCCAACAAGTTGCATTGGTCCCGTGCGAGGTGTTCGTGCCTTCTACGGGGTCGTTTGGGGGCTGGTTTGGGTTTTAACCCCTTAACGGCTAGTTTTTAAGTCTAAATGTGATTTTTTCATATTATCGTCATACTTTCAAACCGGGACACCCGGTACTACGCGGTCAGTTCCTACAAGTTGCATTGGTCCCGTGCGAGGTGTTCGTGGCTCCTACGGGGTCGTTTGGGGGCTGGTTTGGGTTTTCACCCTTTAATGCCCTGTTTTTAAGTCTAAGTGTGATTTTTGCAAATTATCGTCGTACTCTCATATCGGGATACCCTGGACTACGCGGTCAGTTCCAACAAGTTGCATTGGTCCCGTGCGAGGTGTTCGTGCCTTCTACGGGGTCGTTTGGGGGCTGGTTTTGGTTTTCACCACTTAACGGCTAGTTTTTAAGTCTAACTGTGATTTTTGCAAATTATCTTCATACTCTCAAATCGGGAGATCCGGTACTACGCGGTCAGTTCCTACAAGTTGCATTGGTCCCGTGCGAGGTGTTCGTAGGCTGGGTCATTTGGGGGCTGGTTTGGGTTTTCACCCCTTAACGGCTAGTTTTTAAGTCTAATTGTGATTTTTGCAAATTATTGTCATACACTCAAATCGGGAGACCAGGGACTACGCGGTCAGTTACTACAAGTTGCATTGGTCCATGCGAGGTGTTCGTACCTCCTACGGGGCCGTTTGGGGGCTGGTTTGTGTTTTCACCCTTTAATGGCTTGTTTTTAAGTCTAAGTGTGATTTTTGCAAATTATCGTCATACTCTCAAGCCGGGACACCCGGGAATACGCGGTCAGTTCCTATAAGTTGCATTGGTCCCGTGCGAGGTGTTCGTGCCTCCAACGGGGTCGTTTGGGGGCTGGTTTGGGTTTTCACCCTTTAACAGCTTGTTTTTAAGTTTACATGTGATTTTTACAAATTATCATCCTATTTACAAACCGGGAGACCCGGGACTACGCGGTCAGTTCCTATAAGTTGCATTGGTCCCGTGCGAGGTGTTCGTACCTCATACGGGGCCGTTTGGGGGCTGGTTTGGGTTTTCACCCTTAAATGGCCTGTTTTTAAGTCTAAGTGTGATTTTTACAAATTATCATCGTACTCTCAAACCAGGACACCCGGGACTACGCGGTCAGTTCCTACAAGTTGCATTGGTCCCGTTCGAGGTGTCCGTGCCTCCTACAGGGCCGTTTGGGGACTGGTTTGGGTTTTCACCCCTTAACGGCTAGTTTTTAAGTCTAAATGTGATTTTTTCAAATTATCGTCATACTTTCAAACCGGGACACCCGGTACTACGCGGTCAGTTCCTACAAGTTGCATTGGTCCCGTGCGAGGTGTTCGTGCCTCCTACGGGGTCGTTTGGGGACTGGTTTGGGTTTTCACCCCTTAACGGCTAGTTTTTAAGTCCAAGTGTGATTTTTGCAAATTATCGTCGTACTCTCAAATCGGGAGACCTGGGAGTACGCGGTCAATTCCTACAAGTTGGATTGGTCCCGTGCGAGGTGTTCGTACCACCTACGGGGCCGTTTGGGAACTGGTTTGGGTTTTCACCCTTTAACGGCTTGTTTTTAAGTCTAAGTGTGATTTTTGCAAATTATCGTCGTACTCTCATATCGGGATACCCAGGACTACGCGGTCAGTTCCAACAAGTTGCATTGGTCCCGTGCGAGGTGTTCGTGCCTTCTACGGGGTCGTTTGGGGGCTGGTTTTGGTTTTCACCACTTAACGGCTAGTTTTTAAGTCTAACTGTGATTTTTGCAAATTATCGTCATACTCTCAAATCGGGAGATCCGGTACTACGCGGTCAGTTCCTACAAGTTGCATTGGTCCCGTGCGAGGTGTTCGTAGGCTGGGTCGTTTGGGGGCTGGTTTGGGTTTTCACCCCTTAACGGCTAGTTTTTAAGTCTAATTGTGATTTTTGCAAATTATTGTCATACACTCAAATCGGGAGACCAGGGACTACGCGGTCAGTTACTACAAGTTGCATTGGTCCATGCGAGGTGTTCGTACCTCCTACGGGGCCGTTTGGGGGCTGGTTTGGGTTTTCACCCTTTAATGGCTTGTTTTTAAGTCTAAGTGTGATTTTTGCAAATTATCCTATACTCTCAAACCAGGACACCCGGGACTACGCGGTCAGTTCCTACAAGTTGCATTGGTCCCGTGCGAGGTGTTCGTGCCTCCTACGGGGCCGTTTGGGGCTGGTTTGGGTTTTCACCCCTTAACGGCAAGTTTTTAAGTCCAAGTGTGATTTTTGCAAATTATCATCGTACTTACAAACCGGGAGATCCGGGACTACGCGGTCAGTTCCTAGAAATTGCATTGGTCCCGTGCGAGGTGTTCTTACCTCCTACGGAGCCGTTTGGGGACTGGTTTGGGTTTTCACCCTTTAACGGCCTGTTTTTAACTCTAAGTGTGATTTTTGAAAATTATCCTCGTACTTTCAAATCGGGAGACCCGAGACTACGTGGTAAGATTCTACAAGTTACATCGGTCCTATACGAGGTGTTCGTGCCTCCTACGGGGTCGTTTGGGGGCCGATTTGGGTTTTCACCCTTTAACGGCATGTTTTTAACTCTAAGTGTGATTTTTGCAAATTATCGGCATACTCTCAAACTGGGAGACCCGGGACTATGCGGTCAGTTCCTACAAGTTACATTGGTCCCGTGCGAAGTGTTCGTGCCTCCTACGGGGTCGTTTGGGGTCGATTTGGGTTTTCACCCTTTAACGGCCTGTTTTTAAGTTTACATGTGATATTTACAAATTATCATCCTATTTACAAACCGGGAGACCCGAGACTACGCGGTCAGTTCCTACAAGTTGCATTGGTCCCGTGCGAGGTGTTCGTACCTCCTACGGGGCCGTTTGGTGGCTGGTTTGGGTTTTCACCCTTTAATGGCCTGTTTTTAAGTCTAAGTGTGATTTTTGCAAATTATCATCGTACTCTCAAACCAGGACACCCGGGACTACGCGGTCAGTTCCTACAAGTTGCATTGGTCCCGTGCGAGGTGTCCGTGCCTCCTACGGGTCCGTTTGGGGACTGGTTTGGGTTTTCACCCCTTAACGGCTATTTTTTAAGTCTAAATGTGATTTTTTCAAATTATCATCATACTTTCAAACCGGGACACCCGGTACTACGCGGTCAGTTCCTACAAGTTGCATTGGTCCCGTGCGAGGAGTTCGTGCCTCCTACGGGGTCGTTTGGGGGCTGGTTTGGGTTTTCACCCCTTAACGGCTAGTTTTTAAGTCCAAGTTTGAATTTTGCAAATTATCGTCGTACTCTCAAATCGGGAGACCTGGGACTACGCGGTCAATTCCTACAAGTTGCATGGGGCCGTGCGAGGTGTCCGTGCCTCCTACAGGGCCGTTTGGGGGCTGGTTTGGGTTTTCACCCCTTAACGGCTAGTTTTTAAGTCTAAATGTGATTTTTTCATATTATCGTCATACTTTCAAACCGGGACACCCGGTACTACGCGGTCAGTTCCTACAAGTTGCATTGGTCCCGTGCGAGGTGTTCGTGCCTCCTACGGGGTCGTTTGGGGGCTGGTTTGGGTTCTCACCCTTTAATGCCCTGTTTTTAAGTCTAAGTGTGATTTTTTGCAAATTATCGTCGTACTCTCATATCGGGATACCCAGGACTACGCGGTCAGTTCCAACAAGTTGCATTGGTCCCGTGCGAGGTGTTCGTGCCTTCTACGGGGTCGTTTGGGGGCTGGTTTTGGTTTTCACAACTTAACGGCTAGTTTTTAAGTCTAACTGTGATTTTTGCAAATTATCTTCATACTCTCAAATCGGGAGATCCGGTACTACGCGGTCAGTTCCTACAAGTTGCATTGGTCCCGTGCGAGGTGTTCGTAGGCTGGGTCGTTTGGGGGCTGGTTTGGGTTTTCACCCCTTAACGGCTAGTTTTTAAGTCTAATTGTGATTTTTGCAAATTATTGTCATACACTCAAATCGGGAGACCAGGGACTACACGGTCAGTTACTACAAGTTGCATTGGTCCATGCGAGGTGTTCGTACCTCCTACGGGGCCGCTTGGGGGCTGGTTTGGGTTTTCACCCTTTAATGGCTTGTTTTTAAGTCTAAGTGTGATTTTTGCAAATTATCGTCATACTCTCAAGCCGGGACACCCGGGAATACGCGGTCAGTTCCTATAAGTTGCATTGGTCCCGTGCGAGGTGTTCGTGCCTCCTACGGGGTCGTTTGGGGGCTGGTTTGGGTTTTCACCCTTTAATGCCCTGTTTTTAAGTCTAAGTGTGATTTTTTGCAAATTATCGTCGTACTCTCATATCGGGATACCCAGGACTACGCGGTCAGTTCCAACAAGTTGCATTGGTCCCGTGCGAGGTGTTCGTGCCTTCTACGGGGTCGTTTGGGGGCTGGTTTTGGTTTTCACCACTTAACGGCTAGTTTTTAAGTCTAACTGTGATTTTTGCAAATTATCTTCATACTCTCAAATCGGGAGATCCGGTACTACGCGGTCAGTTCCTACAAGTTGCATTGGTCCCGTGCGAGGTGTTCGTAGGCTGGGTCGTTTGGGGGCTGGTTTGGGTTTTCACCCCTTAACGGCTAGTTTTTAAGTCTAATTGTGATTTTTGCAAATTATTGTCATACACTCAAATCGGGAGACCAGGGACTACGCGGTCAGTTACTACAAGTTGCATTGGTCCATGCGAGGTGTTCGTACCTCCTACGGGGCCGTTTGGGGGCTGGTTTGGGTTTTCACCCTTTAATGGCTTGTTTTTAAGTCTAAATGTGATTTTTGCAAATTATCGTCATACTCTCAAGCCGGGACACCCGGGAATACGCGGTCAATTCCTATAAGTTGCATTGGTCCCGTGCGAGGTGTTCGTGCCTCCAACGGGGTCGTTTGGGGGCTGGTTTTGGTTTTCACCACTTAACGGCTAGTTTTTAAGTCTAACTGTGATTTTTGCAAATTATCGTCATACTCTCAAATCGGGAGATCCGGTACTACGCGGCCAGTTCCTACAAGTTGCATTGGTCCCGTGCGAGGTGTTCGTAGGCTGGGTCGTTTGGGGGCTGGTTTGGGTTTTCACCCCTTAACGGCTAGTTTTTAAGTCTAATTGTGATTTTTGCAAATTATTGTCATACACTCAAATCGGGAGACCAGGGACTACGCGGTCAGTTACTACAAGTTGCATTGGTCCATGCGAGGTGTTCGTACCTCCTACGGGGCCGTTTGGGGGCTGGTTTGGGTTTTCACCCTTTAATGGCTTGTTTTTAAGTCTAAGTGTGATTTTTGCAAATTATCCTATACTCTCAAACCAGGACACCCGGGACTACGCGGTCAGTTCCTACAAGTTGCATTGGTCCCGTGCAAGGTGTTCGTGCCTCCTACGGGGCCGTTTGGGGCTGTTTGGGTTTTCACCCCTTAACGGCAAGTTTTTAAGTCCAAGTGTGATTTTTGCAAATTATCATCGTACTTACAAACCGGGAGATCCGGGACTACGCGGTCAGTTCCTAGAAATTGCATTGGTCCCGTGCGAGGTGTTCTTACCTCCTACGGAGCCGTTTGGGGACTGGTTTGGGTTTTCACCCTTTAACGGCCTGTTTTTAACTCTAAGTGTGATTTTTGAAAATTATCCTCGTACTTTCAAATCGGGAGACCCGAGACTACGTGGTAAGATTCTACAAGTTACATCGGTCCTATACGAGGTGTTCGTGCCTCCTACGGGGTCGTTTGGGGGCCGATTTGGGTTTTCACCCTTTAACGGCATGTTTTTAACTCTAAGTGTGATTTTTGCAAATTATCGGCATACTCTCAAACTGGGAGACCCGGGACTATGCGGTCAGTTCCTACAAGTTACATTGGTCCCGTGCGAAGTGTTCGTGCCTCCTACGGGGTCGTTTGGGGTCGATTTGGGTTTTCACCCTTTAACGGCCTGTTTTTAAGTTTACATGTGATATTTACAAATTATCATCCTATTTACAAACCGGGAGACCCGGGACTACGCGGTCAGTTCCTACAAGTTGCATTGGTCCCGTGCGAGGTGTTCGTACCTCCTACGGGGCCGTTTGGTGGCTGGTTTGGGTTTTCACCCTTTAATGGCCTGTTTTTAAGTCTAAGTGTGATTTTTGCAAATTATCATCGTACTCTCAAACCAGGACACCCGGGACTACGCGGTCAGTTCCTACAAGTTGCATTGGTCCCGTGCGAGGTGTCCGTGCCTCCTACGGGTCCGTTTGGGGACTGGTTTGGGTTTTCACCCCTTAACGGCTATTTTTTAAGTCTAAATGTGATTTTTTCAAATTATCATCATACTTTCAAACCGGGACACCCGGTACTACGCGGTCAGTTCCTACAAGTTGCATTGGTCCCGTGCGAGGAGTTCGTGCCTCCTACGGGGTCGTTTGGGGGCTGGTTTGGGTTTTCACCCCTTAACGGCTAGTTTTTAAGTCCAAGTGTGAATTTTGCAAATTATCGTCGTACTCTCAAATCGGGAGACCTGGGACTACGCGGTCAATTCCTACAAGTTGCATGGGGCCGTGCGAGGTGTCCGTGCCTCCTACAGGGCCGTTTGGGGACTGGTTTGGGTTTTCACCCCTTAACGGCTAGTTTTTAAGTCTAAATGTGATTTTTTCATATTATCGTCATACTTTCAAACCGGGACACCCGGTACTAGGCGGTCAGTTCCTACAAGTTGCATTGGTCCCGTGCGAGGTGTTCGTGCCTCCTACGGGGTCGTTTGGGGGCTGGTTTGGGTTTTCACCCTTTAATGCCCTGTTTTTAAGTCTAAGTGTGATTTTTTGCAAATTATCGTCGTACTCTCATATCGGGATACCCAGGACTACGCGGTCAGTTCCAACAAGTTGCATTGGTCCCGTGCGAGGTGTTCGTGCCTTCTACGGGGTCGTTTGGGGGCTGGTTTTGGTTTTCACCACTTAACGGCTAGTTTTTAAGTCTAACTGTGATTTTTGCAAATTATCTTCATACTCTCAAATCGGGAGATCCGGTACTACGCGGTCAGCTCCTACAAGTTGCATTGGTCCCGTGCGAGGTGTTCGTAGGCTGGGTCGTTTGGGGGCTGGTTTGGGTTTTCACCCCTTAACGGCTAGTTTTTAAGTCTAATTGTGATTTTTGCAAATTATTGTCATACACTCAAATCGGGAGACCAGGGACTACGCGGTCAGTTACTACAAGTTGCATTGGTCCATGCGAGGTGTTCGTACCTCCTACGGGGCCGCTTGGGGGCTGGTTTGGGTTTTCACCCTTTAATGGCTTGTTTTTAAGTCTAAGTGTGATTTTTGCAAATTATCGTCATACTCTCAAGCCGGGACACCCGGGAATACGCGGTCAGTTCCTATAAGTTGCATTGGTCCCGTGCGAGGTGTTCGTGCCTCCAACGGGGTCGTTTGGGGGCTGGTTTGGGTTTTCACCCTTTAACAGCTTGTTTTTAAGTTTACATGTGATTTTTACAAATTATCATCCTATTTACAAACCGGGAGACCCGGGACTACGCGGTCAGTTCCTATAAGTTGCATTGGTCCCGTGCGAGGTGTTCGTACCTCCTACGGGGCCGTTTGGGGGCTGGTTTGGGTTTTCACCCTTAAATGGCCTGTTTTTAAGTCTAAGTGTGATTTTTACAAATTATCATCGTACTCTCAAACCAGGACACCCGGGACTACGCGGTCAGTACTACAAGTTGCATTGGTCCCGTGCGAGGTGTCCGTGCCTCCTACAGGGCCGTTTGGGGACTGGTTTGGGTTTTCACCCCTTAACGGCTAGTTTTTAAGTCTAAATGTGATTTTTTCAAATTATCGTCATACTTTCAAACCGGGACACCCGGTACTACGCGGTCAGTTCCTACAAGTTGCATTGGTCCCGTGCGAGGTGTTCGTGCCTCCTACGGGGTCGTTTGGGGGCTGGTTTGGGTTTTCACCCCTTAACGGCTAGTTTTTAAGTCCAAGTGTGATTTTTGCAAATTATCGTCGTACTCTCAAATCGGGAGACCTGGGAGTACGCGGTCAATTCCTATAAGTTGGATTGGTCCCGTGCGAGGTGTTCGTACCACCTACGGGGCCGTTTGGGAACTGGTTTGGGTTTTCACCCTTTAACGGCTTGTTTTTAAGTCTAAGTGTGATTTTTGCAAATTATCATCGTACTCTCATATCGGGATACCCAGGACTACGCGGTCAGTTCCAACAAGTTGCATTGGTCCCGTGCGAGGTGTTCGTGCCTTCTACGGGGTCGTTTGGGGGCTGGTTTGGGTTTTAACCCCTTAACGGCTAGTTTTTAAGTCTAAATGTGATTTTTTCATATTATCGTCATACTTTCAAACCGGGACACCCGGTACTACGCGGTCAGTTCCTACAAGTTGCATTGGTCCCGTGCGAGGTGTTCGTGGCTCCTACGGGGTCGTTTGGGGGCTGGTTTGGGTTTTCACCCTTTAATGCCCTGTTTTTAAGTCTAAGTGTGATTTTTGCAAATTATCGTCGTACTCTCATATCGGGATACCCTGGACTACGCGGTCAGTTCCAACAAGTTGCATTGGTCCCGTGCGAGGTGTTCGTGCCTTGTACGGGGTCGTTTGGGGGCTGGTTTTGGTTTTCACCACTTAACGGCTAGTTTTTAAGTCTAACTGTGATTTTTGCAAATTATCTTCATACTCTCAAATCGGGAGATCCGGTACTACGCGGTCAGTTCCTACAAGTTGCATTGGTCCCGTGCGAGGTGTTCGTAGGCTGGGTCATTTGGGGGCTGGTTTGGGTTTTCACCCCTTAACGGCTAGTTTTTAAGTCTAATTGTGATTTTTGCAAATTATTGTCATACACTCAAATCGGGAGACCAGGGACTACGCGGTCAGTTACTACAAGTTGCATTGGTCCATGCGAGGTGTTCGTACCTCCTACGGGGCCGTTTGGGGGCTGGTTTGTGTTTTCACCCTTTAATGGCTTGTTTTTAAGTCTAAGTGTGATTTTTGCAAATTATCGTCATACTCTCAACCCGGGACACCCGGGAATACGCGGTCAGTTCCTATAAGTTGCATTGGTCCCGTGCGAGGTGTTCGTGCCTCCAACGGGGTCGTTTGGGGGCTGGTTTGGGTTTTCACCCTTTAACAGCTTGTTTTTAAGTTTACATGTGATTTTTACAAATTATCATCCTATTTACAAACCGGAAGACCCGGGACTACGCGGTCAGTTCCTATAAGTTGCATTGGTCCCGTGCGAGGTGTTCGTACCTCATACGGGGCCGTTTGGGGGCTGGTTTGGGTTTTCACCCTTAAATGGCCTGTTTTTAAGTCTAAGTGTGATTTTTACAAATTATCATCGTACTCTCAAACCAGGACACCCGGGACTACGCGGTCAGTTCCTACAAGTTGCATTGGTCCCGTTCGAGGTGTCCGTGCCTCCTACAGGGCCGTTTGGGGACTGGTTTGGGTTTTCACCCCTTAACGGCTAGTTTTTAAGTCTAAATGTGATTTTTTCAAATTATCGTCATACTTTCAAACCGGGACACCCGGTACTACGCGGTCAGTTCCTACAAGTTGCATTGGTCCCGTGCGAGGTGTTCGTGCCTCCTACGGGGTCGTTTGGGGACTGGTTTGGGTTTTCACCCCTTAACGGCTAGTTTTTAAGTCCAAGTGTGATTTTTGCAAATTATCGTCGTACTCTCAAATCGGGAGACCTGGGAGTACGCGGTCAATTCCTACAAGTTGGATTGGTCCCGTGCGAGGTGTTCGTACCACCTACGGGGCCGTTTGGGAACTGGTTTGGGTTTTCACCCTTTAACGGCTTGTTTTTAAGTCAAAGTGTGATTTTTGCAAATTATCGTCGTACTCTCATATCGGGATACCCAGGACTACGCGGTCAGTTCCAACAAGTTGCATTGGTCCCGTGCGAGGTGTTCGTGCCTTCTACCGGGTCGTTTGGGGGCTGGTTTTGGTTTTCACCACTTAACGGCTAGTTTTTAAGTCTAACTGTGATTTTTGCAAATTATCGTCATACTCTCAAATCGGGAGATCCGGTACTACGCGGCCAGTTCCTACAAGTTGCATTGGTCCCGTGCGAGGTGTTCGTAGGCTGGGTCGTTTGGGGGCTGGTTTGGGTTTTCACCCCTTAACGGCTAGTTTTTAAGTCTAATTGTGATTTTTGCAAATTATTGTCATACACTCAAATCGGGAGACCAGGGACTACGCGGTCAGTTACTACAAGTTGCATTGGTCCATGCGAGGTGTTCGTACCTCCTACGGGGCCGTTTGGGGGCTGGTTTGGGTTTTCACCCTTTAATGGCTTGTTTTTAAGTCTAAGTGTGATTTTTGCAAATTATCCTATACTCTCAAACCAGGACACCCGGGACTACGCGGTCAGTTCCTACAAGTTGCATTGGTCCCGTGCGAGGTGTTCGTGCCTCCTACGGGGCCGTTTGGGGCTGGTTTGGGTTTTCACCCCTTAACGGCAAGTTTTTAAGTCCAAGTGTGATTTTTGCAAATTATCATCGTACTTACAAACCGGGAGATCCGGGACTACGCGGTCAGTTCCTAGAAATTGCATTGGTCCCGTGCGAGGTGTTCTTACCTCCTACGGAGCCGTTTGGGGACTGGTTTGGGTTTTCACCCTTTAACGGCCTGTTTTTAACTCTAAGTGTGATTTTTGAAAATTATCCTCGTACTTTCAAATCGGGAGACCCGAGACTACGTGGTAAGATTCTACAAGTTACATCGGTCCTATACGAGGTGTTCGTGCCTCCTACGGGGTCGTTTGGGGGCCGATTTGGGTTTTCACCCTTTAACGGCATGTTTTTAACTCTAAGTGTGATTTTTGCAAATTATCGGCATACTCTCAAACTGGGAGACCCGGGACTATGCGGTCAGTTCCTACAAGTTACATTGGTCCCGTGCGAAGTGTTCGTGCCTCCTACGGGGTCGTTTGGGGTCGATTTGGGTTTTCACCCTTTAACGGCCTGTTTTTAAGTTTACATGTGATATTTACAAATTATCATCCTATTTACAAACCGGGAGACCCGGGACTACGCGGTCAGTTCCTACAAGTTGCATTGGTCCCGTGCGAGGTGTTCGTACCTCCTACGGGGCCGTTTGGTGGCTGGTTTGGGTTTTCACCCTTTAATGGCCTGTTTTTAAGTCTAAGTGTGATTTTTGCAAATTATCATCGTACTCTCAAACCAGGACACCCGGGACTACGCGGTCAGTTCCTACAAGTTGCATTGGTCCCGTGCGAGGTGTCCGTGCCTCCTACGGGTCCGTTTGGGGACTGGTTTGGGTTTTCACCCCTTAACGGCTATTTTTTAAGTCTAAATGTGATTTTTTCAAATTATCATCATACTTTCAAACCGGGACACCCGGTACTACGCGGTCAGTTCCTACAAGTTGCATTGGTCCCGTGCGAGGAGTTCGTGCCTCCTACGGGTCGTTTGGGGGCTGGTTTGGGTTTTCACCCCTTAACGGCTAGTTTTTAAGTCCAAGTTTGAATTTTGCAAATTATCGTCGTACTCTCAAATCGGGAGACCTGGGACTACGCGGTCAATTCCTACAAGTTGCATGGGGCCGTGCGAGGTGTCCGTGCCTCCTACAGGGCCGTTTGGGGACTGGTTTGGGTTTTCACCCCTTAACGGCTAGTTTTTAAGTCTAAATGTGATTTTTTCATATTATCGTCATACTTTCAAACCGGGACACCCGGTACTACGCGGTCAGTTCCTACAAGTTGCATTGGTCCCGTGCGAGGTGTTCGTGCCTCCTACGGGGTCGTTTGGGGGCTGGTTTGGGTTCTCACCCTTTAATGCCCTGTTTTTAAGTCTAAGTGTGATTTTTTGCAAATTATCGTCGTACTCTCATATCGGGATACCCAGGACTACGCGGTCAGTTCCAACAAGTTGCATTGGTCCCGTGCGAGGTGTTCGTGCCTTCTACGGGGTCGTTTGGGGGCTGGTTTTGGTTTTCACAACTTAACGGCTAGTTTTTAAGTCTAACTGTGATTTTTGCAAATTATCTTCATACTCTCAAATCGGGAGATCCGGTACTACGCTGTCAGTTCCTACAAGTTGCATTGGTCCCGTGCGAGGTGTTCGTAGGCTGGGTCGTTTGGGGGCTGGTTTGGGTTTTCACCCCTTAACGGCTAGTTTTTAAGTCTAATTGTGATTTTTGCAAATTATTGTCATACACTCAAATCGGGAGACCAGGGACTACGCGGTCAGTTACTACAAGTTGCATTGGTCCATGCGAGGTGTTCGTACCTCCTACGGGGCCGTTTGGGGGCTGGTTTGGGTTTTCACCCTTTAATGGCTTGTTTTTAAGTCTAAGTGTGATTTTTGCAAATTATCGTCATACTCTCAAGCCGGGACACCTGGGAATACGCGGTCAGTTCCTATAAGTTGCATTGGTCCCGTGCGAGGTGTTCGTGCCTCCAACGGGGTCGTTTGGGGGCTGGTTTGGGTTTTCACACTTTAACAGCTTGTTTTTAAGTTTACTTGTGATTTTTACAAATTATCATCCTATTTACAAACCGGGAGACCCGGGACTACGCGGTCAGTTCCTATAAGTTGCATTGGTCCCGTGCGAGGTGTTCGTACCTCCTACGGGGCCGTTTGGGGGCTGGTTTGGGTTTTCACCCTTAAATGGCCTGTTTTTAAGTCTAAGTGTGATTTTTACAAATTATCATCGTACTCTCAAACCAGGACACCCGAGACTACGCGGTCAGTTCCTACAAGTTGCATTGGTCCCGTGCGAGGTGTCCGTGCCTCCTACAGGGCCGTTTGGGGACTGGTTTGGGTTTTCACCCCTTAACGGCTAGTTTTTAAGTCTAAATGTGATTTTTTCAAATTATCGTCATACTTTCAAACCGGGACAACCGGTACTACGCGGTCAGTTCCTACAAGTTGCATTGGTCCCGTGCGAGGTGTTCGTGCCTCCTACGGGGTCGTTTGGGGGCTGGTTTGGGTTTTCACCCCTTAACGGCTAGTTTTTAAGTCCAAGTGTGATTTTTGCAAATTATCGTCGTACTCTCAAATCGGGAGACCTGGGAGTACGCGGTCAATTCCTATAAGTTGGATTGGTCCCGTGCGAGGTGTTCGTACCACCTACGGGGCCGTTTGGGAACTGGTTTGGGTTTTCACCCTTTAACGGCTTGTTTTTAAGTCTAAGTGTGATTTTTGCAAATTATCATCGTACTCTCATATCGGGATACCCAGGACTACGCGGTCAGTTCCAACAAGTTGCATTGGTCCCGTGCGAGGTGTTCGTGCCTTCTACGGGGTCGTTTGGGGGCTGGTTTGGGTTTTAACCCCTTAACGGCTAGTTTTTAAGTCTAAATGTGATTTTTTCATATTATCGTCATACTTTCAAACCGGGACACCCGGTACTACGCGGTCAGTTCCTACAAGTTGCATTGGTCCCGTGCGAGGTGTTCGTGGCTCCTACGGGGTCGTTTGGGGGCTGGTTTGGGTCTTCACCCTTTAATGCCCTGTTTTTAAGTCTAAGTGTGATTTTTGCAAATTATCGTCGTACTCTCATATCGGGATACCCTGGACTACGCGGTCAGTTCCAACAAGTTGCATTGGTCCCGTGCGAGGTGTTCGTGCCTTCTACGGGGTCGTTTGGGGGCTGGTTTTGGTTTTCACCACTTAACGGCTAGTTTTTAAGTCTAACTGTGATTTTTGCAAATTATCTACATACTCTCAAATCGGGAGATCCGGTACTACGCGGTCATTTCCCACAAGTTGCATTGGTCCCGTGCGAGGTGTTCGTAGGCTGGGTCATTTGGGGGCTGGTTTGGGTTTTCACCCCTTAACGGCTAGTTTTTAAGTCTAATTGTGATTTTTGCAAATTATTGTCATACACTCAAATCGGGAGACCAGGGACTACGCGGTCAGTTACTACAAGTTGCATTGGTCCATGCGAGGTGTTCGTACCTCCTACGGGGCCGTTTGGGGGCTGGTTTGGGTTTTCACCCTTTAATGGCTTGTTTTTAAGTCTAAGTGTGATTTTTGCAAATTATCGTCATACTCTCAAGCCGGGACACCCGGGAATACGCGGTCAGTTCCTATAAGTTGCATTGGTCCCGTGCGAGGTGTTCGTGCCTCCAACGGGGTCGTTTGGGGGCTGGTTTGGGTTTTCACCCTTTAACAGCTTGTTTTTAAGTTTACATGTGATTTTTGCAAATTATCATCCTATTTACAAACCGGGAGACCCGGGACTACGCGGTCAGTTCCTATAAGTTGCATTGGTCCCGTGCGAGGTGTTCGTACCTCCTACGGGGCCGTTTGGGGGCTGGTTTGGGTTTTCACCCTTAAATGGCCTGTTTTTAAGTCTAAGTGTGATTTTTACAAATTATCATCGTACTCTCAAACCAGGACACCCGGGACTACGCGGTCAGTTCCTCTAAGTTGCATTGGTCCCGTGCGAGGTGTCCGTGCCTCCTACAGGGCCGTTTGGGGACTGGTTTGGGTTTTCACCCCTTAACGGCTAGTTTTTAAGTCTAAATGTGATTTTTTCAAATTATCGTCATACTTTCAAACCGGGACACCCGGTACTACGCGGTCAGTTCCTACAAGTTGCATTGGTCCCGTGCGAGGTGTTCGTGCCTCCTACGGGGTCGTTTGGGGACTGGTTTGGGTTTTCACCCCTTAACGGCTAGTTTTTAAGTCCAAGTGTGATTTTTGCAAATTATCGTCGTACTCTCAAATCGGGAGACCTGGGAGTACGCGGTCAATTCCTACAAGTTGGATTGGTCCCGTGCGAGGTGTTCGTACCACCTACGGGGCCGTTTGGGAACTGGTTTGGGTTTTCACCCTTTAACGGCTTGTTTTTAAGTCTAAGTGTGATTTTTGCAAATTATCGTCGTACTCTCATATCGGGATACCCAGGACTACGCGGTCAGTTCCAACAAGTTGCATTGGTCCCGTGCGAGGTGTTCGTGCCTTCTACAGGGTCGTTTGGGGGCTGGTTTTGGTTTTCACCACTTAACGGCTAGTTTTTAAGTCTAACTGTGATTTTTGCAAATTATCGTCATACTCTCAAATCGGGAGATCCGGTACTACGCGGCCGGTTCCTACAAGTTGCATTGGTCCCGTGCGAGGTGTTCGTAGGCTGGGTCGTTTGGGGGCTGGTTTGGGTTTTCACCCCTTAACGGCTAGTTTTTAAGTCTAATTGTGATTTTTGCAAATTATTGTCATACACTCAAATCGGGAGACTAGGGACTACGCGGTCAGTTACTACAAGTTGCATTGGTCCATGCGAGGTGTTCGTACCTCCTACGGGGCCGTTTGGGGGCTGGTTTGGGTTTTCACCCTTTAATGGCTTGTTTTTAAGTCTAAGTGTGATTTTTGCAAATTATCCTATACTCTCAAACCAGGACACCCGGGACTACGCGGTCAGTTCCTACAAGTTGCATTGGTCCCGTGCGAGGTGTTCGTGCCTCCTACGGGGCCGTTTGGGGCTGGTTTGGGTTTTCACCCCTTAACGGCAAGTTTTTAAGTCCAAGTGTGATTTTTGCAAATTATCATCGTACTTACAAACCGGGAGATCCGGGACTACGCGGTCAGTTCCTAGAAATTGCATTGGTCCCGTGCGAGGTGTTCTTACCTCCTACGGAGCCGTTTGGGGACTGGTTTGGGTTTTCACCCTTTAACGGCCTGTTTTTAACTCTAAGTGTGATTTTTGAAAATTATCCTCATACTTTCAAATCGGGAGACCCGAGACTACGTGGTAAGATTCTACAAGTTACATCGGTCCTATACGAGGTGTTCGTGCCTCCTACGGGGTCGTTTGGGGGCCGATTTGGGTTTTCACCCTTTAACGGCATGTTTTTAACTCTAAGTGTGATTTTTGCAAATTATCGGCATACTCTCAAACTGGGAGACCCGGGACTATGCGGTCAGTTCCTACAAGTTACATTGGTCCCGTGCGAAGTGTTCGTGCCTCCTACGGGGTCGTTTGGGGTCGATTTGGGTTTTCACCCTTTAACGGCCTGTTTTTAAGTTTACATGTGATATTTACAAATTATCATCCTATTTACAAACCGGGAGACCCGGGACTACGTGGTCAGTTCCTACAAGTTGCATTGGTCCCGTGCGAGGTGTTCGTACCTCCTACGGGGCCGTTTGGTGGCTGGTTTGGGTTTTCACCCTTTAATGGCCTGTTTTTAAGTCTAAGTGTGATTTTTGCAAATTATCATCGTACTCTCAAACCAGGACACCCGGGACTACGCGGTCAGTTCCTACAAGTTGCATTGGTCCCGTGCGAGGTGTTCGTGCCTCCTACGGGTCCGTTTGGGGACTGGTTTGGGTTTTCACCCCTTAACGGCTATTTTTTAAGTCTAAATGTGATTTTTTCAAATTATCATCATAATTTCAAACCGGGACACCCTGTACTACGCGGTCAGTTCCTACAAGTTGCATTGGTCCCGTGCGAGGAGTTCGTGCCTCCTACGGGGTCGTTTGGGGGCTGGTTTGGGTTTTCACCCCTTAACGGCTAGTTTTTAAGTCCAAGTGTGAATTTTGCAAATTATCGTCGTACTCTCAAATCGGGAGACCTGGGACTACGCGGTCAATTCCTACAAGTTGCATGGGGCCGTGCGAGGTGTCCGTGCGTCCTACAGGGCCGTTTGGGGACTGGTTTGGGTTTTCACCCCTTAACGGCTAGTTTTTAAGTCTAAATGTGATTTTTTCATATTATCGTCATACTTTCAAACCGGGACACCCGGTACTACGCGGTCAGTTCCTACAAGTTGCATTGATCCCGTGCGAGGTGTTCGTGCCTCCTACGGGGTTGTTTGGGGGCTGGTTTGGGTTTTCACCCTTTAATGCCCTGTTTTTAAGTCTAAGTGTGATTTTTGCAAATTATCGTCGTACTCTCATATCGGGATACCCAGGACTACGCGGTCAGTTCCAACAAGTTGCATTGGTCCCGTGCGAGGTGTTCGTGCCTTCTACGGGGTCGTTTGGGGGCTGGTTTTGGTTTTCACCACTTAACGGCTAGTTTTTAAGTCTAACTGTGATTTTTGCAAATTATCTTCATACTCTCAAATCGGGAGATCCGGTACTACGCGGTCAGTTCCTTCAAGTTGCATTGATCCCGTGCGAGGTGTTCGTAGGCTGGGTCGTTTGGGGGCTGGTTTGGGTTTTCACCCCTTAACGGCTAGTTTTTAAGTCTAATTGTGATTTTTGCAAATTATTGTCATACACTCAAATCGGGAGACCAGGGACTACGCGGTCAGTTACTACAAGTTGCATTGGTCCATGCGAGGTGTTCGTACCTCCTACGGGGCCGTTTGGGGGCTGGTTTGGGTTTTCACCCTTTAATGGCTTGTTTTTAAGTCTAAGTGTGATTTTTGCAAATTATCGTCATACTCTCAAGCCGGGACACCCGGGAATACGCGGTCAGTTCCTATAAGTTGCATTGGTCCCGTGCGAGGTGTTCGTGCCTCCAACGGGGTCGTTTGGGGGCTGGTTTGGGTTTTCACCCATAGCTTGTTTTTAAGTTTACATGTGATTTTTACAAATTATCATCCTATTTACAAACCGGGAGACCCGGGACTACGCGGTCAGTTCCTATAAGTTGCATTGGTCCCGTGCGAGGTGTTCGTACCTCCTACGGGGCCGTTTGGGGGCTGGTTTGGGTTTTCACCCTTAAATGGCCTGTTTTTAAGTCTAAGTGTGATTTTTACAAATTATCATCGTACTCTCAAACCAGGACACCCGGGACTACGCGGTCAGTTCCTACAAGTTGCATTGGTCCCGTGCGAGGTGTTCGTGCCTCCTACGGGGTCGTTTGGGGGCTGGTTTGGGTTTTCACCCCTTAACGGCTAGTTTTTAAGTCCAAGTGTGATTTTTGCAAATTATCGTCGTACTCTCAAATCGTGAGACCTGGGAGTACGCGGTCAATTCCTACAAGTTGGATTGGTCCTGTGCGAGGTGTTCGTACCACCTACGGGTCCGTTTGGGAACTGATTTGGGTTTTCACCCTTTAACGGCTTGTTTTTCAGTCTAAGTGTGATTTTTGCAAATTATCGTCGTACTCTCATATCGGGATACCCAGGACTACGCGGTCAGTTCCAACAAGTTGCATTGGTCCCGTGCGAGGTGTTCGTGCCTTCTACGGGGTCGTTTGGGGGCTGGTTTTGGTTTTCACCACTTAACGGCTAGTTTTTAAGTCTAACTGTGATTTTTGCAAATTATCGTCATACTCTCAAATCGGGAGATCCGGTACTACGCGGTCAGTTCCTACAAGTTGCATTGGTCCCGTGCGAGGTGTTCGTAGGCTGGGTCGTTTGGGGGCTGGTTTGGGTTTTCAACCCTTAACGGCTAGTTTTTAAGTCTAATTGTGATTTTTGCAAATTATTGTCATACACTCAAATCGGGAGACCAGGGACTACGCGGTCAGTTACTACAAGTTGCATTGGTCCATGCGAGGTGTTCGTACCTCCTACGGGGCCGTTTGGGGGCTGGTTTGGGTTTTCACCCTTTAATGGCTTGTTTTTAAGTCTAAGTGTGATTTTTGAAAATTATCATCGTACTTACAAACCGGGAGATCCGGGACTACGCGGTCAGTTCCTAGAAATTGCATTGGTCCCGTGCGAGGTGTTCGTACCTCCTACGGAGCCGTTTGGGGACTGGTTTGGGTTTTCACCCTTTAACGGCCTGTTTTTAACTCTAAGTGTGATTTTCGAAAATTATCCTCATACTTTCAAATCGGGAGACCCGAGACTACGTGGTAAGATTCTACAAGTTACATCGGTCCCATACGAGGTGTTCGTGCCTCCTACGGGGTCGTTTGGGGGCCGATTTGGGTTTTCACCCTTTAACGGCATGTTTTTAACTCTAAGTGTGATTTTTGCAAATTATCGACATACTCTCAAACTGGGAGACCCGGGACTATGCGGACAGTTCCTACAAGTTACATTGGTCCCGTGCGAAGTGTTCGTGCCTCCTACGGGTTCGTTTGGGGTCGATTTGGGTTTTCACCCTTTAACGGCCTGTTTTTAAGTTTACATGTGATTTTTACAAATTATCATCCTATTTACAAACCGGGAGACCCGGGACTACGCGGTCAGTTCCTACAAGTTGCATTGGTCCCGTGCGAGGTGTTCGTACCTCCTACGAGGCCGTTTGGTGGCTGGTTTGGGTTTTCACCCTTTAATGGCCTGTTTTTAAGTCTAAGTGTGATTTTTGCAAATTATCATCGTACTCTCAAACCAGGACACCCGGGACTACGCGGTCAGTTCCTACAAGTTGCATTGGTCCCTTGCGAGGTGTCCGTGCCTCCTACGGGTCCGTTTGGGGACTGGTTTGGGTTTTCACCCCTTAACGGCTATTTTTTAAGTCTAAATGTGATTTTTTTAAATTATCATCATACTTTCAAACCGGGACACCCGGTACTACGCGGTCAGTTCCTACAAGTTGCATTGGTCCCGTGCGAGGTGTTCGTGCCTCCTACGGGGTCGTTTGGGGGCTGGTTTGGGTTTTCACCCTTTAATGCCCTGTTTTTAAGTCTAAGTGTGATTTTTGCTAATTATCGTCGTACTCTCATATCGGGATACCCAGGACTACGCGGTCAGTTCCAACAAGTTGCATTGGTCCCGTGCGAGGTGTTCGTGCCTTCTACGGGGTCGTTTGGGGGCTGGTTTTGGTATTCACCACTTAATGGCTAGTTTTTAAGTCTAACTGTGATTTTTGCAAATTATCTTCATACTCTCAAATCGGGAGATCCGGTACTACGCGGTCAGTTCCTACAAGTTGCATTGGTCCCGTGCGAGGTGTTCGTAGGCTGGGTCGTTTGGGGGCTGGTTTGGGTTTTCACCCCTTAACGGCTAGTTTTTAAGTCTAATTGTGATTTTTGCAAATTATTGTCATACACTCAAATCGGGAGACCAGGGACTACGCGGTCAGTTACTACAAGTTGCATTGGTCCATGCGAGGTGTTCGTACCTCCTACGGGGCCGTTTGGGGGCTGGTTTGGGTTTTCACCCTTTAATGGCTTGTTTTTAAGTCTAAGTGTGATTTTTGCAAATTATCGTCATACTCTCAAGCCGGGACACCCGGGAATACGCGATCAGTTCCTATAAGTTGCATTGGTCCCGTGCGAGGTGTTCATGCCTCCAACGGGGTCGTTTGGGGGCTGGTTTGGGTTTTCACCCTTTAACAGCTTGTTTTTAAGTTTACATGTGATTTTGACAAATTATCATCCTATTTACAAACCGGGAGACCCGGGACTACGCGGTCAGTTCCTATAAGTTGCATTGGTCCCGTGCGAGGTGTTCGTACCTCCTACGGGGCCGTTTGGGGGCTGGTTTGGGTTTTCACCCTTAAATGGCCTGTGTTTAAGTCTAAGTGTGATTTTTACAAATTATCATCGTACTCTCAAACCAGGACACCCGGGACTACGCGGTCAGTTCCTACAAGTTGCATTGGTCCCATGCGAGGTGTCCGTGCCTCCTACAGGGTCGTTTGGGGACTGGTTTGGGTTTTCACCCCTTAACGGCTAGTTTTTAAGTCTAAATGTGATTTTTTCATATTATCGTCATACTTTCAAACCGGGACACCCAGTACTACGCGGTCAGTTCCTACAAGTTGCATTGGTCCCGTGCGAGGTGTTCGTGCCTCCTACGGGGTCGTTTGGGGGCTGGTTTGGGTTTTCACCCTTTAATGGCCTGTTTTTAAGTCTAAGTGTGATGTTTGCAAATTATCATTGTACTCTCAAACCAGGACACCCGGGACTACGCGGTCAGTTCCTACAAGTTGTATTTTTCCCGTGCGAGGTGTCCGTGCCTCCTACGGGGCCGTGTGGGGACTGGTTTGGGTTTTCACCCCTTAACGGCTATTTTTTAAGTCAAAATGTGATTTTTTCAAATTATCATCATACTTTCAAACCGGGACACCCGGTACTACGCGGTCAGTTCCTACAAGTTGCATTGGTCCCGTGCGAGGAGTTCGTGCCTCCTACGGGGTCGTTTGGGGGCTGGTTTGGGTTTTCACCCCTTAACGGCTAGTTTTTAAGTCCAAGTGTGATTTTTGCAAATTATCGTCGTACTCTCAAATCGGGAGACCTGCGACTACGCGGTCAATTCCTACAAGTTGCATGGGGCCGTGCGAGGTGTTCGTACCTCCTACGGGGCCGTTTGGGGACAGGTATGGGTTTTCACCCTTTAACGGCTTGTTTTTAAGTCTAAGTGTGATTTTTGCAAATTATCGTCGTACTCTCAAATCGGGATACCCAGGACTACGCGGTCAGTTCCTATAAGTTGCATTGGTCCCGTGTGAGGTGTTCGTGCCTCCTACGGGGTCGTTTGGGGTCTGGTTTGGGTTTTCACCCCTTAACGGCTAGTTTTTAAGTTTAACTGTGATTTTTGCAAATTATCGTCATACTCTCAAATCGGGAGATCCGGTACTACGCAGTCAGTTCCTACAAGATGCATTGGTCCTGTGCGAGGTGTTCGTGCCTCCGACTGGGTCGTTTGGGGGCTGGTTTGGGTTTTCACCCCTTAATGGCTAGTTTTTAAGTCTAATTGTGATTTTTGCAAATTATCGTCATACTCTCAAATCTGGAGACCAGGGACTACGCGGTCAGTTACTACAAGTTGCATTGGTCCCAGGCGAGGTGTTAGTACCTCCTACGGGGTTTGGGGGCTGGTTTCGGTTTTCACCCTTTAATGGCTTGTTTTTAAGTCTAAGTGTGATTTTTGTAAATTATCGTCATACTCTCAAGCCGGGACACCCAGGACTACGCAGTCAGTTCCTATAAGTTGCATTGGTCCCGTGCGAGGTGTTCGTGCCTCCAACGGGGTCGTTTGGGGGCTGGAATGGGTTTTCACCTTTTAACAGCTTGTTTTTAAGTCTAAGTGTGATTTTTACAAATTATCGTCATACTCTCAAACCAGGACACCCGAGACAACGCGGTCAGTTCCTATAAGTTGCATTGGTCCCGTGCGAGGTGTTCGTTCCTCCTACGGGGCCGTGTGGTGGCTGGTTTGGGTTTTCGCCCATTAACGGCTAGTTTTTAAGTCCAAGTGTGATTTTTGCAAATTATCATCGTACTCTCAAATCGGGAGACCCGATACTACGCGGTAAGTTCCTACAGGACACCCGGGTCTACGCGGTCAGTTCCTACAAGTTGCATTGGTCCCGTGCGAGGTGTCCGTGCCTCCTACGGGGCCGTTTCGGGACTGGTCTGGGTTTTCACCCCTTAACGGCTATTTTTCAAGTCTAAATGTGATTTTTTCAAATTATCGTCATACTTTCAAACCGGGATACCCGGTACTACGCGGTCAGTTTCTACAAGTTGCATTGGTCCCGTACGAGGAGTTCGTGCCTCCTACGGGGTCGTTGGCGGCCTGGTTTGGGTTTTCATCCCTTAACGGCTAGTTTTTAAGTCCAAGTGTGATTTTTGCAAATTATCGTCGTACTCTCAAATCGGGAGACCTGGGACTACGCGGTCAATTCCTACAAGTTGCATTGGTCCCGTACGAGGAGTTCGTGACTCCTACGGGGTCGTTTGGGGGCTGGTTTGGGTTTGCACCCCGTAACGGCTAGTCTTTAAGTCCAGGTGTGATTTTTGCAAATTATCGTCGTACTCTCAAATCGGGAGACCTGGGACTACGCGGTCAATTCCTACAAGTTGCATGGGGCCGTGCGAGGTGTTCGTACCTCCTACGGGGCCGTTTGGGGACAGGTATGGGTTTTCACCCTTTAACGGCTTGTTTTTAAGTCTAAGTGTGATTTTTGTAAATTATCGTCGTACTCCCAAATCGGGATACCCAGGACTACGCGGTCAGTTCCTACAAGTTGCATTGGCCCCGTACGAGGTGTTCGTGCCTCCTACGGGGTCGTTTGGGGGCTGGTTTGGGTTTTCACCCCTTAACGGCTAGTTTTTAAGTCTAACTGTGATTTTTGAAATTATCGTCATACTCTCAAATCGGGAGATCCGGTACTACGCGGTCAGTTCCTAGAAGTTGCATTGGTCCCGTGCGAGGTTTTCGTGCCTCCTACTGGGTCGTTTGGGGGCTGGTTTGGGTTTTCACCCCTTAACGGCTAGTTTTTAAGTCTAATTGTGATTTTTGCAAATTATAATCACACTCTCAAATCGGGAGACCAGGGACTACGCGGTCAGTTACTACAAGTTGCGTTGGTCCCGTGCGAGGTGTTAGTACCTCCTACGGGGTTTGGGGGCAGGTTTCGGTTTTCACCCTTTAATGGCTTGTTTTTAAGTCTAAGTGTGATTTTTGCAAATTATCGTCATACTCTCAAGCCGGGACACCCGGGACTACGCGGTCAGTTCCTATAAGTTGCATTGGTCCCGTGCGAGGTGTTCGTGCCTCCAACGGGGTCGTTTGGGGGCTGGTTTGGGTTTTCACCCTTTAACAGCTTGTTTTTAAGTCTAAGTGTGATTTTTGCAAATTATCGTCATACTCTCAAACCAGGACACCCGAGACTACGCGGTCAGTTCCTACAAGTTGCATTGGTCCCGTGCGAGATGTCCGTGCCTCCTACGGGGTCGTTTGGGTTTTCACCCATTAATGGCCTGTTTTTAAGTCTAAGTGTGATTTTTGCAAATTATTATCGTACTCTCAAATCGGGAGATCCGGTACTACGCGGTCAGTTCCTAGAAGTTGCATTGGTCTCGTGCGAGGTTTTCGTGCCTCCTACGGGCCGTGTGGGGGCTGGTTTGGGTTTTCACCCCTTAACGGCTAGTTTTTAAGTCCAAGTGTGATTTTTGCAAATTATCATCGTACTCTCAAATCGGGAGACCCGGGACTACGCGGTCAGTTCCTACAAGTTGCATTGGTCCCGTGCGAGGTGTTCGTACCTCCTACGGGGCCGTTTGGGGACTGGTTTTGGTTTTCACCCTTTAACGGCTTATTTTTAAGTCTAAGTGTGATTTTTGCAAATTATCGTCATACTCTCAAATCGGGATACCCGGGACTACGCGGTCAGTTCTTACAAATTGCATTGGTCCCGTACGAGCTGTCCGTGCCTCCTACGAGGTCGTTTGGGGGCTGGTTCGGGTTTTCACCCCTTAACGGCTAGTTTTTAAGTCTAAGTGTGATTTTTGCAAATTACCGTCATACTCTCAAATCGGGAGATCCGATACTACGCGGTCAGTTCCTACAAGTTGCATTGGTCCCGTGCGAGCGGTTCGTGCCTCCTACGGGGTCGTTTGGGGGCTGGTTTGGGTTTTCACCCCTTAACGACTAGTTTTTAAGTCTATGTGTGATTTTTGCAAATTATCGTCATACTCTCAAATCGGGAGACCGGGAACTACGCGGTCAGTTCCTACAAGTTGCATTGGTTCCGTGCGAGGTGTTCGTACCTCCTACGTGGCCGTTTGGGGGCTGGTTTGGGATTTCACCCTTTAACGGCTTGTTTTTAAGTTTAAGTGTGATTTTTGCAAATTATCGTCATACTCTCAAATCGGGAGATCCGGGTCTACGCGGTCAGTTCCTACAAGTTGCATTGGTCCCGTGCGAGGTGTTCGTGCCTCCTACGGGGCCGTTTGGGGGCTGGTTTGGGTTTTCACCCCTTAACGGCTAGTTTTTAAGTCTAAGTGTGATTTTTGCAAATTATCGTCGTACTCTCAAACCATGAGACTCGGGACTACGCGGACTGTTCCTACAAGTTGCATTGGTCCCGTGCGAGGTGTTCGTGCCTCCTACGGGGTCGTTTGGGCGCTGGTTTGGGTTTTCACCCCTTAACGGCTAGTTTTTAAGTCTAAGTGTGATTTTTGCAAATTATCGTCGTACTCTCAAACCAGGAGACCCGGGACTACGCGGTTTGTTCCTACAAATTGCATTGGTCCCGTGCGAGGAGTTCTTGCCTCCTACGGGGTCGTTTGGGGGCTGGTTTGGGTTTTCACCCCTTAACGGCTAGTTTTTAAGTCTAAGTGTGATTTTTGCAAATTATCGTCGTACTCTCAAACCAGGAGACCCGGGACTACGCGGTCAGTTCCTACAAGTTGCATTAGTCCCGTGCGAGGTGTTCGTGCCTCCTACGGGGTCGTTTGGTGGCTGGTTTGGGTTTTCACCCCTTAACGGCTAGTTTTTAAGTCTAAGTGTGATTTTTTCAAATTATCGTCATACTCTAAAATCGGGACACCCGGGACCACGCGGTCAATTCCTACAAGTTGTATTGGTCCTATGCGAGGTGTTCGTGCCTCCTACGGGGTCGTTTGGGGGCCGGTTTGGGTTTTCACCCTTTAACGACTTGTTTTTAAGTGTAAGTGTGATTTTTGCAAATTATCATCCTATTCACAAACCGGGAGATCCGGGACTATGCAGTCAGTTCCTACAAGTTGCATTGGTCCCGTGCGAGGTGTTCGGGCCTCCTACGGGGTCGTTTGGTGGCTGGTTTGGGTTTTCACCCCTTAACGACAAGTTTTTAAGTCTAAGTGTGATTTTTGCAAATTATCGTCATACTCTCAAATCGGGAGATCCGATACTACGCGGTCAGTTCCTACAAGTTGCATTGGTCCCGTGCGAGGTGTTCGTGCCTCCTACGGGGTCGTTTGGGGCTGGTTTGGGTTTTCCCCCCTTAACGGCTAGTTTTTAAGTCTATGTGTGATTTTTACAAATTATCGTCATACTCTCAAATCGGGAGATCCGGGACTATGCGGTCAGTTCCTACAAGTTGCATTGGTTCCGTACGAGGTGTTCGTGCCTCCTACGGGGTCGTTTGGGGGCTGGTTTGGGTTTTCACGCCTTAACGGCTAGTTTTTAAGTCGAAGTGTGATTTTTGCAAATTATCGTCGTACTCTCAAATCGGGAGACCCGGGACTACGCGGTCAGTTTCTACAAGTTGCATTGGTCTCGTGCGAGGTGTTCGTACCTCCTACGGGGCCGTTTGGGGGCTGGTTTCGGTTTTCACCCTTTAACGGCTTGTTTTTAAGTCTAAGTGTGATTTTTGCAAATTATCGTCGTACTCTCAAATCGGGATACCCGGGACTACGCGGTCAGTTCTTAAAAGTTGCATTGGTCCCGTACGAGCTGTCCGTGCCTCCTACGGAGTCGTTTGGGGGCTGGTTTGGGTTTTCACCCCTTAACGGCTAGTTTTTAAGTCTAAGTGTGATTTTTGCAAATTATCGTCATACTCTCAAATCGGGAGATCCGATACTACGCGGTCAGTTCCTACAAGTTGCATTGGTCCCGTGCGAGCTGTTCGTGCCTCCTATGGGGTCGTTTGGGGGCTGGTTTGGGTTTTCACCCCTTAACGACTAGTTTTTAAGTCTATGTGTGATTTTTGCAAATTATCGTCATACTCTCAAATCGGGAGACCGGGGACTACGCGGTCAGTTCCTACAAGTTGCATTGGTTCCGTGCGAGGTGTTCGTACCTCCTACGTGGCCGTTTGGGGGTTGGTTTGGGATTTCACCCTTCAACGGCTTGTTTTTAAGTTTAAGTGTGATTTTTGCAAATTATCGTCATACTCTCAAACCGGGACACCCGGGACTACGCGGTCAGTTCCTATAAGTTGCATTGGTCCCGTGCGAGGTGTTCGTGCCTCCTACGGGGTCGTTTGGGGGCTGGTTTGGGTTTTCACCCTTTAACGGCTAGTTTTTAAGTCTAAGTGTGATTTTTGCAAATTATCGTCATACTCTCAAATCGGAAGATCCGGGACTACGCGGTCAGTTCCTACAGGTTGCATTGGTCCCGTGCGAGGTGTTCGTGCCTCCTATGGGGCCTTTTGGGGGCTGGTTTGGGTTTTCACCCCTTAACGGCTACTTTTTAAGTCTAAGTGTGATTTTTGCAAATTATCGCCGTACTCTCAAACCATGAGACTCGGGACTACGCGGTCTGTTCCTACAAGTTGCATTGGTCCCGTGCGAGGTGTTCGTGCCTCCTACGGGGTTGTTTGGGCGCTGGTTTGGGTTTTCACCCCTTAACGACTAGTTTTTAAGTCTAAGTGTGATTTTTGCAAATTATCGTCGTACTCTCAAACCAGGAGACCCGGGACTACACGGTTTGTTCCTACAAGTTGCATTGGTCCCGTGCAAGTTGCATTGGTCCCGTGCGAATTGTTCGTGCCTCCTACGGGGTCGTTGGGGGGCTGGTTTGGGTTTTCACCCCTTAACGGCTAGTTTTTAAGTCTAAGTGTGATTTTTCCAAATTATCGTCGTACTCTCAAACCAAGAGACCCGGGACTACGCGGTCAGTTCCTACAAGTTGCATTGGTCCCGTGCGAGGTGTTCGTGCCTCCTACGGGCCCGTTTGGGGGCTGGTTTGGGTTTTCACCCCTTAACGACTAATTTTTAAGTCTAAGTGTGATTTTTAAAAATTATCGTCATACTCTCAAACCGGGACACCCGGGACCACGCGGTCAATTCCTACAAGTTGTATTGGTCCTATGCGAGGTGTTCGTGCCTCCTACGGGGTTGTTTGGGGGCCGGTTTGGGTTTTCACCCCTTAACGACTTGTTTTTAAGTGTAAGTGTGATTTTTGCAAATTATCATTCTATTCACAAATCGGGAGATCCGGGACTATGCAGTCAGTTCCTACAAGTTGCATTGGTCCCGTGCGAGGTGTTCGGGCCTCCTACGGGGTCGTTTGGTGGCTGGTTTGGGTTTTCACCCCTTAACGGCAAGTTTTTAAGTCTAAGTGTGATTTTTGCTAATTATCGTCATACTCTCAAATCGGGAGATTCGATACTACGCGGTCAGTTCCTACAAGTTGCATTGGTCCCGTGCGAGGTGTTCGTGCCTCCTACGGGGTCGTTTGGGGCTGGTTTGGGTTTTCACCACTTAATGGCTAGTTTTTAAGTCTAAGTGTGATTTTTGCAAATTATCGTCATACTCTCAAATCGGGAGATACGGGACTATGCGGTCAGTTCCTACAAGTTACATTGGTCCCGTGCGAGGTGTTCGTGCCTCCTACGGGGTCGTTTGGGGGCTGGTTTGGATTTTCACGCCTTAACGGCTAGTTTTTAAGTCGAAGTGTGATTTTTGCAAATTATCGTCGTACTCTCAAATCGGGAGACCCGGGACTACGCGGTCAGTTTCTACAAGTTGCATTGGTCTCGTGCGAGGTGTTCGTACCTCCTACGGGGCCGTTTGGGGGCTGGTTTTGGTTTTCACCCTTTAACGGCTTGTTTTTAAGTCTAAGTGTGATTTTTGCAAATTATGGTCATACTCTCAAACCGGGACACCCGAGACCACGCGGTCAGTTCCTACAAGTTGTATTGGTCCTATGCGAGGTGTTCGTGCCTCCTGCGGGGTCGTTTGGGGGCCGGTTTGGGTTTACACCCTTTAACGGCTTGTTTTTAAGTCCAAGTGTGATTTTTGCAAATTATCATCCTATTCACAAACCGGGAGATCCGGGACTATGCGGTCAGTTCCTACATGTTGCATTGGTCCCGTGCAAGGTGTTCGTGCCTCCTATGGGGTCGTTTGGTGGCTGGTTTGGGTTTTCACCCCTTAATGGCTAGTTTTTAAGTCTAAGTGTGATTTCTGCAAATTATCGTCGTACTCTCAAATCGGGAGACCCGGGACTACGCGGTCAGTTCGTACAAAATTGCATTGGTCCCGTGCGAGGTGTTCTTACCTCCTACGGGGCCGTTTGGGAGCTGGTTTCGGTTTTCACCCTTTAACGGCTTGTTTTTAAGTTTAAGTGTGATTTTTGCAAATTATCGTCATACTCCCAAACCGGGACACACCCGGGACTACGCGGTCAGTTCCTATAAGTTGCATTGGTCCCGTGCGAGGTGTTCGTGCCTCCTACGGTGTCGTTTGGGGGCTGGTTTGGATTTTCACCCTTTAACGGCTAGTTTTTAAGTCTAAGTGTGATTTTTGCAAATTATCGTCATACTCTCAAATCGGGAGATGCAGGACTATGCGGTCAGTACCTACAAGTTGCATTGGTCCCGTGCGAGGTGTTCGTGCGTCCTACGGGGTCGTTTGGGGGCTGGTTTTGGTTTTCGCCCCTTAACGGCTAGTTTTTAAGTCTAAGTGTGATTTTTGCAAATTATCGTCGTAATCTCAAATCGGGAGACCCGGGACTACGCGGTCAGTTCCTACAAGTTGCATTGGTCTCGTGCGAGGTGTTCGTACCTCCTACGGGGCCGTTTGGGGGCTAGTTTGGGTTTTCACCCTTTAACGACTTGTTTTTAAGTCTAAGTGTGATTTTTGCAAATTATCGTCATACTCTCAAACCGGGACACCCGGGACCACGCGATCAGTTCTTACAAGTTGTATTGGTCCTATGCGAGGTGTTCGTGCCTCCTACGGGTTCGTTTGGAGGCCGGTTTGGGTTTTCACCCTTTAACGGCTTCTTTTTAAGTCTAAGTGTGATTTTTGCAAATTATCATCCTATTCACAAACCGGGAGATCCGAGACTATGCGGTCAGTTCCTACAAGTTGCATTGGTCGCGTGTGAGGTGTTCGTGCCTCCTACGGGGTCGTTTGGTGGCTGGTTTGGGTTTTCACCCCTTAACGGCTAGTTTTTAAGTCTAAGTGTGATTTTTGCAAATTATCGTCGTACTCTCAAATCGGGAGACCCGGGACTACGCGATCAGTTCCTACAAGTTGCATTGGTCCCGTGCGAGGTGTTCGTGCCTCCTACGGGGTCGGGTTTTCACCCCTTAACGGCTAGTTTATAAGTCTAAGTGTGATTTTTCAAATTATCGTCGTACTCTCAAACCCGGAGACCCGGGACTACGCGGTCTGTTCCTACAAGTTGCATTGGTCCCGTGCGAGGTGTTCGTGCCTCCTACGGGGTCGTTTGGGCGCTGGTTTGGGTTTTCACCCCTTAACGGCTAGTTTTTAAGTCTAAGTGTGATTTTTGCAAATTATCGTCGTACTCTCAAACCAGGAGACCCGGGACTACGAGGTCAGTTCCTACAAGTTGCATTGGTCCCGTGCGAGGTGTTCGTGCCTCCTACGGGGACGTTTGAGGGCTGGTTTGGGTTTTCACCCTTTAACGGCTAGTTTTTAAGTCTAAGTGTGATTTTTGCAATTTATCGTCATACTCTCAAATCGGGAGATCCGGGACTACGTGGTCAGTTCCTACAAGTTGCATTGGTCCCGTGCGAGGTGTTCGTGCCTCCTACTGGGTCGTTTGGGGGCTGGTTTGGGTTTTCACCCCTTAACGGCTAGTTTTTAAGTCTAAGTGTGATTTTTGCAAATTATCGTCATACTCTCAAATCGGGAGACCAGGGACTACGCGGTCAGTTCCTACAAGTTGCATTGGTCCCGTGCGAGGTGTTCGTACCTCCTACGGGGCCGTTTGGGGGTTGGTTTCGGTTTTCACCCTTTAATGGCTTGTTTTTAAGTCTAAGTGTGATTTTTGCAAATTATCGTCATACTCTCAAGCCGGGACACCCGGGACTACGCGGTCAGTTCCTACAAGTTGTATTGGTCCCGTGCGAGGTGTTCGTGCCTCCAACGGGGTCGTTTGGGGGCTGGTTTGGGTTTTCACCCTTTAACAGCTTGTTTCTAAGTCTAAGTGTGATTTTTGCAAATTATCGTCATACTCTCAAACCAGGACACCCGAGACTACGCGGTCAGTTCCTACAAGTTGCATTGGTCCCGTGCGAGGTGTTCGTGCCTCCTACGGGGTCGTTTGGGGGCTGGTTTGGGTTTTCACCCTTTAATGGCTTGTTTTTAAGTCTAAGTGTGATTTTTGCAAATTATCATCGTACACTCAAACCAGGACACCCGGGACTACGCGGTCAGTTCCTACAAGTTGCATTGGTCCCGTGCGAGGTGTTCGTGCCTCCTACGAGGCCGTTTGGGGGTTGGTTTGGGTTTTCACCCCTTAACGGCTAGTTTTTAAGTCCATGTGTGATTTTTGCAAATTATCATCGTACTTACAAACCGGGAGATCCGGGACTACGCAGTCAGTTGCTACAAGTTGCATCAGTCCCGTGCGAGGTGTTCGTAACTCCTACGGGGCAGTTTGTGGAGTGGTTTGGGTTTTCACCCTTTAACGGCCTGTTTTTAACTCTAAGTGTGATTTTTGAAAATTATCCTCATACTCTCAAATCGGGAGACCCGAGACTACGTGGTCAGATTCTACAAGTTTTATCGGTCCCATACGAGGTGTTCGTGCCTCCTACGGGGACGTTTGGATGCCGATTTGGGTTTTCACCCTTTAACGGCATGTTTTTAACTCTAAGTGTGATTTTTGCAAATTATCGTCATACTCTCAAACTGGGAGACCCGGGACTATGCGGTCAGTTCCTACAAGTTACATTGGTCCCGTGCGAAGTGTTCGTGCCTCCTACGGGGTCGTTTGGGGTCGATTTGGGTTTTCACCCTTTAACGGCCTGTTTTTAAGTGTACATGTGAATTTTACAAATTATCATCCTATTTACAAACCGAGAGACCCGGGACTACGCGGTCAGTTCCTATAAGTTGCATTGGTCCCGTGCGAGGTGTTCGTACCTCCTACGGGGCCGTTTGGGGGCCGGTTTGGGTTTTCACCCTTAAATGGCCTGTTTTTAAGTCTAAGTGTGATTTTTGCAAATTATCATCGTACTCTCAAACCGGGAGACCCAAGACCACGCGGTCAGTTCCTACAAGTTGCTTTGGTCTTGTGCGAGGTGTTCGTGCCTCCTACGGGGTCGTTTGGGGGCCGATTTGGGTTTCCACCCTTTAACGGCCTGTTTTTAAGTTTACGTTTGATTTTTGCAAATTATCGTCCTATTCACAAACCGGGAAATCCGGGACTACGCGGTCAGTTCCTACAAGTTACATGGGTCCCGTGCGAGGTGTTCGTGCCTCCTACGGGGTCGTTTGGGGGCCGGTTTGGGTTTTCACCCTTTAACGGCTTATTTTTAAGTTTAAGTGTTGATTTTTACAAATTTTCATCATATTCTCAAACCAGAAGACCCGGGACTGCGCGATCAGTTCCGACAAGTTACATTGGTCCCATGCGAGGTGTTTGTGCCTCGTATGGGATCGTTTGGGGGTTGTTTTGGGTTTTCACCTTTAACGGCTTGTTTTTAAGTTTAAGTGTTGATTTTGCAAATTATCGTCATATTCTCAAACCGGGAGACTCGGGACTACGCGGTCAGTTCCTACAAGTTACATTGGTCCCGTGCGACGTGTTCGTGCCTCTTACGGGACCGTTTTGGGGCTGGTTTGGATTTTCACCCTCAAACGGCTTATTTTCAAGCCTAATCTGCGTATTTTGAAATTATCATCATATTCTCAAACTGGAAGACCCGGGACTGCGGGGTCAGTTCAGACGAATTACATTGGTCCCGTGGGAGGTGTTCGTGCCTCTTACGGGGCCGTTTGGGGGTTGGTTTGGGGTTTTACCCACAAACGGCTTGTTTTCAAGCCGAATCTACGTATTTTGAAATTATCGTCATATTCTCAAACTGGGAGACTCGGGACTACATGGTCAGTTCGTACGAGTTACATTGGTCTCGTACGAGATGTTCATGCCTCTTACGGGGCCGTTTGGGGGCTGGTTTGAGTTTTCGCCCCTTAACGGCTAGTTTTTAAGTCTAAGTGTGATTTTTGCAAATTATCGTCATACTTTCAAATCGGGAGATCCGATACTACGCGGTCAGTTCCTACAAGTTGCATTGGTCCCGTGCGAGCTGTTCGTGCCTCCTACGGGGTTGTTTGGGGGCTGGTTTGGGTTTTCACCCCTTAACGACTAGTTTTTAAGTCTAAGTGTGATTTTTGCAAATTATCGTCATACTCTCAAATCGGGAGACCGGGGACTACGCGGTCAGTTCCTACAAGTTGCATTGGTTCCGTGCGAGGTGTTCGTACCTCCTACGGGGCAGTTTGGGGGCTGGTTTGGGATTTCGCCCTTTAACGGCTTGTTTGTAAGTTTAAGTGTGATTTTTGCAAATTATCGTCATACTCTCAAACCGGGACACCCGGGACTACGCGGTCAGTTCGTACAAGTTGCATTGGTCCCGTGCGAGGTGTTCGTGCCACCTACGGGGTCGGGTTTTCACCCCTTAACGGCTAGTTTATAAGTCTAAGTATGATTTTTGCAAATTATCGTCGCACTCTCAAACCATGAGACCCGGGGCTACGCGGTCAGTTCCTACAAGTTGCATTGGTCCCGTGCGAGGTGTTCGTGCCTCCTACGGGGTCGTTTGGGGGCTGGTTTGGGTTTTCACCCTTTAACGGCTAGTTTTTAAGTCTAAGTGTGATTTTTGCAAATTATCGTCATACTCCCAAACCGGGAGACCAGGGACTACGCGGTCAGTTCCTACAAGTTGCATTGGTCCCGTGCGAGGTGTTCGTACCTCCTACGGGGCCGTTTGGGGGTTGGTTTCGGTTTTCACCCTTTAATGGCTTGTTTTTAAGTCTAAGTGTGATTTTTGCAAATTATCATCATACTCTCAAGCCGGTACAACCGGGACTACGCGGTCAAGTCCTACAAGTTGCATAGGTCCCGTGCAAGGTGTCCGTGCCTCCTACAGGGCCGTTTGGGGACTGGTTTGGGTTTTCACACCTTAACGGCTAGTTTTTAAGTCTAAATGTGATTTTTCCAAATTATCGTCATACTTTCAAACCGGGACACCCGGTACTACGCGGTCAGTTCCTACAAGTTGCATTGGTCCCGTGCGAGGTGTTCGTGCCTCCTACGGGGTCGTTTGGGGGATGGTTGGGGTTTTCACCCCTTAACGGCTAGTTTTTAAGTCCAAGTGAGATTTTTGCAAATTATGGTTGTACTCACAAATCGGGAGGCCTGGGAGTACGCGGTCAATTCCTACAAGTTGCATTGGTCCCGTGCGAGGTGTTCGTACCACCTACGGGGGCGTTTGGGAACTGGTTTGGGTTTTTACCCTTTAACGGCATGTTTTTATGTCTAAGTGTGATTTTTGCAAATTATCGTCGTACTCTCAAATCGGGATACCCAGGACTACGCGGTCAGTTCCGACAAGTTGCATTGGTCCCGTGCGAGGTGTTCGTGCCTTCTACGGGGTTGTTTGGGGGCTGGTTTGGTTTTCACCCCTTAACGGCTAGTTTTTAAGTCTAACTGTGATTTTTGCAAATTATCGTCATACTCTCAAATCGGGAGACCAGGGACTACGCGATCAGTTACTACAAGTTGCATTGGTCCCGTGCGAGGTGTTCGTACCTCCTACGGGGCCGTTTGGGGGCTGGTTTCGGTTTTCACCCTTTAATGGCTTGTTTTTAAGTCTAAGTGTGATTTTTGCAAATTGTCGTCATACTCTCAAGCCGGGACACTCGAGAATACGCGGTCAGTTCCTATAAGTTGCATTGGTCCCGTGCGAGGTGTTTGTGCCTCCAACGGGGTCGTTTGGGGGCTGGTTTGGGTTTTCACCCTTTAACAGCTTGTTTTTAAGTCTAAGTGTGATTTTTGCAAATTATCGTCATACTCTCAAACCAGGAGACCCGGGACTACGCGGTCAGTTCCTACAAGTTTCATTGGTCCCGTGCGAGGTGTTCGTGCCTCGTACGGGGCCGTTTGGGGGCTGGTTTGGGTTTTCACCCCTTAACGGCATGTTTTTAAGTCCAAGTGTGATTTTTGCAAATTATCATCGTACTTACAAACCGGGAGATCCGGGACTACGCGGTCAGTTCCTACAAGTTGCATTTGTTCCGAGCGAGGTGTTCGTTACCTCCTACGGGGCCGTTTGGGGACTGGTTTGGGTTTTCACCCTTTAACGGCGTGTTTTTAACTCTAAGTGTGATTTTTGAAAATTATCCTCATACTTTCAAATTGGGAGACCCGAGACTACGTGGTAAGATTCTACAAGTTACATCGGTCCCATACGAGGTGTTCGTGCCTCCTACGGGGTCGTTTGGGGGCCGATTTTGGTTTTCACCCTTTAACGGCATGTTTTTAACTCTAAGTGTGATTTTTGCAAATTATCGTCGTACTCTCAAACCAGGAGACCCGGGACTACGAGGTCAGTTCCTACAAGTTGCATTGGTCCCGTGCGAGGTGTTCGTGCCTCCTACGGGGACGTTTGAGGGCTGGTTTGGGTTTTCACCCTTTAACGGCTAGTTTTTAAGTCTAAGTGTGATTTTTGCAATTTATCGTCATACTCTCAAATCGGGAGATCCGGGACTACGTGGTCAGTTCCTACAAGTTGCATTGGTCCCGTGCGAGGTGTTCGTGCCTCCTACTGGGTCGTTTGGGGGCTGGTTTGGGTTTTCACCCCTTAACGGCTAGTTTTTAAGTCTAAGTGTGATTTTTGCAAATTATCGTCATACTCTCAAATCGGGAGACCAGGGACTACGCGGTCAGTTCCTACAAGTTGCATTGGTCCCGTGCGAGGTGTTCGTACCTCCTACGGGGCCGTTTGGGGGTTGGTTTCGGTTTTCACCCTTTAATGGCTTGTTTTTAAGTCTAAGTGTGATTTTTGCAAATTATCGTCATACTCTCAAGCCGGGACACCCGGGACTACGCGGTCAGTTCCTACAAGTTGTATTGGTCCCGTGCGAGGTGTTCGTGCCTCCAACGGGGTCGTTTGGGGGCTGGTTTGGGTTTTCACCCTTTAACAGCTTGTTTCTAAGTCTAAGTGTGATTTTTGCAAATTATCGTCATACTCTCAAACCAGGACACCCGAGACTACGCGGTCAGTTCCTACAAGTTGCATTGGTCCCGTGCGAGGTGTTCGTGCCTCCTACGGGGTCGTTTGGGGGCTGGTTTGGGTTTTCACCCTTTAATGGCTTGTTTTTAAGTCTAAGTGTGATTTTTGCAAATTATCATCGTACACTCAAACCAGGACACCCGGGACTACGCGGTCAGTTCCTACAAGTTGCATTGGTCCCGTGCGAGGTGTTCGTGCCTCCTACGAGGCCGTTTGGGGGTTGGTTTGGGTTTTCACCCCTTAACGGCTAGTTTTTAAGTCCATGTGTGATTTTTGCAAATTATCATCGTACTTACAAACCGGGAGATCCGGGACTACGCAGTCAGTTGCTACAAGTTGCATCAGTCCCGTGCGAGGTGTTCGTAACTCCTACGGGGCAGTTTGTGGAGTGGTTTGGGTTTTCACCCTTTAACGGCCTGTTTTTAACTCTAAGTGTGATTTTTGAAAATTATCCTCATACTCTCAAATCGGGAGACCCGAGACTACGTGGTCAGATTCTACAAGTTTTATCGGTCCCATACGAGGTGTTCGTGCCTCCTACGGGGACGTTTGGATGCCGATTTGGGTTTTCACCCTTTAACGGCATGTTTTTAACTCTAAGTGTGATTTTTGCAAATTATCGTCATACTCTCAAACTGGGAGACCCGGGACTATGCGGTCAGTTCCTACAAGTTACATTGGTCCCGTGCGAAGTGTTCGTGCCTCCTACGGGGTCGTTTGGGGTCGATTTGGGTTTTCACCCTTTAACGGCCTGTTTTTAAGTGTACATGTGAATTTTACAAATTATCATCCTATTTACAAACCGGGAGACCCGGGACTACGCGGTCAGTTCCTATAAGTTGCATTGGTCCCGTGCGAGGTGTTCGTACCTCCTACGGGGCCGTTTGGGGGCCGGTTTGGGTTTTCACCCTTAAATGGCCTGTTTTTAAGTCTAAGTGTGATTTTTGCAAATTATCATCGTACTCTCAAACCGGGAGACCCAAGACCACGCGGTCAGTTCCTACAAGTTGCTTTGGTCTTGTGCGAGGTGTTCGTGCCTCCTACGGGGTCGTTTGGGGGCCGATTTGGGTTTCCACCCTTTAACGGCCTGTTTTTAAGTTTACGTTTGATTTTTGCAAATTATCGTCCTATTCACAAACCGGGAAATCCGGGACTACGCGGTCAGTTCCTACAAGTTACATGGGTCCCGTGCGAGGTGTTCGTGCCTCCTACGGGGTCGTTTGGGGGCCGGTTTGGGTTTTCACCCTTTAACGGCTTATTTTTAAGTTTAAGTGTTGATTTTTACAAATTTTCATCATATTCTCAAACCAGAAGACCCGGGACTGCGCGATCAGTTCCGACAAGTTACATTGGTCCCATGCGAGGTGTTTGTGCCTCGTATGGGATCGTTTGGGGGTTGTTTTGGGTTTTCACCTTTAACGGCTTGTTTTTAAGTTTAAGTGTTGATTTTGCAAATTATCGTCATATTCTCAAACCGGGAGACTCGGGACTACGCGGTCAGTTCCTACAAGTTACATTGGTCCCGTGCGACGTGTTCGTGCCTCTTACGGGACCGTTTTGGGGCTGGTTTGGATTTTCACCCTCAAACGGCTTATTTTCAAGCCTAATCTGCGTATTTTGAAATTATCATCATATTCTCAAACTGGAAGACCCGAGACTGCGGGGTCAGTTCAGACGAATTACATTGGTCCCGTGGGAGGTGTTCGTGCCTCTTACGGGGCCGTTTGGGGGTTGGTTTGGGGTTTTACCCACAAACGGCTTGTTTTCAAGCCGAATCTACGTATTTTGAAATTATCGTCATATTCTCAAACTGGGAGACTCGGGACTACATGGTCAGTTCGTACGAGTTACATTGGTCTCGTACGAGATGTTCATGCCTCTTACGGGGCCGTTTGGGGGCTGGTTTGAGTTTTCGCCCCTTAACGGCTAGTTTTTAAGTCTAAGTGTGATTTTTGCAAATTATCGTCATACTTTCAAATCGGGAGATCCGATACTACGCGGTCAGTTCCTACAAGTTGCATTGGTCCCGTGCGAGCTGTTCGTGCCTCCTACGGGGTTGTTTGGGGGCTGGTTTGGGTTTTCACCCCTTAACGACTAGTTTTTAAGTCTAAGTGTGATTTTTGCAAATTATCGTCATACTCTCAAATCGGGAGACCGGGGACTACGCGGTCAGTTCCTACAAGTTGCATTGGTTCCGTGCGAGGTGTTCGTACCTCCTACGGGGCAGTTTGGGGGCTGGTTTGGGATTTCGCCCTTTAACGGCTTGTTTGTAAGTTTAAGTGTGATTTTTGCAAATTATCGTCATACTCTCAAACCGGGACACCCGGGACTACGCGGTCAGTTCGTACAAGTTGCATTGGTCCCGTGCGAGGTGTTCGTGCCACCTACGGGGTCGGGTTTTCACCCCTTAACGGCTAGTTTATAAGTCTAAGTATGATTTTTGCAAATTATCGTCGCACTCTCAAACCATGAGACCCGGGGCTACGCGGTCAGTTCCTACAAGTTGCATTGGTCCCGTGCGAGGTGTTCGTGCCTCCTACGGGGTCGTTTGGGGGCTGGTTTGGGTTTTCACCCTTTAACGGCTAGTTTTTAAGTCTAAGTGTGATTTTTGCAAATTATCGTCATACTCCCAAACCGGGAGACCAGGGACTACGCGGTCAGTTCCTACAAGTTGCATTGGTCCCGTGCGAGGTGTTCGTACCTCCTACGGGGCCGTTTGGGGGTTGGTTTCGGTTTTCACCCTTTAATGGCTTGTTTTTAAGTCTAAGTGTGATTTTTGCAAATTATCATCATACTCTCAAGCCGGTACAACCGGGACTACGCGGTCAAGTCCTACAAGTTGCATAGGTCCCGTGCAAGGTGTCCGTGCCTCCTACAGGGCCGTTTGGGGACTGGTTTGGGTTTTCACACCTTAACGGCTAGTTTTTAAGTCTAAATGTGATTTTTCCAAATTATCGTCATACTTTCAAACCGGGACACCCGGTACTACGCGGTCAGTTCCTACAAGTTGCATTGGTCCCGTGCGAGGTGTTCGTGCCTCCTACGGGGTCGTTTGGGGGATGGTTGGGGTTTTCACCCCTTATAGGCTAGTTTTTAAGTCCAAGTGAGATTTTTGCAAATTATGGTTGTACTCACAAATCGGGAGGCCTGGGAGTACGCGGTCAATTCCTACAAGTTGCATTGGTCCCGTGCGAGGTGTTCGTACCACCTACGGGGGCGTTTGGGAACTGATTTGGGTTTTTACCCTTTAACGGCATGTTTTTATGTCTAAGTGTGATTTTTGCAAATTATCGTCGTACTCTCAAATCGGGATACCCAGGACTACGCGGTCAGTTCCGACAAGTTGCATTGGTCCCGTGCGAGGTGTTCGTGCCTTCTACGGGGTTGTTTGGGGGCTGGTTTGGTTTTCACCCCTTAACGGCTAGTTTTTAAGTCTAACTGTGATTTTTGCAAATTATCGTCATACTCTCAAATCGGGAGACCAGGGACTACGCGATCAGTTACTACAAGTTGCATTGGTCCCGTGCGAGGTGTTCGTACCTCCTACGGGGCCGTTTGGGGGCTGGTTTCGGTTTTCACCCTTTAATGGCTTGTTTTTAAGTCTAAGTGTGATTTTTGCAAATTGTCGTCATACTCTCAAGCCGGGACACTCGAGAATACGCGGTCAGTTCCTATAAGTTGCATTGGTCCCGTGCGAGGTGTTTGTGCCTCCAACGGGGTCGTTTGGGGGCTGGTTTGGGTTTTCACCCTTTAACAGCTTGTTTTTAAGTCTAAGTGTGATTTTTGCAAATTATCGTCATACTCTCAAACCAGGACACCCGGGACTACGCGGTCAGTTCCTACAAGTTTCATTGGTCCCGTGCGAGGTGTTCGTGCCTCGTACGGGGCCGTTTGGGGGCTGGTTTGGGTTTTCACCCCTTAACGGCATGTTTTTAAGTCCAAGTGTGATTTTTGCAAATTATCATCGTACATACAAACTGGGAGATCCGGGACTACGCGGTCAGTTCCTACAAGTTGCATTTGTTCCGAGCGAGGTGTTCGTTACCTCCTACGGGGCCGTTTGGGGACTGGTTTGGGTTTTCACCCTTTAACGGCGTGTTTTTAACTCTAAGTGTGATTTTTGAAAATTATCCTCATACTTTCAAATTGGGAGACCCGAGACTACGTGGTAAGATTCTACAAGTCACATCGGTCCCATACGAGGTGTTCGTGCCTCCTACGGGGTCGTTTGGGGGCCGATTTTGGTTTTCACCCTTTAACGGCATGTTTTTAACTCTAAGTGTGATTTTTGCAAATTATCGTCATACTCTCAAACTGGGAGACCCGGGACTATGCGGTCAGTTCCTACAAGTTACATTGGTCCCGTGCGAAGTGTTCGTGCCTCCTACGGGGTCGTTTGGGGTCGATTTGGGTTTTCACCCTTTAACGGCCTGTTTTTAAGTTTACATGTGATTTTTACAAATTATCATCCTATTTACAAACCGGGAGACCCGGGACTACGCGGTCAGTTCCTACAAGTTGCATTGGTCCCGTGCGAGGTGTTCGTACCTCCTACGGGGCCGTTTGGGGGCTGGTTTGGTTTTTCACCCTTTAATGGCCTGTTTTTAAGTCTAAGTGTGATTTTTGCAAATTATCATTGTACTCTCAAACCAGGACACCCGGGACTACGCGGTCAGTTCCTACAAGTTGCATTGGTCCCGTGCGAGGTGTCCGTGCCTCCTACGGGGCTGTTTGGGGACTGGTTTGGGTTTTCACCCCTTAACGGCTATTTTTTTAAGTCTAAATGTGATTTTTTCAAATTATCGTCATACTTTCAAACTGGGACACCCGGTACTACGCGATCAGTTCCTACAAGTTTCATTGGTCCCGTGCGAGGTGTTCGTGCCTCCAACGGGGTCGTTTGGTGGCTGGTTTGGGTTGTCACCCTTTAACAGCTTGTTTTTAAGTCTAAGTGTGATTTTTACAAATTATCGGCATACTCTCAAACCAGGACACCCGAGACTACGCGGTCAGTTCCCACAAGTTTCATTGGTTCCGTGCGAGGTGTTCGTGTCTCCTACGGGGCCGTGTGGGGGTTGGTTTGGGTTTTCACCCCTTAACGGCTGGTTTTTAAGTCCAAGTGTGATTTTTGTAAATTATCATCGTACTCTCAAATCGGGAGACCCGAGACTACACGGTCAGTTCCTACAAGTTGCATTGGTCCCGTGCGAGGTGTTCGTACCTCCTACGGGGCCGTTTGGGGACTGGTTTTGGTTTTCACCCTTTAACGGCTTATTTTTATGTCTAAGTGTGATTTTTGCAAATTATCGTCGTACTCTCAAATCGGGATACCCGGGACTACGCGGTCAGTTCTTACAAGTTGCAGAGGTCCCGTGCGAGGTGTTCGTGCCTCCTACGGGGTCGTTTGGGGGCTGGTTTGGGTTTTCACCCCTCAACGGCTAGTTTTTTAAGTCTAAGTGTGATTTTTGCAAATTATCGTCATACTTTCAAATCGGGAGATCCGATACTACGCGGTCAGTTCCTACAAGTTGCATTGGTCCCGTGCGAGCTGTTCGTGCCTGCTACGGGGTCGTTTGGGGGCTGGTTTGGGTTTTCACCCCTTAACGACTAGTTTTTAAGTCTAAGTGTGATTTTTGCAAATTATCGTCCTACTCTCAAATCGGGAGACCGGGGACTACGCGGTCAGTTCCTACAAGTTGCATTGGTTCCGTGCGAGGTGTTCGTGTCTCCTACGGGGTCGTTTGGGGGCTGGTTTGGGTTTTCCCTCTTAACGGTTAGTTTTTAAGTCTAAGTGTGATTTTTGCAAATTATCGTCGGACTCTCAAACCAGGAGACCCGGCACTACGCGGTCAGTTCCTACAAGTTGCATTGGTCCCGTGAGAGGTGTTCGTGCCTCCTACTGGGTCGTTTGGGGGCTGGTTTGGGTTTTCACCCCTTAACGGCTAGTTTTTAAGTCTAAGTGTGATTTTTGCAAATTATCGTCATACTCTCAAATCGGGAGACCAGGGACTACGCGGTCAGTTCCTACAAGTTGTATTGGTCCCGTGCGAGGTGTTCGTGCCTCCAACGGGGTCGTTTGGGGGCTGGTTTGGGTTTTCACCCTTTAACAGCTTGTTTCTAAGTCTAAGTGTGATTTTTGCAAATTATCGTCATACTCTCAAACCAGGACACCCGAGACTACGCGGTCAGTTCCTACAAGTTGCATTGGTCCCGTGCGAGGTGTTCGTGCCTCCTACGGGGTCGTTTGGGGGCTGGTTTGGGTTTTCACCCTTTAATGGCTTGTTTTTAAGTCTAAGTGTGATTTTTGCAAATAATCGTCAAACTCTCAAACCAGGACACCCGAGACTACGCGGTCAGTTCCTACAAGTTGCATTGGTCAAGCCCTTTCCTGACATGGTTAGATTGCCAGCAGTGAACGAAGTGTTAAAGTTGAGAGAGCTAGCGTTTCGTACTCAGCCGGCCAAGCAAAACTCCAACTAAGCTAATAGCTCTAATTGTGGGGATATCTAAAAAATATGCTCTTGTTTGTGGACTTCCTTCTCTTCGGGAGGGCTTCATTGCATTGATTTGGCAAACAGACCCTTAGAAAGGAGACAGCGGTTTGGGTTTTAACCCTTTAATGGCCTGTTTTTAAGTCTAAGTGTGATTTTTGCAAATTATCATCGTACTCTCAAACCAGGACACCCGGGACTACGCGGTCAGTTCCTACAAGTTGCATTGGTCCCGTGCGAGGTGTTCGTGCCTCCTACGAGGCCGTTTGGGGGCTGGTTTGGGTTTTCACCCCTTAACGGCTAGTTTTTAAGTCCAAGTGTGATTTTTTCAAATTATCATCGTACTTACAAACCGGGAGATCCGGGACTACGCGGTCAGTTCCTACTAGTTGCATTGGTCCCGTGCGAGGTGTTCGTACCTCCTAGGGGGGGGGGTGTCGTTTGGGGGCTAGTTTGGGTTTTCACCCCTTAACGGCTAGTTTTTAAGTCCAAGTGTGATTTTTGCAAATTATCGTCGTACTCTCAAATCGGGAGACCTGGGACTACGCGGTCAATTCCTACAAGTTGCATGGGGCCGTGCGAGGTGTTCGTACCTCCTACGGGGCCGTTTGGGGACAGGTTCGGGTTTTCACCCTTTAACGGTAAGTTTTTAAGTCCAAGTGTGATTTTTGCAAATTATCATCGTACATACAAACTGGGAGATCCGGGACTACGCGGTCAGTTCCTACAAGTTGCATTGGTCCCGTGCGAGGTGTTCGTACCTCCTACGGGGCCTTTGGGGGACTGGTTTGGGTTTCCACCATTTAACGGCCTGTTTTTAACTCTAAGTGTGATTTTTGAAAATTATCCTCATACTTTCAAATCGGGAGACCCGAGACTACGTGGTAAGATTCTACAAGTTACATCGGTCCCATACGAGGTGTTCGTGCCTCCTACGGGGTCGTTTGGGGGCCGATTTGGGTTTTCACCCTTTAACGGCATGTTTTTAACTCTAAGTGTGATTTTTGCAAATTATCGTCATACTCTCAAATCGGGAGACGAGGGACTACGCGGTCAGTTCCTACAAGTTGCATTGGTCCCGTGCGAGGTGTTCGTACCTCCTACGGGGCCGTTTGGGGGTTGGTTTCGGTTTTCACCCTTTAATGGCTTGTTTTTAAGTCTAAGTTTGATTTTTGCAAATTATCGTCATACTCTCAAGCCGGTACAACCGGGACTACGCGGTCAGTTCCTACAAGTTGCATAGGTCCCGTGCAAGGTGTCCGTGCCTCCTACAGGGCCGTTTGGGGACTGGTTTGGGTTTTCACCCCTTAACGGCTAGTTTTTAAGTCTAAATGTGATTTTTTCAAATTATCGTCATACTTTCAAACCGGGACACCCGGTACTACGCGGTCAGTTCCTACAAGTTGCATTGGTCCTGTGCGAGGTGTTCGTGCCTCCTACGGGGTCGTTTGGGGGATGGTTTGGGTTTTCACCCCATAACGGCTAGTTTTTAAGTCCAAGTGAGATTTTTGCAAATTATGGTTGTACTCACAAATCGGGAGGCCTGGGACTACGCGGTCAGTTCCTACAAGTTTCATTGGTCCCGTGCGAGGTGTTCGTGCCTCCTACGGGGTCGTTTGGGGTCTGGTTTGGATTTTCACCCCTTAACGGCTAGTTTTTAAGTCTAACTGTGATTTTTGCAAATTATCGTCCTACTCTCAAATCGGGAGATCCGGTACGACGCGGTCAGTTCCTACAAGTTGCATTGGTCCCGTGCGAGGTGTTCGTGCCTCCTACTGGGTCGTTTGGGGGCTGGTTTGGGTTTCACCCCTTAATGGCTAGTTTTTAAGTCTAATTGTGATTTTTGCAAATTATCGTCATACACTCAAATCGGGAGACCATGGACTACGCGGTCAGTTACTACAAGTTGCATTGGTCCCGTGCGAGGTGTTCGTACCTCCTACGGGGCCGTTTGGTGGCTGGTTTCGGTTTTCACCCTTTAATGGCTTGTTTTTAAGTCTAAGTGTGATTTTTGCAAATTGTCGTCATACTCTCAAGCCGGGACACCCGGGAATACGCGGTCAGTTCCTATAAGTTGCATTGGTCCCGTGCGAGGTGTTCGTGCCTCCAACGGGGTCGTTTGGGGGCTGGTTTGGGTTTTCACCCTTTAACAGCTTGTTTTTAAGTCTAAGTGTGATTTTTGCAAATTATCGTCATACTCTCAAACCAGGACACCCGGGACTACGCGGTCAGTTCCTACAAGTTTCATTGGTCCCGTGCGAGGTGTTCGTGCCTCGTACGGGGCCGTTTGGGGGCTGGTTTTGGTTTTCACCCCTTAACGGCATGTTTTTAAGTCCAAGTGTGATTTTTGCAAATTATCATCGTACTTACAAACCGGGAGATCCGGGACTACGCGGTCAGTTCCTACAAGTTGCATTGGTCCCGAGCGAGGTGTTCGTTACCTCCTACGGGGCCGTTTGGGGACTGGTTTGGGTTTTCACCCTTTAACGGCGTGTTTTTAACTCTAAGTGTGATTTTTGAAAATTATCCTCATACTTTCAAATCGGGAGACCCGAGACTACGTGGTAAGATTCTACAAGTTACATCGGTCCCATACGAGGTGTTCGTGCCTCCTACGGGGTCGTTTGGGGGCCGATTTGGGTTTTCACCCTTTAAGGGCATGTTTTTAACTCCAAGTGTGATTTTTGCAAATTATCGTCATACTCTCAAACTGGGAGACCCGGGACAATGCGGTCAGTTCCTACAAGTTACATTGGTCCCGTGCGAAGTGTTCGTGCCTCCTACGGGGTCGTTTGGGGTCGATTTGGGTTTTCACCCTTTAACGGCCTGTTTTTAAGTTTACATGTGATTTTTACAAATTATCATCCTATTTACAAACCGGGAGACCCGGGACTACGCGGTCAGTTCCTACAAGTTGCATTGGTCCCGTGCGAGGTGTTCGTACCTCCTACGGGGCCGTTTGGGGGCTGGTTTGGGTTTTCACCCTTTAATGGCCTGTTTTTAAGTCTAAGTGTGATTTTTGCAAATTATCATTGTACTCTCAAACCAGGACACCCGGGACTACGCGGTCAGTTCCTACAAGTTGCATTGGTCCCGTGCGAGGTGTCCGTGCCTCCTACGGGGTTTTTTGGGGACTGGTTTGGGTTTTCACCCCTTAACGGCTATTTTTTTAAGTCTAAATGTGATTTTTTCAAATTATCGTCATACTTTCAAACCGGGACACCCGGTACTACGCGGTCAGTTCCTACAAGTTTCATTGGTCCCGTGCGAGGTGTTCGTGCCTCCAACGGGGTCGTTTGGTGGCTGGTTTGGGTTTTCACCCTTTAACAGCTTGTTTTTAAGTCTAAGTGTGATTTTTGCAAATTATCGGCATACTCTCAAACCAGGACACCCGAGACTACACGGTCAGTTCCCACAAGTTGCATTGGTTCCGTGCGAGGTGTTCGTGCCTCCTACGGGGCCGTGTGGGGGCTGGTTTGGGTTTTCACCCCTTAACGGCTGGTTTTTAAGTCCAAGTGTGATTTTTGCAAATTATCATCGTACTCTCAAATCGGGAGACCCGGGACTACACGGTCAGTTCCTACAAGTTGCATTAGTCCCGTGCGAGGTGTTCGTACCTCCTACGGGGCCGTTTGGGGACTGGTTTTGGTTTTCACCCTTTAACGGCTTATTTTTATGTCTAAGTGTGATTTTTGCAAATTATCGTCGTACTCTCAAATCGGGATACCCGGGACTACGCGGTCAGTTCTTACAAGTTGCAGTGGTCCTGTGCGAGGTGTTCGTGCCTCCTACGGGGTCGTTTGGGGGCTGGTTTGGGTTTTCACCCCTTAACGGCTAGTTTTTTAAGTCTAAGTGTGATTTTTGCAAATTATCGTCATACTTTCAAATCGGGAGATCCGATACTACGCGGTCAGTTCCTACAAGTTGCATTGGTCCCGTGCGAGCTGTTCGTGCCTCCTACGGGGTCGTTTGGGGGCTGGTTTGGGTTTTCACCCCTTAACGACTAGTTTTTTAGTCTAAGTGTGATTTTTGCAAATTATCGTCATACTCTCAAATCGGGAGACCGGGGACTACGCGGTCAGTTCCTACAAGTTGCATTGGTTCCGTGCGAGGTGTTCGTGCCTCCTACGGGGTCGTTTGGGGGCTGGTTTGGGTTTTCCCCCTTAACGGTTAGTTTTTAAGTCTAAGTGTGATTTTTGCAAATTATCGTCGTACTCTCAAACCAGGATACCCGGGACTACGCGGTCAGTTCCTACAAGTTGCATTGGTCCCGTGAGAGGTGTTCGTGCCTCCTACTGGGTCGTTTGGGGGCTGGTTTGGGTTTTCACCCCTTAACGGCTAGTTTTTAAGTCTAAGTGTGATTTTTGCAAATTATCGTCATACTCTCAAATCGGGAGACCAGGGACTACGCGGTCAGTTCCTACAAGTTGCATTGGTCCCGTGCGAGGTGTTCGTACCTCCTACGGGGCCGTTTGGGGGTTTGTTTCGGTTTTCACCCTTTAATGGCTTGTTTTTAAGTCTAAGTGTGATTTTTGCAAATTATCGTCATACTCTCAAGCCGGGACACCCGGGACTACGCGATCAGTTCCTACAAGTTGCATTGGTCCCGTGCGAGGTGTTCGTGCCTCCTACGGGGTCGTTTGGGGGCTGGTTTGGGTTTTCACCCTTTAACAGCTTGTTTTTAAGTCTAAGTGTGATTTTTGCAAATTATCGTCATACTCTCAAACCAGGACAACCGAGACTACGCGGTCAGTTCCTACAAGTTGCATTGGTCAAGCCCTTTCCTGACATGGTTAGATTGCCAGCAGTGAACGAAGTGTTAAAGTTGAGGGAGCTAGCGTTTCGTACTCAGCCGGCCAAGCAAAACTCCAGCTAAGCTAATAGCTCTAATTGTGGGGATATCTAAAAAATATGCTCTTGTTTGTGGACTTCCTTCTCTTCGGGAGGGCTTCATTGCATTGATTTGGCAAACAGACCCTTGGAAAGGAGACAGCGGTTTGGGTTTTAACCCTTTAATGGCCTGTTTTTAAGTCTAAGTGTGATTTTTGCAAATTATCATCGTACTCTCAAACCAGGACACCCGGGACTACGCGGTCAGTTCCTACAAGTTGCATTGGTCCCGTGCGAGGTGTTCGTGCCTCCTACGAGGCCGTTTGGGGGCTGGTTTGGGTTTTCACCCCTTAACGGCTAGTTTTTAAGTCCAAGTGTGATTTTTTCAAATTATCATCGTACTTACAAACCGGGAGATCCGGGACTACGCGGTCAGTTCCTACTAGTTGCATTGGTCACGTGCGAGGTGTTCGTACCTCCTACGGGGGGGGGGGTCGTTTGGGGGCTAGTTTGGGTTTTCACCCCTTAACGGCTAGTTTTTAAGTCCAAGTGTGATTTTTGCAAATTATCGTCGTACTCTCAAATCGGGAGACCTGGGACTACGCGGTCAATTCCTACAAGTTGCAGCGGGCCGTGCGAGGTGTTCGTACCTCCTACGGGGCCGTTTGGGGACAGGTTTGGGTTTTCACCCTTTAACGGCAAGTTTTTAAGTCCAAGTGTGATTTTTGCAAATTATCATCGTACATACAAACTGGGAGATCCGGGACTACGCGGTCAGTTCCTACAAGTTGCATTGGTCCCGTGCTAGGTGTTCGTACCTCCTATGGGGCCGTTTGGGGACCGGTTTGGGTTTCCACCATTTAACGGCCTGTTTTTAACTCTAAGTGTGATTTTTTGAAAATTATCCTCATACTTTCAAATCGGGAGACCCGAGACTACGTGGTAAGATTCTACAAGTTACATCGGTCCCATACGAGGTGTTCGTGCCTCCTACGGGGTCGTTTGGGGGCCGATTTGGGTTTTCACCCTTTAACGGCATGTTTTTAACTCTAAGTGTGATTTTTGCAAATTATCGTCATACTCTCAAACTGGGAGACCCGGGACTATGCGGTCAAATCCTACAAGTTACATTGGTCCCGTGCGAAGTGTTCGTGCCTCCTACGGGGTCGTTTGGGGTCGATTTGGGTTTTCACCCTTTAACGGCCTGTTTTTAAGTTTACATGTGATTTTTACAAACTATCATCCTATTTACAAACCGGGAGACCCGGGACTACGCGGTCAGTTCCTACAAGTTTCATTGGTCCCGTGCGAGGTGTTCGTACCTCCTACGGGGCCGTTTGGGGGCTGGTTTGGGTTTTCACCCTTTAATGGCCTGTTTTTAAGTCTAAGTGTGATTTTTTGCAAATTATCATCGTACTCTCAAACCAGGACACCCGGGACTACGCGGTCAGTTCCTACAAGTTGTATTGGTCCCGTGCGAGGTGTCCGTGCCTCCTACGGGTCCGTTTGGGGACTGGTTTGGGTTTTCACCCCTTAACGGGTATTTTTTAAGTCTAAATGTGATTTTTTCAAATTATCGTCATACTCTCAAATCGGGAGATCCGGTACTACGCGGTCAGTTCCTACAAGTTGCATTGATCCCGTGCGAGGTGTTCGTGCCTCCTACTGGGTCGTTTGGGGGCTGGTTTGGGTTTTCACCCCTTAATGGCTAGTTTTTAAGTCTAATTGTGATTTTTGCAAATTATCTTCATACTCTCAAATCGGGAGACCAGGGACTACGCGTTCAGTTACTACAAGTTGCATTGGTCCCGGGCGAGGTGTTAGTACCTCCTACGGGGTTTGGGGGCTGGTTTCGGTTTTCACCCTTTAATGGCTTGTTTTTAAGTCTAAGTGTGATTTTTGTAAATTATCATCCTATTCACAAACCGGGAGATCCGGGACTATGCGGTCGGTTCCTATAAGTTGCATTGGTCCCGTGCGAAGTGTTCGTGCCTCCAACGGGGTCGTTTGGGGGCTGGATTAGGTTTTCACCCTTTAACAGCTTGTTTTTAAGTCTAAGTGTGATTTTTGCAAATTATCGTCATACTCTCAAACCAGGACACCCAAGACTACGCGGTCAGTTCCTACAAGTTGCATTGGTCCTGTGCGAGGTGTTCGTGCCTCCTACGGGGTCGTGTGGGGGCTGGTTTGGGTTTTCACCCATTAACGGCTAGTTTTTTAAGTCCAAGTGTGATTTTTGCAAATTATCATCGTACTCTCAAATCGGGAGACCCGGGACTACGCGGTCAGTTCCTACAAGTTGCATTGGTCCCGTGCGAGGTGTTCGTACCTCCTACGGGGTCGTTTGGGGACTGGTTTTGGTTTTCACCCTTTAACGGCTTATTTTTAAGTCTAAGTGTGATTTTTGCAAATTATCGTCGTACTCTGAAATCGGGAGACCCGGGACTACGCGGTCAGTTCCTAGAATATGCATTGGTCCCGTGCGAGGTGCTCGTGCCACCTACGAGGCCGTTTGGGGGCTGGTTTGGGTTTTCACCCCTTAACGGCTAGTTTTTAAGTCCAAGTGTGATTTTTGCAAATTATCGTCGTACTTACAAACCGGGAGATCCGGGACTACGCGGTCAGTTCCTACAAGTTGCATTGGTCCCGTGCGAGGTGTTCGTACCTCCTACGGGGCAGTTTGTGGACTGGTTTGGGTTTTCACCCTTTAACGGCCTATTTTTAACTCTAAGTGTGATTTTTGAAAATTATCCTCATACTCTCAATTCGAGAGACCAGAGACTACGTGGTCAGATTCTACAAGTTACATCGGTCCCATACGAGGTGTTCGTACCTCCTACGGGGCCGTTTGGGGGCTGGTTTGGGTTTTCACCCTTAAATGGCCTGTGTTTTAAGTCTAAGTGTGATTTTTGCAAATTATCATCGTACTCTCAAACCAGGACACCCGGGACTACGCGGTCAGTTCCTACAAGTTGCATTTGTCCCGTGCGAGGTGTCCGTGCCTCCTACAGGGCCGTTTGGGGACTGGTTTGGGTTTTCACCCCTTAACGGCTAGTTTTTAAGTCTAAATGTGATTTTTTCAAACTATCGTCATACTTTCAAACCGGGACACCCGGTACTACGCGGTCAGTTCCTACAAGTTGCATTGGTCCCGTGCGAGCTGTTCGTGCCTCCTACGGGGTCGTTTGGGGGATGGTTTGGGTTTTCACCCCTTAACGGCTTGTTTTTAAGTCCAAGTGTGATTTTTGCAAATTATCGTTGTACTCCCAAATCGGGAGACCTAGGGGTACGCGGTCAATTCCTACAAGTTGCATTGGTCCCGTGCGAGGTGTTCGTACCACCTATGGGGGCGTTTGGGAACTGGTTTGGGTTTTCACCCTTTAACGGCTTGTTTTTAAGTCTAAGTGTGATTTTTGCAAATTATCGTCGTACTCACAAATCGGGATACCCAGGACTACGCGGTCAGTTCGTACAATATGTCTTGGTCCCGTGCGAGGTGTTCGTGCCTTCTACGGGGTCGTTTGGGGGCTGGTTTGGGTTTTCACCCCTTAACGGCTAGTTTTTAAGTCTAATTGGGATTTTTGCAAATTATCGTCATACTCTCAAATCGGGAGATCCGGTACTACGCGTTCAGTTCCTACAAGTTGCATTGGTCCCGGGCGAGGTGTTAGTACCTCCTACGGGGTTTGGGGGCTGGTTTCGTTTTTAACCTTTAACGGCTTGTTTTTAAGTCTAAGTGTGATTTTTGTAAATTATCATCCTATTCATAAACCGGGAGATCCGGGACTATGCGGTCAGTTCCTATAAGTTGCATTGGTCCCGTGCGAGGTGTTCGTGCCTCCAACGGGGTCGTTTGGGGGTTGGATTAGGTTTTCACCCTTTAACAGCTTGTTTTTAAGTCTAAGTGTGATTTTTGCAAATTATCGTCATACTCTCAAACCAGGACACCCAAGACTACGCGGTCAGTTCCTACAAGTTGCATTGGTCCTGTGCGAGGTGTTCGTGCCTCCTACGGGGTCGTGTGGGGGCTGGTTTCGGTTTTCACCCTTTAATGGCTTGTTTTTAAGTCTAAGTGTGATTTTTGCAAATTATCGTCATACTCTCAAGCCGGGACACCCGGGAATCGCAGTCAGTTCCTATAAGTTGCATTGGTCCCGTGCGAGGTGTTCGTGCCTCCAACGGGGTCGTTTGGGGGCCGGTTTGGGTTTCACCCTTTAACAGGTTGTTTTTTAAGTCTAAGTGTGATTTTCGCAAATTATTGTCATACTCTCAAACCAGGACACCCGGGACTACGCGGTCAGTTCCTACAAGTTTCATTGGTCCCGTGCGAGGTGTTCGTGCCTCCTACGGGGCCGTTTGGGGGCTGGTTTGGGTTTTCACCCCTTAACGGCCTGTTTTTAAGTCCAAGTATGATTTTTGCAAATTATCATCGTACTTACAAACCGGGAGATCCGGGACTACGCGGTCAGTTCCTACAAGTTGCATTGGTCCCGTGCGAGGTGTTCGTGCCTCCTACGGGGACGTTTGGGGACTGGTTTGGGTTTTCACCCCTTAACGGCTATTTTTTAAGTCTAAATGTGATTTTTTCAAATTAACGTCATACTTTCAAACCGGGACACCCGGTACTACGCTGTCAGTTCCTACAAGTTGCATTGGTCCCGTGCGAGGAGTTCGTGCCTCCTACGGGATCGTTTGGGGGCTGGTTTGGGTTTTCACCCCTTAACGGCTAGTTTTTAAGTCCAAGTGTGATTTTTGCAAATTATCGTCGTACTCTCAAATCGAGAGACCTGGGACTACCCGGTCAATTCCTACAAGTTGCATGGGGCCGTGCGAGGTGTTCGTACCTCCTACGGGGCAGTTTGGGGACAGGTTTGGGTTTTCACCCTTTAACGGCAAGTTTTTAAGTCGAAGTGGGATTTTTGCAAATTATCATCGTACTTACAAACCGGGAGATCCGGGACTACGCGGTCAGTTCCTACAAGTTGCATTGGTCCCGTGCGAGGTGTTCGTACCTCCTACGGGGCCGTTTGGGGACTGGTTTGGGTTTTCACCCTTTAACGGCGTGTTTTTAACTCTAAGTGTGATTTTTGAAAATTATCCTCATACTTTCAAATCGGGAGACCCGAGACTACGTGGTAAGATTCTACATGTTACATCGGTCCCATACGAGGTGTTCGTGCCTCCTACGGGGTCGTTTGGGGGCCGATTTGGGTTTTCACCCTTTAACTGCATGTTTTTAACTCTAAGTGTGATTTTTGCAAATTATCGTCATACTCTCAAACTGGGAGACCCGGGACTATGCGGTCAGTTCCTACAAGTTACATTGGTCCCGTGCGAAGTGTTCGTGCCTCCTACGGGGTCGTTTGGTGTCGATTTGGGTTTTCACCCTTTAACGGCCTGTTTTTAAGTTTACGTGTGATTTTTACAAATTATCATCCTATTTACAAACCGGGAGACCCGGGACTGCGCGGTCAGTTCGTACAAGTTGTATTGGTCCCGTGCGAGGTGTTCGTGCCTTCTACGGGGTCGTTTGGGGGCTGGTTTGGGTTTTCACCCCTTAACGGCTAGTTTATAAGTCTAACTGTGATTTTTGCAAATTATCGTCATACTCTCAAATCGGGAGATCCGGTACTACGCGGTCAGTTCCTACAAGTTGCATTGGTCTCGTGCGAGGTGTTCGTGCCTCCTACTGGGTCGTTTGGGGGTTGGTTTGTGTTTTCATCCCTTAACGGCTAGTTTTTAAGTCTAATTGTGATTTTTGCAAATTATCGTCATACTCTCAAATCGGGAGACCAGGGACTACGCGGTCAGTTACTATAAGTTGCATTGGTCCCGTGCGAGGTGTTCGTACCTCCTACGGGGCCGTTTGGGGGCTGGTTTCGGTTTTCACCCTTTAATGGCTTGTTTTTAAGTCTAAGTGTGATTTTTGCAAATTATCGTCATACTCTCAAGCCGGGACACCCGGGAATACGCAGTCAGTTCCTATAAGTTGCATTGGTCCCGTGCGAGGTGTCCGTGCCTCCTACGGGGACGTTTGGGGACTTATTTTGGTTTTTCACCCCTTAACGGCTATTTTTTAAGTCTAAATGTGATTTTTTTCAAATTAGCGTCATACTTTCAAACCGGGACACCCGGTACTACGCTGTCAGTTCCTACAAGTTGCATTGGTCCCGTGCGAGGAGTTCGTGCCTCCTACGGGGTCGTTTGGGCCGGTTTGGGTTTTCACCCCTTAACGGCTAGTTTTTAAGTCCAAGTGTGATTTTTGCAAATTATCGTCGTACTCTCAAATCGGGAGACCTGGGACTACCCGGTCAATTCCTACAAGTTGCATGGGGCCGTGCGAGGTGTTCGTACCTCCTACGGGGCAGTTTGGGGACAGGTTTGGGTTTTCACCCTTTAACGGCAAGTTTTTAAGTCGAAGTGTGATTTTTGCAAATTATCATAGTACTTACAAACCGGGAGATCTGGGACTACGCGGTCAGTTCCTACAAGTTGCATTGGTCCCGTGCGAGGTGTTCGTACCTCCTACGGGGCCGTTTGGGGACTGGTTTGGGTTTTCACCCTTTAACGGCGTGTTTTTAACTCTAAGTGTGATTTTTGAAAATTATCCTCATACTTTCAAATCGGGAGACCCGAGACTACGTGGTAAGATTCTACAAGTTACATCGGTCCCATACGAGGTGTTCGTGCCTCCTACGGGGTCGTTTGGGGGCCGATTTGGGTTTTCACCCTTTAACGGCATGTTTTTAACTCTAAGTGTGATTTTTGCAAATTATCGTCATACTCTCAAACTGGGAGACCCGGGACTATGCGGTCAGTTCCTACAAGTTACATTGGTCCCGTGCGAAGTGTTCGTGCCTCCTACGGGGTCGTTTGGGGTCGATTTGGGTTTTCACCCTTTAACGGCCTGTTTTTAAGTTTACATGTGATTTTTGCAAATTATCATCCTATTTACAAACCGGGAGACCCGGGACTACGCGGTCAGTTCCTACAAGTTGTATTGGTCCCGTGCGAGGTGTTCGTACCTCCTACGGGGCAGTTTGTGGACTGGTTTGGGTTTTCACCCTTTAACGGCCTATTTTAACTCTAAGTGTGATTTTTGAAAATTATCCTCATACTCTCAATTCGGGAGACCCGAGACTACGTGGTCAGATTCTACAAGTTACATCTGTCCCATACGAGGTGTTCGTGCCTCCTACGGGGTCGTTTGGGGGCCGGTTTGGGTTTTCACCCTTTACGGCATGTTTTTAACTCTAAGTGTGATTATTGCAAATTATCGTCATACTCTCAAACTGGGAGACCCGGGACTATGCGGTCAGTTCCTACAAGTTACATTGTTCCCGTGCCGAAGTGTTCGTGCCTCCTACGGGGTCGTTTGGGGTCGATTTGGGTTTTCACCATTTAACGGCCTATTTTTAAGTTTACATGTGATTTTTACAAATTATCATCCTATTTACAAACCGGGAGACCCGGGACTACGCGGTCTGTTCCTACAAGTTGCATTGGTCCCGTGCGAGGTGTTCGTACCTCCTACGGGGCCGTTTGGGGACTGGTTTTCGTTTTCACCCTTTAACGGCTTATTTTTAAGTCTAAGTGTGATTTTTGCAAATTATTGTCGTACTCTCAAATCGGGATACCCGGGACTACGCGGTCAGTTCTTGCGAGTTGCATTGGTCCCGTGCGAGGTGTTCGTGCCTTCTACGGGGTCGTTTGGGGGATGGTTTGGGTTTTCACCCCTTAACGGCTAGTTTTTAAGTCTAAGTGTGATCTTTGCAAATTATCGTCATACTCTCAAATCGGGAGATCCGATACTACGCGGTCAGTTCCTACAAGTTGCATTGGTCCCGTGCGAGGTGTTCGTGCCTCCTACGGGGTCGTTTGGTGGCTGGTTTGGGTTTTCACCCCTTAACGGCTAGTTTTTAAGTCTAAGTGTGATTTTTTCAAATTATAGTCATACTCTCAAATCGGGATACCCAGAACTACGCGGTAAGTTCCTACAAGTTGCATTGGTCCCGTGCGAGGTGTTCGTACCTCCTACGGGGCCGTTTGGGGACTGGTTTGGGTTTTCACCCCTTAACGGCTAGTTTTTAAGTCTAATTGTGATTTTTGCAAATTATCGTCATACTCTCAAATCGGGAGACCAGGGACTACGCGGTCAGTTACTACAAGTTGCATTGGTCCCGTGCGAGGTGTTCGTACCTCCTACGGGGCCGTTTGGGGGCTGGTTTCGGTTTTCACCCTTTAATGGCTTGTTTTTAAGTCTATGTGTGATTTTTGCAAATTATCGTCATACTCTCAAGCCGGGACACCCGGGACTACGCGGTCAGTTCCTATAAATTGCATTGGCCCCGTGCGAGGTGTTCGTGCCTCCAACGGGGTCGTTTGGGGGCTGGTTTGGGTTTTTCACCCTTTAACAGCTTGTTTTTAAGTCTAAGTGTGATTTTTGCAAATTATCGTCATACTCTCAAACCAGGACACCCGGGACTACGCGGTCAGTTCCTACAAGTTTCATTGGTCCCGTGCGAGGTGTTCGTGCCTCCTACGGGGCCGTTTGGGGGCTGGTTTGGGTTTTCACACCTTAACGGCATGTTTTTAAGTCCAAATGTGATTTTTGCAAATTATCATCGTACTTACAAACCGGGAGATCCGGTACTACGCGGTCAGTTCCTACAAGTTGCATTGGTCCCGTGCGAGGTGTTCGTAGGCTGGGTCGTTTGGGGGCTGGTTTGGGTTTTCACCCCTTAACGGCTAGTTTTTAAGTCTAATTGTGATTTTTGCAAATTATTGTCATACACTCAAATCGGGAGACCTGGGACTACGCGGTCAGTTACTACAAGTTGCATTGGTCCCGTGCGAGGTGTTCGTGCGTCCTACGGGGTAGTTTGGGGGATGGTTTGGGTTTTCACCCTTTAATGGCCTGTTTTTAAGTCTAAGTGTGATTTTTTCAAATTATCATCGTACTCAAACCAGGACACCCGGGACTACGCGGTCAGTTCCTACAAGTTGCATTGGTCCCGTACGAGGTGTCCGTTCCTCCTACGGGGCCGTTTGGGAACTGGTTTGGGTTTTCACCCCTTAACGGCTATTTTTTAAGTCTAAATGTGATTTTTTCAAATTATCGTCATACTTTAAAACCGGGACACCCGGTACTACGCGGTCAGTTCCTACAAGTTGCATTGGTCCTGTGCGAGGAGTTCGTGCCTCCTACGGGGTCGTTTGGGGGCTGGTTTGGGTTTTGCACCCCTTAACGGCTAGTTTTTAAGTCCAACTGTGATTTTTGCAAATTATCGTCGTACTCTCAAATCGGGAGACCTGGGACTACGCGGTCAATTCCTACAAGTTGCATGGGGCCGTGCGAGGTGTTCGTACCTCCTACGGGGCAGTTTGGGGACAGGTGTGGGTTTTCACCCTTTAACGGCAAGTTTTTAAGTCCAAGTGTGATTTTTGCAGATTATCATCGTACTTACAAACCGGGAGATCCGGGACTACGCGGTCAGTTCCTACAAGTTGCATTGGTCCCGTGCGAGGTGTTCGTACCTCCTACGGGGCCGTTTGGGGACTGGTTTGGGTTTTCACCCTTTAACGGCTGTTTTTAACTCTAAGTGTGATTTTTGAAAATTATCCTCATACTTTCAAATCGGGAGACCCGAGACTACGTGGTATGATTCTATAAGTTACACCGGTCCCATACGAGGTGTTCGTGCCTCCTACGGGGTCGTTTGGGGGCCGATTTGGGTTTTCACCCTTTAACAGCATGTTTTTAACTCTAAGTGTGATTTTTGCAAATTATCGTCATACTCTCAAACTGGGAGACCCGGGACTATGCGGTCAGTTCCTACAAGTTACATTGGTCCCGTGCGAAGTGTTCGTGCCTCCTACGGGGTCGTTTGGGGTCGATTTGGGTTTTCACCCTTTAACGGCCTGTTTTTAAGTTTACATGTGACTTTTACAAATTATCATCCTATTTACAAACCGGGAGACCCGGGACTACGCGATCAGTTCCTACAAGTTGCATTGGTCCCGTGCGAGGTGTTCGTACATCCTACGGGGCCGTTTGGGCGCTGGTTTGGGTTTTCACCCTTTAATGGCCTGTTTTTAAGTCTAAGTGTGATTTTTGCAAATTATCATCGTACTCTCAAACCAGGACACCCGGGACTACGCGGTCAGTTCCTACAAGTTGCATTGGTCCCGTGCGAGGTGTCCGTACCTCCTACGGGGCCGTTTGGGGACTGGTTTGGATTTTCACCCCTTAACGGCTATTTTTTAAGTCAAAATGTGATTTTTTCAAATTATCGTCATACTTTCAAACCGGGACACCCGGTACTACGCGGTCAGTTCCTACAAGTTGCATTGGTCCCGTGCGAGGAGTTCGTGACTCCTACGGGGTCGTTTGGGGGCTGGTTTGGGTTTTCACCCCGTAACGGCTAGTCTTTAAGTCCAGGTGCGATTTTTGCAAATTATCATCGTACTCTCAAATCGAGAGACCTGGGACTCCGCGGTCAATTCCTACAAGTTGCATGGGGCCGTGCGAGGTGTTCGTACCTCCTACGGGGCCGTTTGGGGACAGGTTTGGGTTTTCACCCTTTAACGGCTTGTTTTTAAGTCTAAGTGTGATTTTTGCAAATTATCGTCGTACTCCCAAATCGGTATACCCAGGACTACGCGGTCAGTTCCTACAAGTTGCATTGGTCCCGTGCGAGGTGTTCGTGCCTCCTACGGGGTCGTTTGTGGGCTGGTTTGGGTTTTCACCCCTTAACGGCTAGTTTTTAAGTCTAACTGTGATTTTTGCAAATTATCGTCATACTCTCAAATCGGGAGATCCGGTACTACGCGGTCAGTTCCTACAAGTTGCATTGGTCCCGTGCGAGGTGTTCGTGCCTCCTACTGGGTCGTTTGGGGGCTGGTTTGTGTTTTCACCCCTTAACGGCTAGTTTTTAAGTCTAATTGTGATTTTTGCAAATTATCATCACACTCTCAAATCGGGAGACCAGGGACTACGCGGTCAGTTACTACAAGTTGCATTGGTCCCGTTCGAGGTGTTAGTACCTCCTACGGGGTTTGGGGGCAGGTTTCGGTTTTCACCCTTTAATGGCTTGTTTTTAAGTCTAAGTGTGATTTTTGCAAATTATCGTCATACTCTCAAACCAGGACACCCGAGACTACGCGGTCAGTTCCTACAAGTTGCATTGGTCCCGTGCGAGGTGTCCGTGCCTCCTACGGGGTCGTTTGGGGGCTGGTTTGGGTTTTCACCCTTTAATGGCCTGTTTTTAAGTCTAAGTGTGATTTTTGCAAATTATTATCGTACTCTCAAACCAGGACACACGGGACTACGCGGACAGTTCCTAAAAGTTGCATTGGTCCCGTGCGAGGTTTTCGTGCCACCTACGGGCCGTGTGGGGGCTGGTTTGGGTTTTCACCCCTTAACGGCTAGTTTTTAAGTCCAAGTGTGATTTTTGCAAATTATCATCGTACTCTCAAATCGGGAGACCCGGGACTACGCGGTCAGTTCCTACAAGTTGCATTGGTCCCGTGCGAGGTGTTCGTACCTCCTACGGGGCCGTTTGTGGACTGGTTTTGGTTTTCACCCTTTAACGGCTTATTTTTAAGTCTAAGTGTGATTTTTGCAAATTATCGTCGTACTCTCAAATCGGGATACCCGGGACTACGCGGTCAGTTCTTACAAGTTGCATTGGTCCCGTACGAGCTGTCCGTGCCTCCTACGGGGTCGTTTGGGGGCTGGTCTGGGTTTTCACCCCTTAACGGCTAGTTTTTAAGTCTAAGTGTGATTTTTGCAAATTATCGTCATACTCTCAAATCGGGAGATCCGATACTACGCGGTCAGTTCCTACAAGTTGCATTGGTCCCGTGCGAGCTGTTCTTGCCTCCTACGGGGTCGTTTGGGGGCTGGTTTGGGTTTTCACCCCTTAACGACTAGTTTTTAAGTCTATGTGTGATTTTTGCAAATTATCGTCATACTCTCAAATCGGGAGACCGGGGACTACGCGGTCAGTTCCTACAACTTGCATTTGTTCCGTGCGAGGTGTTCGTACCTCCTACGTGGCCGTTTGGGGGCTGGTTTGGGATTTCACCCTTTAACGGCTTGTTTTTAAGTTTAAGTGTGATTTTTGCAAATTATCGTCATACTCTCAAACCGGGACACCCGGGACTACGCGGTCAGTTCCTATAAGTTGCATTGGTCCCGTGCGAGGTGTTCGTGCCTCCTACGGGGTCGTTTGGGGGCTGGTTTGGGTTTTCACCCTTTAACGACTAGTTTTTAAGTCTATGTGTGATTTTTGCAAATTATCGTCATACTCTCAAATCGAGAAATCCGGGACTACGCGGTCAGTTCCTACAAGTTGCATTGGTCCCGTGCGAGGTGTTCGTACCTCCTACGGGGCCGTTTGGGGGCTGGTTTGGGTTTTCACCCCTTAAAGGCTTGTTTTTAAGTCTAAGAGTGAGTTTTGCAAATTATCGTCGTACTCTCAAACCATGAGACTCGGGACTACGCGGTCTGTTCCTACAAGTTGCATTGGTCCCGTGCGAGGTGTTCGTCCTCCTACGGGGTCGTTTGGGCGCTGGTTTGGTTTTTCACCCCTTAACGGCTAGTTTTTAAGTCTAAGTGTGATTTTTGCAAATTATCGTCGTACTCTCAAACCAGGAGACCCGGGACTACGCGGTTTGTTCCTACAAGTTGCATTGGTCCCGTGCAAGTTGCATTGGTCCCGTGCGAGGTGTTCGTGCCTCCTACGGGGTCGTTTGGGGTCTGGTTTGGGTTTTCACCCCTTAACGGCTAGTTTTTAAGTCTAAGTGTGATTTTTGCAAATTATCGTCGTACTCTCAAACCAGGAGACCCGGGACTACGCGGTCAGTTCCTACAAGTTGCATTGGTCCCGTGCGAGGTGTTCGTGCCTCCTACGGGGCCGTTTGGGGGCTGGTTTGGGTTTTCACCCCTTAACGACTAATTTTTAAGTCTAAGTGTGATTTTTACAAATTATCGTCATACTCTAAAACCGGGACACCCGGGACCACGCGGTCAATTCCTACAAGTTGTATTGGTCCTATGCGAGGTGTTCGTGCCTCCTACGGGGTCGTTTGGGGGCCGGTTTGGGTTTTCACCCTTTAACGACTAGTTTTTAAGTGTAAGTGTGATTTTTGCAAATTATCATCCTATTCACAAACCGGGAGATCCGGGACTATGCAGTCAGTTCCTACAAGTTGCATTGGTCCGGTGCGAGGTGTTCGGGCCTCCTACGGGGTCGTTTGGTGGCTGGTTTGGGTTTTCACCCCTTAACGGCAAGTTTTTAAGTCTAAGTGTGATCTTTGCAAATTATCGTCATACTCTCAAATCGGGAGATCCGATACTACGCGGTCAGTTCCTACAAGTTGCATTGGTCCCGTGCGAGGTGTTCATGCCTCCTACGGGGTCCTTTGGGGCTGGTTTGGGTTTTCCCCCCTTAACGGCTAGTTTTTAAGTCTAAGTGTGATTTTTGCAAATTATCGTCATACTCTCAAATCGGGAGATCCGGGACTATGCGGTCAGTTCCTACAAGTTGCATTGGTCCCGTGCGAGGTGTTCGTGCCTCCTACGGGGTCGTTTGGGGGCTGGTTTGGGTTTTCACGCCTTAACGGCTAGTTTTTAAGTCGAAGTGTGATTTTTGCAAATTATCGTCGTACTCTCAAATCGGGAGACCCGGGACTACGCGGTCAGTTTCTACAAGTTGCATTGGTCCCGTGCGAGGTGTTCGTACCACCTACGGGGCCGTTTGGGGGCTGGTTTCGGTTTTCACCCTTTAACGGCTTGTTTTTAAGTCTAAGTGTGATTTTTGCAAATTATCGTCGTACTCTCAAATCGGGATACCCGGGACTACGCGGTCAGTTCTTACAAGTTGCATTGGTCCCGTACGAGCTGTCCGTGCCTCCTACGGGGTCGTTTGGGGGCTGGTTTGGGTTTTCACCCCTTAACGGCTAGTTTTTAAGTCTAAGTGTGATTTTTGCAAATTATCGTCATACTCTCAAATCGGGAGATCCGATACTACGCGGTCAGTTCCTACAAGTTGCATTGGTCCCGTGCGAGCTGTTCGTGCCTCCTACGGGGTCGTTTGGGGGCTGGTTTGGGTTTTCACCCCTTAACGACTAGTTTTTAAGTCTATGTGTGATTTTTGCAAATTATCGTCATACTCTCAAATCGGGAGACCGGGGACTACTCGGTCAGTTCCTACAAGTTGCATTGGTTCCGTGCGAGGTGTTCGTACCTCCTACGTGGCCGTTTGGGGGCTGGTTTGGGATTTCACCCTTTAACGGCTTGTTTTTAAGTTTAAGTGTGATATTTGCAAATTAACGTCACACTCTCAAACCGGGACACCCGGGACTACGCGGTCAGTTCCTATAAGTTGCATTGGTCCCGTGCGAGGTGTTCGTGCCTCCTACGGGGTCGTTTGGGGGATGGTTTGGGTTTTCACCCTTTAACGACTAGTTTTTAAGTCTAAGTGTGATTTTTGTAAATTATCGTCATACTCTCAAATCGGGAGATCCGGGACTACGCGGTCAGTTCCTACAGGTTGCATTGGTCCCGTGCGAGGTGTTCGTGCCTCCTACGGGGCCGTTTGGGGGCTGGTTTGGGTTTTCACCCCTTAACGGCTAGTTTTTAAGTCTAAGTGTGATTATTGCAAATTATCGTCGTACTCTCAAACCATGACACTCGGGACTACGCGGTCTGTTCCTACAAGTTGCATTGGTCCCGTGCGAGGTGTTCGTGCCTCCTACGGGGTCGTTTGGGCGCTGGTTTGGGTTCTCACCCCTTAACAGCTAGTTTTTAAGTCTAAGTGTGATTTTTGCAAATTATCGTCGTACTCTCAAACCAGGAGACCCGGGACTACGCGGTTTGTTCCTACAAGTTGCATTGGTCCCGTGCAAGTTGCATTGGTCCCGTGCGAGGTGTTCGTGCCTCCTACGGGGTCGTTGGGGGGCTGGTTTGGGTTTTCATCCCTTAACGGCTAGTTTTTAAGTCTAAGTGTGATTTTTGCAAATTATCGTCGTACTCTCAAACCAGGAGACCCGGGACTACGCGGTCAGTTCCTACAGGTTGCATTGGTCCCGTGCGAGGTGTTCGTGCCTCCTACGGGCCCGTTTGGGGGCTTGTTTGGGTTTTCACCCCTTAACGACTAATTTTTAAGTCTAAGTGTGATTTTTACAAATTATCGTCATACTCTCAAACCGGACACCCGGGACCACGCGGTCAATTCCTACAAGTTGCATTGGTCCCGTGCGAGGTGTTCGTGCCTCCTACGGGGTCGTTTGGGGGCCGGTTTGGATTTTCACCCTTTAACGACTAGTTTTTAAGTCTATGTGTGATTTTTGCAAATTATCGTCATACTCTCAAATCGGGAGATCCGGGACTACGCGGTCAGTTCCTACAAGTTGCATTGGTCCCGTGCGAGGTGTTCGTACCTCCTACGGGGCCGTTTGGGGGCTGGTTTGGGTTTTCACCCCTTAAAGGCTTGTTTTTAAGTCTAAGTGTGAGTTTTGCAAATTATCGTCGTACTCTCAAACCATGAGACTCGGGACTACGCGGTCTGTTCCTACAAGTTGCATTGGTCCCGTGCGAGGTGTTCGTCCTCCTACGGGGTCGTTTGGGCGCTGGTTTGGTTTTTCACCCCTTAACGGCTAGTTTTTAAGTCTAAGTGTGATTTTTGCAAATTATCGTCGTACTCTCAAACCAGGAGACCCGGGACTACGCGGTTTGTTCCTACAAGTTGCATTGGTCCCGTGCAAGTTGCATTGGTCCCGTGCGAGGTGTTCGTGCCTCCTACGGGGTCGTTTGGGGTCTGGTTTGGGTTTTCACCCCTTAACGGCTAGTTTTTAAGTCTAAGTGTGATTTTTGCAAATTATCGTCGTACTCTCAAACCAGGAGACCCGGGACTACGCGGTCAGTTCCTACAAGTTGCATTGGTCCCGTGCGAGGTGTTCGTGCCTCCTACGGGGCCGTTTGGGGGCTGGTTTGGGTTTTCACCCCTTAACGACTAATTTTTAAGTCTAAGTGTGATTTTTACAAATTATCGTCATACTCTAAAACCGGGACACCCGGGACCACGCGGTCAATTCCTACAAGTTGTATTGGTCCTATGCGAGGTGTTCGTGCCTCCTACGGGGTCGTTTGGGGGCCGGTTTGGGTTTTCACCCTTTAACGACTAGTTTTTAAGTGTAAGTGTGATTTTTGCAAATTATCATCCTATTCACAAACCGGGAGATCCGGGACTATGCAGTCAGTTCCTACAAGTTGCATTGGTCCCGTGCGAGGTGTTCGGGCCTCCTACGGGGTCGTTTGGTGGCTGGTTTGGGTTTTCACCCCTTAACGGCAAGTTTTTAAGTCTAAGTGTGATCTTTGCAAATTATCGTCATACTCTCAAATCGGGAGATCCGATACTACGCGGTCAGTTCCTACAAGTTGCATTGGTCCCGTGCGAGGTGTTCATGCCTCCTACGGGGTCCTTTGGGGCTGGTTTGGGTTTTCCCCCCTTAACGGCTAGTTTTTAAGTCTAAGTGTGATTTTTGCAAATTATCGTCATACTCTCAAATCGGGAGATCCGGGACTATGCGGTCAGTTCCTACAAGTTGCATTGGTCCCGTGCGAGGTGTTCGTGCCTCCTACGGGGTCGTTTGGGGGCTGGTTTGGGTTTTCACGCCTTAACGGCTAGTTTTTAAGTCGAAGTGTGATTTTTGCAAATTATCGTCGTACTCTCAAATCGGGAGACCCGGGACTACGCGGTCAGTTTCTACAAGTTGCATTGGTCCCGTGCGAGGTGTTCGTACCACCTACGGGGCCGTTTGGGGGCTGGTTTCGGTTTTCACCCTTTAACGGCTTGTTTTTAAGTCTAAGTGTGATTTTTGCAAATTATCGTCGTACTCTCAAATCGGGATACCCGGGACTACGCGGTCAGTTCTTACAAGTTGCATTGGTCCCGTACGAGCTGTCCGTGCCTCCTACGGGGTCGTTTGGGGGCTGGTTTGGGTTTTCACCCCTTAACGGCTAGTTTTTAAGTCTAAGTGTGATTTTTGCAAATTATCGTCATACTCTCAAATCGGGAGATCCGATACTACGCGGTCAGTTCCTACAAGTTGCATTGGTCCCGTGCGAGCTGTTCGTGCCTCCTACGGGGTCGTTTGGGGGCTGGTTTGGGTTTTCACCCCTTAACGACTAGTTTTTAAGTCTATGTGTGATTTTTGCAAATTATCGTCATACTCTCAAATCGGGAGACCGGGGACTACTCGGTCAGTTCCTACAAGTTGCATTGGTTCCGTGCGAGGTGTTCGTACCTCCTACGTGGCCGTTTGGGGGCTGGTTTGGGATTTCACCCTTTAACGGCTTGTTTTTAAGTTTAAGTGTGATATTTGCAAATTATCGTCACACTCTCAAACCGGGACACCCGGGACTACGCGGTCAGTTCCTATAAGTTGCATTGGTCCCGTGCGAGGTGTTCGTGCCTCCTACGGGGTCGTTTGGGGGATGGTTTGGGTTTTCACCCTTTAACGACTAGTTTTTAAGTCTAAGTGTGATTTTTGCAAATTATCGTCATACTCTAAAATCGGGAGATCCGGGACTACGCGGTCAGTTCCTACAGGTTGCATTGGTCCCGTGCGAGGTGTTCGTGCCTCCTACGGGGCCGTTTGGGGGCTGGTTTGGGTTTTCACCCCTTAACGGCTAGTTTTTAAGTCTAAGTGTGATTATTGCAAATTATCGTCGTACTCTCAAACCATGACACTCGGGACTACGCGGTCTGTTCCTACAAGTTGCATTGGTCCCGTGCGAGGTGTTCGTGCCTCCTACGGGGTCGTTTGGGCGCTGGTTTGGGTTCTCACCCCTTAACGGCTAGTTTTTAAGTCTAAGTGTGATTTTTGCAAATTATCGTCGTACTCTCAAACCAGGAGACCCGGGACTACGCGGTTTGTTCCTACAAGTTGCATTGGTCCCGTGCAAGTTGCATTGGTCCCGTGCGAGGTGTTCGTGCCTCCTACGGGGTCGTTGGGGGGCTGGTTTGGGTTTTCATCCCTTAACGGCTAGTTTTTAAGTCTAAGTGTGATTTTTGCAAATTATCGTCGTACTCTCAAACCAGGAGACCCGGGACTACGCGGTCAGTTCCTACAGGTTGCATTGGTCCCGTGCGAGGTGTTCGTGCCTCCTACGGGCCCGTTTGGGGGCTTGTTTGGGTTTTCACCCCTTAACGACTAATTTTTAAGTCTAAGTGTGATTTTTACAAATTATCGTCATACTCTCAAACCGGACACCCGGGACCACGCGGTCAATTCCTACAAGTTGCATTGGTCCCGTGCGAGGTGTTCGTGCCTCCTACGGGGTCGTTTGGGGGCCGGTTTGGATTTTCACCCTTTAACGACTAGTTTTTAAGTCTATGTGTGATTTTTGCAAATTATCGTCATACTCTCAAATCGGGAGATCCGGGACTACGCGGTCAGTTCCTACAAGTTGCATTGGTCCCGTGCGAGGTGTTCGTACCTCCTACGGGGCCGTTTGGGGGCTGGTTTGGGTTTTCACCCCTTAACGGCTAGTTTTTAAGTCTAAGTGTGAGTTTTGCAAATTATCGTCGTACTCTCAAACCATGAGACTCGGGACTACGCGGTCTGTTCCTACAAGTTGCATTGGTCCCGTGCGAGGTGTTCGTCCTCCTACGGGGTCGTTTGGGCGCTGGTTTGGTTTTTCACCCCTTAACGACTAGTTTTTAAGTCTAAGTGTGATTTTTGCAAATTATCGTCGTACTCTCAAACCAGGAGACCCGGGACTACGCGGTTTGTTCCTACAAGTTGCATTGGTCCCGTGCAAGTTGCATTGGTCCCGTGCGAGGTGTTCGTGCCTCCTACGGGGTAGTTTGGGGTCTGGTTTGGGTTTTCACCCCTTAACGGCTAGTTTTTAAGTCTAAGTGTGATTTTTGCAAATTATCATCGTACTCTCAAACCAGGAGACCCGGGACTACGCGGTCAGTTCCTACAAGTTGCATTGGTCCCGTGCGAGGTGTTCGTGCCTCCTACGGGGCCGTTTGGGGGCTGGTTTGGGTTTTCACCCCTTAACGACTAATTTTTAAGTCTAAGTGTGATTTTTACAAATTATCGTCATACCCTAAAACCGGGACACCCGGGACCACGCGGTCAATTCCTACAAGTTGTATTGGTCCTATGCGAGGTGTTCGTGCCTCCTACGGGGTCGTTTGGGGGCCGGTTTGGGTTTTCACCCTTTAACGACTTGTTTTTAAGTGTAAGTGTGATTTTTGCAAATTATCATCCTATTCACAAACCGGGAGATCCGGGACTATGCAGTCAGTTCCTACAAGTTGCATTGGTCCGGTGCGAGGTGTTCGGGCCTCCTACGGGGTCGTTTGGTGGCTGGTTTGGGTTTTCACCCCTTAACGGCAAGTTTTTAAGTCTAAGTGTGATCTTTGCAAATTATCGTCATACTCTCAAATCGGGAGATCCGATACTACGCGGTCAGTTCCTACAAGTTGCATTGGTCCCGTGCGAGGTGTTCATGCCTCCTACGGGGTCCTTTGGGGCTGGTTTGGGTTTTCCCCCCTTAACGGCTAGTTTTTAAGTCTAAGTGTGATTTTTGCAAATTATCGTCATACTCTCAAATCGGGAGATCCGGGACTATGCGGTCAGTTCCTACAAGTTGCATTGGTCCCGTGCGAGGTGTTCGTGCCTCCTACGGGGTCGTTTGGGGGCTGGTTTGGGTTTTCACGCCTTAACGGCTAGTTTTTAAGTCGAAGTGTGATTTTTGCAAATTATCGTCGTACTCTCAAATCGGGAGACCCGGGACTACGCAGTCAGTTTCTACAAGTTGCATTGGTCCCGTGCGAGGTGTTCGTACCACCTACGGGGCCGTTTGGGGGCTGGTTTCTGTTTTCACCCTTTAACGGCTTTGTTTTTAAGTCTAAGTGTGATTTTTGCAAATTATCGTCGTAGTCTCAAATCGGGATACCCGGGACTACGCGGTCAGTTCTTACAAGTTGCATTGGTCCCGTACGAGCTGTCCGTGCCTCCTACGGGGTCGTTTGGGGGCTGGTTTGGGTTTTCACCCCTTAACGGCTAGTTTTTAAGTCTAAGTGTGATTTTTGCAAATTATCGTCATACTCTCAAATCGGGAGATCCGATACTACGCGGTCAGTTCCTACAAGTTGCATTGGTCCCGTGCGAGCTGTTCGTGCCTCCTACGGGGTCGTTTGGGGGCTGGTTTGGGTTTTCACCCCTTAACGACTAGTTTTTAAGTCTATGTGTGATTTTTGCAAATTATCGTCATACTCTCAAATCGGGAGACCGGGGACTACGCGGTCAGTTCCTACAAGTTGCATTGGTTCCGTGCGAGGTGTTCGTACCTCCTACGTGGCCGTTTGGGGGCTGGTTTGGGATTTCACCCTTTAACGGCTTGTTTTTAAGTTTAAGTGTGATTTTTGCAAATTATCGTCTCACTCTCAAACCGGGACACCCGGGACTACGCGGTCAGTTCCTATAAGTTGCATTGGTCCCGTGCGAGGTGTTCGTGCCTCCTACGGGGTCGTTTGGGGGATGGTTTGGGTTTTCACCCTTTAACGACTAGTTTTTAAGTCTAAGTGTGATTTTTGCAAATTATCGTCATACTCTCAAATCGGGAGATCCGGGACTACGCGGTCAGTTCCTACAGGTTGCATTGGTCCCGTGCGAGGTGTCCGTGCCTCCTACGGGGCCGTTTGGGGGCTGGTTTGGGTTTTCACCCCTTAACGGCTAGTTTTTAAGTCTAAGTGTGATTTTTGCAAATTATCGTCGTACTCTCAAACCATGACACTCGGGACTACGCGGTCTGTTCCTACAAGTTGCATTGGTCCCGTGCGAGGTGTTCGTGCCTCCTACGGGGTCGTTTGGCCGCTGGTTTGGGTTTTCACCCCTTAACGGCTAGTTTTTAAGTCTAAGTGTGATTTTTGCAAATTATCGTCGTACTCTCAAACCAGGAGACCCGGGACTACGCGGTTTGTTCCTCCAAGTTGCATTGGTCCCGTGCGAGGTGTTCGTGCCTCCTACGGGGTCGTTGGGGGGCTGGTTTGGGTTTTCACCCCTTAACGGCTAGTTTTTAAGTCTAAGTGTGATTTTTGCAAATTATCGTCGTACTTTCAAACCAGGAGACCCGGGACTACGCGGTCAGTTCCTACAAGTTGCATTGGTCCCGTGCGAGGTGTTCGTGCCTCCTACGGGCCCGTTTGGGGGCTTGTTTGGGTTTTCACCCCTTAACGACTAATTTTTAAGTCTAAGTGTGATTTTTACAAATTATCGTCATACTCTCAAACCGGACACCCGGGACCACGCGGTCAATTCCTACAAGTTGTATTGGTCCTATGCGAGGTGTTCGTGCCTCCTACGGGGTTGTTTGGGGGCCGGTTTGGGTTTCCACCCTTTAACGACTTGTTTTTAAGTGTAAGTGTGATTTTTGCAAATTATCATCCTATTCACAAACCGGGAGATCCGGGACTATGCAGTCAGTTCCTACAAGTTGCATTGGTCCCGTGCGAGGTGTTCGGGCCTCCTACGGGGTCGTTTGGTGGCTGGTTTGGGTTTTCACCCCTTAACGGCAAGTTTTTAAGTCTAAGTGTGATTTTTGCAAATTATCGTCATACTCTCAAATCGGGAGATCCGATACTACGCGGTCAGTTCCTACAAGTTGCATTGGTCCCGTGCGAGGTGTTCGTGCCTCCTACGGGGTCGTTTGGGGCTGGTTTGGGTTTTCACCCCTTAACGGCTAGTTTTTAAGTCTAAGTGTGATTTTTGCAAATTATCGTCATACTCTCAAATCGGGAGATCCGGGACTATGCGGTCACTTCCTACAAGTTGCATTGGTCCCGTGCGAGGTGTTCGTGCCTCCTACGGGGTCGTTTGGGGGCTGGTTTGGGTTTTCACGCCTTAACGGCTAGTTTTTAAGTCGAAGTGTGATTTTTGCAAATTATCGTCGTACTCTCAAATCGGGAGACCCGGGACTACGCGGTCAGTTTCTAAGAGTTGCATTGGTCTCGTGCGAGGTGTTCGTACCTCCTACGGGGCCGTTTGGGGGCTGGTTTCGGTTTTCACCCTTTAACGGCTTGTTTTTAAGTCTAAGTGTGATTTTTGCAAATTATCGTCATACTCTCAAACCGGGACACCCGGGACCACGCGGTCAGTTCCAACAAGTTGTATTGGTCCTATGCGAGGTGTTCGTGCCTCCTACGGGGTCGTTTGGGGGCCGGTTTGGGTTTTCACCCTTTAACGGCTTGTTTTTAAGTCCAAGTGTGATTTTTGCAAATTATTATCCTATTCACAAACCGGGAGATCCGGGACCATGCGGTCAGTTCCTACATGTTGCATTGGTCCGGTGCGAGGTGTTCGTGCCTCCTACGGGGTCGTTTGGTGGCTGGTTTGGGTTTTCACCCCTTAATGGCTAGTTTTTAAGTCTAAGTGTGATTTCTGCAAATTATCGTCGTACTCTCAAATCGGGAGACCCGGAACTACGCGGTCAGTTCGTACAAAATTGCATTGGTCCCGTGCGAGGTGTTCTTACCTCCTACGGGGCGGTTTGGGAGCTGGTTTCGGTTTTCACCCTTTAACGGCTTGTTTTTAAGTTTAAGTGTCATTTTTGCAAATTATCGTCATACTCCCAAACCGGGACACACCCGGGACTACGCGGTCAGTTCCTATAAGTTGCATTGGTCCCGTGCGAGGCGTTCGTGCCTCCTACGGGGTCGTTTGGGGGCTGGTTTGGGTTTTCACCCTTTAACGGCTAGTTTTTAAGTCTAAGTGTGATTTTTGCAAATTATCATCATACTCTCAAATCGGGAGATGCAGGACTATGCGGTCAGTACCTACAAGTTGCATTGGTCCCGTGCGAGGTGTTCGTGCGTCCTACGGGGTCGTTTGGGGGCTGGTTTGGGTTTTCGCCCCTTAACGGCTAGTTTTTAAGTCTAAGTGTGATTTTTACAAATTATCGTCGTACTCTCAAATCGGGAGACCCGGGACTACGCGGTCAGTTCCTACAAGTTGCATTGGTCTCGTGCGAGGTGTTCGTACCTCCTACGGGACCGTTTGGGGGCTTGTTTGGGTTTTCACCCTTTAACGACTTTTTTTTAAGTCTAAGTGTGATTTTTGCAAATTATCGTCATACTCTCAAATCGGGAGACCAGGGACTACGCGGTCAGTTCCTACAAGTTGCATTGGTCCCGTGCGAGGTGTTCGTACCTCCTACGGGGCCGTTTTGGGGTTGGTTTCGGTTTTCACCCTTTAATGGCTTGTTTTTAAGTCTAAGTGTGATTTTTGCAAATTATCGTCATACTCTCAAGCCGGTACAATCGGGACTACGCGGTCAGTTCCTACAAGTTGCATAGGTCCCGTGCAAGGTGTCCGTGCCTCCTACAGGGTCGTTTGGGGACTGGTTTGGGTTTTCACCCCTTAACGGCTAGTTTTTAAGTCTAAATGTTATTTTTTCAAATTATCGTCATACTTTCAAACCGGGACACCCGGTACTACGCAGTCAGTTCCTACAAGTTGCATTGGTCCCGTGCCTCCTACGGGGTTGTTTGGGGGATGGTTTGGGTTTTCACCCCTTAACGGCTAGTTTTTAAGTCCAAGTGAGATTTTTACAAATTATCGTCGTACTCTCAAATCGGGAGACCCGGGACCACGCGGTAAGTTCTTACAAGTTGTATTGGTCCTATGCGAGGTGTTCGTGCCTCCTACGGGGTCGTTTGGAGGCCGGTTTGGGTTTTCACCCTTTAACGGCTTCTTTTTAAGTCTAAGTGTGATTTTTGCAAATTATCATCCTATTCACAAACCGGGAGATCCGGGACTATGCGGTCAGTTCCTACAAGTTGCATTGGTCGCGTACGAGGTGTTCGTGCCTCCTACGGGGTCGTTTGGTGGCTGGTTTGGGTTTTCACCCCTTAACGGCTAGTTTTTAAGTCTAAGTGTGATTTTTGCAAATTATCGTCGTACTCTCAAATCGGGAGACCCGGGACTACGCGGTCAGTTCCTACAAGTTGCATTGGTCCCGTGCGAGGTGTTCGTGCCTCCTACGGGGTCGGGTTTTCACCCCTTAACGGCTAGTTTATAAGTCTAAGTGTGATTTTTGCAAATTATCGTCATACTCTCAAATCGGGAGACCAGGGACTACGCGGTCAGTTCCTACAAGTTGCATTGGTCCCGTGCGAGGTGTTCGTACCTCCTACGGGGCCGTTTGGGGGTTGGTTTCGGTTTTCACCCTTTAATGGCTTGTTTTTAAGTCTAAGTGTGATTTTTGCTAATTATCGTCATACTCTCAAGCCGGTACAACCGGGACTACGCGGTCAGTTCCTACAAGTTGCATAGGTCCCGTGCAAGGTGTCCGTGCCTCCTACAGGGCCGTTTGGGGACTGGTTTGGGTTTTCACCCCTTAACGGCTAGTTTTTAAGTCTAAGTGGGATTTTTGTAAATTATCGTCGTACTCTCAAATCGGGAGACCCGGGGCTACGCGGTCAGTTCCTACAAGTTGCATTGGTCCCGTGCGAGGTGTTCGTGCCTCCTACGGGGTCGTTTGGTGGCTGGTTTGGGTTTTCACCCCTTAACGGCTAGTTTTTAAGTCTAAGTGTGATTTTTGCAAATTATCGTCGTACTCTCAAATCGGGAGTCCCGGGACTACGCGGTCAGTTCCTACAAGTTGCATTGGTCCCGTGCGAGGTGTTCGTGCCTCCTACGGGGTCGGGTTTTCACCCCTTAACGGCTAGTTTATAAGTCTAAGTGTGATTTTTGCAAATTATCGCCATACTCTCAAATCGGGAGACCAGGGACTACGCGGTCAGTTCCTACAAGTTGCATTGGTCCCGTGCGAGGTGTTCGTACCTCCTACGGGGCCGTTTGGGGGTTGGTTTCGGTTTTCACCCTTTAATGGCTTGTTTTTAAGTCTAAGTGTGATTTTTGCTAATTATCGTCATACTCTCAAGCCGGTACAACCGGGACTACGCGGTCAGTTCCTACAAGTTGCATAGGTCCCGTGCAAGGTGTCCGTGCCTCCTACAGGGCCGTTTGGGGACTGGTTTGGGTTTTCACCCCTTAACGGCTAGTTTTTAAGTCTAAGTGGGATTTTTGTAAATTATCGTCGTACTCTCAAATCGGGAGACCCGGGGCTACGCGGTCAGTTCCTACAAGTTGCATTGGTCCCGTGCGAGGTGTTCGTGCCTCCTACGGGGTCGTTTGGGGGCTGGTTTGGGTTTTCACCCTTTAACGGCTAGTTTTTAAGTCTAAGTGTGATTTTTGCAAATTATCGTCATACTCTCAAATCGGGAGACCAGGGACTACGCGGTCAAGATGCATTGGTCCCGTGCGAGGTGTTCGTACCTCCTACGGGGCCGTTTGGGGGTTGGTTTCGGTTTTCACCCTTTAATGGCTTGTTTTTAAATCTAAGTGTGATTTTTGCTAATTATCGTCATACTCTCAAGCCGGTACAATCGGGACTACGCGGTCAGTTCCTACAAGTTGCATAGGTCCCGTGCAAGGTGTCCGTGCCTCCTACAGGGCCGTTTGGGGACTGGTTTGGGTTTTCACCCCTTAACGGCTAGTTTTTAAGTCTAAATGTGATTTTTTCAAATTATCGTCATACTTTCAAATCGGGACACCCGGTACTACGCGGTCAGTTCCTACAAGTTGCATTGGTCCCGTGCCTCCTACGGGGTCGTTTGGGGGATGGTTTGGGTTTTCACCCCTTAACGGCTAGTTTTTAAGTCCAAGTGAGATTTTTGCAAATTATGGTTGTACTCACAAATCGGGAGGCCTGGGAGTACGCGGTCAATTCCTACAAGTTGCATTGGTCCCGTGCGAGGTGTTCGTACCACCTACGGGGGCGTTTGGGAACTGGTTTGGGTTTTCACCCTTTAACGGCATGTTTTTATGTCTAAGTGTGATTTTTGAAAATTATTGTCGTACTCTCAAATCGGGATACCCAGGACTACGCGGTCAGTTCCTACAAGTTGCATTGGTCCCGTGCGAGGTGTTCGTGCCTGCTACGGGGTTGTTTGGGGGCTGGTTTGGTTTTCACCCCTTAACGGCTAGTTTTTAAGTCTAACTGTGATTTTTGCAAATTATCATCATACTCTCAAATCGGGAGACCAGGGACTACGCGATCAGTTACTACAAGTTGCATTGGTCCCGTGCGAGGTGTTCGTACCTCCTACGGGGCCGTTTGGGGGCTGGTTTCGGTTTACACCCTTTAATGGCTCGTTTTTAAGTCTAAGTGTGATTTTTGCAAATTATCGTCGTACTCTCAAACCATGACACTCGGGACTACGCGGTCTGTTCCTACAAGTTGCATTGGTCCCGTGCGAGGTGTTCGTGCCTCCTACGGGGTCGTTTGGGCGCTGGTTTGGGTTTTCACCCCTTAACGGCTAGTTTTTAAGTCTAAGTGTGATTTTTGCAAATTATCGTCGTACTCTCAAACCAGGAGACCCGGGACTACGCGGTTTGTTCCTACAAGTTGCATTGGTCCCGTGCAAGTTGCATTGGTCCCGTGCGAGGTGTTCGTGCCTCCTACCGGGTCGTTGGGGGGCTGGTTTGGGTTTTCACCCCTTAACGGCTAGTTTTTAAGTCTAAGTGTGATTTTTGCAAATTATCGTCGTACTCTCAAACCAGGAGACCCGGGACTACGCGGTCAGTTCCTACAAGTTGCATTGGTCCCGTGCGAGGTGTTCGTGCCTCCTACGGGCCCGTTTGGGGGCTTTATTGGGTTTTCACCCCTTAACGACTAATTTTTAAGTCTAAGTGTGATTTTTACAAATTATCGTCATACTCTCAAACCGGACACCCGGGACCACGCGGTCAATTCCTACAAGTTGTATTGGTCCTATGCGAGGTGTTCGTGCCTGTTACGGGGTTGTTTGGGGGCCGGTTTGGGTTTTCACCCTTTAACGACTTGTTTTTAAGTGTAAGTGTGATTTTTGCAAATTATCATCCTATTCACAAACCGGGAGATCCGGGACTATGCTGTCAGTTCCTACAAGTTGCATTGGTCCCGTGCGAGGTGTTCGGGCCTCCTACGGGGTCGTTTGGTGGCTGGTTTGGGTTTTCACCCCTTAACGGCAAGTTTTTAAGTCTAAGTGTGATTTTTGCAAATTATCGTCATACTCTCAAATCGGGAGATCCGATACTACGCGGTCAGTTCCTACAAGTTGCATTGGTCCCGTGCGAGGTGTTCGTGCCTCCTACGGGGTCGTTTGGGGCTGGTTTGGGTTTTCACCCCTTAACGGCTAGTTTTTAAATCTAAGTGTGATTTTTGCAAATTATCGTCATACTCTCAAATCGGGAGATCCGGGACTATGCGGTCACTTCCTACAAGTTGCATTGGTCCCGTGCGAGGTGTTCGTGCCTCCTACGGGGTCGTTTGGGGGCTGGTTTGGGTTTTCACGCCTTAACGGCTAGTTTTTAAGTCGAAGTGTGATTTTTGCAAATTATCGTCGTACTCTCAAATCGGGAGACCCGGGACTACGCGGTCAGTTTCTACAAGTTGCATTGGTCTCGTGCGAGGTGTTCGTACCTCCTACGGGGCCGTTTGGTGGCTGGTTTCGGTTTTCACCCTTTAACGGCTTGTTTTTAAGTCTAAGTGTGATTTTTGCAAATTATCGTCATACTCTCAAACCGGGACACCCGGGACCACGCGGTCACTTCCTACAAGTTGTATTGGTCCTATGCGAGGTGTTCGTGCCTCCTACGGGGTCGTTTGGGGGCCGGTTTGGGTTTTCACCCTTTAACGGCTTGTTTTTAAGTCCAAGTGTGATTTTTGCAAATTATCATCCTATTCACAAACTAGGAGATCCGGGACCATGCGGTCAGTTCCTACATGTTGCATTGGTCCCGTGCGAGGTGTTCGTGCCTCCTACGGGGTCGTTTGGTGGCTGGTTTGGGTTTTCACCCCTTAATGGCTAGTTTTTAAGTCTAAGTGTGATTTCTGCAAATTATCGTCGTACTCTCAAATCGGGAGACCCGGGACTACGCGGTCAGTTCGTACAAAATTGCATTGGTCCCGTGCGAGGGGTTCTTACCTCCTACGGGGCCGTTTGGGAGCTGGTTTCGGTTTTCACCCTTTAACGGCTTGTTTTTAAGTTTAAGTGTCATTTTTGCAAATTATCGTCATACTCCCAAACCGGGACACACCCGGGACTACGCGGTCAGTTCCTATAAGTTGCATTGGTCCCGTGCGAGGTGTTCGTGCCTCCTACGGGGTCGTTTGGGGGCTGGTTTGGGTTTTCACCCTTTAACGGCTAGTTTTTAAGTCTAAGTGTGATTTTTGCAAATTATCGTCATACTGTCAAATCGGGAGATGCAGGACTATGCGGTCAGTACCTACAAGTTGCATTGGTCCCGTGCGAGGTGTTCGTGCGTCCTACGGGGTCGTTTGGGGGCTGGTTTGGGTTTTCGCCCCTTAACGGCTAGTTTTTAAGTCTAAGTGTGATTTTTACAAATTATCGTCGTACTCTCAAATCGGGAGACCCGGGACTACGCGGTCAGTTCCTACAAGTTGCATTGGTCTCGTGCGAGGTGTTCGTACCTCCTACGGGGCCGTTTGGGGGCTTGTTTGGGTTTTCACCCTTTAACGACTTGTTTTTAAGTCTAAGTGTGATTTTTGCAAATTATCGTCATACTCTCAAATCGGGAGACCATGGACTACGCGGTCAGTTCCTACAAGTTGCATTGGTCCCGTGCGAGGTGTTCGTACCTCCTACGGGGCCGTTTGGGGCTTGGTTTCGGTTTTCACCCTTTAATGGCTTGTTTTTAAATCTAAGTGTGATTTTTGCAAATTATCGTCATACTCTCAAGCCGGTACAATCGGGACTACGCGGTCAGTTCCTACAAGTTGCATAGGTCCCGTGCAAGGTGTCCGTGCCTCCTACAGGGCCGTTTGGGGACTGGTTTGGGTTTTCACCCCTTAACGGCTAGTTTTTAAGTCTAAATGTGATTTTTTCAAATTATCGTCATACTTTCAAACCAGGACACCCGGTACTACGCAGTCAGTTCCTACAAGTTGCATTGGTCCCGTGCCTCCTACGGGGTCGTTTGGGGGATGGTTTGGGTTTTCACCCCTTAACGGCTAGTTTTTAAGTCCAAGTGAGATTTTTACAAATTATCGTCGTACTCTCAAATCGGGAGACCCGGGACCACGCGGTCAGTTCTTACAAGTTGTATTGGTCCTATGCGAGGTGTTCGTGCCTCCTACGGGGTCGTTTGGAGGCCGGTTTGGGTTTTCACCCTTTAACGGCTTCTTTTTAAGTCTAAGTGTGATTTTTGCAAATTATCATCCTATTCACAAACCGGGAGATCCGGGACTATGCGGTCAGTTCCTACAAGTTGCATTGGTCGCGTGCGATATGTTCATGCCTCCTACGGGGTCGTTTGGTGGCTGGTTTGGGTTTTCACCCCTTAACGGCTAGTTTTTAAGTCTAAGTGTGATTTTTGCAAATTATCGTCGTACTCTCAAATCGGGAGACCCGGGACTACGCGGTCAGTTCCTACAAGTTGCATTGGTCCCGTGCAAGGTGTTCGTGCCTCCTACGGGGTCGGGTTTTCACCCCTTAACGGCTAGTTTATAAGTCTAAGTGTGATTTTTGCAAATTATCGTCATACTCTCAAATCGGGAGACCAGGGACTACGCGGTCAGTTCCTACAAGTTGCATTGGTCCCGTGCGAGGTGTTTGTACCTCCTACGGGGCCGTTTGGGGGTTGGTTTCGGTTTTCACCCTTTAATGGCTTGTTTTTAAGTCTAAGTGTGATTTTTGCTAATTATCATCATACTCTCAAGCCGGTACAACCGGGACTACGCGGTCAGTTCCTACAAGTTGCATAGGTCCCGTGCAAGGTGTCCGTGCCTCCTACAGGGCCGTTTGGGGACTGGTTTGGGTTTTCACCCCTTAACGGCTAGTTTTTAAGTCTAAGTGTGATTTTTGTAAATTATCGTCGTACTCTCAAATCGGGAGACCCGGGGCTACGCGGTCAGTTCCTACAAGTTGCATTGGTCCCGTGCGAGGTGTTCGTGCCTCCTACGGGGTCGTTTGGGGGCTGGTTTGGGTTTTCACCCTTTAACGGCTAGTTTTTAAGTCTAAGTGTGATTTTTGCAAATTATCGTCATACTCTCAAATCGGGAGACCAGGGACTACGCGGTCAGTTCCTACAAGTTGCATTGGTCCTGTACGAGGTGTTCGTACCTCCTACGGGGCCGTTTGGGGGTTGGTTTCGGTTTTCACCCTTTAATGGCTTGTTTTTAAGTCTAAGTGTGATTTTTGCAAATTATCGTCGTACTCTCAAGCCGGTACAATCGGGACTACGCGGTCAGTTCCTACAAGTTGCATAGGTCCCGTGCAAGGTGTCCGTGCCTCCTACAGGGCCGTTTGGGGACTGGTTTGGGTTTTCACCCTTTAACGGCTAGTTTTTAAGTCTAAATGTGATTTTTTCAAATTATCGTCATACTTTCAAACCGGGACACCCGGTACTACGCGGTCAGTTCCTACAAGTTGCATTGGTCCCGTGCCTCCTACGGGGTTGTTTGGGGGATGGTTTGGGTTTTCACCCCTTAACGGCTAGTTTTTAAGTCCAAGTGAGATTTTTGCAAATTATGGTTGTACTCACAAATCGGGAGGCCTGGGAGTACGCGGTCAATTCCTACAAGTTGCATTGGTCCCGTGCGAGGTGTTCATACCACCTACGGGGGCGTTTGGGAACTGGTTTGGGTTTTCACCCTTTAACGGCATGTTTTTATGTCTAAGTGTGATTTTTGAAAATTATCGTCGTACTCTCAAATCGGGATACCCAGGACTACGCGGTCAGTTCCTACAAGTTGCATTGGTCCCGTGCGAGGTGTTCGTGCCTTCTACGGGGTTGTTTGGGGGCTGGTTTGGTTTTCACCCCTTAACGGCTAGTTTTTAAGTCTAACTGTGATTTTTGCAAATTATCGTCATACTCTCAAATCGGGAGACCAGGGACTACGCGATCAGTTACTACAAGTTGCATTGGTCCCGTGCGAGGTGTTCGTGCCTTCTACGGGGCCGTTTGGGGACCGGTTTGGGTTTCCACCATTTAACGGCCTGTTTTTAACTCTAAGTGTGATTTTTTGAAAATTATCCTCATACTTTCAAATCGGGAGACCCGAGACTACGTGGTAAGATTCTACAAGTTACATCGGTCCCATACGAGGTGTTCGTGCCTCCTACGGGGTCGTTTGGGGGCCGATTTGGGTTTTCACCCTTTAACGGCATGTTTTTAAGTCTAAGTGTGATTTTTGCAAATTATCGTCATACTCTCAAACTGGGAGACCAGGGACTACGCGGTCAGTTCCTACAAGTTGCATTGGTCCCGTACGAAGTGTTCGTGCCTCCTACGGGGTCGTTTGGGGTCGATTTGGGTTTTCACCCTTTAACGGCCTGTTTTTAAGTTTACATGTGATTTTTACAAATTATCATCCTATTTACAAACCGGGAGACCCGGGACTACACGATCAGTTCCTACAAGTTGCATTGGTCCCGTGCGAGGTGTTCGTACCTCCTACGGGGCCGTTTGGGGGCTGGTTTGGGTTTTCACCCTTTAATGGCCTGTTTTTAAGTCTAAGTGTGATTTTTTCAAATTATCATTGTACTCTCAAACCAGGACACCCGGGACTACGCGGTCAGTTCCTACAAGTTGCATTGGTCCCGTGCGAGGTGTCCGTGCCTCCTACGGGGCTGTTTGGGGACTGGTTTGGGTTTTCACCCCTTAACGGCTATTTTTTTAAGTCTAAATGTGATTTTTTCAAATTATCGTCATACTTTCAAACCGGGACACCCGGTACTACGCGGTCAGTTCCTACAAGTTTCATTGGTCCCGTGCGAGGTGTTCGTGCCTCCAACGGGGTCGTTTGGTGGCTGGTTTGGGTTTTCACCCTTTAACAGCTTGTTTTTAAGTCTAAGTGTGATTTTTGCAAATTATCGGCATACTCTCAAACCAGGACACCCGAGACTACGCGGTCAGTTCCCACAAGTTGCATTGGTTCCGTGCGAGGTGTTCGTGCCTCCTACGGGGACGTGTGGGGGCTGGTTTGGGTTTTCACCTCTTAACGGCTGGTTTTTAAGTCCAAGTGTGATTTTTGCAAATTATCATCGTACTCTTAAATCGGGAGACCCGGGACTACACGGTCAGTTCCTACAAGTTGCATTGGTCCCGTGCGAGGTGTTCGTACCTCCTACGGGGCCGTTTGGGGACTGGTTTTGGTTTTCACCCTTTAAGGGCTTATTTTTATATCTAAGTGTGATTTTTGCAAATTATCGTCGTACTCTCAAATCGGGATACCCGGGACTACGCGGTCAGTTCTTACAAGTTGCAGTGGTCCCGTGCGAGGTGTTCGTGCCTCCTACGGGGTCGTTTGGGGGCTGGTTTGGGTTTTCACCCCTTAACGGCTAGTTTTTTAAGTCTAAGTGTGATTTTTGCAAATTATCGTCATACTTTCAAATCGGGAGATCCGATACTACGCGGTCAGTTCCTACAAGTTGCATTGGTCCCGTGCGAGCTGTTCGTGCCTCCTACGGGGTCGTTTGGGGGCTGGTTTGGGTTTTCACCCCTTAACGACTAGTCTTTAAGTCTAAGTGTGATTTTTGCAAATTATCGTCATACTCTCAAATCGGGAGACCGGGGACTACGCGGTCAGTTCCTACAAGTTGCATTGGTCAAGCCCTTTCCTGACATGGTTAGATTGCCAGCAGTGAACGAAGTGTTAAAGTTGAGAGAGCTAGCGTTTCGTACTCAGCCGGCCAAGCAAAACTCCAGCTAAGCTAATAGCTCTAATTTTGGGGATATCTAAAAAATATGCTCTTGTTTGTGGACTTCCTTCTCTTCGGGAGGGCTTCATTGCATTGATTTGGCTAACAGACCCTTGGAAAGGAGACAGCGGTTTGGGTTTTAACCCTTTAATGGCCTGTTTTTAAGTCTAAGTGTGATTTTTGCAAATTATCATCGTACTCTCAAACCAGGACACCCGGGACTACGCGGTCAGTTCCTACAAGTTGCATTGGTCCCGTGCGAGGTGTTCGTGCCTCCTACGAGGCCGTTTGGGGGCTGGTTTGAGTTTTCACCCCTTAACGGCTAGTTTTTAAGTCCAAGTGTGATTTTTTCAAATTATCATCGTACTTACAAACCGGGAGATCCGGGACTACGCGGTCAGTTCCTACTAGTTGCATTGGTCCCGTGCGAGGTGTTCGTACCTCCTACGGGGGGGGGGGGGGGGGGTCGTTTGGGGGCTAGTTTGGGTTTTCACCCCTTAACGGCTAGTTTTTAAGTCCAAGTGTGATTTTTGCAAATTATCGTCGTACTCTCAAATCGGGAGACCTGGGACTACGCGGTCAATTCCTACAAGTTGTATGGGGCCGTGCGAGGTGTTCGTACCTCCTACGGGGCCGTTTGGGGATAGGTTTGGGTTTTCACCCTTTAACGGCAAGTTTTTAAGTCCAAGTGTGATTTTTGCAAATTATCATCGTACATACAAACTGGGAGATCCGGGACTACGCGGTCAGTTCCTACAAGTTGCATTGGTCCCGTGCGAGGTGTTCGTACCTCCTACGGGGCCGTTTGGGGACTGGTTTGGGTTTCCACCATTTAACGGCCTGTGTTTTAACTCTAAGTGTGATTTTTGAAAATTATCCTCATACTTTCAAATCGGGAGACCCGAGACTACGTGGTAAGATTCTACAAGTTACATCGGTCCCATACGAGGTGTTCGTGCCTCCTACGGGGTCGTTTGGGGGCCGATTTGGGTTTTCACCCTTTAACGGCATGTTTTTAACTCTAAGTGTGATTTTTGCAAATTATCGTCATACTCTCAAACTGGGAGACCCGGGACTATGCGGTCAAATCCTACAAGTTACATTCGTCCCGTGCGAAGTGTTCGTGCCTCCTACGGGGTCGTTTGGGGTCGATTTGGGTTTTCACCCTTTAACGGCCTGTTTTTAAGTTTACATGTGATTTTTACAAACTATCATCCTATTTACAAACCGGGAGACCCGGGACTACGCGGTCAGTTCCTACAAGTTGCATTGGTCCCGTGCGAGGTGTTCGTACCTCCTACGGGGCCGTTTGGGGGCTGGTTTGGGTTTTCACCCTTTAATGGCCTGTTTTTAAGTCTAAGTGTGATTTTTGCAAATTATCATCGTACTCTCAAACCAGGACACCCGGGACTACGCGGTCAGTTCCTACAAGTTGCATTGGTACCGTTCGAGGTGTCCGTGCCTCCTACGGGTCCGTTTGGGGACTGGTTTGGGTTTTCACCCCTTAACGGCTATTTTTTAAGTCTAAATGAGATTTTTTCAAATTATCGTCATACTCTCAAATCGGGAGATCCGGTACTACGCGGTCAGTTCCTACAAGTTGCATTGGTCCCGTGCGAGGTGTTCGTGCCTCCTACTGGGTCGTTTGGGGGCTGGTTTGGGTTTTCACCCCTTAATGGCTAGTTTTTAAGTGTAATTGTGATTTTTGCAAATTATCGTCATACTCTCAAATCGGGAGACCAGGGACTACGCGTTCAGTTACTACAAGTTGCATTGGTCCCGGGCGAGGTGTTAGTACCTCCTACGGGGTTTGGGGGCTGGTTTCAGTTTTCACCCTTTAATGGCTTGTTTTTAAGTCTAAGTGTGATTTTTGTAAATTATCATCCTATTCACAAACCGGGAGATCCGAGACTATGCGGTCAATTCCTATAAGTTGCATTGGTCCCGTGCGAGGTGTTCGTGCCTCCAACGGGGTCGTTTGGGTGCTGGATTAGGTTTTCACCCTTTAACAGCTTGTTTTTAAGTTTAAGTGTGATTTTTGTAAATTATCGTCAAACTCTCAAACCAGGACACCCAAGACTACGCGGTCAGTTCCTACAAGTTGCATTGGTCCTGTGCGAGGTGTTCGTGCCTCCTACGGGGTCGTGTGGGGGTTGGTTTTTAAGTCCAAGTGTGATTTTTGCAAATTATCATCGTACTCTCAAATCGGGAGACCCGGGACTATGCGGTCAGTTCCTACAAGTTGCATTGGTCCCGTGCGAGGTGTTCGTACCTCCTACGGGGTCGTTTGGGGACTGGTTTTGGTTTTCACCCTTTAACGGCTTATTTTTTAGTCTAAGTGTGATTTTTGCAAATTATCGTCGTACTCTGAAATCGGGAGACCCGGGACTACGCGGTCAGTTCCTAGAAGTTGCATTGGTCCCGTGCGAGGTGCTCGTGCCACCTACGAGGCCGTTTGGGGGCTGGTTTGGGTTTTCACCCCTTAACGGCTAGTTTTTAAGTCCAAGTGTGATTTTTGCAAATTATCGTCGTACTTACAAACCGGGAGATCCGGGACTACGCGGTCAGTTCCTACAAGTTGCATTGGTCCCGTGCGAGGTGTTCGTACCTCCTACAGGGCAGTTTGTGGACTGGTTTGGGTTTTCACCCTTTAACGGCCTATTTTTAACTCTAAGTGTGATTTTTAAAAATTATCCTCATACTCTCAATTTGGGAGACCCGAGACTACGTGGTCAGATTCTACAAGTTACATCGGTCCCATACGAGGTGTTCGTACCTCCTACGGGGCCGTTTGGGGGCTGGTTTGGGTTTTCACCCTTAAATGGCCTGTTTTTAAGTCTATGTGTGATTTTTGCAAATTATCATCGTACTCTCAAACCAGAACACCCGGGACTACGCGGTCAGTTCCTACAAGTTGCATTTGTCCCGTGCGAGGTGTCCGTGCCTCCTACAGGGCCGTTTGGGGACTGGTTTGGGTTTTCACCCCTTAACGGCTAGTTTTTAAGTCTAAATGTGATTTTTTCAAACTATCGTCATACTTTCAAACCGGGACACCCGGTACTACGCGGTCAGTTCCTACAAGTTGCATGATCCCGTGCGAGCTGTTCGTGCTTCCTACGGGGTCGTTTGGGGGATGGTTTGGGTTTTCACCCCTTAACGGCTAGTTTTTAAGTCCAAGTGTGATTTTTGCAAATTATCGTTGTACTCCCAAATCGGGAGACCTGGGAGTACGCGATCAATTCCTACAAGTTGCATTGGTCCCGTGCGAGGTGTTCGTACCACCTATGGGGGCGTTTGGGAACTGGTTTGGGTTTTCACCCTTTAACGGCTTGTTTTTAAGTCTAAGTGTGATTTTTGCAAATTATCGTCGTACTCACAAATCGGGATACCCAGGACTACGCGGTCAGTTCCTACAAGTTGTATTGGTCCCGTGCGAGGTGTTCGTGCCTTCTACGGGGTCGTTTGGGGGCTGGTTTGGGTTTTCACCCCTTAACGGCTAGTTTATAAGTCTAACTGTGATTTTTGCAAATTATCGTCATACTCTCAAATCGGGAGATCCGGTACTACGCGGTCAGTTCCTACAAGTTGCATTGGTCCCGTGCGAGGTGTTCGTGCCTCCTACTGGGTCGTTTGGGGGCTGGTTTGGGTTTTCACCCCTTAACGACTAGTTTTTAAGTCTAATTGTGATTTTTGCAAATTATCGTCATACTCTCAAATCGGGAGACCAGGGACTACGCGGTCAGTTACTACAAGTTGCATTGGTCCCGTGCGAGGTGTTCGTACCTCCTATGGGGCCGTTTGGGGGCTGGTTTCGGTTTTCACCCTTTAACAGCTTGTTTTTAAGTCTAAGTGTGATTTTTGCAAATTATCGTCATACTCTCAAACCAGGACACCCGAGACTACGCGGTCAGTTCCTACAAGTTGCGTTGGTCAAGCCCTTTCCTGACATGGTTAGATTGCCAGCAGTGAACGAAGTGTTAAAGTTGAGAGAGCTAGCGTTTCGTACTCAGCCGGCCAAGCAAAACTCCAGCTAAGCTAATAGCTCTAATTGTGGGGATATCTAAAAAATATGCTCTTGTTTGTGGACTTCCTTTTCTTCGGGAGGGCTTCATTGCATTGATTTGGCAAACAGACCCTTGGAAAGGAGACAGCGGTTTGGGTTTTAACCCTTTAATGGCCTGTTTTTAAGTCTAAGTGTGATTTTTGCAAATTATCATCGTACTCTCAAACCAGGACACCCGGGACTACGCGGTCAGTTCCTACAAGTTGCATTGGTCCCGTGCGAGGTGTTCGTGCCTCCTACGAGGCCGTTTGGGGGCTGGTTTGGGTTTTCACCCCTTAACGGCTAGTTTTTAAGTCCAAGTGTGATTTTTTCAAATTATCATCGTAGTTACAAACCGGGAGATCCGGGACTACGCGGTCAGTTCATACTAGTTGCATTGGTCCCGTGTGAGGTGTTCGTACCTCCTACGGGGGGGGGGGGGGGGGGGGGTCGTTTGGGGGCTAATTTGGGTTTTCACCCCTTAACGGCTAGTTTTTAAGTCCAAGTGTGATTTTTGCAAATTATCGTCGTACTCTCAAATCGGGAGACCTGGGACTACGCGGTCAATTCCTACAAGTTGCATGGGGCCGTGCGAGGTGTTCGTACCTCCTACGGGGCCGTTTGGGGACAGGTTTGGGTTTTCACCCTTTAACGGCAAGTTTTTAAGTCCAAGTGTGATTTTTGCAAATTATCATCGTACATACAAACTGGGAGATCCGGGACTACGTGGTCAGTTCCTACAAGTTGCATTGGTCCCGTGCGAGGTGTTCGTACCTCCTACGGGGCCGTTTGGGGACTGGTTTGGGTTTCCACCATTTAACGTCCTGTTTTTAACTCTAAGTGTGATTTTTGAAAATTATCCTCATACTTTCAAATCGGGAGACCCGAGACTACGTGGTAAGATTCTACAAGTTACATCGGTCCCATACGAGGTGTTCGTGCCTCCTACGGGGTCGTTTGGGGGCCGATTTGGGTTTTCACCCTTTAACGGCATGTTTTTAACTCTAAGTGTGATTTTTGCAAATTATCGTCATACTCTCAAATCGGGAGACCAGGGACTACGCGGTCAGTTCCTACAAGTTGCATTGGTCCCGTGCGAGGTGTTTGTACCTCCTACGGGGCCTTTTGGGGGTTGGTTTCGGTTTTCACCCTTTAATGGCTTATTTTTAAGTCTAAGTGTGATTTTTGCAAATTATCGTCATACTCTCAAGCCCGTACAACCGGGACTACGCGGTCAGTTCCTACAAGTTGCATAGGTGCCGTGCAAGGTGTCCGTGCCTCCTACAGGGCCGTTTGGGGACTGGTTTGGGTTTTCACCCCTTAACGGCTAGTTTTTAAGTCTAAATGTGATTTTTTCAAATTATCGTCATACTTTCAAACCGGGACACCCGGTACTACGCGGTCAGTTCCTACAAGTTGCATTGGTCCCGTGCGAGGTGTTCGTGCCTCCTACGGGGTCGTTTGGGGGATGGTTTGGGTTTTCACCCCTTAACGGCTAGTTTTTAAGTCCAAGTGAGATTTTTGCAAATTATGGTTGTACTCACAAATCGGGAGGCCTGGGAGTACGCGGTCAATTCCTACAAGTTGCATTGGTCCCGTGCGAGGTGTTCGTACCACCTACGGGGGCGTTTGGGAACTGGTTTGGGTTTTCACCCTTTAACGGCATGTTTTTATGTCTAAGTGTGATTTTTGCAAATTATCGTCGTACTCTCAAATCGGGATACCCAGGACTACGCGGTCAGTTCCTACAAGTTGCATTGGTCCCGTACGAGGTGTTCGTGCCTTCTACGGGGTTGTTTGGGGGCTGGTTTGGTTTTCACCCCTTAACGGCTAGTTTTTAAGTCTAACTGTGATTTTTGCAAATTATCGTCATACTCTCAAATCGGGAGACCAGGGACTACGCGATCAGTTACTACAAGTTGCATTGGTCCCGTGCGAGGTGTTCGTACCTCCTACGGGGCCGTTTGGGGGCTGGTTTTGGTTTTCACCCTTTAATGGCTTGTTTTTAAGTCTAAGTGTGATTTTTGCAAATTATCGTCATACTCTCAAGCCGGTACAACCGGGACTACGCGGTCAGTTCCTACAAGTTGCATAGGTCCCGTGCAAGGTGTCCGTGCCTCCTACAGGGCCGTTTGGGGGCTGGTTTGGGTGTTCACCCTTTAATGGCCTGTTTTTAAGTCTAAGTGTGATTTTTGCAAACTATCGTCATACTCTCAAACCAGGACACCCGGGACTACGCGGTCAGTTCCTACAAGTTTCATTGGTCCCGTGCGAGGTGTTCGTGCCTCGTACAAGGTCGTTTGGGGGCTGGTTTGGGTTTTCACCCCTTAACGGCATGTTTTTAAGTCCAAGTGTGAATTTTGCAAATTATCATCGTACTTACAAACCGGGAGATCCGGGACTACGCGGTCAGTTCCTACAAGTTGCATTGGTCCCGGGCAAGCTGTTCGTTACCTCCTACGGGGCCGTTTGGGGACTGGTTTGGGTTTTCACCCTTTAACGGCGTGTTTTTAACTCTAAGTGTGATTTTTGAAAATTATCCTCATACTTTCAAATCGGGAGACCCGAGACTATGTGGTAAGATTCTACAAGTTACATCGGTCCCATACGAGGTGTTCGTGCCTCCTACGGGGTCGTTTGGGGGCCGATTTGGGTTTTCACCCTTTAACGGCATGTTTTTAACTCTAAGTGTGATTTTTGCAAATTATCGTCATACTCTCAAACTGGGAGACCCGGGACTATGCGGTCAGTTCCTACAAGTTACATTGGTCCCGTGCGAAGTGTTCGTGCCTCCTACGGGGTCGTTTGGGGTCGATTTGGGTTTTCACCCTTTAACGGCCTGTTTTTAAGTTTACATGTGATTTTTACAAATTATCATCCTATTTACAAACCGGGAGACCCGGGACTACGCGGTCAGTTCCTACAAGTTGCATTGGTCCCGTGCGAGGTGTTCGTACCTCCTACGGGGCCGTTTGGGGGCTGGTTTGGGTTTTCACCCTTTAATGGCCTGTTTTTAAGTCTAAGTGTGATTTTTGCAAATTATCATTGTACTCTCAAACCAGGACACCCGGGACTACGCGGTCAGTTCCTACAAGTTGCATTGGTCCCGTGCGAGGTGTCCGTGCCTCCTACGGGGCTGTTTGGGGACTGGTTTAGGTTTTCACCCCTTAACGGCTATTTTTTTAATTCTCAATTTGATTTTTTCAAATTATCGTCATACTTTCAAACCGGGACACCCGGTACTACGCGGTCAGTTCCTACAAGTTTCATTGGTCCCGTGCGAGGTGTTCGTGCCTCCAACGGGGTTGTTTGGTGGCTGGTTTGGGTTTTCACCCTTTAACAGCTTGTTTTTAAGTCCAAGTGTGATTTTTGCAAATTATCATCGTACTCTCAAATCGGGAGACCCGGGACTACACGGTCAAGTACTACAAGTTGCATTGGTCCCGTGCGAGGTGTTCGTACCTCCTACGGGGCCGTTTGGGGACTGGTTTTGGTTTTCACCCTTTAACGGCTTATTTTTATGTCTAAGTGTGATTTTTGCAAATTATCGTCGTAATCTCAAATCGGGATACCCGGGACTACGCGGTCAGTTCTTACAAGTTGCAGTGGTCCCGTGCGAGGTGTTCGTGCCTCCTACGGGGTCGTTTGGGGGCTGGTTTGGGTTTTCACCCCTTAACGGCTAGTTTTTTAAGTCTAAGTGTGATTTTTGCAAATTATCGTCATACTTTAAAATCGGGAGATCCGATACTACGCGGTCAGTTCCTACAAGTTGCATTGGTACCGTGCGAGCTGTTCGTGCCTCCTACGGGGTCGTTTGGGGGCTGGTTTGGGTTTTCACCCCTTAAAGACTAGTTTTTAAATCTAAGTGTGATTTTTGCAAATTATCGTCATACTCTAAAATCGGGAGACCGGGGACTACGCGGTCAGTTCCTATTGGTTGCATTGGTTCCGTGCGAGGTGTTCGTGCCTCCTACGGGGTCGTTTGGGGGCTGGTTTGGGTTTTCCCCCTTAACGGTTAGTTTTTAAGTCTAAGTGTGATTTTTGCAAATTATCGTCGTACTCTCAAACCAGGAGACCCGGGACTACGCGGTCAGTTCCTACAAGTTGCATTGGTCCCGTGAGAGGTGTTCGTGCCTCCTACTGGGTCGTTTGGGGGCTGGTTTGGGTTTTCACCCCTTAACGGCTAGTTTTTAAGTCTAAGTGTGATTTTTGCAAATTATCATCATACTCTCAAATCGGGAGACCAGGGACTACGCGGTCAGTTCCTACAAGTTGCATTGGTCCCGTGCGAGGTGTTCGTACCTCCTACGGGGCCGTTTGGGGGTTGGTTTCGGTTTTAACCCTTTAATGGCCTGTTTTTAAGTCTAAGTGTGATTTTTGCAAATTATCATCGTACTCTCAAACCAGGACACCCGGGACTACGCGGTCAGTTCCTACAAGTTGCATTGGTCCCGTGCGAGGTGTTCGTGCCTCCTACAAGGCAGTTTGGGGGCTGGTTTGGGTTTTCACCCCTTAACGGCTAGTTTTTAAGTCCAAGTGTGATTTTTTCAAATTATCATCGTACTTACAAACCGGGAGATCCGGGACTACGCGGTCAGTTCCTACTAGTTGCATTGGTCCCGGCGAGGTGTTAGTACCTCCTACGGGGGGGGGGGGGTCGTTTGGGGGCTAGTTTGGGTTTTCACCCCTTAACGGCTAGTTTTTAAGTCCAAGTGTGATTTTTGCAAATTATCGTCGTACTCTCAAATCGGGAGACCTGGGACTACGCGGTCAATTCCTACATGTTGCATGGGGTCGTGCGAGGTGTTCGTACCTCCTACGGGGCCGTTTGGGGACAGGTTTGGGTTTTCACCCTTTAACGGCAAGTTTTTAAGTCCAAGTGTGATTTTTGCAAATTATCATCGTACATACAAACTGGGAGATCCGGGACTACGCGGTCAGTTCCTACAAGTTGCATTGGTCCCGTGCGAGGTGTTCGTACCTCCTACGGGGCCGTTTGGGGACTGGTTTGGGTTTCCACCATTTAACGGCCTGTTTTTCACTCTAAGTGTGACTTTTGAAAATTATCCTCATACTTTCAAATCGGGAGACCCGAGACTACGTGGTAAGATTCTACAAGTTACATCGGTCCCATACGAGGTGTTCGTGCCTCCTACGGGGTCGTTTGGGGGCCGATTTGGGTTTTCACCCTTTAACGGCATGTTTTTAACTCTAAGTGTGATTTTTGCAAATTATCATCATACTCTCAAACTGGGAGACCCGGGACTATGCGGTCAAATCCTACAAGTTACATTGGTCCCGTGCGAAGTGTTCGTGCCTCCTACGGGGTCGTTTGGGGTCGATTTGGGTTTTCACCCTTTAACGGCCTGTTTTTAAGTTTACATGTGATTTTTACAAACTATCATCCTATTTACAAACCGGGAGACCCGGGACTACGCGGTCAGTTCCTACAAGTTGCATTGGTCCCGTGCGAGGTGTTCGTACCTCCTACGGGGCCGTTTGGGGGCTGGTTTGGGTTTTCACCCTTTAATGGCCTGTTTTTAAGTCTAAGTGTGATTTTTGCAAATTATCATCGTACTCTCAAACCAGGACACCCGGGACTACGCGGTCAGTTCCTACAAGTTGCATTGGTCCCGTGCGAGGTGTCCGTGCCTCCTACGGGTCCGTTTCGGGACTGGTTTGGGTTTTCACCCCTTAACGGCTATTTTTTAAGTCTAAATGAGATTTTTGCAAATTATCGTCATACTCTCAAATCGGGAGACCAGGGACTACGCGTTCAGTTACTACAAGTTGCATTGGTCCCGGGCGAGGTGTTAGTACCTCCTACGGGGTTTGGGGGCTGGTTTCGGTTTTCACCCTTTAATGGCTTGTTTTTAAGTCTAATTGTGATTTTTGTAAATTATCATCCTATTCACAAACCGGGAGATCCGGGACTATGCAGTCCGTTCCTATAAGTTGCATTGGTCCCGTGCGAGGTGTTCGTGCCTCCAACGGGGTCGTTTGGGGGCTGGATTAGGTTTTCACCCTTTAACAGCTTGTTTTTAAGTCTAAGTGTGATTTTTGCAAATTATCGTCATACTCTCAAACCAGGACACCCAAGACTACGCGGTCAAATCCTACAAGTTGCATTGGTCCTGTGCGAGGTGTTCGTGCCTCCTACGGGGTCGTGTGGGGGCTGGTTTGGGTTTTCACCCATTAACGGCTAGTTTTTAAGTCCAAGTGTGATTTTTGCAAATTATCATCGTACTCTCAAATCGGGAGACCCGGGACTACGCGGTCAGTTCCTACAAGTTGCATTGGTCCCGTGCGAGGTGTTCGTACCTCCTACGGGGTCGTTTGGGGACTGGTTTTGGTTTTCACCCTTTAACGGCTTATTTTTAAGTCTAAGTGTGATTTTTACAAATTATCGTCGTACTCTGAAATCGGGAGACCCGGGACTACGCGGTCAGTTCCTAGAAGTTGCATTGGTCCCGTGCGAGGTGCTCGTGCCACCTACGAGGCCGTTTGGGGGCTGGTTTGGATTTTCACCCCTTAACGGCTAGTTTTTAAGTCCAAGTGTGATTTTTGCAAATTATCGTCGTACTTACAAACCGGGAGATCCGGGACTACGCGGTCAGTTCCTACAAGTTTCATTGGTCCCGTGCGAGGTGTTCGTACCTACTACGGGGCAGTTTGTGGACTGGTTTGGGTTTTCATCCTTTAACGGCCTATTTTTAACTCTAAGTGTGATTTTTGAAAATTATCCTCATACTCTCAATTCGGGAGACCCGAGACTACGTGGTCAGATTCTACAAGTTACATCGGTCCCATACGAGGTGTTCGTACCTCCTACGGGGCCGTTTGGGGGCTGGTTTGGGTTTTAACCCTTAAATGGCCTGTTTTTAAGTCTAAGTGTGATTTTTGCAAATTATCATCGTACTCTCAAACCAGGACACCCGGGACTACGCGGTCAGTTCCTACAAGTTGCATTTGTCCCGTGCGAGGTGTCCGTGCCTCCTACAGGGCCGTTTGGGGACTGGTTTGGGTTTTCACCCCTTAACGGCTAGTTTTTAAGTCTAAATGTGATTTTTTCAAACTATCGTCATACTTTCAAACCGGGACACCCGGTACTACGCGGTCAGTTCCTACAAGTTGCATTGGTCCCGTGCGAGCTGTTCGTGCCTCCTACGGGGTCGTTGGGGGGATGGTTTGGGTTTTCACCCCTTAACGGCTAGTTTTTAAGTCCAAGTGTGATTTTTGCAAATTATTGTTGTACTCCCAAATCGGGAGACCTGGGAGTACGCGGTCAATTCCTACAAGTTGCATTGGTCCCGTGCGAGGTGTTCGTACCACCTATGGGGGCGTTTGGCAACTGGTTTGGGTTTTCACCCCTTAATGGCTTGTTTTTAAGTCTAAGTGTGATTTTTGCAAATTATCGTCGTACTCACAAATCGGGATACCCAGGACTACGCGGTCAGTTCCTACAAGTTGTATTGGTCCCATGCGAGGTGTTCGTGCCTTCTACGGGGTCGTTTGGGGGCTGGTTTGGGTTTTCACCCCTTAACGGCTAGTTTATAAGTCTAACTGTGATTTTTGCAAATTATCGTCATACTCTCAAATCGGGAGATCCGGTACTACGCGGTCAGTTCCTACAAGTTGCATTGGTCCCGTGCGAGGTGTTCGTGCCTCCTACTGGGTCGTTTGGGGGCTGGTTTGGGTTTTCACCCCTTAACGGCTAGTTTTTAAGTCTGATTGTGATTTTTGCAAATTATCGTCATACTCTCAAATCGGGAGACCAGGGACTACGCGGTCAGTTACTACAAGTTGCATTGGTGCCGTGCGAGGTGTTCGTACCTCCTACGGGGCCGTTTGGGGGCTGGTTTCGGTTTTCACCCTTTAATGGCTTGTTTTTAAGTCTAAGTGTGATTTTTGCAAATTATCGTCATACTCTCAAGCCGGGACACCCGGGAATACGCAGTCAGTTCCTATAAGTTGCATTGGTCCCGTGCGAGGTGTTCGTGCCTCCAACGGGGTCGTTTGGGGGCTGGTTTGGGTTTTCACCCTTTAAGAGCTTGTTTTTTAAGTCTAAGTGTGATTTGTGCAAATTATCGTCATACTCTCAAACCAGGACACCCGGGACTACGCGGTCAGTTCCTACAAGTTTCATTGGTCCCGTGCGAGGTGTTCGTGCCTCCTACGGGGCCGTTTGGGGGCTGGTTTGGGTTTTCACCCCTTAACGGCATGTTTTTAAGTCCAAGTATGATTTTTGCAAATTATCATCGTACTTACAAACCGGGAGATCCGGGACTACGCGGTCAGTTCCTACAAGTTGCATTGGTCCCGTGCGAGGTGTTCGTACCTCCTACGGGGCCGTTTGGGGGCTGGTTTGGGTTTTCACCCTTTAATGGCCTGTTTTTAAGTCTAAGTGTGATTTTTGCAAATTATCATCGTACTCTCAAACCAGGACACCCGGGACTACGCGGTCAGTTCCTACAAGTTGCATTGGTCCCGTGCGAGGTGTCCGTGCCTCCTACGGGGACGTTTGGGTACTGGTTTGGGTTTTCACCCCTTAACGGCTATTTTTTAAGTCTAAATGTGATTTTTTCAAATTAACGTCATACTTTCAAACCGGGACACCCGGTACTACGCTGTCAGTTCCTACAAGTTGCATTGGTCCCGTGCGAGGAGTTCGTGCCTCCTACGGGGTCGTTTGGGGGCTGGTTTGGGTTTTCACCCCTTAACGGCTAGTTTTTAAGTCCAAGTGTGATTTTTGCAAATTATCGTCGTAGTCTCAAATCGGGAGACCTGGGACTACCCGGTCAATTCCTACAAGTTGCATGGGGCCGTGCGAGGTGTTCGTACCTCCTACGGGGCAGTTTGGGGACAGGTTTGGGTTTTCACCCTTTAACGGCAAGTTTTTAAGTCGAAGTGTGATTTTTGCAAATTATCATCGTACTTACAAACCGGGAGATCCGGGACTACGCGGTCAGTTCCTACAAGTTGCATTGGTCCCGTACGAGGTGTTCGTACCTCCTACGGGGCCGTTTGGGGACTGGTTTGGGTTTTCACCCTTTAACGGCCTGTTTTTAACTCTAAGTGTGATTTTTGAAAATTATCCTCATACTTTCAAATCGGGAGACCCGAGACTACGTGGTAAGATTCTACAAGTTACATCGGTCCCATACGAGGTGTTCGTGCCTCCTACGGGGTCGTTTGGGGGCCGATTTGGGTTTTCACCCTTTAACGGCATGTTTTTAACTCTAAGTGTGATTTTTGCAAATTATCGTCATACTCTCAAACTGGGAGACCCGGGACTATGCGGCCAGTTCCTACAAGTTACATTGGTCCCGTGCGAAGTGTTCGTGCCTCCTACGGGGTCGTTTGGGGTCGATTTGGGTTTTCACCCTTTAACGGCCTGTTTTTAAGTTTACATGTGATTTTTACAAATTATCATCCTATTTACAAACCGGGAGACCCGGGACTACGCGGTCTGTTCCTACAAGTTGCATTGGTCCCGTGCGAGGTGTTCGTACCTCCTACGGGGCAGTTTGTGGACTGGTTTGGGTTTTCACCCTTTAACGGCCTATTTTTAACTCTAAGTGTGATTTTTGAAAATTATCCTTATACTCTCAATTCGGGAGACCCGAGACTACGTGGTCAGATTCTACAAGTTACATCGGTCCCATACGAGGTGTTCGTACCTCCTACGGGGTCGTTTGGGGGCCGGTTTGGGTTTTAACCCTTTAACGGCATGTATTTAACTCTAAGTGTGATTTTTGCAAATTATCGTCATATTCTCAAACTGGGAGACCCGGGACTATGCGGTCAGTTCCTACAAGTTACATTGGTCCCGTGCGAAGTGTTCGTGCCTCCTACGGGGTCGTTTGGGGTCGATTTGGGTTTTCACCCATTAACGGCCTGTTTTTAAGTTTTTTTTTGGGAAAAATTATGTATATTAGAACTCAGGAAAGCAATTTACAAACAATAAACAAGGGGGAACCACAGTCCTAGGGGCATACCCCAAAGGACACAAACTACCAAACACAAAACCAATCAACTAAGATAACACCGATTCGGGGATGTCCCAGTTCATACATGCCATCCAGTTGGTGAAGCTTCTCCTATTGTTCTTCCACTTAGAGGCCCTCGCACAAACCATAGCAACAATATCTCTGACAATCATCTCACAATCTTTGGCCCTTCCTTGGAAAAATCTCGCATTCCTTTCCAACCAAAGACAATAGATAGTGGTGGAAAAGGAAATACACCTAAGTCTATTATAGAAGCTCTTGCCCACATATTCGGAATTAGCAAACCCCAGCTCGCCCTCCCAGTTAAGTGCCTCTCTGTCCTCCTGGTTCTTAAATCTGACCTCGCGCCAAACCTCTTTGGCAATTTTACACTCTAAAAACAAGTGTTCCCGGTTCTCCACCTCCTCGCCACAAGTACAACACAAGTTACTGTTGGAAATACCCCAGCTAAACAGTTTATCTCTCGTGTGTAGAGCATCCCTACATATGATCCATAAACTAAAAGCACATTTTGGTATATTATTCTTATTCCAAATCAACTTATGACAATTGAACACAGGACGAGCAATAGTAAGAGCCGCAAACGCTGCCCCAATGGAGAAACCATCCCGATTGGAATTCCACACCACCTCATCACTAACCCCTTGGCGAATACTCGGCAGGTCAGCATTCCTAATCTCCAAAAGCTCCCAAGTAACAGAAGAAGGCCACCTCCATCTCTCCCCATGAATAAAGTCCGCCACTCTAGCTTTGTGATTGCTAGCCGCATCGTAAATAAGTCTTCCCCCATAACGATCAAATAGAGGACCTAACGGATGCCAGTTGTCGTGCCACACAAAGGTATCTTCGCCATTGCCAATATTGGACCTGATAAGAGGCTTGGCCATCTCCCTCAACTGCATCAGTTTCCTCCAACACCAAGAAGAGTCACTTGGAATACTAATGGCCCAAATACTTCTATTCTTGATCTTATACACATTACACCATTTGACCCATAGGCAATCCTTCTTACTACAGAGGTTCCACAGAAGCTTAAGAATAGCAGCTCTGTTCCATAATTCCACATTCTTTATGCCCAACCCCCCTTCCTCATGACTGCACGTCAGATCATCCCACGACACCTTCGCCCCCGTATGTTTGGAATCAGAACCCGTCCACAAGAAGTCCTTCAAAAGTTGGTCGATCCTTCTAATAACCCCTTTCGGCAGGATGAACAGGTAAGACCAGTAGACCTGAATACCAAACAAGACCGATTTGATGAGCTGCAGTCTCCCAGCAAAACTGAGGAACCTGTTAGTCCAACACTTAATCCTCCCCGTAATTTTATCAATCAACTTCTCACAATCCACAGCTTTAAGCCTAGTAGTGATAAGAGGAACCCCAAGATACATGAAGGGAGGGGAGCAATGGGAGAAGCCAAAAATCTCCCCCAACCTGTTCATCCCATCGACATCGACCCCAGAGCAATAGAAACTAGATTTGTTAATATTGGGGTGAAGGCCAGAGATTGAAGAGAAGGCCACAATAGCCCTCTTCACAATGCTACACGAAGCAGGGTCGCCACCACACAGAATGATCAAATCGTCCGCAAAGCAAAGATGATTAAGGCCCACCTCCTTGCATCTAGGATGAAAACTGAACTCCGGATTGAGGCAAGCCTTGTCCATAATACACGAGAAAGTATCCATAACAAGCAGGAATAAGAAAGGAGAGATAGGATCACCTTGTCTCAGCCCCCTCTTCCCCTCAAAGAAGCCATGTAAACGCCCATCCAAGCTGATAGAGAATCTAGCCGTGGTAATACACTCCTCGACCCAACCAACAAACATAGCCGGGAACCCAATATGCATAAGAAGGTTGAGCAAAAACTCCCAGCTAACAGTGTCATAGGCCTTGAGAAGATCAATCTTGAGGGTACACCTAGAAGGGGATAGCTCGCGGTGATAATTCCTCATAAGCTCCTGAAGCAATAAGATATTGTCAGAGATAGATCTACCCTTCACAAACGCTGCCTGGCTCTGGTTAATGAAGGAAGGAAGGATGGGTTTCATTCTCTCGGCCAAAATTTTGGAGATACACTTATAGATGGTGTTACAACACGAGATGGGCCTGAAATCATGCATACCAGAGGGAGTAGTAACCTTCGGAATAAGCGCCAAAGCAGTACAGTTCCATTGCCTGGGCAGGTAGCTACACTGGAAGAAGAAGGTAATGGCATCAATCACATCTCCCCCCACCACGTCCCAGTTCTTCTTAAAGAAGCAAGCATTAAAACCGTCCGGCCCAGGAGCTTTATCGGACCCAATGGAAAACATGGCATTCTTGATCTCCGCTTCAGAAATGGGAGCCTCCATAGCAGTCGCCTGATCACCCGTGATTCTCTTGCACACCACATCGTTAAGAATCGGAAAGGGGTCCACACAGGCATTGGAAGTGCCAAGGAGGTTGCTGAAATAATCAACAGCCACCTTAGCCACATTCTGACTCCCCTCAATTCTCACACCATGGTCATCCACGACACTAAGGATCTTCCTTCTGACAGTAGCCTGGTTAGCCTTCTTATGAAAGAACGCATTATTACCATCCCCCAGCTGGAGCCATTTAACCCGAGACTTCTGTTTGAAAAAGGACTCCTCCGCCTCCCTCAGTTCTAAATACGTGTGAAGTTTGACCCTCTCTTCCAGGAGCACCTCATTGTTGCACCCATCAGTATCAACTCTAGTCTGAACCTCATCCAGTAAAGACTTAGCCTCCTCCACCCTACCAGAGATGTTACTAAAAAACTTCTTGTTGAAATCTTTCAGCCTCGATTTAACTCTTCTCAGCTTCTGACTCAGCCTAACCATAGGATTCCCCTCACCATCATCCTGCCAGGACTCCCAAAGAATCTGATAAAAGTCGCTATGATCCATCCAAAAATTGAAAAATTTGAACGGCTTAGGTATACTCCGCTCCATGGGGGCTAGTAAGATAATGATAGGGCAGTGGTCAGAAACCCCGTGAGGAAGGACAGTAGCTTGACTCTCTGGAAACCACGAGGCCCATGTACCATTATGCAAGACTCTATCCAACCTCGACTGAACATTACCAGCTCCCAACTCCTTTTTATTCCACGTAAACCACAACCCATTCGTCACCATATCATCAGCATGCAAGTCATGAATGCATTGGTTGAACTCGCCAGTAGCAGTCGTATCAATACCCCGGATGCCTCTTTTCTCATCATGGCATCTGACAACATTAAAGTCACCCAATAAAACCCACGGAGACTCACCCACAGTCCCAGAATTCATCCTCAGAAAATCCCACAGTTGTCTTCTATCCCCAGGTAGGTTATCCCCATAAATGAAAGACGCAAAGAAGCTCATTCCAGACCCACATAAATCCACCTTACAGAGCATGGCCTGGGGATGGGACTGAATCAAACTCACAGCAACACGGTTGGGGTTCCAAGCCACAATGATTCTGGCAACCCCCCCCCCCCCCTCCCCCCCCCGGCAGCGGGCAGTTGTCTAAGAAATCCCATTGAAAACAACAATTATTCAACACACAACCCAAGTTATTTTTTCTAACCTTAGTTTCAAGCATACACATGAGATCAAGGTGGTTATCCCTAATTAGCTTATTGACTTCCCTTTGCTTATGGGGGGAATTAAGGCCCCTAATATTCCAAGAAGCAAACTTAATCATCTATCCTTCTTCCCCTTCCCCTTCCGCCTGTTCTTCCCGCTACTATTACTCTCCTCTTTATCCTCCCCCACCCTTTTCTGTGCCAGTTCGTCCACAAGGGTAACCCGCAACGCAAGAGCAGTAGGGGCGGGCGTCATATCCGCGTCGCTATCCATGCAAACAGCACTGAAGGAGTTAGACAAGGGAACAGGTGGAGCGCTATGCTGTACAGGACTAACAACATCATACTTCGTCACATCATTAACACTACACGACACAACGGCAGTGCTAGGGTTCTTCTCCGCATTGGCCTTGCCCGAAGTCTCTCCTACTTCTATCACAGGGCAGACGCCAACTCTCGTTTTCTTGATGACCTGAGTCCATCCACAACCGTTACTGTTGGAATCATTACTAGCATGTGGGGTAGTGGTCTTGTTACCACCCACTTCTTTATTTTTGGGACATCCATTAAGCTTGTGACCAAACACGAGGCACTGAGTGCATGAGGGAGGTTTGGCTTGGAATTCCACTTTAACCACAGCAATAGTGCCATCTTCCATCACCACATTAACGCTTGAAGGATAAGTCTCCTTGGCCTCCACGTCAATACATATACGGGCAAAGGTAATCCTGTTCATTTCTTCCGTCATCGCATCCGCATACAATGGGAAACCCACGGAGCTGGCAACATAACTGAGGCCCTCCTCAGTCCAAAGTTGCACTGGGATATCAAAGAATTTAACCCACATAGGTATCTTCTTCATCGTAGCCTTGTCAAAACTAAAGTCTGGTTGCCATTTTTTGAGAATGATTGTGATTCCCGCAAAATGCCATGGTCCATTGACTATCACCTCATCCCTCTGAGTAGGGTTATCAAAGAGAAAGAAGTAGAATCCCTTATCATGCGCAATGACCTTGGTTAGACCGCACTTCCCCCATAGCCTAAACGCCACTGTGTTTACCATGGAAAATGGCAGTTTAGTTCCCAAAAAATACCCCACCATACTGTTCTCCCAACGTCCATGACCTCCATTTGCCACCTCGACTGGTGGAGTAACAGTGATGACGGAGTCGATCATAGCAGGTTGGTGGTAAGAGAGACGTAGCTTTGGTTTCATCTTGGTAGCAGTAATGGAGCTCCACGTTTTTCCCACTTGGGTAGTGCCAGCCACGCAGGGAGTAGACTTCCTTTCATCCTCGTTTCTGCCAGTACATAACCCAGTGTACACCGTACAATCAGCAGTCCTATCATGGGACGATATGGGGTTGGTAGCACCAACAACCTTACCCCTGTCAGATGTTTTGAGCCCAGCGCCAACAGGACCTGCTACACCCTGAACGCCTACAGCCCTACCCACCGCCACAGGCGAGTTGGTTTCAGTTCCTCTCCGATCATCGGAGCTTCTAAAGTTCATGACATCCTCTTGGGTAAACCCCTTGCTTCTGAGGAACTCCCAACAAATTCCATTCACATCAGTCACAACTTCCACTCCACTCACCTTTTTACAAACCATGGGCATTTTCTCCGAGACCACAACCTGTCCTTCTTCAATCTCCAAGGCTCTTGAAGAGAGATCGTCCATAGCTTCAGCAGGGATTCCATCACAAACGTAAGGAACAACCTCCAACGTCTGACTTGCGACGGGGTTGGGAGCACCGCCAAGAGAAACAACAGCTGGCGCACTACGTGAAGCCACGCGAGGCACCTTCATGGGTGTATGGCACTCGTCCACCATCATATCGGCACCCAAACAAGGCACACTACCAACGGGAGCAGTCACCAAGTTATTAACGTATGGCAGAAGCCCCACAGGGCGTGGGCCTTGCACACCGGCCATTCTAGACGGAGGTTTGGAAGTAAGAGGAGGTGTTTTAGTGGTATTTGCAGGTATTTTGGTGGTGGTAGGTGGGAAAAAGGCTTAGGGGAATCCTAGAGAGAGGGGAGAGCATTTTTTACTCACTTTAATGTTGAATCTAGATCAAAAAAAAAAAAAAAAAAAAAAAAAGAAAAAAGCCTGTTTTTAAGTTTACATGTGATTTTTACAAATTATCATCCTATTTACAAACCGGCTGACCCGGGACTACGCGGTCTGTTCCTACAAGTTGCATTGGTCCCGTGCGAGGTGTTCGTACCTCCTACGGGGCCGTTTGGGGGCTGGATTGGGTTTTCACCCGTTAAGGGCCTGTTTTTAAGTCTAAGTGTGATTTTTGCAAATTATCATCGTGCTCTCAAACCAGGACACCCGGGACTACGCGGTCAGTTCCTACAAGTTGCATTGGTCCCGTTCGAGGTGTCCGTGCCTCCTACAGGGCCGTTTGGGGACTGGTTTGGGTTTTCACCCCTTAACGGCTAGTTTTTAAGTCCAAGTGTGATTTTTGCAAATTATCATCGTACTCTCAAATCGGGAGACCCGGGACTACGCGGTCAGTTCCTACAAGTTGCATTGGTCCCGTGCGAGGTGTTCGTACCTCCTACGGGGCCGTTTGGGGACTGATTTTGGTTTTCACCCTTTAACGGCTTATTTTTAAGTCTAAGTGTGATTTTTGCAAATTATCGTCGTACTCTCAAATCCGGATACCCGGAACTACGCGGTCAGTTCTTACGAGTTGCATTGGTCCCGTGCGAGGTGTTCGTGCCTTCTACGGGGTCGTTTGGGGGCTGGTTTGGGTTTTCACCCCTTAACGGCTAGTTTTTAAGTCTAAGTGTGATCTTTGCAAATTATCGTCATACTCTCAAATCGGGAGATCCGATACTACGCGGTCAGTTCCTACAAGTTGCATTGGTCCCGTGCGAGGTGTTCGTGCCTCCTACGGGGTCGTTTGGTGGCTGGTTTGGGTTTTCACCCCTTAACGGCTAGTTTTTAAGTCTAAGTGTGATTTTTTCAAATTATAGTCATACTCTCAAATCGGGATACCCAGAACTACGCGGTCAATTCCTACAAGTTGCATTGGTCCCGTGCGAGGTGTTCGTACCTCCTACGGGGCCGTTTGGGGACTGGTTTGGGTTTTCACCCCTTAACGGCTAGTTTTTAAGTCTAATTGTAATTTTTTCAAATTATCGTCATACTCTCAAATCGGGAGACCAGGGACTACGCGGTCAGTTACTACAAGTTGCATTGGTCCCGTGCGAGGTGTTCGTACCTCCTACGGGGCCGTTTGGGGGCTGGTTTCGGTTTTCACCCTTTAATGGCTTGTTTTTAAGTCTAAGTGTGATTTTTGCAAATTATCGTCATACTCTCAAGCCGGGACACCCGGGACTACGCGGTCAGTTCCTACAAGTTTCATTGGTCCCGTGCGAGGTGTTCGTGCCTCCTACGGGGCCGTTTGGGGGCTGGTTTGGGTTTTCACCCCTTAACGGCATGTTTTTAAGTCCAAATGTGATTTTTGCAAATTATCATCGTACTTACAAACCGGGAGATCCGGTACTACGCGGTCAGTTCCTACAAGTTGCATTGGTCCCGTGCGAGGTGTTCGTAGGCTGGGTCGTTTGGGGGCTGGTTTGGGTTTTCACCCCTTAACGGCTAGTTTTTAAGTCTAATTGTGATTTTTGCAAATTATTGTCATACACTCAAATCGGGAGACTAGGGACTACGCGGTCAGTTACTACAAGTTGCATTGGTCCCGTGCGAGGTGTTCGTGCCTCCTACGGGGTAGTTTGGGGGCTGGTTTGGGTTTTCACCCTTTAATGGCCTGTTTTTAAGTCTAAGTGTGATTTTTGCAAATTATCATCGTACTCAAACCAAGACAACCGGGACTACGCGGTCAGTTCCTACAAGTTGCATTGGTCCCGTGCGAGGTGTTCATGCCTCCTACGGGGTCGTTTGGGGGCCGATTTGGGTTTTCACCCTTTAACGGCATGTTTTTAACTCTAAGTGTGATTTTTGCAAATTATCGTCATACTCTCAAACTGGGAGACCCGGGACTATGCGGTCAGTTCCTACAAGTTACATTGGTCCCGTGCGAAGTGTCCGTGCCTCCTACGGGGTCGTTTGGGGTTGATTTGGGTTTTCACCCTTTAACGGCCTGTTTTTAAGTTTACATGTGACTTTTACAAATTATCATCCTATTTACAAACCGGGAGACCCGGGACTACGCGGTCAGTTCTTACAAGTTGCATTGGTCCCGTGCGAGGTGTTTGTACCTCCTACGGGGCCGTTTGGGCGCTGGTTTGGGTTTTCACCTTTTAATGGCCTGTTTTTAAGTCTAAGTGTGATTTTTGCAAATTATCATCGTACTCTCAAACCAGGACACCCGGGACTACGCGGTCACTTCCTACAAGTTGCATTGGTCCCGTGCGAGGTGTCCGTGCCTCCTACGGGGCCGTTTGGGGACTGGTTTGGATTTTCACCCCTTAACGGCTATTTTTTAAGTCAAAATGTGGTTTTTTCAAATTATCGTCATACTTTCAAACCGGGACACCCGGTACTACGCGGTCAGTTCCTACAAGTTGCATTGGTCCCGTGCGAGGAGTTCGTGACTCCTACGGGGTCGTTTGGGGGCTGGTTTGGGTTTTCACCCCGTAACGACTAGTCTTTAAGTCCAGGTGCGATTTTTGCAAATTATCGTCGTACTCTCAAATCGGGAGACCTGGGACTACGCGGTCAATTCCTACAAGTTGCATGGGGCCGTGCGAGGTGTTCGTACCTCCTACGGGGCCGTTTGGGGACAGGTTTGGGTTTTCACCCTTTAACGGCTTGTTTTTAAGTCTAAGTGTGATTTTTGCAAATTATCGTCGTACTCCCAAATCGGGATACCCAGGACTACGTGGTCAGTTCCTACAAGTTGCATTGGTCCCGTGCGAGGTGTTCGTGCCTCCTACGGGGTCGTTTGGGGGCTGGTTTGGGTTTTCACCCCTTAACGGCTAGTTTTTAAGTCTAACTGTGAGTTTTGCAAATTATCGTCATACTCTCAAATCGGGAGATCCGGTACTACGCGGTCAGTTCCTACAAGTTGGATTGGTCCCGTGCGAGGTGTTCGTGCCTCCTACTGGGTCGTTTGGGGGCTGGTTTGGGTTTTCACCCCTTAACGGCTAGTTTTTAAGTCTAATTGTGATTTTTGCAAATTATCATCACACTCTCAAATCGGGAGACCAGGGACTACGTGGTCAGTTACTACAAGTTGCATTGGTCCCGTGCGAGGTGTTAGTACCTCCTACGGGGTTTGGGGGCAGGTTTCGGTTTTCACCCTTTAATGGCTTGTTTTTAAGTCTAAGTGTGATTTTTGCAAATTATCGTCATACTCTCAAGCCGGGACACCCGGGACTACGCGGTCAGTTCCTATAAGTTGCATTGGTCCCGTGCGAGGTGTTCGTACCACCTACGGGGCCTTTTGGGAACTGGTTTGGGTTTTCACCCTTTAAGGGCTTGTTTTTAAGTATAAGTGTGATTTTTGCAAATTATCGTCATACTCTCAAACCAGGACACCCGAGACTACGCGGTCAGTTCCTACAAGTTGCATTGGTCCCCTGCGAGGTGTCCGTGCCTCCTACGGGGTCGTTTGGGGGCTGGTTTGGATTTTCACCCTTTAATGGCCTGTTTTTAAGTCTAAGTGTGATTTTTGCTAATTATTATTGTACTCTCAAACCAGGACACACGGGACTACGCGGTCAGTTCCTAAAAGTTGCATTGGTCCCGTGCGAGGTTTTCGTGCCTCCTACGGGCCGTGTGGCGGTTGGTTTGGGTTTTCACCCCTTAACGGCTAGTTTTTAAGTCCAAGTGTGATTTTTGCAAATTATCATCGTACTCTCAAATCGGGAGACCCGGGACTACGCGGTCAGTTCCTACAAGTTGCATTGGTCCCGTGCGAGGTGTTCGTACCTCCTACGGGGCCGTTTGGGGACTGGTTTTGGTTTTCACCCTTTAGCGGCTTATTTTTAAGTCTAAGTGTGATTTTTGCAAATTATCGGCGTACTCTCAAATCGGGATACCCGGGACTACGCGGTCAGTTCTTACAAGTTGCATTGGTCCCGTACGAGCTGTCCGTGCCTCCTACGGGGTCGTTTGGGGGCTGGTTTGGGTTTTCACCCCTTAACGACTAGTTTTTAAGTCTATGTGTGATTTTTGCAAATTATCGTCATACTCTCAAACCGGGACACCCGGGACTACGCGGTCAGTTCCTATAAGTTGCATTGGTCCCGTGCGAGGTGTTCGTGCCTCCTACGGGGTCGTTTGGGGGCTGGTTTGGGTTTTCACCCTTTAACGGCTAGTTTTTAAGTCTATGTGTGATTTTTGGAAATTATCGTCATACTCTCAAATCGGGAGATCCGGGACTACGCGGTCAGTTCCTACAGGTTGCATTGGTCCCATGCGAGGTGTTCGTGCCTCCTACGGGGCCGTTTGGGGGCTGGTTTGGGTTTTCACCCCTTAACGGCTAGTTTTTAAGTCTAAGTGCGATTTTTGTAAGAAGGATTGCCTATGGGTCAAATGGTGTAATGTGTATAAGATCAAGAATAGAAGTATTTGGGCCATTAGTATTCCAAGTGACTCTTCTTGGTGTTGGAGGAAACTGATGCAGTTGAGGGAGATGGCCAAGCCTCTTATCAGGTCCAATATTGGCAATGGCGAAGATACCTTTGTGTGGCACGACAACTGGCATCCGTTAGGTCCTCTATTTGATCGTTATGGGGGAAGACTTATTTACGATGCGGCTAGCAATCACAAAGCTAGAGTGGCGGACTTTATTCATGGGGAGAGATGGAGGTGGCCTTCTTCTGTTACTTGGGAGCTTTTGGAGATTAGGAATGCTGAGCTGCCGAGTATTCGCCAAGGGGTTAGTGATGAGGTGGTGTGGAATTCCAATCGGGATGGTTTCTCCATTGGGGCAGCGTTTGCGGCTCTTACTATTGCTCGTCCTGTGTTCAATTGTCATAAGTTGATTTGGAATAAGAATAATATACCAAAATGTGCTTTTAGTTTATGGATCATATGTAGGGATGCTCTACACACGAGAGATAAACTGTTTAGCTGGGGTATTTCCAACAGTAACTTGTGTTGTACTTGTGGCGAGGAGGTGGAGAACCGGGAATACTTGTTTTTAGAGTGTAAAATTGCCAAAGAGGTTTGGCGCGAGGTCAGATTTAAGAACCAGGAGGACAGACAGGCACTTAACTGGGAGGGCGAGCTGGGGTTTGCTAATTCCGAATATGTGGGCAAGAGCTTCTATAATAGACTTAGGTGTATTTCCTTTTCCACCACTATCTATTGTCTTTGGTTGGAAAGGAATGCGAGATTTTTCCAAGGAAGGGCCAAAGATTGTGAGATGATTGTCAGAGATATTGTTGCTATGGTTTGTGCGAGGGCCTCTAAGTGGAAGAACAATAGGAGAAGCTTCACCAACTGGATGGCATGTATGAACTGGGACATCCTCGAATCGGTGTTATCTTAGTTGATTTGTTTTGTGTTTGGTAGTTTGTGTCCTTTGGGGTATGCCCCTAGGACTGTGGTTCCCCCTTGTTTATTGTTTGTAAATTGCTTTCCTGAGTTCTAATATACATAATTTTTCCCAAAAAAAAAAAAAAAAAGTGCGATTTTTGCAAATTATCGTCATACTCTCAAATCGGGAGACCGGGGACTACGCGGTCAGTTCCTACAAGTTGCATTGGTTCCGTGCGAGGTGTTCGTACCTCCTACGTGGCCGTTTGGGGGCTGGTTTGGGATTTCGCCCTTTAACGGCTTGTTTTTAAGTTTAAGTGTGATTTTTGCAAATTATCGTCATACTCTCAAACCGGGACACCCGGGACTACGCGGTCAGTTCCTATAAGTTGCATTGGTCCCGTGCGAGGTGTTCGTGCCTCCTACGGGGTCGTTTGGGGGCTGGTTTGGGTTTTCACCCTTTAACGGCTAGTTTTTAAGTCTAAGTGTGATTTTTGTAAATTATCGTCATACTCTCAAATCGGGAGATCCGGGACTACGCGGTCAGTTCCTACAGGTTGCATTGGTCCCATGCGAGGTGTTCGTGCCTCCTAAGGGGCCGTTTGGGGGCTGGTTTGGGTTTTCACCCCTTAACGGCTAGTTTTTAAGTCTAAGTGCGATTTTTGCAAATTATCGTCGTACTCTCAAACCATGAGACTCGGGACTACGCGGTCTGTTCCTACAAGTTGTATTGGTCCCGTGCGAGGTGTTCGTGCCTCCTACGGGGTCGTTTGGGCGCTGGTTTGGGTTTTCACCCCTTAACGGCTAGTTTTTAAGTCTAAGTGTGATTTTTGCAAATTATCGTCGCACTCTCAAACCAGGAGACCCGGGACTACGCGGTTTGTTCCTACAAGTTGCATTGGTCCCGTGCAAGTTGCATTGGTCCCGTGCGAGGTGTTCGTGCCTCCTACGGGGTCGTTGGGGGGCTGGTTTGGGTTTTCACCCCTTAACGGCTAGTTTTTAAGTCTAAGTGTGATTTTTTCAAATTATCGTCGTACTCTCAAACCAGGAGACCCGGGACTACGCGGTCAGTTCCTACAAGTTGCATTGGTCCCGTGCGAGGTGTTCGTGCCTCCTACGGGCCCGTTTGGGGGCTGGATTGGGTTTTCACCCCTTAACGACTAATATTTAAGTCTAAGTGTGATTTTTACAAATTATCGTCATACTCTCAAACCGGGACACCCAGGACCACGCGGTCAATTCCTACAAGTTGTATTGGTCCTATGCGAGGTGTGTCGTGCCTCCTACGGGGTTGTTTGGGGGCCGGTTTGGGTTTTCACCCTTTAACGACTTGTTTTTAAGTGTAAGTGTGATTTTTGCAAATTATCATCCTATTCACAAACCGGGAGATCCGGGACTATGCAGTCAGTTCCTACAAGTTGCATTGGTCCCGTGCGAGGTGTTCGGGCCTCCTACGGGGTCGTTTGGTGGCTGGTTTGGGTTTTCACCCCTTAATGGCTAGTTTTTAAGTCTAAGTGTGATTTCTGCAAATTATCGTCGTACTCTCAAATCGGGAGACCCGGGACTACGCGGTCAGTTCGTACAAAATTGCATTGGTCCCGTGCGAGGTGTTCTTACCTCCTACGGGGCCGTTTGGGAGTTGGTTTCGGTTTTCACCCTTTAACAGCTTGTTTTTAAGTTTAAGTGTGATTTTTGCAAATTATCGTCATACTCCCAAACCGGGACACACCCGGGACTACGCGGTCAGTTCCTATAAGTTGCATTGGTCCCGTGCGAGGTGTTCGTGCCTCCTACGGGGTCGTTTGGGGGCTGGTTTGGGTTTTCACCCTTTAACGGCTAGTTTTTAAGTCTAAGTGTGATTTTTGCAAATTATCATCATACTCTCAAATCGGGAGATGCAGGACTATGCGGTCAGTACCTACAAGTTGTATTGGTCCCGTGCGAGGTGTCCGTGCCTCCTACGGGATCGTTTGGGTGCTGGTTTGGGTAACGGCTAGTTTTTAAGTCTAAGTGTGATTTTTGCAAATTATCGTCGTACTCTCAAACCAGGAGACCCGGGACTACGAGGTCAGTTCCTACAAGTTGCATTGGTCCCGTACGAGGTGTTCGTGGCTCCTACGGGGACGTTTGGGGGCTGGTTTGGGTTTTCACCCTTTAACGGCTAGTTTTTAAGTCTAAGTGTGATTTTTGCAAATTATCGTCATACTCTCAAATCGGGAGATCCGGGACTACGCGGTCAGTTCCTACAAGTTGCATTGGTCCCGTGCGAGGTGTTCGTGCCTCCTACTGGGTCGTTTGGAGGCTGGTTTGCGTTTTCACCCCTTAACGGCTAGTTTTTAAGTCTAATTGTGATTTTTGCAAATTATCGTCATACTCTCAAATCGGGAGACCAGGGACTACGCGGTCAGTTACTACAAGTTGCATTGGTGCCGTGTGAGGTGTTCGTACCTCCTACGGGGCCGTTTGGGTGCTGGTTTCGGTTTTCACCCTTTAATGGCTTGTTTTTAAGTCGAAGTGTGATTTTTGCAAATTATCGTCATACTCTCAAGCCGGGACACCCGGGAATACGCAGTCAGTTCCTATAAGTTGCATTGGTCCCGTGCGAGGTGTTCGTGCCTCCAACGGGGTCGTTTGGGGGCTGGTTTGGGTTTTCACCCTTTAACAGCTTGTTTTTTAAGTCTAAGTGTGATTTGTGCAAATTATCGTCATACTCTCAAACCAGGACACCCGGTACTACGCTGTCAGTTCCTACAAGTTGCATTGGTCCCGTGCGAGGAGTTCGTGCCTCCTACGGGGTCGTTTGGGGGCTGGTTTGGGTTTTCACCCCTTAACGGCTAGTTTTTAAGTCCAAGTGTGATTTTTGCAAATTATCGTCGTAGTCTCAAATCGGGAGACCTGGGACTACCCGGTCAATTCCTACAAGTTGCATGGGGCCGTGCGAGGTGTTCGTACCTCCTACGGGGCAGTTTGGGGACAGGTTTGGGTTTTCACCCTTTAACGGCAAGTTTTTAAGTCGAAGTGTGATTTTTGCAAATTATCATCGTACTTACAAACCGGGAGATCCGGGACTACGCGGTCCGTTCCTACAAGTTGCATTGGTCCCGTACGAGGTGTTCGTACCTCCTACGGGGCCGTTTGGGGACTGGTTTGGGTTTTCACCCTTTAACGGCCTGTTTTTAACTCTAAGTGTGATTTTTGAAAATTATCCTCATACTTTCAAATCGGGAGACCCGAGACTACGTGGTAAGATTCTACAAGTTACATCGGTCCCATACGAGGTGTTCGTGCCTCCTACGGGGTCGTTTGGGGGCCGATTTGGGTTTTCACCCTTTAACGGCATGTTTTTAACTCTAAGTGTGATTTTTGCAAATTATCGTCATACTCTCAAACTGGGAGACCCGGGACTATGCGGCCAGTTCCTACAAGTTACATTGGTCCCGTGCGAAGTGTTCGTGCCTCCTACGGGGTCGTTTGGGGTCGATTTGGGTTTTCACCCTTTAACGGCCTGTTTTTAAGTTTACATGTGATTTTTACAAATTATCATCCTATTTACAAACCGGGAGACCCGGGACTACGCGGTCTGTTCCTACAAGTTGCATTGGTCCCGTGCGAGGTGTTCGTACCTCCTACGGGGCAGTTTGTGGACTGGTTTGGGTTTTCACCCTTTAACGGCCTAGTTTTAACTCTAAGTGTGATTTTTGAAAATTATCCTTATACTCTCAATTCGGGAGACCCGAGACTACGTGGTCAGATTCTACAAGTTACATCGGTCCCATACGAGGTGTTCGTGCCTCCTACGGGGTCGTTTGGGGGCCGGTTTGGGTTTTCTCCCTTTAACGGCATGTTTTTAACTCTAAGTGTGATTTTTGCAAATTATCGTCATATTCTCAAACTGGGAGACCCGGGACTATGCGGTCAGTTCCTACAAGTTACATTGGTCCCGTGCGAAGTGTTCGTGCCTCCTACGGGGTCGTTTGGGGTCGATTTGGGTTTTCACCTTTTAACGGCCTGTTTTTAAGTTTACATGTGATTTTTACAAATTATCATCCTATTTACAAACCGGCTGACCCGGGACTACGCGGTCTGTTCCTACAAGTTGCATTGGTCCCGTGCGAGGTGTTCGTACCTCATACGGGGCCGTTTGGAGGCTGGTTTGGGTTTTCACCCGTTAAGGGCCTGTTTTTAAGTCTAAGTGTGATTTTTGCAAATTATCATCGTACTCTCAAACCAGGACACCCGGGACTACGCGGTCAGTTCCTACAAGTTGCATTGGTCCCGTGCGAGGTGTCCGTGCCTCCTACGGGTCCGTTTGGTGACTGGTTTGGGTTTTCACCCCTTAATGGCTATTTTTTAAGTCGAAATGTGATTTTTTCAAATTATCGTCATACTTTCAAACCGGGACACCCGGTCTTACGCGGTCAGTTCCTACAAGTTACATTGGTCCCGTGCGAGGTGTTCGTGCCTCCTACGGGCCGTGTGAGGGCTGGTTTGGGTTTTCACCCCTTAACGGCTAGTTTTTAAGTCCAAGGGTGATTTTTGCAAATTATCATCGTACTCTCAAATCGGGAGACCCGGGACTACGCGGTCAGTTCCTACAAGTTGCATTGGTCCCGTGCGAGGTGTTCGTACCTCCTACGGGGCCGTTTGGGGACTGATTTTGGTTTTCACCCTTTAACGGCTTATTTTTAAGTCTAAGTGTGATTTTTGCAAATTATCGTCGTACTCTCAAATCGGGATACCCGGGACTACGCGGTCAGTTCTTACGAGTTGCATTGGTCCCGTGCGAGGTGTTCGTGCCTTCTACGGGGTCGTTTGGGGGCTGGTTTGGGTTTTCACCCCTTAACGGCTAGTTTTTAAGTCTAAGTGTGATCTTTGCAAATTATCGTCATACTCTCAAATCGGGAGATCCGATACTACGCGGTCAGTTCCTACAAGTTGCATTGGTCCCGTGCGAGGTGTTCGTGCCTCCTACGGGGTCGTTTGGTGGCTGGTTTGGGTTTTCACCCCTTAACGGCTAGTTTTTAAGTCTAAGTGTGATTTTTTCAAATTATAGTCATACTCTCAAATCGGGATACCCAGAACTACGCGGTCAGTTCCTACAAGTTGCATTGGTCCCGTGCGAGGTGTTCGTACCTCCTACGGGGCCGTTTGGGGACTGGTTTGGGTTTTCACCCCTTAACGGCTAGTTTTTAAGTCTAATTGTGATTTTTTCAAATTATCGTCATACTCTCAAATCGGGAGACCAGGGACTACGCGATCAGTTACTACAAGTTGCATTGGTCCCGTGCGAGGTGTTCGTACCTCCTACGGGGCCGTTTGGGGGCTGGTTTCGGTTTTCACCCTTTAATGGCTTGTTTTTAAGTCTAAGTGTGATTTTTGCAAATTATCGTCATACTCTCAAGCCGGGACACCCGGGACTACGCGGTCAGTTCCTACAAGTTTCATTGGTCCCGTGCGAGGTGTTCGTGCCTCCTACGGGGCCGTTTGGGGGCTGGTTTGGGTTTTCACCCCTTAACGGCATGTTTTTAAGTCCAAATGTGATTTTTGCAAATTATCATCGTACTTACAAACCGGGAGATCCGGTACTACGCGGTCAGTTCCTACAAGTTGCATTGGTCCCGTGCGAGGTGTTCGTAGGCAGGGTCGTTTGGGGGCTGGTTTGGGTTTTCACCCCTTAACGGCTAGTTTTTAAGTCTAATTGTGATTTTTGCAAATTATTGTCATACACTCAAATCGGGAGACTAGGGACTACGCGGTCAGTTACTACAAGTTGCATTGGTCCCGTGCGAGGTGTTTCTGCCTCCTACGGGGTAGTTTGGGGGCTGGTTTGGGTTTTCACCCTTTAATGGCCTGTTTTTAAGTCTAAGTGTGATTTTTGCAAATTATCATCGTACTCAAACCAGGACACCCGGGACTACGCGGTCACTTCCTACAAGTTGCATTGGTCCCGTGCGAGGTGTCCGTGCCTCCTACGGGGCCGTTTGGGGACTGGTTTGGGTTTTCACCCCTTAACGGCTATTTTTTAAGTCTAAATGTGATTTTTTCAAATTATCGTCATACTTTCAAACCGGGACACCCGGTACTACGCGGTCAGTTCCTACAAGTTGCATTGGTACCGTGCGAGGAGTTCGTGCCTCCTACGGGGTCGTTTGGGGGTTGGTTTGGGTTTTCACCCCTTAACGGCTAGTTTTTAAGTCCAACTGTGATTTTTGCAAATTATCGTCGTACTCTCAAATCGGGAGACCTGGGACTACGCGGTCAATTCCTACAAGTTGCATGGGGCCCGTGCGAGGTGTTCGTACCTCCTACGGGGCCGTTTGGGGACTGGTTTGGGTTTTCACCCTTTAACGGCCTGTGTTTTAACTCTAAGTGTGATTTTTGAAAATTATCCTCATACTTTCAAATCAGGAGACCCGAGACTACGTGGTATGATTCTATAAGTTACACCGGTCCCATACGAGGTGTTCGTGCCTCCTACGGGGTCGTTTGGGGGCCGATTTGGGTTTTCACCCTTTAACGGCATGTTTTTAACTCTAAGTGTGATTTTTGCAAATTATCGTCATACTCTCAAACTGGGAGACCCGGGACTATGCGGTCAGTTCCTACAAGTTACATTGGTCCCGTGCGAAGTGTTCGTGCCTCCTACGGGGTCGTTTGGGGTCGATTTGGGTTTTCACCCTTTAACGGCCTGTTTTTAAGTTTACATGTGACTTTTACAAATTATCATCCTATTTACAAACCGGGAGACCCGGGACTACGCGGTCAGTTCCTACAAGTTGCATTGGTCCCGTGCGAGGTGTTCGTACCTCCTACGGGGCCGTTTGGGCGCTGGTTTGGGTTTTCACCTTTTAATGGCCTGTTTTTAAGTCTAAGTGTGATTTTTGCAAATTATCATCGTACTCTCAAACCAGGACACCCGGGACTACGCGGTCACTTCCTACAAGTTGCATTGGTCCCGTGCGAGGTTTCCGTGCCTCCTACGGGGCCGTTTGGGGACTGGTTTGGATTTTCACCCCTTAACGGCTATTTTTTAAGTCAAAATATGATTTTTTCTAATTATCGTCATACTTTCAAACTGGGACACCCGGTACTACGCGGTCAGTTCCTACAAGTTGCATTGGTCCCGTGCGAGGAGTTCGTGACTCCTACGGGGTCGTTTGGGGGCTGGTTTGGGTTTTCACCCCGTAACGACTAGTCTTTAAGTCCAGGTGCGATTTTTGCAAATTATCGTCGTACTCTCAAATCGGGAGACCTGGGACTACGCGGTCAATTCCTACAAGTTGCATGGGGCCGTGCGAGGTGTTCGTACCTCCTACGGGGCCGTTTGGGGACAGGTTTGGGTTTTCACCCTTTAACGGCTTGTTTTTAAGTCTAAGTGTGATTTTTGCAAATTATCGTCGTACTCCCAAATCGGGATACCCAGGACTACGTGGTCAGTTCCTACAAGTTGCATTGGTCCCGTGCGAGGTGTTCGTGCCTCCTACGGGGTCGTTTGGGGGCTGGTTTGGGTTTTCACCCCTTAACGGCTAGTTTTTAAGTCTAACTGTGATTTTTGCAAATTATCGTCATACTCTCAAATCGGGAGATCCGGTACTACGCGGTCAGTTCCTACAAGTTGGATTGGTCCCGTGCGAGGTGTTCGTGCCTCCTACTGGGTCGTTTGGGGGCTGGTTTGGGTTTTCACCCCTTAACGGCTAGTTTTTAAGTCTAATTGTGATTTTTGCAAATTATCATCACACTCTCAAATCGGGAGACCAGGGACTACGTGGTCAGTTACTACAAGTTGCATTGGTCCCGTGCGAGGTGTTAGTACCTCCTACGGGGTTTGGGGGCAGGTTTCGGTTTTCACCCTTTAATGGCTTGTTTTTAAGTCCAAGTGTGATTTTTGCAAATTATCATCGTACTCTCAAATCGGGAGACCCGGGACTACGCGGTCAGTTCCTACAAGTTGCATTGGTCCCGTGCGAGGTGTTCGTACCTCCTACGGGGCCGTTTGGGGACTGGTTTTGGTTTTCACCCTTTAACGGCTTATTTTTAAGTCTAAGTGTGATTTTTGCAAATTATCGTCGTACTCTCAAATCGGGATACCCGGGACTACGCGGTCAGTTCTTACAAGTTGCATTGGTCCCGTACGAGCTGTCCGTGCCTCCTACGGGGTCGTTTGGGGGCTGGTTTGGGTTTTCACCCCTTAACGGCTAGTTTTTAAGTCTAAGTGTGATTTTTGCAAATTATCGTCATACTCTCAAATCGGGAGATCCGATACTACGCGGTCAGTTCCTACAAGTTGCATTGGTCCCGTGCGAGCTGTTCGTGCCTCCTACGGGGTCGTTTGGGGGCTGGTTTGGGTTTTCACCCCTTAACGACTAGTTTTTAAGTCTATGTGTGATTTTTGCAAATTATCGTCATACTCTCAAACCGGGACACCCGGGACTACGCGGTCAGTTCCTATAAGTTGCATTGGTCCCGTGCGAGGTGTTCGTGCCTCCTACGGGGTCGTTTGGGGGCTGGTTTGGGTTTTCACCCTTTAACGGCTAGTTTTTAAGTCTATGTGTGATTTTTGGAAATTATCGTCATACTCTCAAATCGGGAGATCCGGGACTACGCGGTCAGTTCCTACAAGTTGCATTGGTCCCGTGCGAGGTGTTCGTGCCTCCTACGGGGCCGTTTGGGGGCTGATTTGGGTTTTCACCCCTTAACGGCTAGTTTTTAAGTCTAAGTGTGATTTTTGCAAATTATCGTCGTACTCTCAAACCATGAGACTCGGGACTACGCGGTCTGTTCCTACAAGTTGCATTGGTCCCGTGCGAGGTGTTCGTGCCTCCTACGGGGTCGTTTGGGCGCTGGTTTGGTTTTTCACCCCTTAACGGCTAGTTTTTAAGTCTAAGTGTGATTTTTGCAAATTATCGTCGTACTCTCAAACCAGGAGACCCGGGACTACGCGGTTTGTTCCTACAAGTTGCATTGGTCCCGTGCAAGTTGCATTGGTCCCGTGCGAGGTGTTCGTGCCTCCTACAGAGTCGTTTGGGGGCTGGTTTGGGTTTTCACCCCTTAACGGCTAGTTTTTAAGTCTAAGTGTGATTTTTGCAAATTATCGTCATACTCTCAAATCAGGAGACCCGGGACTACGCGGTCAGTTCCTACAAGTTGCATTGGTCCCGTGCGAGGTGTTCGTGCCTCCTACGGGGCCGTTTGGGGGCTGGTTTGGGTTTTCACCCCTTAACGACTAATTTTTAAGTCTAAGTGTGATTTTTACAAATTATCGTCACACTCTAAAACCGGGACACCCGGGACCACGCGGTCAATTCCTACAAGTTGTATTGGTCCTATGCGAGGTGTTCGTGCCTCCTACGGGGTCGTTTGGGGGCCGGTTTGGGTTTTCACCCTTTAACGACTTGTTTTTAAGTGTAAGTGTGATTTTTGCAAATTATCATCCTATTCACAAACCGGGAGATCCGGGACTATGCAATCAGTTCCTACAAGTTGCATTGGTCCCGTGCGAGGTGTTCGGGCCTCCTACGGGGTCGTTTGGTGGCTGGTTTGGGTTTTCACCCCATAACGGCAAGTTTTTAAGTCTAAGTGTTATTTTTGCAAATTATCGTCATAGTCTCAAATCGGGAGATCCGATACTACGCGGTCAGTTCCTACAAGTTGCATTGGTCCCGTGCGAGGTGTTCGTGCCTCCTACGGGGTCGTTTGGGGCTGGTTTGGGTTTTCCCCCCTTAACGGCTAGTTTTTAAGTCTAAGTGTGATATTTGCAAATTATCGTCATACTCTCAAATCGGGAGATCCGGGACTATGCGGTCAGTTCCTACAAGTTGCATTGGTCCCGTGCGAGGTGTTCGTGCCTCCTACGGGGTCGTTTGGGGGCTGGTTTGGGTTTTCACGCCTTAACGACTAGTTTTTAAGTCGAAGTGTGATTTTTGCAAATTATCGTCGTACTCTCAAATCGGGAGACCCGGGACTACGCGGTCAGTTTCTACAAGTTGCATTGGTCCCGTGCGAGGTGTTCGTACCACCTACGGCGCCGTTTGGGGGCTGGTTTCGGTTTTCACCCTTTAACGGCTTGTTTTTAAGTCTAAGTGTGATTTTTGCAAATTATCGTCGTACTCTCAAATCGGGATACCCGGGACTACGCGGTCAGTTCTTACAAATTGCATTGGTCCCGTACGAGCTGTCCGTGCCTCCTACGGGGTCGTTTGGGGGCTGGTTTGGGTTTTCACCCCTTAAGTAGTTTTTAAGTCTAAGTGTGATTTTTGCAAATTATCGTCATACTCTCAAATCGGGAGATCCGATACTACGCGGTCAGTTCCTACAAGTTGCATTGGTCCCGTGCGAGCTGTTCGTGCCTCCTACGGGGTCGTTTGGGGGCTGGTTTGGGTTTTCACCCCTTAACGACTAGTTTTTAAGTCTCTGTGTGATTTTTGCAAATTATCGTCATACTCTCAAATCGGGAGACCGGGGACTACGCGGTCAGTTCCTACAAGTTGCATTGGTTCCGTGCGAGGTGTTCGTACCTCCTACGTGGCCGTTTGGGGGCTGGTTTGGGATTTCGCCCTTTAACGGCTTGTTTTTAAGTTTAAGTGTGATTTTTGCAAATTATCATCATACTCTCAAACCGGGACACCCGGGACTACGCGGTCAGTTCCTATAAGTTGCATTGGTCCCGTGCGAGGTGTTCGTGCCTCCTACGGGGTCGTTTGGGGGCTGGTTTGGGTTTTCACCCTTTAACGGCTAGTTTTTAAGTCTAAGTGTGATTTTTGTAAATTATCGTCATACTCTCAAATCGGGAGATCCGGGACTACGCGGTCAGTTCCTACAGGTTGCATTGGTCCCATGCGAGGTGTTCGTGCCTCCTACGGGGCCGTTTGGGGGCTGGTTTGGGTTTTCACCCCTTAACGGCTAGTTTTTAAGTCTAAGTGCGATTTTTGCAAATTATCGTCGTACTCTCAAACCATGAGACTCGGGACTACGCGGTCTGTTCCTACAAGTTGTATTGGTCCCGTGCGAGGTGTTCGTGCCTCCTACGGGGTTGTTTGGGCGCTGGTTTGGGTTTTCACCCCTTAACGGCTAGTTTTTAAGTCTAAGTGTGATTTTTGCAAATTATCGTCGCACTCTCAAACCAGGAGACCCGGGACTACGCGGTTTGTTCCTACAAGTTGCATTGGTCCCGTGCAAGTTGCATTGGTCCCGTGCGAGGTGTTCGTGCCTCCTACGGGGTCGTTGGGGGGCTGGTTTGGGTTTTCACCCCTTAACGGCTAGTTTTTAAGTCTAAGTGTGAGTTTTTCAAATTATCGTCGTACTCTCAAACCAGGAGACCCGGGACTACGCGGTCAGTTCCTACAAGTTGCATTGGTCCCGTGCGAGGTGTTCGTGCCTCCTACGGGCCCGTTTGGGGGCTGGTTTGGGTTTTCACCCCTTAACGACTAATTTTTAAGTCTAAGTGTGATTTTTACAAATTATCGTCATACTCTAAAACCGGGACACCCAGGACCACGCGGTCAATTCCTACAAGTTGTATTGGTCCTATGCGAGGTGTGTCGTGCCTCCTACGGGGTTGTTTGGGGGCCGGTTTGGGTTTTCACCCTTTAACGACTTGTTTTTAAGTGTAAGTGTGATTTTTGCAAATTATCATCCTATTCACAAACCGGGAGATCCGGGACTATGCAGTCAGTTCCTACAAGTTGCATTGGTCCCGTGCGAGGTGTTCGGGCCTCCTACGGGGTCGTTTGGTGGCTGGTTTGGGTTTTCACCCCTTAATGGCTAGTTTTTAAGTCTAAGTGTGATTTCTGCAAATTATCGTCGTACTCTCAAATCGGGAGACCCGGGACTACGCGGTCAGTTCGTACAAAATTGCATTGGTCCCGTGCGAGGTGTTCTTACCTCCTACGGGGCCGTTTGGGAGTTGGTTTCGGTTTTCACCCTTTAACAGCTTGTTTTTAAGTTTAAGTGTGATTTTTGGAAATTATCGTCATACTCCCAAACCGGGACACACCCGGGACTACGCGGTCAGTTCCTATAAGTTGCATTGGTCCCGTGCGAGGTGTTCGTGCCTCCTACGGGGTCGTTTGGGGGCTGGTTTGGGTTTTCACCCTTTAACGGCTAGTTTTTAAGTCTAAGTGTGATTTTTGCAAATTATCATCATACTCTCAAATCGGGAGATGCAGGACTATGCGGTCAGCACCTACAAGTTGCATTGGTCCCGTGCGAGGTGTCCGTGCCTCCTACGGGGTCGTTTGGGTGCTGGTTTGGGTTTTCACCCCTTAACGGCTAGTTTTTAAGTCTAAGTGTGATTTTTGCAAATTATCGTCGTACTCTCAAACCAGGAGACCCGGGACTACGAGGTCAGTTCCTACAAGTTGCATTGGTCCCATGCGAGGTGTTCGTGCCTCCTACGGGGACGTTTGGGGGCTGGTTTGGGTTTTCACCCTTTAACGGCTAGTTTTTAAGTCTAAGTGTGATTTTTGCAAATTATCGTCATACTCTCAAATCGGGAGATCCGGGACTACGCGGTCAGTTCCTACAAGTTGCATTGGTCCCGTGCGAGGTGTTCGTGCCTTCTACTGGGTCGTTTGGGGGCTGGTTTGGGTTTTCACCCCTTAACGGCTAGTTTTTAAGTCTAAGTGTGATTTTTGCAAATTATTGTCATACTCTCAAATTGGGAGACCAGGGACTACGCGGTCAGTTCCTACAAGTTGCATTGGTCCCGTGCGAGGTGTTCGTACCTCCTACGGGGCCGTTTGGGGGTTGGTTTCGGTTTTCACCCTTTAATGGCTTGTTTTTAAGTCTAAGTGTGATTTTTGTAAATTATCGTCATACTCTCAAGCCGGGACACCCGGGACTACGCGGTCAGTTCCTACAAGTTGCATTGGTCCCGTGCGAGGTGTTCGTGCCTCCAACGGGGTCGTTTGGGGGCTGGTTTGGGTTTTCACCCTTTAACAGCTTGTTTCTAAGTCTAATTGTGATTTTTGCAAATTATCGTCTTACTCTCAAACCAGGACACCCGAGACTACGCGGTCAGTTCCTACAAGTTGCATTGGTCCCGTGCGAGGTGTTCGTGCCTGCTACGGGGTCGTTTGGGGGCTGGTTTGGGTTTTCACCCTTTAATGGCTTGTTTTTAAGTCTAAGTGTGATTTTTGCAAATTATCATCGTACTCTAAAACCAGGACACCCGGGACTACGCGGTCAGTTCCTACAAGTTGCATTGGTCCCGTGCGAGGTGTTCGTGCCTCCTACGAGGCCGTTTGGGGGTTGGTTTGGGTTTTCACCCCTTTACGGCTAGTTTTTAAGTCCATGTGTGATTTTTGCAAATTATCATCGTACTTACAAACCGGGAGATCCGGGACTACGCGGTCAGTTGCTACAAGTTGCATCGGTCCCGTGCGAGGTGTTCGTACCTCCTACGGGGCAGTTTGTGGACTGGTTTGGGTTTTCACCCTTTAACGGACTGTTTTTAACTCTAAGTGTGATTTTTGAAAATTATCCTCATACTCTCAAATCGGGAGACCCGAGACTACGTGGTCAGATTCTACAAGTTTTATCGGTCCCATACGAGGTGTTCGTGCCTCCTACGGGGTCGTTTGGGGGCCGATTTGGGTTTTCACCCTTTAACGGCATGTTTTTAACTCTAAGTGTGATTTTTGCAAATTATCGTCATACTCTCAAACTGGGAGACCCGGGACTATGCGGTCAGTTCCTACAAGTTACATTGGTCCCGTGCGAAGTGTTCGTGCCTCCTACGGGGTCGTTTGGGGTCGATTTGGGTTTTCACCCTTTAACGGCCTGTTTTTAAGTTTACATGTGATTTTTACAAATTATCATCCTATTTACAAACCGGGAGACCCGGGACTACGCGGTCAGTTCCTATAAGTTGCATTGGTCCCGTGCGAGGTGTTCGTACCTCCTACGGGGCCGTTTGGGGGCCGGTTTGGGTTTTCACCCTTAAATGGCCTGTTTTTAAGTCTAAGTGTGATTTTTGCAAATTATCATCGTACTCTCAAACCGGGAGACCCAGGACCACGCGGTCAGTTCCTACAAGTTGCTTTGGTCCGGTGCGAGGTGTTCGTGCCTCCTACGGGGTCGTTTGGGAGCCGATTTGGGTTTCCACCCTTTAACGGCCTGTTTTTAAGTTTTTTTTTTTTTTTTGGGAAATTAGATGTATATATAAAAAAAGAAGAATACACAGAGGAAGGAACCTCAAAGATCAAAAGGACCCCGGGGCATACCCCGGAGCCAACCAAAAAGCAAACAAAAGATTAGCTCAACAGCCTATTTTCAGGGATGTTCCAATACATACAAGCCATCCAGTTAGTGTAATTTCTTCTATCCTTCTTCCAAGTAAGAACTTTGGCTTTAACCATGTTTTCAATACCCTTCACAACGGTGTCTAGAGAATTGAAGACATGCTTAAAGCACCTCGAATTCCTCTCCATCCAGATGCAATAGATCGTAGTAATGAAGGAAAGGGATCTAATCTTGTCACATAAGGAAATAGTAGAGTGGTTAACAGTGGCCAAGGATAACTCTCTATTCCAACTTTGAAACTTCCTATACCGCTGATTTCTAAGCATCACCTCCTCCCATATACTCTTGCTAAGGCTGCATTGAGAGAACAGGTGGTTATAAGTTTCCCTCTTAGAACCACAAATCCCACACAGGTCATCCTCAGAAATACCCCATTCAAATAATTTGTCCTTAGTGTTGATGGCCTTTCGAAATACTAACCAAGCAATGAAGGAACACTTAGGAATGCAAACCTTACGTTTGATTTTTGTCCTTAGTGTTGATGGCCTGTTTTTAAGTTTACGTTTGATTTTTGCAAATTATCGTCCTATTCACAAACCGGGAAATCCGGGACTACGCGGTCAGTTCCTACAAGTTACATGGGTCCCGTACGAGGTGTTCGTGCCTCCTACGGGGTCGTTTGGGGGCCGGTTTGGGTTTTCACCCTTTAACGGCTTGTTTTTATGTTTTTTTTCGGTAATTAAAGTGTATTAGAAACAAAAGACCCAAATATACAAAGGCCAAAAGGCCAAAGAGTCAGCTAGATACATGCATCTAGAGACCAACGATCTAAACATTTAGTCATACAAGAGAGAGTTGCGTAATCCCCATAAATTACAAGTCATCCAGTTGGAGTAAGATCTTCGATATTTCTTCCAATAGCTAGATTTTCCTTGCACCATTTCCTCGATGCTCCTAATCACCTTGGAAGTTGTGGCCAATCCCTTGTTATGGAGCCTACTATTTCTTTCTTGCCACAGACAATAGATGGTGGCAGAGAAGGAAGTGGTCTTAATCCTGGATTTTAGGTCAATCCCTTTACTATCAGCAACAGCCTTCCTGATCTCAATATCCCACCTTCCCATAGCTCTATAAGATTGGTTCCTAAATAGAATCTCATCCCAAACAATTTTGGAGAATGGGCATTCCATTAAGATGTGCTTAATAGTCTCAATCCCAGAGTTACAAAGCAAACAGGCTTTATTATCGACAACTCCACAATCAAAGAGTTTATCTTTAGTCACTAAAGCCTTTCTGCAAGCCAACCAAAGAATGAAAGAACACTTTGGGATACTCATCTTGTTTTTAAGTTTAAGTGTTGATTTTTACAAATTTTCATCATATTCTCAAACCAGAAGACCCGGGACTGCGCGATCAGTTCCTACAAGTTACATTGCTCCCATGCGAGGTGTTTGTGCCTCGTACGGGATCGTTTGGGGGTTGTTTTGGGTTTTCACCCCTTAACGGCTTGTTTTTAAGTTTAAGTGTTGATTTTGCAAATTATCGTCACATTCTCAAACCGGGAGACTCGGGACTACGCGGTCAGTTCCTACAAGTTACATTGGTCCCGTGCGACGTGTTCGTGCCTCTTACGGGACCGTTTGGGGGCTGGTTTGGATTTTCACCCTCAAACGGCTTATTTTCAAGCCTAATCTACGTATTTTGAAATTATCATCATATTTTCAAACTGGAAGACCCGGGACTGCGGGGTCAGTTCAGACGAATTACATTGGTCCCGTGGGAGGTGTTCGTGCCTCTTACGGGGCCGTTTGGGGGTTGGTTTGGGGTTTTACCCCCAAACGGCTTGTTTTCAAGCCGAATCTACGTATTTTGAAATTATCGTCATATTCTCAAACTGGGAGACTCGGGACTATATGGTCAGTTCGTACGAGTTACATTGGTCTCGTACGAGATGTTCATGCCTCTTACGGGGCCGTTTGGGGGTTGGTTTGAGTTTTCGCCCCTTAACGGCTAGTTTTTAAGTCTAAGTGTGATTTTTGCAAATTATCGTCATACTTTCAAATCGGGAGATCCGATACTACGCGGTCAGTTCCTACAAGTTGCATTGGTCCCGTGCGAGCTGTTCGTGCCTCCTACGGGGTTGTTTGGGGGCTGGTTTGGGTTTTCACCCCTTAACGACTAGTTTTTAAGTCTAAGTGTGATTTTTGCAAATTATCGTCATACTCTCAAATCGGGAGACCGGGGACTACGCGGTCAGTTCCTACAAGTTGGATTGGTTCCGTGCGAGGTGTCCGTACCTCCTACGGGGCCGTTTGGGGGCTGGTTTGGGATTTCACCCTTTAACGGCTTGTTTTTAAGTTTAAGTGTGATTTTTGCAAATTATCGTCATACTCTCAAACCGGGACACCCGGGACTACGCGGTCAGTTCGTACAAGTTGCATTGGTCCTGTGCGAGGTGTTCGTGCCACCTACGGGGTCGGGTTTTCACCCCTTAACGGCTAGTTTTATAAGTATAAGTGTGATTTTTGCAAATTATCGTCGTACTCTCAAACCAGGAGACCCGGTGTTACGTGGTCAGTTCCTACAGGTTGCATTGGTCCCGTGCGAGGTGTTCGTGCCTCCTACGGGGTCGTTTGGGGGCTGATTTGGGTTTTCACCCTTTAACGGCTAGTTTTTAAGTCTAAGTGTGATTTTTGCAAATTATCGTCATACTCTCAAATCGGGAGACCAGGGACTACGCGGTCAGTTCCTACAAGTTGCATTGGTCCCGTGCGAGGTGTTCGTACCTCCTACGGGGCCGTTTGGGGGTTGGTTTCGGTTTTCACCCTTTAATGGCTTGTTTTTAAGTCTAAGTGTGATTTTTGCAAATTATCGTCATACTCTCAAGCCGGTACAACCGGGACTACGCGGTCAGTTCCTACAAGTTGCATAGGTCCCGTGCAAGGTGTCCGTGCCTCCTACAGGGCCGTTTGGGGACTGGTTTGGCTTTTCACCCCTTAACGGCTAGTTTTTAAGTCTAAATGTGATTTTTTCAAATTATCGTCATACTTTCAAACCGGGACACCCGGTACTACGCGGTCAGTTCCTACAAGTTGCATTGGTCCCGTGCGAGGTGTTCGTGCCTCCTACGGGGTCGTTTGGGGGATGGTTTGGGTTTTCACCCCTTAACGGCTAGTTTTTAAGTCCAAGTGAGATTTTTGCAAATTATGGTTGTACTCACAAATCGGGAGGCCTGGGAGTACGCGGTCAATTCCTACAAGTTGCATTGGTCCCGTGCGAGGTGTTCGTACCACCTACGGGGGCGTTTGGGAACTGGTTTCGGTTTTCACCCTTTAACGGCATGTTTTTTTGTCTAAGTGTGATTTTTGCAAATTATCGTCGTACTCTCAAATCGGGATACCCAGGACTACGCGGTCAGTTCCTACAAGTTGCATTGGTCCCGTGCGAGGTGTTCGTGCCTTCTACGGGGTTGTTTGGGGGCTGGTTTGGTTTTCACCCCTTAACGGCTAGTTTTTAAGTCTAACTGTGATTTTTGCAAATTATCGTCATACTCTCAAATCGGGAGACCAGGGACTACGCGATCAGTTACTACAAGTTGCATTGGTCCCGTGCGAGGTGTTCGTACCTCCTACGGGGCCGTTTGGGGGCTGGTTTCGGTTTTCACCCTTTAATGGCTTGTTTTTAAGTCTAAGTGTGATTTTTGCAAATTGTCGTCATACTCTCAAGCCGGGACACCCGGGAATACGCGGTCAGTTCCTATAAGTTGCATTGGTCCCGTGCGAGGTGTTCGTGCCTCAAACGGGGTCGTTTGGGGGCTGGTTTGGGTTTTCACCCTTTAACAGCTTGTTTTTAAGTCTAAGTGTGATTTTTGCAAACTATCGTCATACTCTCAAACCAGGACACCCGGGACTACGCGGTCAGTTCCTACAAGTTTCATTGGTCCCGTGCGAGGTGTTCGTGCCTCATACAAGGCCGTTTGGGGGCTGGTTTGGGTTTTCACCCCTTAACGGCATGTTTTTAAGTCCAAGTGTGAATTTTGCAAATTATCATCGTACTTACAAACCGGGAGATCCGGGACTACGCGGTCAGTTCCTACAAGTTGCATTGGTCCCGAGCAAGGTGTTCGTTACCTCCTACGGGGCCGTTTGGGGACTGGTTTGGGTTTTCACCCTTTAACGGCGTGTTTTTAACTCTAAGTGTGATTTTAGAAAATTATCCTCATACTTTCAAATCGGGAGACCCGAGACTACGTGGTAAGATTCTACAAGTTACATCGGTCCCATACGAGGTGTTCGTGCCTCCTACGGGGTCGTTTGGGGGCCGATTTGGGTTTTCACCCTTTAACGGCATGTTTTTAACTCTAAGTGTGATTTTTGCAAATTGTCGTCATACTCTCAAACTGGGAGACCCGGGACTATGCGGTCAGTTCCTACAAGTTACATTGGTCCCGTGCGAAGTGTTCGTGCCTCCTACGGGGTCGTTTGGGGTCGATTTGGATTTTCACCCTTTAACGGCCTGTTTTTTAGTTTACATGTGATTTTTACAAATTATCATCCTATTTACAAATCAGGAGACCCGGGACTACGCGGTCAGTTCCTACAAGTTGCATTGGTCCCGTGCGAGGTGTTCGTACCTCCTACGGGGCCGTTTGGGGGCTGGTTTGGGTTTTCACCCTTTAATGGCCTGTTTTTAAGTCTAAGTGTGATTTTTGCAAAATATCATTGTACTCTCAAACGAGGACACCCGGGACTACGCGGTCAGTTCCTACAAGTTGCATTGGTCCCGTGCGAGGTGTCCGTGCCTCCTACGGGGCTGTTTGGGGACTGGTTTGGGTTTTCACCCCTTAACGGCTATTTTTTTAAGTCTAAATGTGATTTTTTCAAATTATCGTCATACTTTCAAACCGGGACACCCGGTACTACGCGGTCAGTTCCTACAAGTTTCATTGGTCCCGTGCGAGGTGTTCGTGCCTCCAACGGGGTCGTTTGGTGGCTGGTTTCGGTTTTCACCCTTTAACAGCTTGTTTTTAAGTCTAAGTGTGATTTTTGCAAATTATCGGCATACTCTCAAACCAGGACACCCGAGACTACGCGGTCAGTTCCCACAAGTTGCATTGGTTCCGTGCGAGGTGTTCGTGCCTCCTACGGGGCCGTGTGGGGGCTGGTTTGGGTTTTCACCCCTTAACGGCTCGTTTTTAAGTCCAAGTGTGATTTTTGCAAATTATCATCGTACTCTCAAATCGGGAGACCCGGGACTACACGGTCAGTTCCTACAAGTTGCATTGGTCCCGTGCGAGGTGTTCGTACCTCCTACGGGGCCGTTTGGGGACTGGTTTTGGTTTTCACCCTTTAACGGCTTATTTTTATGTCTAAGTGTGATTTTTGCAAATTATCGTCGTACTCTCAAATCGGGATACCCGGGACTACGCGGTCAGTTCTTACAAGTTGCAGTGGTCCCGTGCGAGGTGTTCGTGCCTCTTACGGGGTCGTTTGGGGGCTAGTTTGGGTTTTCACCCCTTAACAGTTTGTTTTTAAGTCTAAGTGTGATTTTTGCAAATTATCGTCATACTCTCAAATCGGGAGACCGGGGACTACGCGGTCAGTTCCTACAAGTTGCATTGGTTCCGTGCGAGGTGTTCGTGCCTCCTACGGGGTCGTTTGGGGGCTGGTTTGGGTTTTCCCCCTTAACGGTTAGTTTTTAAGTCTAAGTGTGATTTTTGCAAATTATCGTCGTACTCTCAAACCAGGAGACCCGGGACTACGCGGTCAGTTCCTACAAGTTGCATTGGTCCCGTGAGAGGTGTTCGTGCCTCCTACTGGGTCGTTTGGGGGCTGGTTTGGGTTTTCACCCCTTAACGGCTAGTTTTTAAGTCTAAGTGTGATTTTTGCAAATTATCGTCATACTCTCAAATCGGGAGACCAGGGACTACGCGGTCAGTTCCTACAAGTTGCATTGGTCCCGTGCGAGGTGTTCGTACCTCCTACGGGGCCGTTTGGGGGTTGGTTTCGGTTTTCACCCTTTAATGGCTTGTTTTTAAGTCTAAGTGTGATTTTTGCAAATTATCGTCATACTCTCAAGCCGGGACACCCGGGACTACGCGGTCAGTTCCTACAAGTTGCATTGGTCCCGTGCGAGGTGGTCGTGCCTCCTACGGGGTCGTTTGGGGGCTGGTTTGGGTTTTCACCCTTTAACAGCTTGTTTTTAAGTCTAAGTTTGATTTTTGCAAATTATCGTCATACTCTCAAACCAGGACACCCGGGACTACGCGGTCAGTTTCTACAAGTTGCATTGGTCAAGCCCTTTCCTGACATGGTTAGATTGCCAGCAGTGAACGAAGTGTTAAAGTTGATAGAGCTAGCGTTTCGTACTCAGCCGGCCAAGCAAAACTCCAGCTAAGCTAATAGCTCTAATTATGGGGATATCTAAAAAATATGCTCTTGTTTGTGGACTTCCTTCTCTTCGGGAGGGCTTCATTGCATTGATTTGGCAAACAGACCCTTGGAAAGGAGACAGCGGTTTGGGTTTTAACCCTTTAATGGCCTGTTTTTAAGTCTAAGTGTGATTTTTGCAAATTATCATCGTACTCTCAAACCAGGACACCCGGGACTACGCGGTCAGTTCCTACAAGTTGCATTGGTCCCGTGCGAGGAGTTCGTGCCTCCTACTGGGTCGTTTGGGGGCTAGTTTGGGTTTTCACCCCTTAACGGCTAGTTTTTAAGTCCAAGTGTGATTTTTGCAAATTATCGTCGTACTCTCAAATCGGGAGACCTGAGACTACGCGGTCAATTCCTACAAGTTGCATGGGGCCGTGCGAGGTGTTCGTACCTCCTACGGGGCCGTTTGGGGACAGGTTTGGGTTTTCACCCTTTAACGGCAAGTTTTTAAGTCCAAGTGTGATTTTTGCAAATTATCATCGTACATACAAACTGGGAGATCCGGGACTACGCGGTCAGTTCCTACAAGTTGCATTGGTCCCGTGCGAGGTGTTCGTACCTCCTACGGGGCCGTTTGGGGACTGGTTTGGGTTTCCACCATTTAACGGCCTGTTTTTAACTCTAAGTGTGATTTTTGAAAATTATCCTCATACTTTCAAATCGGGAGACCCGAGACTACGTGGTAAGATTCTACAAGTTACATCGGTCCCATACGAGGTGTTTGTGCCTCCTACGGGGTCGTTTGGGGGCCGATTTGGGTCTCCACCCTTTAACGGCATGTTTTTAACTCTAAGTGTGATTTTTGCAAATTATCGTCATACTCTCAAACTGGGGGACCCGGGACTATGCGGTCAGTTCCTACAAGTTACGTTGGTCCCGTGCGAAGTGTTCGTGCCTCCTACGGGGTCGTTTGGGGTCGATTTGGGTTTTCACCCTTTAACGGCCTGTTTTTAAGTTTACATGTGATTTTTACAAACTATCATCCTATTTACAAACCGGGAGACCCGGGACTACGCGGTCAGTTCCTACAAGTTGCATTGGTCCCGTGCGAGGTGTTCGTACCTCCTACGGGGCCGTTTGGGGGCTGGTTTGGGTTTTCACCCTTTAATGGCCTGTTTTTAAGTCTAAGTGTGATTTTTGCAAATTATCATCGTACTCTCAAACCAGGACACCCGGGACTACGCGGTCAGTTCCTACAAGTTGCATTGGTCCCGTGCGAGGTGTCCGTGCCTCCTACGGGTCCGTTTGGGGACTGGTTTGGGTTTTCACCCCTTAACGGCTATTTTTTAAGTCTAAATGTGATTTTTTCAAATTATCGTCATACTTTCAAACCGGGACACCCGGTACTACGAGGTCAGTTCCTACAAGTTGCATTGGTCCCGTGCGAGGAGTTCGTGCCTCCTACGGGGTCGTTTGGGGGCTGGTTTGGGATTTCACCCCTTAACGGCTAGTTTTTAAGTCCAAGTGTGATTTTTGCAAATTATCGTCGTACTCTCAAATCGGGAGACCTGGGACTACGCGGTCAATTCCTACAAGTTGCATGGGGCCGTGCGAGGTGTCCGTGCCTCCTACAGGGCCGTTTGGGGACTGGTTTGGGTTTTCTCCCCTTAACGGCTAGTTTTTAAGTCTAAATGTGATTTTTTCAAATTATCGTCATACTTTCAAACCGGGATACCCGGTACTACGCGGTCAGTTCCTACAAGTTGCATTGGTCCCGTGCGAGGTGTTCGTGCCTCCTACGGGGTCGTTTGGGGGCTGGTTTGGGTTTTCACCCCTTAACGGCTAGTTTTTAAGTCCAAGTGTGATTTTTGCACATTATCATCGTACTCTCAAATCGGGAGACCTGGGACTACGCGGTCAATTCCTACAAGTTGCATGGGGCCGTGTGAGGTGTTCGTACCTCCTACGGGGCGGATTTGGGACAGGTTTGGGTTTTCAACCTTTAACGGCAAGTTTTTAAGTCCAAGTGTGATTTTTGCAAATTATCATCGTACTTACGAACCGGGAGATCCGGGACTACGCGATCAATTCCTACAAGTTGCATTGGTCCCGTGCGAGGTGTTCGTACCTCCTACGGGGCCGTTTGGGGACTGGTTTGGGTTTTCACCCTTTAACGGCCTGTTTTTAACTCTAAGTGTGATTTTTGAAAATTATCCTCATACTTTCAAATTGGGAGACCCGAGACTACGTGGTAAGATTCTACAAGTTACATCGGTCCCATACGAGGTGTTCGTGCATCCTACGGGGTCGTTTGGAGGCCGATTTGGGTTTTCACCCTTTAACGGCATGTTTTTAACTCTAAGTGTGATTTTTGCAAATTATCGTCATACTCTCAAACTGGGAGACCCGGGACTATGCGGTCAGTTCCTACAAGTTACATTGGTCCCGTGCGAAGTGTTCGTGCCTCCTACGGGGTCGTTTGGGGTCAATTTGGGTTTTCACCCTTTAACAGCTTGTTTTTAAGTCTAAGTGTGATTTTTGCAAATTATCGTCATACTCTCAAACCGGGACACCCGAGACTACGCGGTCAGGTCCTACAAGTTGCATTGGTCCCGTGCGAGGTGTTCGTGCCTCCTACGGGGTCGTTTGGGGGTTGGTTTGGGTTTTCACCCTTTAATGGCCTGTTTTTAAGTCTAAGTGTGATTTTTTGCAAATTATCATCGTACTCTCATACCAGGACACCCGGGACTACGCGGTCAGTTCCTACAAGTTGCGTTGGTCCCGTGCGAGGTGTCCGTGCCTCCTACGGGGCCGTTTGGGGATTGGTTTGGGTTTTCACCCCTTAACGGCTATTTTTTAAGTCTAAATGTGATTTTTTCAAATTATCGTCATACTTTCAAACCGGGACACCCGGTACTACGAGGTCAGTTCCTACAAGTTGCATTGGTCCCGTGCGAGGAGTTCGTGCCTCCTACGGGGTCGTTTGGGGGCTGGTTTGGGTTTTCACCCCTTAACGGCTAGTTTTTAAGTCCAACTGTGATATTTGGAAATTATCGTCGTACTCTCAAATCGGGAGACCTGGGACTACGCGGTCAATTCCTACAAGTTGCATGGGGCCGTGCGAGGTGTTCGTACCTCCTACGGGGCCGTTTGGGGACAGGTTTGGGTTTTCACCATTTAACGGCAAGTTTTTAAGTCCAAGTGTGAGTTTTGCAAATTATCATCGTACATACAAACCGGGAGATCCGGGACTACGCGGTCAGTTCCTACAAGTTGCATTGGTCCCGTGCGAGGTGTTCGTGCCTCCTATGGGGTCGTTTGGTGGCTGGTTTGGGTTTTCACCCCTTAACGGCTAGTTTTTAAGTCTAAGTGTGATTTTTGCAAATTATCGTCGTACTCAAATCGGGAGACCCGGGACTACGCGGTCAGTTCGTATAAGTTGCATTGGTCCCGTACGAGGTGTTCGTACCTCCTACGGGGCCGTTTAGGGGCTGGTTTCGGTTTTCACCCTTTAACGGCTTGTTTTTAAGTCTATGTGTGATTTTTACAAATTATTATCATACTCTCAAACCGGGAGACCCAGGACCACGCGGTCAGTTCCTACAAGTTGCATTGGTCCTGTGCGAGGTGTTCGTGCCTCCTACGGGGTCGTTTGGAGGCCGATTTGGGTTTCCACCCTTTAACGGCCTGTTTTTAAGTTTACGTTTGATTTTTGCAAATTATCGTCCTATTCACAAACCGGAGATCCGGGACTACGCGGTCAGTTCCTACAAGTTACATGGGTCCCGTGCGAGGTGTTCGTGCCTCATACGGGGTCGTTTGGGGTCCGGTTTGGGTTTTCACCCTTTAACGGCTTGTTTTTAAGTTTAAGTGTTGATTTTTACAAATTTTCATCATATTCTCAAACCGGAAGACCCGGGACTGCGCGATCAGTTCCTACAAGTTACATTGGTCCCATGCGAGGTGTTTGTGCCTCGTACGGGATCGTTTGGGGGTTGTTTTGGGTTTTCACCCTTTAACGGCTTGTTTTTAAGTTTAAGTGTTGATTTTGCAAATTATCGTCATATTCTCAAACCGGGAGACTCGGGACTACGCGGTCAGTTCCTACAAGTTACATTGGTCCCGTGCGACGTGTTCGTGCCTCTTACGGGACCGTTTGGGAGCTGGTTTGGATTTTCACCCTCAAACGGCTTATTTTCAAGCGTAATCTACAATTATGAAATTATCATCATATTCTCAAACTGGAAGACCCGGGACTGCAGGGTCAGTTCAGACGAGTTACATTGGTCCCGTGGGAGGTGTTCGTGCCTCTTACGGGGCCGTTTGGGGGTTGGTTTGGGGTTTTACCCTCAAACGGCTTATTTTGAAGCCTAATCTATGTATTTTGAAATTATCGTCATATTCTCAAACCGAGAGACCCGGAACTACACGGTCAGTTCGTACGAGTTACATTAGTCCCGTGCGAGGTGTCCGTGCCTCTTACGGGACGGTTTGGGGGCTGGTTTGGGTTTTCACCCACAAACGGCTTGTTTTCAAGCCGAATCTACGTATTTTGAAATTATCGTCATATTCTCAAACTGGGAGACTCGGGACTACATGGTCAGTTCGTAAGAGTTACATTGGTCTCGTACGAGATGTTCATGCCTCTTACGGGGCCGTTTGGGGGCTGGTTTGAGTTTTCACCCCTTAACGGCTAGTTTTTAAGTCTAAGTGTGACTTTTGCAAATTATCGTCATACTTTCAAATCGGGAGATCCGATACTACGCGGTGAGTTCCTACAAGTTGCATTGGTCCCGTGCGAGTTGTTCGTGCCTCCTACGGGTTTGTTTGGGGGATGGTTTGGGTTTTCACCCCTTAACGACTAGTTTTTAAGTCTAAGTGTGATTTTTGCAAATTATCGTCATACTCTAAAATCGGGAGACCGGGGACTACGCGGTCAGTTCCTACAAGTTGCATTGGTTCCGTGCGAGGTGTTCGTACCTCCTACGGGGCCGTTTGGGGGCTGGTTTGGGATTTCACCCTTTAACGACTTGTTTTTAAGTTTAAGTCTGATTTTTGCAAATTATCGTCATACTCTAAAATCAGGACACCCGGGACTACGCGGTCAGTTCCTACAAGTTGCATTGGTCCTGTGCGAGGTGTTCGTGCCTCCTACGGGGTCGGGTTTTCACCCCTTAACGGCTAGTTTATAAGTCTAAGTGTGATTTTTGCAAATTATCGTCGTACTCTCAAACCAGGAGACCCGGGACTACGCGGTCTTTCCTACAAGTTGCATTGATCCCGTGCGAGGTGTTCGTGCTTCCTACGGGGTCGTTTGGGCGCTGGTTTGGGTTTTCACCCCTTAACGGCCTATTTTTAACTCTAAGTGTGATTTTTGAAAATTATCCTCATACTTTCAAATCGGGAGACCCGAGACTACGTGGTAAGATTCTACAAGTTGCATGGGGCCGTGCACGGTGTCCGTACCTCCTACGGGGCCGTTTGGGGATAGGTTTGGGTTTTCACCCTTTAACGGCTTGTTTTTAAGTCTAAGTGTGATTTTTGCAAATTATCGTCGTACTCTCAAATCGGGATACCCAGGACTACGCGGTCAGTTCCTACAAGTTGCATTGGCCCCGTACGAGGTGTTCGTGCCTCCTACGGGGTCCTTTGGGGGCTGGTTTGGGTTTTCACCCTTTAATGGCCTGTTTTTGAGTCTAAGTGTGATTTTTGCAAATTATCATCGTACTCTCAAACCAGGACACCCGGGACTACGCGGTCAGTTCCTACAAGTTGCATTGGTCCCGTGCGAGGTGTCCGTGCCTCCTACGGGGCCGTTTGGGGACTGGTTTGGGTTTTCACCCCTTAACGGCTATTTTTTAAGTCTAAATGTGATTTTTTCAAATTATCGTCATACTTTCAAACCGGGACACCCGGTACTACGCGGTCAGTTCCTACAAGTTGCATTGGTCCCGTGCGAGGAGTTCGTGCCTCCTACGGGGTCGTTTGGGGGCTGGTTTGGGTTTTCACCCCTTAACGGCTAGTTTTTAAGTCCAAGTGTGATTTTTGCAAATTATCGTCGTACTCTCAAATCGGGAGACCTGGGACTACGCGTTCAATTCCTACATGTTGCATGGGGCCATGCGAGGTGTTCGTACCTCCTACGGGGCCGTTTGGGGACATGTTTCGGTTTTCACCCTTTAACGGCAAGTTTTTAAGTCCAAGTGTGATTTTTGCAAATTATCATCGTACTTACAAACCGGGAGATCCGGGACTACGCGGTCAGTTCCTACAAGTTGCATTGGTCCCGTGCGAGGTGTCCGTACCTCCTACGGGGCCGTTTGGGGACTGGTTTGGGTTTTCACCCTTTAACGGCCTGTTTTTAACTCTAAGTGTGATTTTTGAAAATTATCCTCATACTTTCAAATCGGGAGACCCGAGACTACGTGGTAAGATTCTACAAGTTGCATGGGGCCGTGCGAGGTGTTCGTACCTCCTACGGGGCCGTTTGGGGATAGGTTTGGGTTTTCACCCTTTAACGGCTTGTTTTTAAGTCTAAGTGTGATTTTTGCAAATTATCGTCATACTCTCAAATCGGGATACCCAGGACTACGCGGTCAGTTCCTACAAGTTGCGTTGGTCCCATGCGAGGTGTTCGTGCCTCCTACGGGGTCGTTTGGGGGCTGGTTTGGGTTTTCACCCTTTAATGGCCTGTTTTTGAGTCTAAGTGTGATTTTTGTAAATTATCATCGTACTCTCAAACCAGGACACCCGGGACTACGCGGTCAGTTCCTACAAGTTGCATTGGTCCCGTGCGAGGTGTCCATGCCTCCTACGGGGCCGTTTGGGGACTGGTTTGGGTTTTCACCGCTTAATGGCTATTTTTTAAGTCTAAATGTGATTTTTTCAAATTATCGTCATACTTTCAAACCGGGTCACCCGGTACTACGCGGTCAGTTCCTACAAGTTGCATTGGTCCCGTGCGAGGAGTTCGTGCCTCCTACAGGGTCGTTTGGGGACTGGTTTGGGTTTTCACCCCTTAACGGCTAGTTTTTAAGTCCAAGTGTGATTTTTGCAAATTATCGTCGTACTCTCAAATCGGGAGACCTGGGACTACGCGTTCAATTCCTACAAGTTGCATGGGGCCGTGCGAGGTGTTCGTACCTCCTACGGGGCCGTTTGGGGACAGGTTTGGGTTTTCACCCTTTAACGGCAAGTTTTTAAGTCCAAGTGTGATTTTTGCAAATTATCATCGTACTTACAAATCGGGAGATCCGGGACTACGCGGTCAGTTCCTACAAGTTGCATTGGTCCCGTGCGAGGTGTCCGTACCTCCTACGGGGCCGTTTGGGGACTGGTTTGGGTTTTCACCCTTTAACGGCCTGTTTTTAACTCTAAGTGTGATTTTTGAAAATTATCCTCATACTTTCAAATCGGGAGACCCGAGACTACGTGGTAAGATTCTACAAGTTGCATGGGGCCGTGCGAGGTGTTCGTACCTCCTACGGGGCCGTTTGGGGATAGGTTTGGGTTTTCACCCTTTAACGGCTTGTTTTTAAGTCTAAGTGTGATTTTTGCAAATTATCGTCGTACTCTCAAATCGGGATACCCAGGACTACGCGGTCAGTTCCTACAAGTTGCATTGGTCCCGTGCGAGGTGTTCGTGCCTCCTACGGGGTCGTTTGGGGGCTGGTTTGGGTTTTCACCCCTTAATGGCTAGTTTTTAAGTCTAACTGTGATTTTTGCAAATTATCGTCATACTCTCAAATCGGGAGATCCGGTACTACGCGATCAGTTCCTACATGTTGCATTGGTCCCGAGCGAGGTGATCGTGCCTCCTACGGGTTCGTTTGGGGGCTGGTTTGGGTTTTCACCCCTTAACGGCTAGTTTTTAAGTCTAATTGTGATTTTTGCAAATTATCGTCATACTCTATAATCGGGAGACCAGGGACAACGCGGTCAGTTCCTACAAGTTGCATTGGTTCCGTGCGAGGTGTTCGTACCTCCTACGGGGCCGTTTGGGGGCTGGTATGGGATTTTTCAACCTTTAACGACTTGTTTTTAAGTTTAAGTGTGATTTTTGCAAATTATCGTCATACTCTCAAACCGGGACACCCGGGACTACGCGGTCAGTTCCTATAAGTTGCATTGGTCCCGTGCGAGGTGTTCGTACCACCTACGGGGCCGTTTGGGGGCTGGTATGGGATTTCAACCTTTAACAGCTTGTTTTTAAGTCTAAGTGTGATTTTTGCAAATTATCGGCATACTCTCAAACCAGGACACCCTAGACTACGCGGTCAGTTCCTACAAGTTGCATTGGTCCCGTGCGAGGTGTTCGTGCCTCCTACGGGGCCGTGTGGGGGCTGGTTTGGGTTTTCACCCCTTAACGGCTAGTTTTTAAGTCCAAGTGTGATTTTTGCAAATTATCATCGTACTCTCAAATCGGGAGTCCCGGGACTACGTGGTCAGTTCCTACAAGTTGCATTGGTCCCGTGCGAGGTGTTCGTACCTCCTACGGGGCCGTTTGGGGGCTGGTTTCGGTTTTCACCCTTTAACGGCTTGTTTTTAAGTGTGATTTTTGCAAATTATCGTCATACTCTCAAACCGGGACACCCGGGACCACGCGGTCAGTTCCTACAAGTTGTATTGGTCCCATGCGAGGTGTTCGTGCCGCCAACGGGGTCGCTTGGGGGCTGGTTTGGGTTTTCACCCTTTAATGGTCTGTTTTTAAGTCTAAGTGTGATTTTTGCAAATTATCATCATACTCTCAAACCAGGACACCCGGGACTACGCGGTCAGTTCCTACAAGTTGCATTGGTCCCGTGCGAGGTGCTCGTGCCTCCTACGAGGCCGTTTGGGTTTTCACCCCTTAACGACTAGTTTTTAAGTCCAAGTGTGATTTTTGCAAATTATCATCGTACTTACAAACCGGGAGATCCGGGACTACGCGGTCAGTTCCTACAAGTTGCATTGGTCCCGTGCGAGGTGTTCGTACCTCCTACGGGGCAGTTTGTGGACTGGTTTGGGTTTTCACCCTTTAACGGCCTGTTTTTAACTCTAAGTGTGATTTTTGAAAATTATCCTCATACTCTCAAATCGGGAGACTCGAGACTACGTGGTCAGATTCTACAAGTTACATCGGTCCCAAACGAGGTGTTCGTGCCTCCTACGGGGTCGTTTGGGGGCCGGTTTGGGTTTTCACCCTTTAACGGCATGTTTTTAACTCTAAGTGTGATTTTTGCAAATTATTGTCATACTCTCAAACTGGGAGACCCGGGACTATGAGGTCAGTTCCTACAAGTTACATTGGTCCCGTGCGAAGTGTTCGTGCCTCCTACGGGGTCGTTTGGGATCGATTTGGGTTTTCACCCCTTAACGGCCTGTTTTTAAGTTTATATGTGATTTTTACAAATTATCATCCTATTTACAAATCGGGATACCCGGGACTACGCGGTCAGTTCCTATAAGTTGCATTGGTCCCGTGCGAGGTGTTCGTACCTCCTACGGGGCCATTTGGGGGCTGGTTTGGGTTTTCACCCTTAAATGGCCTGTTTTTAAGTCTAAGTGTGATTTTTGCAAATTATCATCGTACTCTCAAACCAGGACACCCGGGACAACGCGGTCAGTTCCTACAAGTTGCATTGGTCCCGTGCGAGGTGTCCGTGCCTCCTACAGGGCCGTTTGGGGACTGGTTTGGGTTTTCACCCCTTAACGGCTAGTTTTTAAGTCTAAATGTGATTTTTTCAAATTATCGTCATACTTTCAAACCGGGACACCCGGTACTACGCGGTCAGTTCCTACAAGTTGCATTGGTCCCGTGCGAGGAGTTCGTGCCTCCTACGGGGTCGTTTGGGGACTGGTTTGGGTTTTCACCCCTTAACGGCTAGTTTTTAAGTCTAAATGTGATTTTTTCAAATTATCGTCATACTTTCAAACCGGGACACCCGGTACTACGCGGTCAGTTCCTACAAGTTGCATTGGTCCCGTGCGAGGTGTTCGTGCCTCCTACGGGGTCGTTTGGGGGATGGTTTGGGTTTTCACCCCTTAACGGCTAGTTTTTAAGTCCAAGTGTGATTTTTGTAAATTATCGTTGTACTCACAAATCGGGAGACCTGGGAGTACGCGGTCAATTCCTACAAGTTGCATTGGTCCCGTGCAAGGTGTTCGTACCACCTACGGGGGCGTTTGGGAACTGGTTTGGGTTTTCACCCTTTAACGGCTTGTTTTTAAGTCTAAGTGTGATTTTTGCAAATTATCGTCGTACTCTCAAATCGGGATACCCAGGACTACGCGGTCAGTTCCTACAAGTTGCATTGGTCCCGTGCGAGGTGTTCGTGCCTTCTACGGGGTCGTTTGGGGGCTGGTTTGGGTTTTCACCCCTTAACGGCTAGTTTTTAAGTCTAACTGTGATTTTTGCAAATTATCGTCATACTCTCAAATCGGGAGATCCGGTACTACGCGGTCAGTTCCTACAAGTTGCATTGGTCCCGTGCGAGGAGTTCGTGCCTCCTACTGGGTCGTTTGGGGGCTGGTTTGGGTTTTCACCCCTTAACGGCTAGTTTTTAAGTCTAATTGTGATTTTTGCAAATTATCGTCTTACTCTCAAATCGGGAGACCAGGGACTACGCGATCAGTTACTACAAGTTGCATTGGTCCCGTGCGAGGTGTTCGTACCTCCTACGGGGCCGTTTTGGGACTGGTTTGGGTTTACACCCTTTAACGGCCTGTTTTTAACTCTAAGTGTGATTTTGGAAAATTATCCTCATACTTTCAAATCGGGAGATCCGAGAATACGTGGTAAGATTCTACAAGTTACATCGGTCCCATACGAGGTGTTCGTGCCTCCTACGGGGTCGTTTGGGGGCCGATTTGGGTTTTCACCCTTTAATGGCATGTTTTTAACTCTAAGTGTGATTTTTGCAAATTATCGTCATACTCTCAAACTGGGAGACTCGGGACTATGCGGTCTGTTTCTACAAGTTACATTGGTCCCGTGCGAAGTGTTCGTGCCTCCTACAGGGTCGTTTGGGGTCGATTTGGGTTTTCACCGTTTAACGGCCTGTTTTAGTTTACATGTGATTTTTACAAATTATCATCCTATTTACAAACTGGGAGACCCGGGACTACGCGGTCAGTTCCTACAAGTTGCATTGGTCCCGTGCGAGGTGTTCGTACCTCCTACGGGGCCGTTTGGGGGCTGGTTTGGGTTTTCACCCTTTAATGGCCTGTTTTTAAGTCTAAGTGTGATTTTTGCAAATTATCGTCGTACTCTCAAACCAGGAGACCCGGGACTACGCGGTCAGTTCCTACAAGTTGCATTGGTCCCGTGAGAGGTGTTCGTGCCTCCTACTGGGTCGTTTGGGGGCTGGTTTGGGTTTTCACCCCTTAACGGCTAGTTTTTAAGTCTAAGTGTGATTTTTGCAAATTATCGGCATACTCTCAAACCAGGACACCCTAGACTACGCGGTCAGTTCCTACAAGTTGCATTGGTCCCGTGCGAGGTGTTCGTGCCTCCTACGGGGCCGTGTGGGGGCTGGTTTGGGTTTTCACCCCTTAACGGCTAGTTTTTAAGTCCAAGTGTGATTTTTGCAAATTATCATCGTACTCTCAAATCGGGAGTCCCGGGACTACGTGGTCAGTTCCTACAAGTTGCATTGGTCCCGTGCGAGGTGTTCGTACCTCCTACGGGGCCGTTTGGGGGCTGGTTTCGGTTTTCACCCTTTAACGGCTTGTTTTTAAGTCTAAGTGTGATTTTTGCAAATTATCGTCATACTCTCAAACCGGGACACCCGGGACCACGCGGTCAGTTCCTACAAGTTGTATTGGTCCCATGCGAGGTGTTCGTGCCGCCAACGGGGTCGTTTGGGGGTTGGTTTGGGTTTTCACCCCTTAACGGCTAGTTTTTAAGTCCAAGTGTGATTTTTGCAAATTATCGTCGTACTCTCAAATCGGGAGACCTGGGACTACGCGGTCAATTGCTACAAGTTGCATGGGGCCGTGCGAGGTGTTCGTACCTCCTACGGGGCCGTTTGGGGACAGGTTTGGGTTTTCACCCTTTAACGGCAAGTTTTTAAGTCCAAGTGTGATTTTTGCAAATTATCATCGTACTTACAAACCGGGAGATCCGGGACTACGCGGTCAGTTCCTACAAGTTGCATTGGTCCCGTACGAGGTGTTCGTACCTCCTACGGGGCCGTTTGGGGACTGGTTTGGGTTTTCACCCTTTAACGGCCTGTTTTTAACTCTAAGTGTGATTTTTGAAAATTATCCTCATACTTTCAAATCGGGAGACCCGAGACTACGTGGTAAGATTCTACAAGTTGCATGGGGCCGTGCGAGGTGTTCGTACCTCCTACGGGGCCGTTTGGGGATAGGTTTGGGTTTTCACCCTTTAACGGCTTGTTTTTAAGTCTAAGTGTGATTTTTGCAAATTATCGTCATACTCTCAAATCGGGATACCCAGGACTACGCGGTCAGTTCCTACAAGTTGCGTTGGTCCCATGCGAGGTGTTCGTGCCTCCTACGGGGTCGTTTGGGGGCTGGTTTGGGTTTTCACCCTTTAATGGCCTGTTTTTGAGTCTAAGTGTGATTTTTGTAAATTATCATCGTACTCTCAAACCAGGACACCCGGGACTACGCGGTCAGTTCCTACAAGTTGCATTGGTCCCGTGCGAGGTGTCCATGCCTCCTACGGGGCCGTTTGGGGACTGGTTTGGGTTTTCACCGCTTAATGGCTATTTTTTAAGTCTAAATGTGATTTTTTCAAATTATCGTCATACTTTCAAACCGGGTCACCCGGTACTACGCGGTCAGTTCCTACAAGTTGCATTGGTCCCGTGCGAGGAGTTCGTGCCTCCTACAGGGTCGTTTGGGGACTGGTTTGGGTTTTCACCCCTTAACGGCTAGTTTTTAAGTCCAAGTGTGATTTTTGCAAATTATCGTCGTACTCTCAAATCGGGAGACCTGGGACTACGCGTTCAATTCCTACAAGTTGCATGGGGCCGTGCGAGGTGTTCGTACCTCCTACGGGGCCGTTTGGGGACAGGTTTGGGTTTTCACCCTTTAACGGCAAGTTTTTAAGTCCAAGTGTGATTTTTGCAAATTATCATCGTACTTACAAATCGGGAGATCCGGGACTACGCGGTCAGTTCCTACAAGTTGCATTGGTCCCGTGCGAGGTGTCCGTACCTCCTACGGGGCCGTTTGGGGACTGGTTTGGGTTTTCACCCTTTAACGGCCTGTTTTTAACTCTAAGTGTGATTTTTGAAAATTATCCTCATACTTTCAAATCGGGAGACCCGAGACTACGTGGTAAGATTCTACAAGTTGCATGGGGCCGTGCGAGGTGTTCGTACCTCCTACGGGGCCGTTTGGGGATAGGTTTGGGTTTTCACCCTTTAACGGCTTGTTTTTAAGTCTAAGTGTGATTTTTGCAAATTATCGTCGTACTCTCAAATCGGGATACCCAGGACTACGCGGTCAGTTCCTACAAGTTGCATTGGTCCCGTGCGAGGTGTTCGTGCCTCCTACGGGGTCGTTTGGGGGCTGGTTTGGGTTTTCACCCCTTAATGGCTAGTTTTTAAGTCTAACTGTGATTTTTGCAAATTATCGTCATACTCTCAAATCGGGAGATCCGGTACTACGCGATCAGTTCCTACATGTTGCATTGGTCCCGAGCGAGGTGTTCGTGCCTCCTACGGGTTCGTTTGGGGGCTGGTTTGGGTTTTCACCCCTTAACGGCTAGTTTTTAAGTCTAATTGTGATTTTTGCAAATTATCGTCATACTCTATAATCGGGAGACCAGGGACTACGCGGTCAGTTCCTACAAGTTGCATTGGTTCCGTGCGAGGTGTTCGTACCTCCTACGGGGCCGTTTGGGGGCTGGTATGGGATTTTTCAACCTTTAACGACTTGTTTTTAAGTTTAAGTGTGATTTTTGCAAATTATCGTCATACTCTCAAACCGGGACACCCGGGACTACGCGGTCAGTTCCTATAAGTTGCATTGGTCCCGTGCGAGGTGTTCGTACCACCTACGGGGCCGTTTGGGGGCTGGTATGGGATTTCAACCTTTAACAGCTTGTTTTTAAGTCTAAGTGTGATTTTTGCAAATTATCGGCATACTCTCAAACCAGGACACCCTAGACTACGCGGTCAGTTCCTACAAGTTGCATTGGTCCCGTGCGAGGTGTTCGTGCCTCCTACGGGGCCGTGTGGGGGCTGGTTTGGGTTTTCACCCCTTAACGGCTAGTTTTTAAGTCCAAGTGTGATTTTTGCAAATTATCATCGTACTCTCAAATCGGGAGTCCCGGGACTACGTGGTCAGTTCCTACAAGTTGCATTGGTCCCGTGCGAGGTGTTCGTACCTCCTACGGGGCCGTTTGGGGGCTGGTTTCGGTTTTCACCCTTTAACGGCTTGTTTTTAAGTGTGATTTTTGCAAATTATCGTCATACTCTCAAACCGGGACACCCGGGACCACGCGGTCAGTTCCTACAAGTTGTATTGGTCCCATGCGAGGTGTTCGTGCCGCCAACGGGGTCGCTTGGGGGCTGGTTTGGGTTTTCACCCTTTAATGGTCTGTTTTTAAGTCTAAGTGTGATTTTTGCAAATTATCATCATACTCTCAAACCAGGACACCCGGGACTACGCGGTCAGTTCCTACAAGTTGCATTGGTCCCGTGCGAGGTGCTCGTGCCTCCTACGAGGCCGTTTGGGTTTTCACCCCTTAACGACTAGTTTTTAAGTCCAAGTGTGATTTTTGCAAATTATCATCGTACTTACAAACCGGGAGATCCGGGACTACGCGGTCAGTTCCTACAAGTTGCATTGGTCCCGTGCGAGGTGTTCGTACCTCCTACGGGGCAGTTTGTGGACTGGTTTGGGTTTTCACCCTTTAACGGCCTGTTTTTAACTCTAAGTGTGATTTTTGAAAATTATCCTCATACTCTCAAATCGGGAGACTCGAGACTACGTGGTCAGATTCTACAAGTTACATCGGTCCCAAACGAGGTGTTCGTGCCTCCTACGGGGTCGTTTGGGGGCCGGTTTGGGTTTTCACCCTTTAACGGCATGTTTTTAACTCTAAGTGTGATTTTTGCAAATTATTGTCATACTCTCAAACTGGGAGACCCGGGACTATGAGGTCAGTTCCTACAAGTTACATTGGTCCCGTGCGAAGTGTTCGTGCCTCCTACGGGGTCGTTTGGGATCGATTTGGGTTTTCACCCCTTAACGGCCTGTTTTTAAGTTTATATGTGATTTTTACAAATTATCATCCTATTTACAAATCGGGATACCCGGGACTACGCGGTCAGTTCCTATAAGTTGCATTGGTCCCGTGCGAGGTGTTCGTACCTCCTACGGGGCCATTTGGGGGCTGGTTTGGGTTTTCACCCTTAAATGGCCTGTTTTTAAGTCTAAGTGTGATTTTTGCAAATTATCATCGTACTCTCAAACCAGGACACCCGGGACAACGCGGTCAGTTCCTACAAGTTGCATTGGTCCCGTGCGAGGTGTCCGTGCCTCCTACAGGGCCGTTTGGGGACTGGTTTGGGTTTTCACCCCTTAACGGCTAGTTTTTAAGTCTAAATGTGATTTTTTCAAATTATCGTCATACTTTCAAACCGGGACACCCGGTACTACGCGGTCAGTTCCTACAAGTTGCATTGGTCCCGTGCGAGGAGTTCGTGCCTCCTACGGGGTCGTTTGGGGACTGGTTTGGGTTTTCACCCCTTAACGGCTAGTTTTTAAGTCTAAATGTGATTTTTTCAAATTATCGTCATACTTTCAAACCGGGACACCCGGTACTACGCGGTCAGTTCCTACAAGTTGCATTGGTCCCGTGCGAGGTGTTCGTGCCTCCTACGGGGTCGTTTGGGGGATGGTTTGGGTTTTCACCCCTTAACGGCTAGTTTTTAAGTCCAAGTGTGATTTTTGTAAATTATCGTTGTACTCACAAATCGGGAGACCTGGGAGTACGCGGTCAATTCCTACAAGTTGCATTGGTCCCGTGCAAGGTGTTCGTACCACCTACGGGGGCGTTTGGGAACTGGTTTGGGTTTTCACCCTTTAACGGCTTGTTTTTAAGTCTAAGTGTGATTTTTGCAAATTATCGTCGTACTCTCAAATCGGGATACCCAGGACTACGCGGTCAGTTCCTACAAGTTGCATTGGTCCCGTGCGAGGTGTTCGTGCCTTCTACGGGGTCGTTTGGGGGCTGGTTTGGGTTTTCACCCCTTAACGGCTAGTTTTTAAGTCTAACTGTGATTTTTGCAAATTATCGTCATACTCTCAAATCGGGAGATCCGGTACTACGCGGTCAGTTCCTACAAGTTGCATTGGTCCCGTGCGAGGAGTTCGTGCCTCCTACTGGGTCGTTTGGGGGCTGGTTTGGGTTTTCACCCCTTAACGGCTAGTTTTTAAGTCTAATTGTGATTTTTGCAAATTATCGTCTTACTCTCAAATCGGGAGACCAGGGACTACGCGATCAGTTACTACAAGTTGCATTGGTCCCGTGCGAGGTGTTCGTACCTCCTACGGGGCCGTTTTGGGACTGGTTTGGGTTTACACCCTTTAACGGCCTGTTTTTAACTCTAAGTGTGATTTTGGAAAATTATCCTCATACTTTCAAATCGGGAGATCCGAGAATACGTGGTAAGATTCTACAAGTTACATCGGTCCCATACGAGGTGTTCGTGCCTCCTACGGGGTCGTTTGGGGGCCGATTTGGGTTTTCACCCTTTAATGGCATGTTTTTAACTCTAAGTGTGATTTTTGCAAATTATCGTCATACTCTCAAACTGGGAGACTCGGGACTATGCGGTCTGTTTCTACAAGTTACATTGGTCCCGTGCGAAGTGTTCGTGCCTCCTACAGGGTCGTTTGGGGTCGATTTGGGTTTTCACCGTTTAACGGCCTGTTTTAGTTTACATGTGATTTTTACAAATTATCATCCTATTTACAAACTGGGAGACCCGGGACTACGCGGTCAGTTCCTACAAGTTGCATTGGTCCCGTGCGAGGTGTTCGTACCTCCTACGGGGCCGTTTGGGGGCTGGTTTGGGTTTTCACCCTTTAATGGCCTGTTTTTAAGTCTAAGTGTGATTTTTGCAAATTATCGTCGTACTCTCAAACCAGGAGACCCGGGACTACGCGGTCAGTTCCTACAAGTTGCATTGGTCCCGTGAGAGGTGTTCGTGCCTCCTACTGGGTCGTTTGGGGGCTGGTTTGGGTTTTCACCCCTTAACGGCTAGTTTTTAAGTCTAAGTGTGATTTTTGCAAATTATCGGCATACTCTCAAACCAGGACACCCTAGACTACGCGGTCAGTTCCTACAAGTTGCATTGGTCCCGTGCGAGGTGTTCGTGCCTCCTACGGGGCCGTGTGGGGGCTGGTTTGGGTTTTCACCCCTTAACGGCTAGTTTTTAAGTCCAAGTGTGATTTTTGCAAATTATCATCGTACTCTCAAATCGGGAGTCCCGGGACTACGTGGTCAGTTCCTACAAGTTGCATTGGTCCCGTGCGAGGTGTTCGTACCTCCTACGGGGCCGTTTGGGGGCTGGTTTCGGTTTTCACCCTTTAACGGCTTGTTTTTAAGTCTAAGTGTGATTTTTGCAAATTATCGTCATACTCTCAAACCGGGACACCCGGGACCACGCGGTCAGTTCCTACAAGTTGTATTGGTCCCATGCGAGGTGTTCGTGCCGCCAACGGGGTCGTTTGGGGGTTGGTTTGGGTTTTCACCCCTTAACGGCTAGTTTTTAAGTCCAAGTGTGATTTTTGCAAATTATCGTCGTACTCTCAAATCGGGAGACCTGGGACTACGCGGTCAATTGCTACAAGTTGCATGGGGCCGTGCGAGGTGTTCGTACCTCCTACGGGGCCGTTTGGGGACAGGTTTGGGTTTTCACCCTTTAACGGCAAGTTTTTAAGTCCAAGTGTGATTTTTGCAAATTATCATCGTACTTACAAACCGGGAGATCCGGGACTACGCGGTCAGTTCCTACAAGTTGCATTGGTCCCGTACGAGGTGTTCGTACCTCCTACGGGGCCGTTTGGGGACTGGTTTGGGTTTTCACCCTTTAACGGCCTGTTTTTAACTCTAAGTGTGATTTTTGAAAATTATCCTCATACTTTCAAATCGGGAGACCCGAGACTACGTGGTAAGATTCTACAAGTTGCATGGGGCCGTGCGAGGTGTTCGTACCTCCTACGGGGCCGTTTGGGGATAGGTTTGGGTTTTCACCCTTTAACGGCTTGTTTTTAAGTCTAAGTGTGATTTTTGCAAATTATCGTCATACTCTCAAATCGGGATACCCAGGACTACGCGGTCAGTTCCTACAAGTTGCGTTGGTCCCATGCGAGGTGTTCGTGCCTCCTACGGGGTCGTTTGGGGGCTGGTTTGGGTTTTCACCCTTTAATGGCCTGTTTTTGAGTCTAAGTGTGATTTTTGTAAATTATCATCGTACTCTCAAACCAGGACACCCGGGACTACGCGGTCAGTTCCTACAAGTTGCATTGGTCCCGTGCGAGGTGTCCATGCCTCCTACGGGGCCGTTTGGGGACTGGTTTGGGTTTTCACCGCTTAATGGCTATTTTTTAAGTCTAAATGTGATTTTTTCAAATTATCGTCATACTTTCAAACCGGGTCACCCGGTACTACGCGGTCAGTTCCTACAAGTTGCATTGGTCCCGTGCGAGGAGTTCGTGCCTCCTACAGGGTCGTTTGGGGACTGGTTTGGGTTTTCACCCCTTAACGGCTAGTTTTTAAGTCCAAGTGTGATTTTTGCAAATTATCGTCGTACTCTCAAATCGGGAGACCTGGGACTACGCGTTCAATTCCTACAAGTTGCATGGGGCCGTGCGAGGTGTTCGTACCTCCTACGGGGCCGTTTGGGGACAGGTTTGGGTTTTCACCCTTTAACGGCAAGTTTTTAAGTCCAAGTGTGATTTTTGCAAATTATCATCGTACTTACAAATCGGGAGATCCGGGACTACGCGGTCAGTTCCTACAAGTTGCATTGGTCCCGTGCGAGGTGTCCGTACCTCCTACGGGGCCGTTTGGGGACTGGTTTGGGTTTTCACCCTTTAACGGCCTGTTTTTAACTCTAAGTGTGATTTTTGAAAATTATCCTCATACTTTCAAATCGGGAGACCCGAGACTACGTGGTAAGATTCTACAAGTTGCATGGGGCCGTGCGAGGTGTTCGTACCTCCTACGGGGCCGTTTGGGGATAGGTTTGGGTTTTCACCCTTTAACGGCTTGTTTTTAAGTCTAAGTGTGATTTTTGCAAATTATCGTCGTACTCTCAAATCGGGATACCCAGGACTACGCGGTCAGTTCCTACAAGTTGCATTGGTCCCGTGCGAGGTGTTCGTGCCTCCTACGGGGTCGTTTGGGGGCTGGTTTGGGTTTTCACCCCTTAATGGCTAGTTTTTAAGTCTAACTGTGATTTTTGCAAATTATCGTCATACTCTCAAATCGGGAGATCCGGTACTACGCGATCAGTTCCTACATGTTGCATTGGTCCCGAGCGAGGTGTTCGTGCCTCCTACGGGTTCGTTTGGGGGCTGGTTTGGGTTTTCACCCCTTAACGGCTAGTTTTTAAGTCTAATTGTGATTTTTGCAAATTATCGTCATACTCTATAATCGGGAGACCAGGGACTACGCGGTCAGTTCCTACAAGTTGCATTGGTTCCGTGCGAGGTGTTCGTACCTCCTACGGGGCCGTTTGGGGGCTGGTATGGGATTTTTCAACCTTTAACGACTTGTTTTTAAGTTTAAGTGTGATTTTTGCAAATTATCGTCATACTCTCAAACCGGGACACCCGGGACTACGCGGTCAGTTCCTATAAGTTGCATTGGTCCCGTGCGAGGTGTTCGTACCACCTACGGGGCCGTTTGGGGGCTGGTATGGGATTTCAACCTTTAACAGCTTGTTTTTAAGTCTAAGTGTGATTTTTGCAAATTATCGGCATACTCTCAAACCAGGACACCCTAGACTACGCGGTCAGTTCCTACAAGTTGCATTGGTCCCGTGCGAGGTGTTCGTGCCTCCTACGGGGCCGTGTGGGGGCTGGTTTGGGTTTTCACCCCTTAACGGCTAGTTTTTAAGTCCAAGTGTGATTTTTGCAAATTATCATCGTACTCTCAAATCGGGAGTCCCGGGACTACGTGGTCAGTTCCTACAAGTTGCATTGGTCCCGTGCGAGGTGTTCGTACCTCCTACGGGGCCGTTTGGGGGCTGGTTTCGGTTTTCACCCTTTAACGGCTTGTTTTTAAGTGTGATTTTTGCAAATTATCGTCATACTCTCAAACCGGGACACCCGGGACCACGCGGTCAGTTCCTACAAGTTGTATTGGTCCCATGCGAGGTGTTCGTGCCGCCAACGGGGTCGCTTGGGGGCTGGTTTGGGTTTTCATCCTTTAATGGTCTGTTTTTAAGTCTAAGTGTGATTTTTGCAAATTATCATCATACTCTCAAACCAGGACACCCGGGACTACGCGGTCAGTTCCTACAAGTTGCATTGGTCCCGTGCGAGGTGCTCGTGCCTCCTACGAGGCCGTTTGGGTTTTCATCCCTTAACGACTAGTTTTTAAGTCCAAGTGTGATTTTTGCAAATTATCATCGTACTTACAAACCGGGAGATCCGGGACTACGCGGTCAGTTCCTACAAGTTGCATTGGTCCCGTGCGAGGTGTTCGTACCTCCTACGGGGCAGTTTGTGGACTGGTTTGGGTTTTCACCCTTTAACGGCCTGTTTTTAACTCTAAGTGTGATTTTTGAAAATTATCCTCATACTCTCAAATCGGGAGACTCGAGACTACGTGGTCAGATTCTACAAGTTACATCGGTCCCAAACGAGGTGTTCGTGCCTCCTACGGGGTCGTTTGGGGGCCGGTTTGGGTTTTCACCCTTTAACGGCATGTTTTTAACTCTAAGTGTGATTTTTGCAAATTATTGTCATACTCTCAAACTGGGAGACCCGGGACTATGAGGTCAGTTCCTACAAGTTACATTGGTCCCGTGCGAAGTGTTCGTGCCTCCTACGGGGTCGTTTGTGATCGATTTGGGTTTTCACCCCTTAACGGCCTGTTTTTAAGTTTACATGTGATTTTTACAAATTATCATCCTATTTACAAATCGGGATACCCGGGACTACGCGGTCAGTTCCTATAAGTTGCATTGGTCCCGTGCGAGGTGTTCGTACCTCCTACGGGGCCATTTGGGGGCTGGTTTGGGTTTTCACCCTTAAATGGCCTGTTTTTAAGTCTAAGTGTGATTTTTGCAAATTATCATCGTACTCTCAAACCAGGACACCCGGGACAACGCGGTCAGTTCCTACAAGTTGCATTGGTCCCGTGCGAGGTGTCCGTGCCTCCTACAGGGCCGTTTGGGGACTGGTTTGGGTTTTCACCCCTTAACGGCTAGTTTTTAAGTCTAAATGTGATTTTTTCAAATTATCGTCATACTTTCAAACCGGGACACCCGGTACTACGCGGTCAGTTCCTACAAGTTGCATTGGTCCCGTGCGAGGAGTTCGTGCCTCCTACGGGGTCGTTTGGGGACTGGTTTGGGTTTTCACCCCTTAACGGCTAGTTTTTAAGTCTAAATGTGATTTTTTCAAATTATCGTCATACTTTCAAACCGGGACACCCGGTACTACGCGGTCAGTTCCTACAAGTTGCATTGGTCCCGTGCGAGGTGTTCGTGCCTCCTACGGGGTCGTTTGGGGGATGGTTTGGGTTTTCACCCCTTAACGGCTAGTTTTTAAGTCCAAGTGTGATTTTTGTAAATTATCGTTGTACTCACAAATCGGGAGACCTGGGAGTACGCGGTCAATTCCTACAAGTTGCATTGGTCCCGTGCAAGGTGTTCGTACCACCTACGGGGGCGTTTGGGAACTGGTTTGGGTTTTCACCCTTTAACGGCTTGTTTTTAAGTCTAAGTGTGATTTTTGCAAATTATCGTCGTACTCTCAAATCGGGATACCCAGGACTACGCGGTCAGTTCCTACAAGTTGCATTGGTCCCGTGCGAGGTGTTCGTGCCTTCTACGGGGTCGTTTGGGGGCTGGTTTGGGTTTTCACCCCTTAACGGCTAGTTTTTAAGTCTAACTGTGATTTTTGCAAATTATCGTCATACTCTCAAATCGGGAGATCCGGTACTACGCGGTCAGTTCCTACAAGTTGCATTGGTCCCGTGCGAGGAGTTCGTGCCTCCTACTGGGTCGTTTGGGGGCTGGTTTGGGTTTTCACCCCTTAACGGCTAGTTTTTAAGTCTAATTGTGATTTTTGCAAATTATCGTCTTACTCTCAAATCGGGAGACCAGGGACTACGCGATCAGTTACTACAAGTTGCATTGGTCCCGTGCGAGGTGTTCGTACCTCCTACGGGGCCGTTTTGGGACTGGTTTGGGTTTACACCCTTTAACGGCCTGTTTTTAACTCTAAGTGTGATTTTGGAAAATTATCCTCATACTTTCAAATCGGGAGATCCGAGAATACGTGGTAAGATTCTACAAGTTACATCGGTCCCATACGAGGTGTTCGTGCCTCCTACGGGGTCGTTTGGGGGCCGATTTGGGTTTTCACCCTTTAATGGCATGTTTTTAACTCTAAGTGTGATTTTTGCAAATTATCGTCATACTCTCAAACTGGGAGACTCGGGACTATGCGGTCTGTTTCTACAAGTTACATTGGTCCCGTGCGAAGTGTTCGTGCCTCCTACAGGGTCGTTTGGGGTCGATTTGGGTTTTCACCGTTTAACGGCCTGTTTTAGTTTACATGTGATTTTTACAAATTATCATCCTATTTACAAACTGGGAGACCCGGGACTACGCGGTCAGTTCCTACAAGTTGCATTGGTCCCGTGCGAGGTGTTCGTACCTCCTACGGGGCCGTTTGGGGGCTGGTTTGGGTTTTCACCCTTTAATGGCCTGTTTTTAAGTCTAAGTGTGATTTTTGCAAATTATCGTCGTACTCTCAAACCAGGAGACCCGGGACTACGCGGTCAGTTCCTACAAGTTGCATTGGTCCCGTGAGAGGTGTTCGTGCCTCCTACTGGGTCGTTTGGGGGCTGGTTTGGGTTTTCACCCCTTAACGGCTAGTTTTTAAGTCTAAGTGTGATTTTTGCAAATTATCGGCATACTCTCAAACCAGGACACCCTAGACTACGCGGTCAGTTCCTACAAGTTGCATTGGTCCCGTGCGAGGTGTTCGTGCCTCCTACGGGGCCGTGTGGGGGCTGGTTTGGGTTTTCACCCCTTAACGGCTAGTTTTTAAGTCCAAGTGTGATTTTTGCAAATTATCATCGTACTCTCAAATCGGGAGTCCCGGGACTACGTGGTCAGTTCCTACAAGTTGCATTGGTCCCGTGCGAGGTGTTCGTACCTCCTACGGGGCCGTTTGGGGGCTGGTTTCGGTTTTCACCCTTTAACGGCTTGTTTTTAAGTCTAAGTGTGATTTTTGCAAATTATCGTCATACTCTCAAACCGGGACACCCGGGACCACGCGGTCAGTTCCTACAAGTTGTATTGGTCCCATGCGAGGTGTTCGTGCCGCCAACGGGGTCGCTTGGGTGCTGGTTTGGGTTTTCACCCTTTAATGGTCTGTTTTTAAGTCTAAGTGTGATTTTTGCAAATTATCATCATACTCTCAAACCAGGACACCCGGGACTACGCGGTCAGTTCCTACAAGTTGCATTGATCCCGTGCGAGGTGCTCGTGCCTCCTACGAGGTCGTTTGGGTTTTCACCCCTTAACGACTAGTTTTTAAGTCCAAGTGTGATTTTTGCAAATTATCATCGTACTTACAAACCGGGAGATCCGGGACTACGCGGTCAGTTCCTACAAGTTGCATTGGTCCCGTGCGAGGTGTTCGTACCTCCTACGGGGTAGTTTGTGGACTGGTTTGGGTTTTCACCCTTTAACGGCCTGTTTTTAACTCTAAGTGTGATTTTTGAAAATTATCCTCATACTCTCAAATCGGGAGACTCGAGACTACGTGGTCAGATTCTACAAGTTACATCGGTCCCAAACGAGGTGTTCGTGCCTCCTACGGGGTCGTTTGGGGGCCGGTTTGGGTTTTCACCCTTTAACAGCATGTTTTTAACTCTAAGTGTGATTTTTGCAAATTATCGTCATACTCTCAAACTGGGAGACCCGGGACTATGTGGTCAGTTCCTACAAGTTACATTGGTCCCGTGCGAAGTGTTCGTGCCTCCTACGGGGTCGTTTGGGTCGATTTGGGTTTTCACCCCTTAACGGCCTGTTTTTAAGTTTACATGTGACTTTTACAAATTATCATCCTATTTACAAACCGGGAGACCCGGGACTACGCGGTCAGTTCCTACAAGTTGCATTGGTCCCGTGCGAGGTGTTCGTACCTCCTACGGGGTCGTTTGGGGGCTGGTTTGGGTTTTCACCGTTTAATGGCCTGTTTTTAAGTCTAAGTGTGATTTTTGCAAATTATCATCGTACTCTCAAACCAGGACACCCGGGACTACGCGGTCAGTTCCTACAAGTTGCATTGATCCCGTGCGAGGTGCTCGTGCCTCCTACGAGGTCGTTTGGGTTTTCACCCCTTAACGACTAGTTTTTAAGTCCAAGTGTGATTTTTGCAAATTATCATCGTACTTACAAACCGGGAGATCCGGGACTACGCGGTCAGTTCCTACAAGTTGCATTGGTCCCGTGCGAGGTGTTCGTACCTCCTACGGGGTAGTTTGTGGACTGGTTTGGGTTTTCACCCTTTAACGGCCTGTTTTTAACTCTAAGTGTGATTTTTGAAAATTATCCTCATACTCTCAAATCGGGAGACTCGAGACTACGTGGTCAGATTCTACAAGTTACATCGGTCCCAAACGAGGTGTTCGTGCCTCCTACGGGGTCGTTTGGGGGCCGGTTTGGGTTTTCACCCTTTAACAGCATGTTTTTAACTCTAAGTGTGATTTTTGCAAATTATCGTCATACTCTCAAACTGGGAGACCCGGGACTATGTGGTCAGTTCCTACAAGTTACATTGGTCTCGTGCGAAGTGTTCGTGCCTCCTACGGGGTCGTTTGGGTCGATTTGGGTTTTCACCCCTTAACGGCCTGTTTTTAAGTTTACATGTGATTTTTACAAATTATCATCCTATTTACAAATCGGGAGACCCGGGACTACGCGGTCAGTTCCTATAAGTTGCATTGGTCCCGTGCGAGGTGTTCGTACCTCCTACGGGGCCGTTTGTGATTTTTGCAAATTATCATCGTACTCTCAAAGCAGGACACCCGGGACTACGCGGTCAGTTCCTACAAATTGCATTGGTCCGGTGCGAGGTGTTCGTACCTCCTACGGGGCCGTTTGGGGGTTGGTTTCGGTTTTCACCCTTTAATGGCTTGTTTTTAAGTCTAAGTGTGATTTTTGCAAATTATCGTCATACTCTCAAGCCGGGACACCCGCGACTACGCGGTCAGTTCCTACAAGTTGCATTGGTCCCGTGCGAGGTGTTCGTGCCTCCTACGGGGTCGTTTGGGGGATGGTTTGGGTTTTCACCCCTTAACGGCTAGTTTTTAAGTCCAAGTGTGATTTTTGTAAATTATCGTTGTACTCACAAATCGGGAGACCTGGGAGTACGCGGTCAATTCCTACAAGTTGCATTGGTCCCGTGCGAGGTGTTCGTACCACCTACGGGGGCGTTTGGGAACTGGTTTGGGTTTTCACCCTTTAACGGCTAGTCTAAGTGTGATTTTTGCAAATTATCGTCGTACTCTCAAATCGGGATACCCAGGACTACGCGGTCAGTTCCTACAAGTTGCATTGGTCCCGTGCGAGGTGTTCGTGCCTTCTACGGGGTCGTTTGGGGGCTGGTTTGGGTTTTCACCCCTTAACGGCTAGTTTTTAAGTCTAACTGTGATTTTTGCAAATTATCGTCATACTCTCAAATCGGGAGATCCGGTACTACGCGGTCAGTTCCTACAAGTTGCATTGGTCCCGTGCGAGGAGCTCGTGCCTCCTACTGGGTCGTTTGGGGGCTGGTTTGGGTTTTCACCCCTTAACGGCTAGTTTTTAAGTCTAATTGTGATTTTTGCAAATTATCGTCTTACTCTCAAATCGGGAGACCAGGGACTACGCGATCAGTTACTACAAGTTGCATTGGTCCCGTGCGAGGTGTTCGTACCTCCTACGGGGCCGTTTGGGGACTGGTTTGGGTTTACACCCTTTAACGGCCTGTTTTTAACTCTAAGTGTGATTTTGGAAAATTATCCTCATACTTTCAAATCGGGAGATCCGAGACTACGTGGTAAGATTCTACAAGTTACATCGGTCCCATACGAGGTGTTCGTGCCTCCTACGGGGTCGTTTGGGGGCCGATTTGGGTTTTCACCCTTTAATGGCATGTTTTTAACTCTAAGTGTGATTTTTGCAAATTATCGTCATACTCTCAAACTGGGAGACCCTGGACTATGCGGTCTGTTTCTACAAGTTACATTGGTTCCGTGCGAAGTGTTCGTGCCTCCTACACGGTCGTTTGGGGTCGATTTGGGTTTTCACCGTTTAACGGCCTGTTTTAGTTTACATGTGATTTTTACAAATTATCATCCTATTTACAAACTGGGAGACCCGGGACTACGCGGTCAGTTCCTACAAGTTGCATTGGTCCCGTGCGAGGTGTTCGTACCTCCTACGGGGCCGTTTGGGGGCTGGTTTGGGTTTTCACCCTTTAATGGCCTGTTTTTAAGTCTAAGTGTGATTTTTGCAAATTATCGTCGTACTCTCAAACCAGGAGACCCGGGACTACGCGGTCAGTTCCTACAAGTTGCATTGGTCCCGTGAGAGGTGTTCGTGCCTCCTACTGGGTCGTTTGGGGGCTGGTTTGGGTTTTCACCCCTTAACGGCTAGTTTTTAAGTCTAAGTGTGATTTTTGCAAATTATCGTCACACTCTCAAATCGGGAGACCAGGGACTACGCGGTCATTTCCTACAAATTGCATTGGTCCGGTGCGAGGTGTTCGTACCTCCTACGGGGCCGTTTGGGGGTTGGTTTCGGTTTTCACCCTTTAATGGCTTGTTTTTAAGTCTAAGTGTGATTTTTGCAAATTATCGTCATACTCTCAAGCCGGGACACCCGGGACTACGCGGTCAGTTCCTACAAGTTGCATTGGTCCCGTGCGAGGTGGTCGTGCCTCCTACGGGGTCGTTTGGGGGCTGGTTTGGGTTTTCACCCTCTAACAGCTTGTTTTTAAGTCTAAGTGTGATTTTTGCAAATTATCGTCATACTCTCAAACCAGGACACCCGAGACTACGCGGTCAGTTCCTACAAGTTGCATTGGTCAAGCCCTTTCCTGACATGGTTAGATTTCCAGCAGTGAACGAAGTGTTAAAGTTGAGAGAGCTAGCGTTTCGTACTCAGCCGGCCAAGCAAAACTCCAGCTAAGCTAATAGCTCTAATTGTGGGGATATCTAAAAAATATGCTCTTGTTTGTGGACTTCCTTCTCTTCGGGAGGGCTTCATTGCATTGATTTGGCAAACAGACCCTTGGAAAGGAGACAGCGGTTTGGGTTTTAACCCTTTAATGGCCTGTGTTTTAAGTCTAAGTGTGATTTTTGCAAATTATCATCGTACTCTCAAACCAGGACACCCGGGACTACGCGGTCAGTTCCTACAAGTTGCATTGGTCCCGTGCGAGGTGTCCGTGCCTCCTACTGGGCCGTTTGGGGACTGGTTTGGGTTTTCACCCCTTAACGGCTAGTTTTTAAGTCAAAATGTGATTTTTTCAAATTATCGTCATACTTTCAAACCGGGTCACCCGGTACTACGCGGTCAGTTCCTACAAGTTGCATTGGTCCCGTGCGAGGAGTTCGTGCCTCCTACAGGGTCGTTTGGGGACTGGTTTGGGTTTTCACCCCTTAACGGCTAGTTTTTAAGTCCAAGTGTGATTTTTGCAAATTATCGTCGTACTCTCAAATCGGGAGACCTGGGACTACGCGTTCAATTCCTACAAGTTGCATGGGGCCGTGCGAGGTGTTCGTACCTCCTACGGGGCCGTTTGGGGACAGGTTTGGGTTTTCACCCTTTAACGGCAAGTTTTTAAGTCCAAGTGTGATTTTTGCAAATTATCATCGTACTTACAAATCGGGAGATCCGGGACTACGCGGTCAGTTCCTACAAGTTGCATTGGTCCCGTGCGAGGTGTCCGTACCTCCTACGGGGCCGTTTGGGGACTGGTTTGGGTTTTCACCCTTTAACGGCCTGTTTTTAACTCTAAGTGTGATTTTTGAAAATTATCCTCATACTTTCAAATCGGGAGACCCGAGACTACGTGGTAAGATTCTACAAGTTGCATGGGGTCGTGCGAGGTGTTCGTACCTCCTACGGGGCCGTTTGGGGATAGGTTTGGGTTTTCACCCTTTAACGGCTTGTTTTTAAGTCTAAGTGTGATTTTTGCAAATTATCGTCGTACTCTCAAATCGGGATACCCAGGACTACGCGGTCAGTTCCTACAAGTTGCATTGGTCCCGTGCGAGGTGTTCGTGCCTCCTACGGGGTCGTTTGGGGGCTGGTTTGGGTTTTCACCCCTTAACGGCTAGTTTTTAAGTCTAACTGTGATTTTTGCAAATTATCGTCATACTCTCAAATCGGGAGATCCGGTACTACGCGGTCAGTTCCTACATGTTGCATTGGTCCCGAGCGAGGTGTTCGTGCCTCCTACGGGTTCGTTTGGGGGCTGGTTTGGGTTTTCACCCCTTAACGGCTAGTTTTTAAGTCTAATTGTGATTTTTGCAAATTATCGTCATACTCTATAATCGGGAGACCAGGGACTACGCGGTCAGTTCCTACAAGTTGCATTGGTTCCGTGCGAGGTGTTCGTACCTCCTACGGGGCCGTTTGGGGGCTGGTATGGGATTTTTCAACCTTTAACGACTTGTTTTTAAGTTTAAGTGTGATTTTTGCAAATTATCGTCATACTCTCAAACCGGGACACCCGGGACTACGCGGTCAGTTCCTATAAGTTGCATTGGTCCCGTGCGAGGTGTTCGTACCTCCTACGGGGCCGTTTGGGGGCTGGTATGGGATTTCAACCTTTAACAGCTTGTTTTTAAGTCTAAGTGTGATTTTTGCAAATTATCGGCATACTCTCAAACCAGGACACCCTAGACTACGCGGTCAGTTCCTACAAGTTGCATTGGTCCCGTGCGAGGTGTTCGTGCCTCCTACGGGGCCGTGTGGGGGCTGGTTTTGGTTTTCACCCCTTAACGGCTAGTTTTTAAGTCCAAGTGTGATTTTTGCAAATTATCATCGTACTCTCAAATCGGGAGTCCCGGGACTACGTGGTCAGTTCCTACAAGTTGCATTGGTCCCGTGCGAGGTGTTCGTACCTCCTACGGGGCCGTTTGGGGGCTGGTTTCGGTTTTCACCCTTTAACGGCTTGTTTTTAAGTCTAAGTGTGATTTTTGCAAATTATCGTCATACTCTCAAACCGGGACACCCCGGACCACGCGGTCAGTTCCTACAAGTTGTATTGGTCCCATGCGAGGTGTTCGTGCCGCCAATGGGGTCGTTTGGGGGCTGGTTTGGGTTTTCACCCTTTAATGGTCTGTTTTTAAGTCTAAGTGTGATTTTTGCAAATTATCATCATACTCTCAAACCAGGACACCCGGGACTACGCGGTCAGTTCCTACAAGTTGCATTGGTCCCGTGCGAGGTGCTCGTGCCCCCTACGAGGCCGTTTGGGTTTTCACCCCTTAACGACTAGTTTTTAAGTCCAAGTGTGATTTTTGCAAATTATCATCGTACTTACAAACCGGGAGATCCGGGACTACGCGGTCAGTTCCTACAAGTTGCATTGGTCCCGTGCGAGGTGTTCGTACCTCCTACGGGGCAGTTTGTGGACTGGTTTGGGTTTTCACCCTTTAACGGCCTGTTTTTAACTCTAAGTGTGATTTTTGAAAATTATCCTCATACTCTCAAATCGGGAGACTCGAGACTACGTGGTCAGATTCTACAAGTTACATCGGTCCCAAACGAGGTGTTCGTGCCTCCTACGGGGTCGTTTGGGGGCCGGTTTGGGTTTTCACCCTTTAACGGCATGTTTTTAACTCTAAGTGTGATTTTTGCAAATTATCGTCATACTCTCAAACTGGGAGACCCGGGACTATGTGGTCAGTTCCTACAAGTTACATTGGTCCCGTTCGAAGTGTTCGTGCCTCCTACGGAGTCGTTTGGGGTCGATTTGGGTTTTCACCCCTTAACGGCCTGTTGTTAAATTTACATGTGATTTTTACAAATTATCATCCTATTTACAAATCGGGAGACCCGGGACTACGCGGTCAGTTCCTATAAGTTGCATTGGTCCCGTGCGAGGTGTTCGTACCTCCTACGGGGCCGTTTGGGTTTTCACCCTTAAATGGCCTGTTTTTAAGTCTAAGTGTGATTTTTGCAAATTATCATCGTACTCTCAAACCAGGACACCCGGGACTACGCGGTCAGTTCCTACAAGTTGCATTGGTCCCGTGCGAGGTGTCCGTGCCTCCTACAGGGCCGTTTGGGGACTGGTTTGGGTTTTCACCCCTTAACGGCTAGTTTTTAAGTCTAAATGTGATTTTTTCAAATTATCGTCATACTTTCAAACCGGGACACCCGGTACTACGCGGTCATTTCCTACAAGTTGCATTAGTCCCGTGCGAGGAGTTCGTGCCTCCTACAGGGTCGTTTGGGGGCTGGTTTGGGTTTTCACCTCTTAACGGCTAGTTTTTAAGTCTAAATGTGATTTTTTCAAATTATCGTCATACTTTCAAACCGGGACACCCGGTACTACGCGGTCAGTTCCTACAAGTTGCATTGGTCCCGTGCCAGGTGTTCGTGCCTCCTACGGGGTCGTTTGGGGGATGGTTTGGGTTTTCACCCCTTAACGGCTAGTTTTTAAGTCCAAGTGTGATTTTTGTAAATTATCGTTGTACTCACAAATCGGGAGACCTGGGAGTACGCGGTCAATTCCTACAAGTTGCATTGGTCCCGTGCGAGGTGTTCGTACCACCTACGGGGGCGTTTGGGAACTGGTTTGGGTTTTCACCCTTTAACGGCTTGTTTTTAAGTCTAAGTGTGATTTTTGCAAATTATCGTCGTACTCTCAAGCCGGGACACCCGGGACTACGCGGTCAGTTCCTACAAGTTGCATTGGTCCCGTGCGAGGTGGTCGTGCCTCCTACGGGGTCGTTTGGGGGCTGGTTTGGGTTTTCACCCTTTAACAGCTTGTTTTTAAGTCTAAGTGTGATTTTTGCAAATTATCGTCATACTCTCAAACCAGGACACCCGAGACTACGCGGTCAGTTCCTACAAGTTGCATTGGTCAAGCCCTTTCCTGACATGGTTAGATTGCCAGCAGTGAACGAAGTGTTAAAGTTGAGAGAGCTAGCGTTTCGTACTCAGCCGGCCAAGCAAAACTCCAGCTAAGCTAATAGCTCTAATTGTGGGGATATCTAAAAAATATGCTCTTGTTTGTGGACTTCCTTCTCTTCGGGAGGGCTTCATTGCATTGATTTGGCAAACAGACCCTTGGAAAGGAGACAGCGGTTTGGGTTTTAACCCTTTAATGGCCTGTTTTTAAGTCTAAGTGTGATTTTTGCAAATTATCATCGTACTCTCAAACCAGGACACCCGGGACTACGCGGTCAGTTCCTACAAGTTGCATTGGTCCCGTGCGAGGTGTTCGTGCCTCCTACGAGGCTGTTTGGGGGCTGGTTTGGGTTTTCACCCCTTAACGGCTAGTTTTTAAGTCCAAGTGTGATTTTTTCAAATTATCATCGTACTTACAAACCGGGAGATCCGGGACTACGCGGTCATTTCCTACTAGTTGCATTGGTCCCGTGCGAGGTTTTTATACCTCCTACGGGGGGGGGGGGGGTCGTTTGGGGGCTAGTTTGGGTTTTCACCCCTTAACGGCTAGTTTTTAAGTCCAAGTGTGATTTTTGCAAATTATCGTCGTACTCTCAAATCGGGAGACCTGAGACTACGCGGTCAATTCCTACAAGTTGCATGGGGCCGTGCGAGGTGTTCGTACCTCCTACGGGGCCGTTTGGGGACAGGTTTGGGTTTTCACTCTTTAACGGCAAGTTTTTAAGTCCAAGTGTGATTTTTGCAAATTATCATCGTACATACAAACTGGGAGATCCGGGACTACGCGGTCAGTTCCTACAAGTTGCATTGGTCCCGTGCGAGGTGTTCGTACCTCCTACGGGGCCGTTTGGGGACTGGTTTGGGTTTCCACCATTTAACGGCCTGTTTTTAACTCTAAGTGTGATTTTTGAAAATTATCCTCATACTTTCAAATCGGGAGACCCGTGACTACGTGGTAAGATTCTACAAGTTACATCGGTCCCATACGAGGTGTTCGTGCCTCCTACGGGGTCGTTTGGGGGCCGATTTGGGTTTTCACCCTTTAACGGCATGTTTTTAACTCTAAGTGTGATTTTTGCAAATTATCGTCATACTCTCAAACTGGGAGACCCGGGACTATGCGGTCAGTTCCTACAAGTTAAATTGGTCCCGTGCGAAGTGTTCGTGCCTCCTACGGGGTCGTTTGGGGGCTGGTTTGGGTTTTCACCCTTTAATGGCCTGTTTTTAAGTCTAAGTGTGATTTTTGCAAATTATCATCGTACTCTCAAACCAGGACACCCAGGACTACGCGGTCAGTTCCTACAAGTTGCATTAGTCCCGTGCGAGGTGTCCGTGCCTCCTACGGGTCCGTTTGGGAACTGGTTTGGGTTTTCACCCCTTAACGGCTATTTTTTAAGTCTAAATGTGATTTTTTCAAATTATCGTCATACTTTCAAACCGGGACACCCGGTACTACGAGGTCAGTTCCTACAAGTTGCATTGGTCCCGTGCGAGGAGTTCGTGCCTCCTACGGGGTCGTTTGGGGGCTGGTTTGGGTTTTCACCCCTTAACGGCTAATTTTTAAGTCCAAGTGTGATTTTTGCAAATTATCGTCGTACTCTCAAATCAGGAGACCTGGGACTACGCGGTCAATTCCTACAAGTTGCATGGGGCCGTGCGAGGTGTCCGTGCCTCCTACAGGGCCGTTTGGGGACTGGTTTGGGTTTTCTCCCCTTAACGGCTAGTTTTTAAGTCTAAATGTGATTTTTTCAAATTATCGTCATACTTTCAAACCGGGATACCCGGTACTACGCGATCAGTTCCTACAAGTTGCATTGGTCCCGTGCGAGGTGTTCGTGCCTCCTACGGGGTCGTTTGGGGGCTGGTTTGGGTTTTCACCCCTTAACGGCTAGTTTTTAAGTCCAAGTGTGATTTTTGCACATTATCGTCGTACTCTCAAATCGGGAGACCTGGGACTACGCGGTCAATTCCTACAAGTTGCATGGGGCCGTGCGAGGTGTTCGTACCTCCTACGGGGCAGATTTGGGACAGGTTTGGGTTTTCACCCTTTAACGGCAAGTTTTTAAGTCCAAGTGTGATTTTTGCAAATTATCATCGTACTTACAAACCGGGAGATCCGGGACTACGCGGTCAATTCCTACAAGTTGCATTGGTCCCGTGCGAGGTGTTCGTACCTCCTACGGGGCCGTTTGGGGACTGGTTTGGGTTTTCACCCTTTAACGGCCTGTTTTTAACTCTAAGTGTGATTTTTGAAAATTATCCTCATACTTTCAAATCGGGAGACCCGAGACTACGTGGTAAGATTCTACAAGTTACATCGGTCCCATACGAGGTGTTCGTGCCTCCTACGGGGTCGTTTGGGGGCCGATTTGGGTTTTCACCCTTTAACGGCATGTTTTTAACTCTAAGTGTGATTTTTGCAAATTATCGTCATACTCTAAAACTGGGAGACCCGGGACTATGCGGTCAGTTCCTACAAGTTACATTGGTCCCGTGCGAAGTGTTCGTGCCTCCTACGGGGTCGTTTGGGGTCAATTTGGGTTTTCACCCTTTAACAGCTTGTTTTTAAGTCTAAGTGTGATTTTTGCAAATTATCGTCATACTCTCAAACCGGGACACCCGAGACTACGCGGTCAGTTCCTACAAGTTGCATTGGTCCCGTGCGAGGTGTTCGTGCCTCCTACGGGGTCGTTTGGGGGCTGGTTTGGGTTTTCACCCTTTAATGGCCTGTTTTTAAGTCTAAGTGTGATTTTTTGCAAATTATCATCGTACTCTCAAACCAGGACACCCGGGACTACGCGGTCAGTTCCTACAAGTTGCATTGGTCCCGTGCGAGGTGTCCGTGCCTCCTACGGGGCCGTTTGGGGATTGGTTTGGGTTTTCACCCCTTAACGGCTATTTTTTAAGTCTAAATGTGATTTTTTCAAATTATCGTCATACTTTCAAACCGGGACACCCGATACTACGCGGTCAGTTCCTACAAGTTGCATTGGTCCCGTGCGAGGAGTTCGTGCCTTCTACGGGGTCGTTTGGGGGCTGGTTTGGGTTTTCACCCCTTAACGGCTAGTTTTTAAGTCCAACTGTGATTTTTGCAAATTATCGTCGTACTCTCAAATCGGGAGACTGGGACTACGCGGTCAATTCCTCCAAGTTGCATGAGGCCGTGCGAGGTGTTCGTACCTCCTACGGGGCCGTTTGGGGACAGGTTTGGGTTTTCACCATTTAACGGCAAGTTTTTAAGTCCAAGTGTGAGTTTTGCAAATTATCATCGTACATACAAACCAGGAGATCCGGGACTACGCGGTCAGTTCCTACAAGTTGCATTGGTCCCGTGCGAGGTGTTCGTGCCTCCTATGGGGTCGTTTGGTGGCTGGTTTGGGTTTTCACCTCTTAACGGCTAGTTTTTAAGTCTAAGTGTGATTTTTGCAAATTATCGTCGTACTCTCAAATCGGGAGACCCGGGACTACGCGGTCAGTTCGTAAAAGTTGCATTGGTCCCGTGCGAGGTGTTCGTACCTCCTACGGGGCCGTTTGGGGGCTGGTTTCGGTTTTCACCCTTTAACGGCTAGTTTTTAAGTCTAAGTGTGATTTTAACAAATTATCTTCATACTCTCAAACCGGGAGACCCAGGACCACGCGGTCAGTTCCTACAAGTTGCAATTGTCCTGTGCGAGGTGTTCGTGCCTCCTACGGGGTCGTTTGGGGGCCGATTTGGGTTACCACCCTTTAACGGCCTGTTTTTAAGTTTACGTTTGATTTTTGCAAATTATCGTCCGATTCACAAACCGGGAGATCCGGGACTACGCGGTCAGTTCCTACAAGTTACATGGGTCCCGTGCGAGGTGTTCGTGCCTCCTACGGGGTCGTTTGGAGTCCGGTTTGGGTTTTCACCCTTTAGCGGCTTGTTTTTAAGTTTAAGTGTTGATTTTTACAAATTTTCATCATATTCTCAAACCGGAAGACCCGGGACTGCGCGATCAGTTCCTACAAGTTACATTGGTCCCTTGCGAGGTGTTTGTGCCTCGTACGGGATCGTTTGGGGGTTGTTTTGGGTTTTCACCCTTTAACGGCTTGTTTTTAAGTTTAAGTGTTGATTTTGCAAATTATCGTCATATTCTCAAACCGGGAGACTCGGGACTATGCGGTCAGTTCCTACAAGTTACATTGGTCCCGTGCGACGTGTTCATGCCTCTTACGGGACCGTTTGGGAGCTGGTTTGGATTTTCACCCTCAAACGGCTTATTTTCAAGCGTAATCTACAATTATGAAATTATCATCATATTCTCAAACTGGAAGACCCGGGACTGCAGGGTCAGTTCAGACGAGTTACATTGGTCCCGTGGGAGGTGTTCGTGCCTCTTACGGGGCCGTTTGGGGGTTGGTTTGGGGTTTTACCCTCAAACGGCTTATTTTGAAGCCTAATCTATGTATTTTGAAATTATCGTCATATTCTCAAACCGAGAGACCCGGAACTACACGGTCAGTTCGTACGAGTTACATTAGTCCCGTGCGAGGTGTCCGTGCCTCTTACGGGACGGTTTGGGGGCTGGTTTGGGTTTTCACCCACAAACGGCTTGTTTTCAAGCCGAATCTACGTATTTTGAAATTATCGTCATATTCTCAAACTGGGAGACTCGGGACTACATGGTCAGTTCGTAAGAGTTACATTGGTCTCGTACGAGATGTTCATGCCTCTTACGGGGCCGTTTGGGGGCTGGTTTGAGTTTTCACCCCTTAACGGCTAGTTTTTAAGTCTAAGTGTGACTTTTGCAAATTATCGTCATACTTTCAAATCGGGAGATCCGATACTACGCGGTGAGTTCCTACAAGTTGCATTGGTCCCGTGCGAGTTGTTCGTGCCTCCTACGGGTTTGTTTGGGGGATGGTTTGAGTTTTCACCCCTTAACGACTAGTTTTTAAGTCTAAGTGTGATTTTTGCAAATTATCGTCATACTCTAAAATCGGGAGACCGGGGACTACGCGGTCAGTTCCTACAAGTTGCATTGGTTCCGTGCGAGGTGTTCGTACCTCCTACGGGGCCGTTTGGGGGCTGGTTTGGGATTTCACCCTTTAACGACTTGTTTTTAAGTTTAAGTCTGATTTTTGCAAATTATCGTCATACTCTAAAATCGGGACACCCGGGACTACGCGGTCAGTTCCTACAAGTTGCATTGGTCCTGTGCGAGGTGTTCGTGCCTCCTACGGGGTCGGGTTTTCACCCCTTAACGGCTAGTTTATAAGTCTAAGTGTGATTTTTGCAAATTATCGTCGTACTCTCAAACCAGGAGACCCGGGACTACGCGGTCTTTCCTACAAGTTGCATTGATCCCGTGCGAGGTGTTCGTGCTTCCTACGGGGTCGTTTGGGCGCTGGTTTGGGTTTTCACCCCTTAACGGCTAGTTTTTAAGTCTAAGTGTGATTTTTGCAAATTAGCGTCGTACTCTCAAACCAGGAGACCCGGGACTACGCGGTCAGTTTCTACAAGTTGCATTGGTCCCGTGCAAGGTGTTCGTGCCTCCTACGGGGTCGTTTGGGCGCTGGTTTGGGTTTTCACCCTTTAACGGCTAGTTTTTGAGTCTAAGTGTGATTTTTGCAAATTATCGTCGTACTCTCAAACCAGGAGACCCGGGACTACGCGGTCAGTTCCTATAAGTTGCATTGGTCCCGTGCGAGGTGTTCGTACCTCCTACGGGGCCGTTTGGGGGCTGGTTTGGGTTTTCACCCTTTAATGGCCTGTTTTTAAGTCTAAGTGTGATTTTTGCAAATTATCATCGTACTCTCAAACCAGGACACCCGGGACTACGCGGTCAGTTCCTACAAGTTGCATTGGTCCCGTGCGATGTGTCTGTGCCTCCTACGGGGCCGTTTGGGGACTGGTTTGGGTTTTCACCCCTTAACGGCTATTTTTTAAGTCTAAATGTGATTTATTCAAATTATCGTCATACTTTCAAACCGGGACACCCGGTACTACGCGGTCAGTTCCTACAAGTTGCATTGGTCCCGTGCGAGGAGTTCTTGCCTCCTACGGGGTCGTTTGGGGGCTGGTTTGGGTTTTCACCCCTTAACGGCTAGTTTTTAAGTCCAAGTGTGATTTTTGCAAATTATCGTCGTACTCTCAAATCCGGAGACCTGGGACTACGCGGTCAATTCCTCCAAGTTGCATGGGGCCGTGCGAGGTGTTCGTACCTCCTACGGGGCCGTTTGGGGACAGGTTTGGGTTTTCATCCTTTAACGGCAAGTTTTTAAGTCCAAGTGTGATTTTTGCAAATTATCATCGTACTTACAAACCGGGAGATCCGGGACTATGCGGTCAGTTCCTACAAGTTGCATTGGTCCCGTGCGAGGTGCTCGTACCTCCAACGGGGCCGTTTGGGGACTGGTTTGGGTTTTCACCCTTTAACGGCCTGTTTTTAACTCTAAGTGTGATTTTTGAAAATTATCCTCATACTTTCAAATCGGGAGACCCGAGACTACGTGGTAAGATTCTACAAGTTGCATGGGGCCGTGCGAGGTGTTCGTACCTCCTACGGGGCCGTTTGGGGATAGGTTTGGGTTTTCACCCTTTAACGGCTTGTTTTTAAGTCTAAGTGTGATTTTTGCAAATTATCGTCGTACTCTCAAATCGGGATACCCAGGACTACGCGGTCAGTTCCTACAAGTTGCATTGGTCCCGTGCGAGGTGTTCGTGCCTCCTACGGGGTCGTTTGGGGGCTGGTTTGGGTTTTCACCCTTTAATGGCCTGTTTTTGAGTCTAAGTGTGATTTTTGCAAATTATCATCGTACTCTCAAACCAGGACACCCGGGACTACGCGGTCAGTTCTTACAAGTTGCATTGGTCCCGTGCGAGGTGTCCGTGCCTCCTACGGGGCCGTTTGGGGACTGGTTTGGGTTTTCACCCCTTAACGGCTATTTTTTAAGTCTAAATGTGATTTTTTCAAATTATCGTCATACTTTCAAACCGGGACACCCGGTACTACGCGGTCAGTTCCTACAAGTTGTATTGGTCCTGTGCGAGGAGTTCGTGCCTCCTACGGGGTCGTTTGGAGGCTGGTTTGGGTTTTCACCCCTTAACGGCTAGTTTTTAAGTCCAAGTGTGATTTTTGTAAATTATCATTGTACTCACAAATCGGGAGACCTGGGAGTACGCGGTCAATTCCTACAAGTTACATTGGTCCCGTGCGAGGTGTTCGTACCACCTACGGGGGCGTTTGGGAACTGGTTTGGGTTTTCACCCTTTAACGGCTTGTTTTTAAGTCTAAGTGTGATTTTTGCAAATTATCGTCGTACTCTCAAATCGGGATACCCAGGACTACGCGGTCAGTTCCTACAAGTTGCATTGGTCCCGTGCGAGGTGTTCGTGCCTCCTACTGGGTCGTTTGGGGGCTGGTTTGGGTTTTCACCCCTTAACGGCTAGTTTTTAAGTCTAAATGTGATTTTTGCAAATTATCGTCTTACTCTCAAATCGGGAGACCAGGGACTACGCGATCAGTTACTACAAGTTGCATTGGTCCCGTGTGAGGTGTTCGTACCTCCTACGGGGCCATTTGGGGACTGGTTTGGGTTTACACCCTTTAACGGCCTGTTTTTAACTCTAAGTGTGATTTTGGAAAATTATCCTCATACTTTCAAATCGGGAGACCCGAGACTACGTGGTAAGATTCTACAAGTTACATCGATCCCATACGAGGTGTTCGTGCCTCGTACGGGGTCGTTTGGGGGCCGATTTGGGTTTTCACCCTTTAATGGCATGTTTTTAACTCTAAGTGTGATTTTTGCAAATTATCGTCATACTCTCAAACTGGGAGACCCGGGACTATGCGGTCTGTTTCTACAAGTTACATTGGTCCCGTGCGAAGTGTTCGTGCCTCCTACAGGGTCGTTTGGGGTCGATTTGGGTTTTCACCGTTTAACGGCCTGTTTTTAAGTTTACATGTGATTTTTACAAATTATCATCCTATTTACAAACTGGGAGACCCGGGACTACGCGGTCAGTTCCTACAAGTTGCATTGGTCCCGTGCGAGGTGTTCGTACCTCCTACGGGGCCGTTTGGGAGCTGGTTTGGGTTTTCACCCTTTAATGGCCTGTTTTTAAGTCTAAGTGTGATTTTTGCAAATTATCATCGTACTCTCAAACCAGGACACCCGGGACTACGCGGTCAGTTCCTACAAGTTGCATTGGTCCCGTGCGAGGTGTCCGTGCCTCCTACGGGTCCGTTTGGGGACTGGTTTGGGTTTTCACCCCTTAACGGCTATTTTTTAAGTCTAAATGTGATTATTTCAAATTATCGTCATACTTTCAAATCGGGACACCCGGTACTACGCGGTCAGTTCCTACAAGTTGCATTGGTCCCGTGCGAGGTGTTCGTGCCTTCTACGGGGTCGTTTGGGGGTTGGTTTGGGTTTTCACCCCTTAACAGCTAGTTTTTAAGTCCAAGTGTGATTTTTGCAAATTATCGTCGTACTCTCAAATCGGGAGACCTGGGACTACGCGGTCAATTGCTACAAGTTGCATGGGGCCGTGCGAGGTGTTCGTACCTCCTACGGGGCCGTTTGGGGACAGGTTTGGGTTTTCACCCTTTAACGGCAAGTTTTTAAGTCCAAGTGTGATTTTTGCAAATTATCATCGTACTTACAAACCGGGAGATCCGGGACTACGCGGTCAGTTCCTACAAGTTGCATTGGTCCCGTACGAGGTGTTCGTACCTCCTTCGGGGCCGTTTGGGGAATGGTTTGGGTTTTCACCCTTTAATGACCTGTTTTTAACTCTAAGTGTGATTTTTGAAAATTATACTCATACTTTCAAATCGGGAGACCCGAGAGTACGTGGTAAGATTCTACAAGTTACATCGGTCCCATACGAGGTGTTCATGCCTCCTACGGGGTCGTTTGGGGGCCGATTTGGGTTTTCACCCTTTAACGGCATGTTTTTGACTCTAAGTGTGATTTTTGCAAATTATCGTCATACTCTCAAACTGGGAGACCCGGGACTATGCGGTCAGTTCCTACAAGTTACATTGGTCCCGTGCGAAGTGTTCCTGCCTCCTACGGGGTCGTTTGGGGTCGATTTGGGTTTTCACCCTTTAACGGCCTGTTTTAAGTTTACATGTGATTTTTACAAATTATCATCCTATTTACAAACCGGGAGACCCGGGACTACGCGGTCAGTTCTTACAAGTTGCATTTGTCCCGTGCGAGGTGTTCGTACCTCCTACGGGGCCGTTTGGGGGCTGGTTTGGGATTTCACCCTTTAACGGCTTGTTTTTAAGTTTAAGTGTGATTTTTGCAAATTATCGTCATACTCTCAAACCGGGAGACCTGGGACTACGCGTTCAATTCCTACAAGTTGCATGGGGCCGTGCGAGGTGTTCGTACCTCCTACGGGGCCGTTTGGGTACAGGTTTGGGTTTTCACCCTTTAACGGCAAGTTTTTAAGTCCAAGTGTGATTTTTGCAAATTATCATTGTACTTACAAATCGGGAGATCCGGGACTACGCGGTCAGTTCCTACAAGTTGCGTTGGTCCCGTGCGAGGTGTCCGTACCTCCTACGGGGCCGTTTGGGGACTGGTTTGGGTTTTCACCCTTTAACGGCCTGTTTTTAACTCTAAGTGTGATTTTTGAAAATTATCCTCATACTTTCAAATCGGGAGACCCGAGACTACGTGGTAAGATTCTACAAGTTGCATGGGGCCGTGCGAGGTGTTCGTACCTCCTACGGGGCCGTTTGGGGATAGGTTTGGGTTTTCACCCTTTGACGGCTTGTTTTTAAGTCTAAGTGTGATTTTTGCAAATTATCGTCGTACTCTCAAATCGGGATACCCAGGACTACGCGGTCAGTTCCTACAAGTTGCATTGATCCCGTGCGAGGTGTTCGTGCCTCCTACGGGGTCGTTTGGGGGCTGGTTTGGGTTTTCACCCCTTAACGGCTAGTTTTTAAGTCTAACTGTGATTTTTGCAAATTATCGTCATACTCTCAAATCGGGAGATCCGGTACTACGCGGTCAGTTCCTACATGTTGCATTGGTCCCGAGCGAGGTGTTCGTGCCTCCTACGGGGTCGTTTGGGGGCTGGTTTGGGTTTTCACCCCTTAACGGCTAGTTTTTAAGTCTAATTGTGATTTTTGCAAATTATCGTCATACTCTATAATCGGGAGACCAGGGACTACGCGGTCAGTTCCTACAAGTTGCATTGGTTCCGTGCGAGGTGTTCGTACCTCCTACGGGGCCGTTTGGGGGCTGGTATGGGATTTCAACCTTTAACGACTTGTTTTTAAGTTTAAGTGTGATTTTTGCAAATTATCGTCATACTCTCAAACCGGAACACCCGGGACTACGCGGTCAGTTCCTATAAGTTGCATTGGTCCCGTGCGAGGTGTTCGTACCTCCTACGGGGCCGTTTGGGGGCTGGTATGGAATTTCAACCTTTAACAGCTTGTTTTTAAGTCTAAGTGTGATTTTTGCAAATTATCGTCATACTTTCAAATCGGGACACCCGGTACTACGCGGTCAGTTCCTACAAGTTGCATTGGTCCCGTGCGAGGTGTTCGTGCCTTCTACGGGGTCGTTTGGGGGTTGGTTTGGGTTTTCACCCCTTAACGGCTAGTTTTTAATTCCAAGTGTGATTTTTGTAAATTATCGTTGTACTCACAAATCGGGAGACCTGGGAGTAGGCGGTCAATTCCTACAAGTTGCATTGGTCCCGTGCGAGGTGTTCGTACCACCTACGGGGGCGTTTGGGAACTGGTTTGGGTTTTCACCCTTTAATGGCTTGTTTTTAAGTCTAAGTGTGATTTTTGCAAATTATCGTCGTACTCTCAAATCGGGATACCCAGGACTACGCGGTCAGTTCCTACAAGTTGCATTGGTCCCGTGCGAGGTGTTCGTGCCTTCTACGGGGTCGTTTGGGGGCTGGTTTGGGTTTTCACCCCTTAACGGCTAGTTTTTAAGTCTAACTGTGATTTTTGCAAATTATCGTCATACTCTCAAATCGGGAGATCCGGTACTACGCGGTCAGTTCCTACAAGTTGCATTGGTCCCGTGCGAGGTGTTCGTGCCTCCTACTGGGTCGTTTGGGGGCTGGTTTGGGTTTTCACCCCTTAACGGCTAGTTTTTAAGTCTAATTGTGATTTTTGCAAATTATCGTCTTACTCTCAAATCGGGAGACCAGGGACTACGCGATCAGTTACTACAAGTTGCATTGGTCCCGAGCGAGGTGTTCGTACCTCCTACGGGGCCGTTTGGGGACTGGTTTGGGTTTACACCCTTTAACGGCCTGTTTTTAACTCTAAGTGTGATTTTGGAAAATTATCCTCATACTTTCAAATCGGGAGACCCGAGACTACGTGGGAAGATTCTACAAGTTACATCGGTCCCATACGAGGTGTTCGTGCCTCGTACGGGGTCGTTTGGGGGCCGATTTGGGTTTTCACCCTTTAATGGCATGTTTTTAACTCTAAGTGTGATTTTTGCAAATTATCGTCATACTCTCAAACTGGGAGACCCGGGACTATGCGGTCTGTTTCTACAAGTTACATTGGTCCCGTGCGAAGTGTTCGTGCCTCCTACAGGGTCGTTTGGGGTCGATTTGGGTTTTCACCGTTTAACGGCCTGTTTTTAAGTTTACATGTGATTTTTACAAATTATCATCCTATTTACAAACTGGGAGACCTAGGACTACGCGGTCAGTTCCTACAAGTTGCATTGGTCCCGTGCGAGGTGTTCGTACCTCCTACGGGGCCGTTTGGGAGCTGGTTTGGGTTTTCACCCTTTAATGGCCTGTTTTTAAGTCTAACTGTGATTTTTGCAAATTATCATCGTACTCTCAAACCAGGACACCCGGGACTACGCGGTCAGTTCCTACAAGTTGCATTGGTCCCGTGCGAGGTGTCCGTGCCTCCTACGGGTCCGTTTGGGGACTGGTTTGGGTTTTCACCCCTTAACGGCTATTTTTTAAGTCTAAATGTGATTTTTTCAAATTATCGTCATACTTTCAAATCGGGACACCCGATACTACGCGGTCAGTTCCTACAAGTTGCATTGGTCCCGTGCGAGGTGTTCGTGCCTTCTACGGGGTCGTTTGGGGGTTGGTTTGGGTTTTCACCCCTTAACGGCTAGTTTTTAAGTCCAAGTGTGATTTTTGCAAATTATCGTCGTACTCTCAAATCGGGAGACCTGGGACTACGCGGTCAATTGCTACAAGTTGCATGGGGCCGTGCGAGGTGTTCGTACCTCCTACGGGGCCGTTTGGGGACAGGTTTGGGTTTTCACCCTTTAACGGCAAGTTTTTAAGTCCAAGTGTGATTTTTGCAAATTATCATCGTACTAACAAACCGGGAGATCCGGGACTACGCGGTCAGTTCCTACAATTTGCATTGGTCCCGTGCGAGGTGTTCGTACCTCCTTCGGGGCCGTTTGGGGAATGGTTTGGGTTTTCACCCTTTAATGACCTGTTTTTAACTCTAAGTGTGATTTTTGAAAATTATACTCATACTTTCAAATCGGGAGACCCGAGAGTACGTGGTAAGATTCTACAAGTTACATCGGTCCCATACGAGGTGTTCATGCCTCCTACGGGGTCGTTTGGGGGCCGATTTGGGTTTTCACCCTTTAACGGCATGTTTTTGACTCTAAGTGTGATTTTTGCAAATTATCGTCATACTCTCAAACTGGGAGACCCGGGACTATGCGGTCAGTTCCTACAAGTTACATTGGTCCCGTGCGAAGTGTTCGTGCCTCCTACGGGGTCGTTTGGGGTCGATTTGGGTTTTCACCCTTTAACGGCCTGTTTTAAGTTTACATGTGATTTTTACAAATTATCATCCTATTTACAAACCGGGAGACCCGGGACTACGCGGTCAGTTCTTACAAGTTGCATTTGTCCCGTGCGAGGTGTTCGTACCTCCTACAGGGCCGTTTGGGGGCTGGTTTGGGATTTCACCCTTTAACGGCTTGTTTTTAAGTTTAAGTGTGATTTTTGCAAATTATCGTCATACTCTCAAACCGGGACACCCGGGACTACGCGGTCAGTTCCTATAAGTTGCATTGGTCTCGTGCGAGGTCTTCGTGCCTCCTACGGGGTTGTTTGGGGGATGGTTTGGGTTTTCACCCTTTAACGGCTAGTTTTTAAGTCTAAGTGTGATTTTTGAAAATTATCGTCATACTCTCAAATCGGGAGATCCGGGACTACGCGGTCAGTTCCTACAAGTTGCAATGGCCCCGTGCGAGGTGTTCGTGCCTCCTACGGGGCCGTTTGGGGGCTGGTTTGGGTTTTCACCCCTTAACGGCTAGTTTTTAAGTCTAAGTATGATTTTTGCAAATTATCGTCGTACTCTCAAACCAGGAGACGCGGGACTACGCGGTCTGTTCCTACAAGTTGCATTGGTCCCGTGCGAGGTGTTCGTGCCTCCTACGGGGTCGTTTGGGCGCTGGTTTGGGTTTTCACCCTTTAACGGCTAGTTTTTAAGTCTAAGTGTGATTTTAACAAATTATCTTCATACTCTCAAACCGGGAGACCCAGGACCACGCGGTCAGTTCCTACAAGTTTCATTGGTCCCGTGCGAGGTGTTCGTGCCTCCTACGGGGCCGTTTGGGGGCTGGTTTTGGTTTTCACCGCTTAACGACTAATTTTTAAGTTTAAGTGTGAGTTTTGCAAATTATCGTCATACTCTAAAACCGGGACACCCGGCACCACGCGGTCAATTCCTACAAGTTGTATTGGTCCTATGCGAGGTGTTCGTGCCTCCTACGGGGTCGTTTGGGAGCCGGTTTGGGTTTTCACCCTTTAACGGCTTGTTTTTAAGTGTAAGTGTGATTTTTGCTAATTATCATCCTATTCACAAACCGGGAGATCCAGGACTATGCAGTCAGTTCCTACAAGTTGCATTGGTCCCGTGCGAGGTGTTCGTGCCTCCTACGGGGTCGTTTGGTGGCTGGTTTGGGTTTTCACCCCTTAACGGCTAGTTTTTAAGTCTAAGTGTGATTTTTGCAAATTATCGTCATACTCTCAAATCGGGAGATCCGATACTACGCGGAAAGTTCCTACAAGTTGCATTGGTCCCGTGCGAGGTGTTCGTGCCTCCTACGGGGTTGTTTGGGGCTGGTTTGGGTTTTCACCCCTTAACGGCTAGTTTTTAAGTCCAAGTGTGATTTTTGCAAATTATCGTCATACTCTCAAATCGGGAGACCGGGGACTACGCGGTCAGTTCCTACAAGTTGCATTGGTCCCGTGCGATGTGTTCGTACCTCCAACGGGGCCGTTTGGGGGCTGATTTGGGTTTTCACCCTTTAACGGCTTATTTTTAAGTTTTAGTGTGATTTTTGCAAATTATCGTCATACTCTCAAACCGGGACACACCCGAGACTACGCGGTCAGTTCCTATAAGTTGCATTGGTCCCGTACGAGGTGTTCGTGCCACCTACGGGGTCGTTTGGGGGCTGGTTTGGGTTTTCACCCTTTAACGGCTAGTTTTTAAGTCTATGTGTGATTTTTGCAAATTATCGTCATACTCTCAAATCGGGAGATCCGGGACTATGCGGTCAGTTCCTATAAGTTGCATTGGTCCCGTGCGAGGTGTTCGTGCCTCCTATGGGGTCGTTTGGGGGCTGGTTTGGGTTTTCACCCCTTAACGGCTAGTTTTTAAGTCGAAGTGTGATTTTTGCAAATTATCGTCGTACTCTCAAATCGGGAGACCCGGGACTACGCGGTCAGTTCCTACAAGTTGCATTGGTCTCGTGCGAGGTGTTCGTACCTCCTACGGGGCCGTTTGGGGGTTGGTTTCGGTTTTCACCCTTTAATGGCTTGTTTTTAAGTCTAAGTGTGATTTTTGCAAATTATCGTCATACTCTCAAACCGGGACACCCGGGACCACGCGGTCAGTTCCTACAAGTTGTATTGGTCCTATGCGAGGTGTTCGTGCTTCCTACGGGGTCGTTTGGGGGCCGGTTTGGGTTTTCACCCTTTAACGGCTTGTTTTTAAGTCCAAGTGTGATTTTTGCAAATTATCATCCTATTCACAAACTGGGAGATCCGGGACTATGCGGTCAGTTCATACATGTTGCATTGGTCCCGTGCGAGGTGTTCGTGCCTCCTACGGGGTCGTTTGGTCGCTGGTTTGGGTTTTCACCCCTTAATGGCTAGTTTTTAAGTCTAAGTGTGATTTCTGAAATTATCGTCGTACTCTCAAATTGGGAGACCCGGGACTACGCGGTCTGCTCCTACAAGTTGCATTGGTCCCGTGCGAGGTGTTCGTACCTCCTACGGGGTCGTTTGGGGGCTGGTTTGGGTTTTCACCCCTTAACGACTAGTTTTTAAGTCCTAGTGTGATTTTTGCAAATTATCGTCATACTCTCAAATCGGGAGACCGGGGACTACGCGGTCAGTTCCTACAAGTTGCATTGGTTCCGTACGAGGTGTTCGTGCCTCCTACGGGGTCGTTTGGGGGCTGGTTTGGGTTTTCACCCTTTAACGGCTAGCTTTTAAGTCTAAGTGTGATTTTTGCAAATTATCGTCATACTCTCAAATCGGGAGATGCGGGACTATGCGGTCAGTTCCTACAAGTTGCATTGGTCCCGTGCGAGGTGTTCGTGCCTCCTATGGGGTCGTTTGGGGGCTGGTTTGGGTTTTCACCCCTTAACGGTTAGTTTTTAAGTCCAAGTGTGATTTTTGCAAATTATCGTCGTACTCTCAAATCGGGAGACCCGGGACTACGCGGTCAGTTCCTACAAGTTGCATTGGTCCCGTGCGAGGTGTTCGTGCCTCCTACGGGGTCGTTTGGGGGCTGGTTTGGGTTTTCACCCCTTAACGGTTAGTTTTTAAGTCCAAGTGTGATTTTTGCAAATTATCGTCGTACTCTCAAATCGGGAGACCCGGGACTACGCGGTCTGTTCCTACAAGTTGCATTGGTCTCGTGCGAGGTGTTCGTACATCCTACGGGGCCGTTTGGGTGCTGGTTTCGGTTTTCACCCTTTAACGACTTGTTTTTAAGTCTAAGTGTGATTTTTGCAAATTATCGTCATACTCTCAAACCGGGACACCCGGGACCACACGGTCAGTTCCTACAAGTTGTATAGGTCCTATGCGAGGTGTTCGTGCCTCCTACGGGGTCGTTTGGAGGCCGGTTTGGGTTTTCACCCTTTAACGGCTTGTTTTTAAGTCTAAGTGTGATTTTTGCAAATTATCATCCTATTCACAAACCGGGAGATCCGGGACTATGCGGTGAGTTCCTACAAGTTGCATTGGTCCCGTACGAGGTGTTCGTGCCTCCTACGGGGTCGTTTGGTTGCTGGTTTGGGTTTTCACCCCTTAACGGCTAGTTTTTAAGTCTAAGTGTGATTTTTGCAAATTATCGTCGTACTCTCAAATCGGGAGACCCGGGACTACGCGGTCAGTTCCTACAAGTTGCATTGGTCCCGTGCGAGGTGTTCGTACCTCCTATGGGGCCGTTTGGGGGTTGGTTTCGGTTTTCACCCTTTAATGGCTTGTTTTTAAGTCTAAGTGTGATTTTTGCAAATTATCGTCATACTCTCAAGCCGGGACACCCGGGACTACGCGGTCAGTTCCTACAAGTCCCATTGGTCCCGTGCGAGGTGTTCGTACCTCCTACGGGGCCGTTTGGAGGCTGGTTTCGGTTTTCACCCTTTAACGGCTTGTTTTTAAGTCTAAGTGTGTTATTTACAAATTATCATCATACTCTCAAACCGGGAGACCCAGGACCACGCGGCCAGTTCCTACAAGTTGCATTGGTCCTGTGCGAGGTGTTCGTGCCTCCTACGGGGTCGTTTGGGGGCCGATTGGGGTTTCCACCCTTTAACGGCCTGTTTTTAAGTTTACGTTTGATTTTTGCAAATTATCGTCCTATTCACAAACCGGGAGATCCGGGACTACGCGGTCAGTTCCTACAAGTTACAAGGGTCCCGTGCGAGGTGTTCGTGCCTCCTACGGGGTCGTTTGGGGGCCGGTTTGGGTTTTCACCCTTTAACGGCTTGTTTTTAAGTTTAAGTGTTGATTTTTACAGATTTTCATCATATTCTCAAACCGAAAGACTCGGGACTGCGCGATCAGTTCCTACAAGTTACATTGGTCCCATGTTAGGTGTTTGTGCCTCGTACGGGATCGTTTGGGGGTTGTTTTGGGTTTTCACCCTTTAACGGCTTGTTTTTAAGTTTAAGTGTTGATTTTGCAAATTATCATCATGTTCTCAAACCGGGAGACTCGGGACTACGCGGTCAGTTCCTACTAGTTACATTGGTCCCGTGCAACGTGTTCGTGCCTCTTACGGGACCGTTTGGGGGCTGGTTTGGATTTTCACCCTCAAACGGCTTATTTTCAAGCCTAATCTACGTATTTTGAAATTATCATTATATTCTCAAACTGGAAGACCCGGGAGTGCGGGGTCAGTTCAGACGAGTTACATTGGTCCCGTAGGAGGTGTTCGTGCCTCTTACGGGGCCGTTTGGGGGTTGGTTTGGGGTTTTACCCTCAAACGGCTTATTTTGAAGCCTAATCTATGTATTTTGAAATTATCGTCATATTCTCAAACCGAGAGACCCGGAACTACACGGTGAGTTCGTACGAGTTACATTAGTCCCGTGCGAGGTGTCCGTGCCTCTTACGGGACGGTTTGGGGGCTGGTTTGAGTTTTCACCCCTTAACGGCTAGTTTTTAAGTCTAAGTGTGATTTTTGCAAATTATAGTCCTACTTTCAAATCGGGAGATCCGATACTACGCGGTCAGTTCCTAAAAGTTGCATTGGTCCCGTGCGAGCTGTTCGTGCCTCCTACGGGGTCGTTTGGGGGCTGGTTTGGGTTTTCACCACTTAACGACTAGTTTTTAAGTCTAAGTGTGATTTTTGCAAATTATCGTCATACTCTCAAATCGGGAGACCGGGGACTACGCGGTCAGTTCCTACAAGTTGCATTGGTTCTGTGCGAGGTGTTCGTACCTTCTACGGGGTCGTTTGGGGGCTGGTTTGGGATTTCACCCTTTAACGGCTTGTTTTTAAGTTTAAGTGTGATTTTTGCAAATTATCGTCATACTCTCGAACCGGGACACCCGGGACTACGCGGTCAGTTCCTACAAGTTGCATTGGTCCCGTGCGAGGTGTCCGTGCCTCTTACGGGACGGTTTGGGGGCTGGCTTGGGTTTTCACCCACAAACGGCTTGTTTTCAGGCCGAATCTATGTATTTTGAAATTATCGTCATATTCTCAAACTGGGAGACTCGGGACTACATGGTCAGTTCGTACGAGTTACATTGGTCTCGTACGAGAAGTTCATGCCTCTTACGGGGCCGATTGGGGGATGGTTTGAGTTTTCACCCCTTAACGGCTAGTTTTTAAGTCTAAGTGTGATTTTTGCAAATTATCATCATACTTTCAAATCGGGAGATCCGATACTACGCGGGCAGTTCCTACAAGTTGCATTGGTCCCGTGCGAGCTGTTCGTGCCTCCTACGGGGTCGTTTGGGGGCTGGTTTGGGTTTTCACCCCTTAACGACTAGTTTTTAAGTCTAAGTGTGATTTTTGCAAATTATCGTCATACTCTCAAATCGGGTGACCGAGGACTACGCGGTCAGTTCCTACAAGTTGCATTGGTTCCGTACGAGGTGTTCGTACCTCCTACGGGGCCGTTTGGGGGCTGGTTTGGGATTTCACCCTTTAACGGCTTGTTTTTAAGTTTAAGTGTGCTTTTTGCAAATTATCGTCATACTCTCAAACCGGGACACCCGGGACTACGCGGTCAGTTCCTATAAGTTGCATTGGTCCCGTGCGAGGTGTTCGTGCCTCCTACGGGGTCGGGTTTTCACCCCTTAACGGCTAGTTTTTAAGTCTAAGTGTGATTTTTGTAAATTATCGTCGTACTCTCAAACCAGGAGACCCGGGACTACGCGGTCTGTTCCTACAAGTTGGATTGGTCCCGTGCGAGGTGTTCGTGCCTCCTACGGGGTCGTTTGGGCGCTGGTTTGGGTTTTCATCCCTTAACAGCTAGTTTTTAAGTCTAAGTGTGATTTATGCAAATTATCGTCGTACTCTCAAACCAGGAGACCCGGGACTACGCGGTCAGTTCCTACAAGTTGCATTGGTCCCGTGCGAGGTGTTCGCGCCTCCTACGGGGTCGTTTGGGGGCTAGTTTGGGTTTTCACCCTTTAACGGCTAGTTTTTAAGTGTAAGTGCGATTTTTGCAAATTATCGTCATACTCTCAAATCGGGAGATCCGGGACTACGCGGTCAGTTCCTACAAGTTGCATTGGTCCCGTGCGAGGTGTTCGTGCCTCCTACTGGGTCGTTTGGGGGCTGGTTTGGGTTTTCCCCCCTTAACGGCTAGTTTTTAAATCTAAGTGTGATTTTTGCAAATTATCGTCATACTCTCAAATCGGGAGACCAGGGACTACGCGGTCAGTTCCTACAAGTTGCATTGGTCCCGTGCGAGGTGTTCGTACCTCCTACGGGGCCGTTTGGGGGTTGGTTTCGGTTTTCACCCTTTAATGGCTTATTTTTAAGTCTAAGTGTGATTTTTGAAAATTATCGTCATACTCTCAAGCCGGGACTACGCGGTCAGTTCCTACAAGTTGCATTGGTCCCGTGCGAGGTGTTCGTGCCTCCAACGGGGTCGTTTGGGGGCTGGTTTGGGTTTTCACCTTTTAACAGCTTGTTTCCAAGTCTAAGTGTGATTTTTGCAATTTATCGTCATACTCTCAAACCAGGACACCCGAGACTACGCGGTCAGTTCCTACAAGTTGCATTGGTCCCGTGCGAGGTGTTCGTGCCTCCTACGGGGTCGTTTGGGGGCTGGTTTGGGTTTTCACCCTTTAATGGCCTGTTTTTAAGTCTAAGTGTGATTTTTGCAAATTATCATCGTACTTTCAAACCAGGACACCTGGGACTACGCGGTCAGTTCCTACAAGTTGCATTGGTCCCGTACGAGGTGTTCGTACCTCCTACGGGGTCGTTTGGGGGCTGGTTTGGGTTTTCACCCTTTAATGGCCTGTTTTTAAGTCTAAGTGTGATTTTTGCAAATTATCATCGTACTTTCAAACCAGGACACCTGGGACTACGCGGTCAGTTCCTACAAGTTGCATTGGTCCCGTGTGAGGTGTTCGTGCCTCCTACGAGGCCGTTTGGGGGCTGGTTTGGGTTTTCACCCCTTAACGGCTAGTTTTTAAGTCCAAGTGTGATTTTTGCAAATTATCATCGTACTTACAAACCGGGAGATTCGGGACTACGCGGTCAGTTCCTACAAGTTGCATTGGTCCCGTGCGAGGTGTTCGTACCTCCTACGGGGCAGTTTGTGGACTGGTTTGGGTTTTCACCCTTTAACGGCCTGTTTTTAATTCTAAGTGTGATTTTTGAAAATTATCCTCATACTCTCAAATCGGGAGACCCGAGACTATGTGGTCAGATTCTAAAAGTTACATCGGTCCCATACGAGGTGTTCGTGCCTCCTACGGGGTCGTTTGGGGGCCGGTTTGGGTTTTCACCCTTTAACGGCCTGTTTTTAAGTTTACATGTGATTTTTACAAATTATCATCCTATTTACAAACCGGGAGACCCGGGACTACGCGGTTAGTTCCTACAAGTTGCATTGGTCCCGTGCGAGGTGTTCGTGCCTCCTACGGGGTCGTTTGGGGGCTGGTTTGGGTTTTCACCCCTTAACGGCTAGTTTTTAAGTCTAAGTGTGATTTTTGCAAATTATCGTCGTACTCTCAAACCAGGAGACCCGGGACTACGCAGTCAGTTCCTACAAGTTGCATTGGTCCCGTGCGAGGTGTCCGTGCCTCCTACAGGGCCGTTTGGGGACTGGTTTGGGTTTTCACCCCTTAACGGCTTGTTTTTAAGTCTAAATGTGATTTTTTCAAATTATCGTCATACTTTCAAACCGGGACACCCGGTACTACGCGGTCAGTTCCTACAAGTTGCATTGGTACAGTGCGAGGTGCTCGTGCCTCCTACGGGGTCGTTTGGGGGATGGTTTGGGTTTTCACCCCTTAACGGCAAGTTTTTAAGTAAAAGTGTGATTTTTGCAAATTATCGTTGTACTCACAAATCGGGAGACCTGGGAGTACGCGGTCAATTCCTACAAGTTGCATTGGTCCCGTGCGAGGTGTTCGTACCACCTACGGGGGCGTTTGGGAACTGGTTTGGGGTTTCACCCTTTAACGGCTTGTTTTTAAGTCTAAGTGTGATTTTTGCAAATTATCGTCGTACTCTCAAATCGGGATACCCAGGACTACGCGCTTAGTTCCTACAAGTTGCATTGGTCCCGTGCGAGGTGTTCGTGCCTTCTACGGGGTCGTTTGGGGGCTGGTTTGGGTTTTCACCCCTTAACGACTAGTTTTTAAGTCTAACTGTGATTTTTGCAAATTAACGTCATACTCTCAAATCGGGAGATCCGGTACGACGCGGTCAGTTCCTACAAGTTGCATTGGTCCCGTGCGAGGTGTTCGTGCCTCCTACTGGGTCGTTTGGGGGCTGGTTTGGGTTTCACCCCTTAATGGCTAGTTTTTAAGTCTAATTGTGATTTTTGCAAATTATCGTCATACTCTCAAATCGGGAGACCAGGGACTTCGCGGTCAGTTACTACAAGTTGCAATTGTCCCGTGCGAGGTGTTCGTACCTCCTACGGGGCCGTTTCGGGTTGGTTTCGGTTTTCACCCTTTAATGGCTTGTTTTTAAGTCTAAGTGTGATTTTTGCAAATTATCGTCATACTCTCAAGCCGGGACACCCGGGACTACGCGGTCAGTTCCTACAAGTCCCATTGGTCCCGTGCGAGGTGTTCGTACCTCCTACGGGGCCGTTTGGAGGCTGGTTTCGGTTTTCACCCTTTAACGGCTTGTTTTTAAGTCTAAGTGTGTTATTTACAAATTATCATCATACTCTCAAACCGGGAGACCCAGGACCACGCGGTCAGTTCCTACAAGTTGCATTGGTCCTGTGCGAGGTGTTCGTGCCTCCTACGGGGTCGTTTGGGGGCCGATTTGGGTTTCCACCCTTTAATGGCCTGTTTTTAAGTTTACGTTTGATTTTTGAAAATTATCATCCTATTCACAAACCGGGAGATCCGGGACTACGCGGTCAGTTCCTACAAGTTACATGGGTCCCGTGCGAGGTGTTCGTGCCTCCTACGGGGTCGTTTGGGGGCCGGTTTGGGTTTTCACCCTTTAACGGCTTGTTTTTAAGTTTAAGTGTTGATTTTTACAAATTTTCATCATATTCTCAAACCGAAAGACCCGGGACTGCGCGATCAGTTCCTACAAGTTACATTGGTCCCATGCGAGGTGTTTGTGCCTCGTACGGGATCGTTTGGAGGTTGTTTTGGGTTTTCACCCTTTAACGGCTTGTTTTTAAGTTTAAGTGTTGATTTTTCAAATTATCGTCATATTCTCAAATCGGGAGACTCGGGACTACGCGGTCAGTTCCAACAAGTTACATTGGTCCCGTGCGACGTGTTCGTGCCTCTTACGGGACCGTTTGGAGGCTGGTTTGGATTTTCACCCTCAAACGGCTTATTTTCAAGCCTAATCTACGTATTTTGAAATTATCATCATATTCTCAAACTGGAAGACCCAGGACTGCGGGGTCAGTTCAGACGAGTTACATTGGTCCCGTGGGAGGTGTTCGTGCCTCTTACGGGGCCGTTTGGGGGTTGGTTTGGGGTTTTACCCTCAAACGGCTTATTTTGAAGCCTAATCTATGTATTTTGAAATTATCGTCATATTCTCAAACCGAGAGACCCGGAACTACACGGTGAGTTCGTACGAGTTACATTAGTCACGTGAGAGGTGTCCGTGCCTCTTACGGGACGGTTTGGGGGCTGGTTTGGGTTTTCACCCAATAACGGCTTGTTTTCAAGCCGAATCTACGTATTTTGAAATTATCGTCATATTCTCAAACTGGGAGACTCGGGACTACATGGTCAGTTCGTACGAGTTACATTGGTCTCGTACGAGATGTTCATGCCTCTTACGGGGCCGTTTGGGGGCTGGTTTGAGTTTTCACCCCTTAACGGCTAGTTTTTAAGTCTAAGTGTGATTTTTGCAAATTATCGTCATACTTTCAAATCGGGAGATCTGATACTACGCGGTCAGTTCCTACAAGTTGCATTGGTCCCTTGCGAGCTGTTCGTGCCTCCTACGGGGTCGTTTGGGGGCTGGTTTGGGTTTTCACCCCTTAACGACTAGTTTTTAAGTCTAAATGAGATTTTTGCAAATTATCGTCATACTCTCAAATCGGGAGACCAGGGACTACGCGGTCTGCTCCTACAAGTTGCATTGGTTCCGTGCGAGGTGTTCGTACCTCCTACGGGGCCGTTTGGGGGCTGGTTTGGGATTTCACCCTTTAACGGCTTGTTTTTAAGTTTAAGTGTGATTTTTGAAAATTATCGTCATACTCTCAAACCGGGACACCCAGGACTACGCGGTCAGTTCCTACAAGTTGCATTGGTCCCGTGCGAGGTGTCCGTGCCTCTTACGGGACGGTTTGGGAGCTGGCTTGGGTTTTCACCCACAAACGGCTTGTTTTCAAGCCGAATCTACATATTTTGAAACTATCGTCATATTCTCAAACTGGGAGACTCGGGACTACATGGTCAGTTCGTACGAGTTACATTGGTCTCGTACGAGATGTTCATGCCTCTTACGGGGCCGTTTAGGGGCTGGTTTGAGTTTTCACCCCTTAACGGCTAGTTTTTAAGTCTAAGTGTTATTTTTGCAAATTATCGTCATACTTTCAAATCGGGAGATCCGATACTACGCGGTCAGTTCCTACAAGTTGCATTGGTCCCGTGCGAGCTGTTCGTGCCTCCTACGGGGTCGTTTGGGGTCTGGTTTGGGTTTTCACCACTTAACGACTAGTTTTTAAGTCTAAGTGTGATTTTTGCAAATTATCGTCATACTCTCAAATCGGGAGACCGGGGACTACGCGGTCAGTTCCTACAAGTTGCATTGGTTCCGTGCGAGGTGTTCGTACCTCCTACGGGGCCGTTTGGGGGCTGGTTTGGGATTTCACCCTTTAACGGTTTGTTTTTAAGTTTAAGTGTGATTTTTGCAAATTATCGTCATACTGTCAAACCGGGACACCCGGGACTACGCGGTCAGTTCCTACAAGTTGCATTGGTCCCGTGCGAGGTGTCCGTGCCTCTTACGGGACGGTTTGGGGGCTGGCTTGGGTTTTCACCCACAAACGGGTGGTTTTCAAGCCGAATCTTCGTATTTTGAAATTATCGTCATATTCTCAAACTGGGAGACTCGGGACTACATGGTCAGTTCGTACGAGTTACATTGGTCTCGTACGAGATGTTCATGCCTCTTACGGGGCCGTTTGGGAGCTGGTTTGAGTTTTCACCCCTTAACGGCTAGTTTTTAAGTCTAAGTGTGATTTTTGCAAATTATCGTCATACTTTCAAATCGGGAGATCCGATACTACGCAGTCAGTTCCTACAAGTTGCATTGGTCCCGTGCGAGCTGTTCGTGCCTCCTACGGGGTCGTTTGGGGGTTGGTTTGGGTTTTCACCCCTTAACGACTAGTTTTTAATTCTAAGTGTGATTTTTGCAAATTATCGTTGTACTCCCAAATCGGGAGACCTGGGAGTACGCGGTCAATTCCTACAAGTTGCATTGGTCCCGTGCGAGGTGTTCGTACCACCTATGGGGGCGTTTGGGGGCTGGTTTGGGTTTTCACCCCTTAACGGCTAGTTTTTAAGTCTAACTGTGATTTTTGCAAATTATCGTCATACTCTCAAATCGGGAGATTCGGTACTACACGGTCAGTTCCTACAAGTTGCAAATGTCCCGTGCGAGGTGTTCGTGCCTCCTACTGGGTCGTTTGGGGGCTGGTTTGGGTTTTCACCCCTTAACGGCTAGTTTTTAAGTCTAAGTGTGATTTTTGCAAATTATCGTCATACTTTCAAATCGGGAGATCCGATACTACGTGGTCAGTTCCTACAAGTTGCATTGGTCCCGTGCGAGCTGTTCGTGCCTCCTACGGGGTCGTTTGGGGGCTGGTTTGGATTTTCACCCCTTAACGACTAGTTTTTAAGTCTAAGTGTGATTTTTTGCAAATTATCGTCATACTCTCAAATCGGGTGACCGGGGACTACGCAGTCAGTTCCTACAAGTTGCATTGGTTCCGTGCGAGGTGTTCGTACCTCCTACGGGGTCGTTTGGGGGCTGGTTTGGGTTTTCACCCCTTAACGGCTAGTTTTTAAGTCCAAGTGTGATTTTTGCAAATTATCGTCGTACTCTCAAATCGGGAGACCTGGGACTACGCGGTCAATTCCTACAAGTTGCATGGGGCCGTGCGAGGTGTTCATACCTCCTACGGGGCCGTTTGGGGACAGGTTTGGGTTTTCAACCTTTAACGACTTGTTTTTAAGTCTAAGTGTGATTTTTGCAAATTATCGTCGTACTCTCAAATCGGGATACCCAGGACTACGCGGTCAGTTCCTACAAGTTGCATTGGTCCCGTGCGAGGTGTTCGTGCCTCCTACGGGGTCGTTTGGGGGCTGGTTTGGGTTTTCACCCCTTAACGGCTAGTTTTTAAATCTAACTGTGATTTTTGCAAATTATCGTCATACTCTCAAATCGGGAGATCCGGTACTACGCGGTCAGTTCCTACAAGTTGCATTGGTCCCGTGCGAGGAGTTCGTGCCTCCTACTGGGACGTTTGGGGTCTGGTTTGGGTTTTCACCCCTTAACGGCTAGTTTTTAAGTCTAATTGTGATTTTTGCAAATTATCGTCATACTCTCAAATCGGGAGACCAGGGACTACGCGGTCAGTTACTACAAGTTGCATTGGTCCCGTGCAAGGTGTTAGTACCTCCTACGGGGTTTGGGGGCTGGTTTCGGTTTTCATCCTTTAATGGCTTGTTTTTAAGTCTAAGTGTGATTTTTGCAAATTATCGTCATACTCTCAAGCCGGGACACCCGGGACTACGCGGTCAGTTCCTATAAGTTGCATTGGTCCCGTGCGAGGTGTTCGTGCCTCCAACAGGGTCGTTTGGGGGCTGGTTTGGGTTTTCACCCTTTAACAGCTTGTTTTTAAGTCTAAGTGTGATTTTTGCAAATTATCGTCATACTCTCAAACCAGGACACCCGAGACTACGCGGTCAGTTCCTACAAGTTGCATTGGTCCTGTGCGAGGTGTTCGTGCCTCCCACGGGGTCGTTTGGGGGCTGGTTTGGGTTTTCACCCTTTAATGGCCTGTTTTTAAGTCTAAGTGTGATTTTTACAAATTATTATCGTACTCTCAAACCAGGACACCCGGGACTACGCGGTCAGTTCCTAAAAGTTTCATTGGTCCCATGCGAGGTGTTCGTGCCTCCTACGGGGCCGTGGGGGGGCTGGTTTGGGTTTTCACCCCTTAACGGCTAGTTTTTAAGTCCAATTGTGATTTTTGCAAATTATCATCGTACTCTCAAATCGGGAGACTCGGGACTACTCGGTCAGTTCCTACAAGTTGTATTGGTCCCGTGCGAGGTGTTCGTATCTCTTACGGGGCCGTTTGGGGACTGGTTTTGGTTTTCACCCTTTAACGGCTTATTTTTAAGTCTAAGTGTGATTTTTGCAAATTATAGTCGTACTCTCAAATCGGGATACCCGGGACTACGCGGTCAGTTCCTACAAGTTGCATTGGTCCCGTGCGAGGTGTCCGTGCCTCCTACGGGTCCGTTTGGGGACTGGTTTGGGTTTTCACCCCTTAACGGCTATTTTTTAAGTCTAAATGTGATTTTTTCAAATTATCGTCATACTTTCAAACCGGGACACCCGGTACTACGCGGTCAGTTCCTACAAGTTGCTTTGGTCCCGTGCGAGGAGTTCGTGCCTCCTACGGGGTCGTTTGGGGGCTGATTTGGGTTTTCACCCCTTAACGGCTAGTTTTTAAGTCCAAGTGTGATTTTTGCAAATTATCGTCGTACTCTCAAATCAGGAGACCTGGGACTACGCGGTCAATTCCTACAAGTTGCATGGGGCCGTGCGAGGTGTCCGTGCCTCCTATAGGGCCGTTTGGGGACTGGTTTGGGTTTTCTCCCCTAACGGCTAGTTTTTAAGTCTAAATGTGATTTTTTCAAATTATCCTCATACTTTCAAACCGGGACACCCGGTACTACGCGGTCAGTTCCTACAAGTTGCATTGGTCCCGTGCGAGGTGTTCGTACCTCCTACGGGGCCGTTTGGGGACTAGTTTGGGTTTTCACCCTTTAACGGCCTGTTTTTAACTCTAAGTGTGATTTTTGAAAATTATCCTCATACTTTCAAATCGGGAGACCCGAGACTACCTGGTAAGATTCTAAAAGTTACATCGGTCCCCTACGAGGTGTTCGTGCCTCCTACGGGGTCGTTTGGGGGCCGATTTGGGTTTTCACATTTTAACGGCATGTTTTTAACTCTAAGTGTGATTTTTGCAAATTATCGTCATACTCTCAAACTGGGAGACCCGAGACTATGCGGTCAGTTCCTACAAGTTACATTGGTCCCGTGCGAAGTGTTCGTGCCTCCTACGGAGTCGTTTGGGGTCGATTTGGGTTTTCACCCTTTAACGGCCTGTTTTTAAGTTTACATGTGACTTTACAAATTATCATCCTATTTACAAACCGGGAGACCCGGGACTACGCGGTCAGTTCCTACAAGTTGCATTGGTCCCGTTCGAGGTGTTCGTAATTCCTACGGGGCCGTTTGGGGGCTGGTTTGGGTTTTCACCCTTTAATGGCCTGTTTTCAAGTCTAAGTGTGATTTTTGCAAATTATCATCGTACTCTCAAACCAGGACACCCGGGACTACGCGGTCAGTTCCTACAAGTTGCATTGGTCCCGTACGAGGTGTTCGTCCCTCCTACTGGGTCGTTTGTGGGCTGGTTTGGGTTTTCCCCCCTTAACGTCTAGTTTTTAAGTCTAAGTGTGATTTTTGCAAATTATCGTCATACTCTCAAATCGGGAGACCAGGGACTACGCGGTCAGTTCCTACAAGTTGCATTGGTCCTGTGCGAGGTGTTCGTACCTCCTACGGGGCCGTTTGGGCGCTGGTTTGGGTTTTCACCCCTTAACGGCTAGTTTTTAAGTCTAAGTGTGATTTTTGCAAATTATCGTCGTACTCTCAAACCAGGAGACCCGGGACTACGCGGTCAGTTCCTACAAGTTGCATTGGTCCCGTCCGAGGTTTTCGTGCCTTCTACGGGGTCGTTTGGGGGCTGGTTTGGGTTTTCACCCCTTAACGACTAGTTTTTAAGTCTAACTGTGATTTTTGCAAATTATCGACATACTCTCAAATCGGGAGATCCGGTACTACGCGGTCAGTTCCTACAAGTTGCATTGGTCCCGTGCGAGGTGTTCGTGCCTCCTACTGGGTCGTTTGGGGGCTGGTTTGGGTTTCACCCCTTAACGGCTAGTTTTTAAGTCTAATTGTGATTTTTGCAAATTATCGTCATACTCTCAAATCGGGAGACCATGGACTACGCGGTCAGTTACTACAAGTTGCATTGGTCCCGTGCGAGGTGTTCGTACCTCCTACGTGGCCGTTTGGGGGCTGGTTTCGGTTTTCACCCTTTAATGGCTTGTTTTTTAAGTCTAAGTGTGATTTTTGCAAATTATCGTCCTACTGTCAAGCCGGGACACCCGGGAATACGCGGTCAGTTCCTATAAGTTGCATTGGTCCCGTGCGAGGTGTTCGTGCCTCCAACGGGGTCGTTTGGGGGCTGATTTGGGTTTTCACCCTTTAATAGCTTGTTTTTAAGTCTAAGTGTGATTTTTGCAAATTATCGTCATACTCTCAAACCAGGACACCCGGGACTACGCGGTCACTTCCTACAAGTTTCATTGGTCCCGTGCGAGATGTTCGTGCCGCCTACTGGGCCGTTTGGGGGCTGGTTTGGGTTTTCACCCCTTAACGGCATGTTTTTAAGTCCAAGTGTGATTTTTGCAAATTATCATCGTACTTACAAACCGGGAGATCCGGGACTACGCGGTCAGTTCCTACAAGTTGCATTGGTCCCGTGCGAGGTGTTCGTACCTCCTACGGGGCCGTTTGGGGACTGGTTTGGGTTTTCACCCTTTAACGGCCTGTTTTTAACTCTAAGTGTGATTTTTGAAAATTATCCACATACTTTCAAATCGGAAGACCCGAGACTACGTGGTAAGATTCTACAAGTTACATTAGTCCCATACGAGGTGTTCGTGCCTCCTACGGGGTCGTTTGGGGGCCGATTTGGGTTTTCACCCTTTAACGGCTTGTTTTTAAGTCTAAGTGTGATTTTTGCAAATTATCTTCCTATTCACAAACCGGGAGATCCGGGACTATGCGGTCAGTTCCTACAAGTTGCATTGGTCCCGTGCGAGGTGTTCGTGCCTCGTACGGGGTTTGGTGGCTGGTTTGGGTTTTCACCCCTTAACGGCTAATTTTTAAGTCTAAGTGTGATTTTTGCAAATTATCATCGTACTCTCAAATCGGGAGACCCGGGACTACGCGGTCAGTTCCTACAAGTTGCATTGGTCCAGTGCGAGGTGTTCGTACCTCCTACGGGGCCGTTTGGGGGCTGGTTTCGGTTTTCACCCTTTAATGGCTTGTTTTTAAGTTTAAGTGTTGATTTTGCAAATTATCGTCATATTCTCAAACCGGGAGACTCGGGACTACGCGGTCAGTTCCAACAAGTTACATTGGTCCCGTGCGACGTGTTCATGCCTCTTACGGGACCGTTTGGGGGCTGGTTTGGATTTTCACCCTCAAACGGCTTATTTTCAAGCCTAATCTACGTATTTTGAAATTATCATCATATTCTCAAACTGGAAGACCCAGGACTGCAGGGTCAGTTCAGACGAGTTACATTGGTCCCGTGGGAGGTGTTCGTGCCTCTTACGGGGCCGTTTGGGGGTTGGTTTGGGGTTTTACCCTCAAACGGCTTATTTTGAAGCCTAATCTATTTATTTTGAAATTATCATCATATTCTCAAACCGAGAGACCCGGAACTACACGGTGAGTTCGTACGAGTTACATTAGTCCCGTGCGAGGTGTCCGTGCCTCTTACGGGACGGTTTGGGGGTTGGTTTGGATTTTCACCCAATAACGGCTTGTTTTCAAGCCGAATCTACGTATTTTGAAATTATCGCCATATTCTCAAACTGGGAGACTCGAGACTACATGCTCAGTTCGTACGAGTTACATTGGTCTCGTACGAGATGTTCATGCCTCTTACGGGGCCGTTTGGGGGCTGGTTTGAGTTTTCACCCCTTAACGGCTAGTTTTTAAGTCTAAGTGTGATTTTTGCAAATTATCGTCATACTTTCAAATCGGGAGATCTGATACTACGCGGTCAGTTCCTACAAGTTGCATTGGTCCCGTGCGAGCTGTTCGTGCCTCCTACGGGGTCGTTTGGGAGCTGGTTTGGGTTTTCACCCCTTAACGACTAGTTTTTAAGTCTAAGTGTGATTTTTGCAAATTATCGTCATACTCTCAAATCGGGAGACCGGGGACTACGCGGTCAGTTCCTACAAGTTGCATTGGTTCCGTGCGAGGTGTTCGTACCTCCTACGGGGCCGTTTGGGGGCTGGTTTGGGATTTCACCCTTTAACGGCTTGTTTTTAAGTTTAATTGTGATTTTTGCAAATTATCGTCATACTCTCAAACCGGGACACCCGGGACTACGCGGTCAGTTCCTACAAGTTGCATTGGTCCCGTGCGAGGTGTCTGTGCCTCTTACGGGAAGGTTTGGGGGCTGGCTTGGGTTTTCACCCACAAACGGCTTGTTTTCAAGCCGAATCTATGTATTTTGAAACTATCGTCATATTCTCAAACTGGGAGACTCGGAACTACATGGTCAGTTCGTACGAGTTACATTGGTCTCGTACGAGATGTTCATGCCTCTTACCGGGCCGTTTGGGGGCTGGTTTGAGTTTTCACCCCTTAACGGCTAGTTTTTAAGTCTAAGTGTGATTTTTGCAAATTATCGTCGTACTTTCAAATCGGGAGATCCGATACTACGCGGTCAGTTCCTACAAGTTGCATTGGTCCCGTGCGAGCTGTTCGTGCCTCCTACGGGGTCGTTTGGGGGCTGGTTTGGGTTTTCACCACTTAACGACTAGTTTTTAAGTCTAAGTGTGATTTTTGCAAATTATCGTCATACTCTCAAATCGGGAGACCGGGGACTACGCGGTCACTTCCTACAAGTTCCATTGGTTCCGTGCGAGGTGTTCGTACCTCCTACGGGGCCGTTTGGGGCTGGTTTGGGATTTCACCCTTTAACGGCTTGTTTTTAAGTTTAAGTGTGATTTTTTCAAATTATCGTCATACTGTCAAACCGGGACACCCGGGACTACGCGGTCAGTTCCTACAAGTTGCATTGGTCCCGTGCGAGGTGTCCGTGCCTCTTACGGGACGGTTTGGGGGCTGGCTTGGGTTTTCACCCACAAACGGCTTGTTTTCAAGCCGAATTTACGTATTTCGAAATTATCGTCATATTCTCAAACTGGGAGACTCGGGGCTACATGGTCAGTTCGTACGAGTTACATTGGTCTCGTACGAGATGTTCATGCCTCTTACTGGGCCGTTTGGGGGCTGGTTTGAGTTTTCACCCCTTAACGGCTAGTTTTTAAGTCTAAGTGTGATTTTTGCAAATTATCGTCATACTTTCAAATCGGGAGACCCGATACTACGTGGTCAGTTCCTACAAGTTGCATTGGTCCCGTGCGAGCTGTTCGTGCCTCCTACGGGGTCGTTTGGGGGATGGTTTGGGTTTTCACCCCTTAACGACTAGTTTTTAAGTCTAAGTGTGATTTTTTGCAAATTATCGTCATACTCTCAAATCGGGAGACCGGGGACTACGCGGTCAGTTCCTACAAGTTGCATTGGTTCCGTGCGAGGTGTTCGTACCTCCTACGGGGCCGTTTGGCGGCTGGTTTGGGATTTCACCCTTTAACGGCTTGTTTTTAAGTTTAAGTGTGATTTTTTCAAATTATCGTCATACTCTCAAACCGGGACACCCGGGACTACGCGGTCAGTTCCTACAAGTTGTACTGGTCCCGTGCGAGGTGTTCGTGCCTCCTACGGGGTCGGGTTTTCACCCCTTAACGGCTAGTTTTTAAGTCTAAGTGTGATTTTTGCAAATTATCGTCGTACTCTCAAAGCAGGAGACCCGGGACTACGCGGTCTGTTCCTACAAGTTGCATTGGTCCCGTCCGAGGAATTCATGCCTCCTACGGGGTCGTTTGGGCGCTGGTTTGGGTTTTCACCCCTTAACGGCTAGTTTTTAAGTCTAAGTGTGATTTTGGCAAATTATCGTCGTACTCTCAAACCAGGAGACCCGGGACTACGCGGTCAGTTCCTACAAGTTGCATTGGTCCCGTGCGAGGTGTTCATGCCTCCTACGGGGTCGTTTGGGGGCTGGTTTGGGTTTTCACCCCTTAACGGCTAGTTTTTAAGTCTAATTGTGATTTTTGCAAATTATCGTCATACTCTCAATTCGGGAGATCCGGGACTACGCGGTCAGTTCCTACAAGTTGCATTGGTCCCGTGCGAGGTGTTCGTGCCTCCTACTGGGTCGTTTGGGGGCTGGTTTGGGTTTTCCCCCCTTAACGGCTAGTTTTTAAGTCTAAGTGTGATTTTTGCAAATTATCGTCATTCTTTCAAATCGGGAGACTAGGGACTACGCGGTCAGTTCCTACAAGTTGCATTGGTCCCGTGCGAGGTGTTCGTACCTCCTACGGGGCCGTTTGGGGGTTGGTTTCGGTTTTCACCCTTTAATGGCTTGTTTTTAAGTCTAAGTGTGATTTTTGCATATTATCGTCGTACTCTTAAGCCGGGACACCCGGGACTACGCGGTCAGTTCCTACAAGTTGCATTGGTCCCGTGCGAGGTGTTCGTTCCTCCAACGGGGTCGTTTGGGGGCTGGTTTGGGTTTTCACCCTTTAACAGCTTGTTTCTAAGTCTAAGTGTGATTTTTTTAAATTATCATCATACTCTCAAAGCAGGACACTCGAGACTACGCGGTCAGTTCCTACAAGTTGCATTGGTCCCGTGCGAGGTGTTCGTTCCTCCTACGGGGTCGTTTGGGGGCTGGTTTGGGTTTTCACCCTTTAATGGCCTGTTTTTAAGTCTAAGTGTGATTTTTGCAAATTATCATCGTACTCTCAAACCAGGACACCTGGGACTACGCGGTCAGTTCCTACAAGTTGCATTGGTCCCGTGCGAGGTGTTCGTGCCTCCTACGAGGCCGTTTGGGGGCTGGTTTGGGTTTTCACCCCTTAACGGCTAGTTTTTAAGTCCAAGTGTGATTTTGCAAATTATAATCGTACTTACAAACCGGGAGATCCGGGACTACGCGGTCAGTTCCTACAAGTTGCATTGGTCCCGTGCGAGGTGTTCGTACTTCCTACAGGCCAGTTTGTGGACTAGTTTGGGTTTTCACCCTTTAACGGCCTGTTTTTAATTCTAAGTGTGATTTTTGAAAATTATCCTCATACTCTCAAATCGGGAGACCCGAGACTACGTGGTCAGATTCTACAAGTTACATCGGACCCATACGAGGTGTTCGTGCCTCCTACGGGGTCGTTTGGGGGCCGGTTTGGGTTTTCACCCTTTAACGGCATGTTTTTAACTCTAAGTGTGATTTTTGCAAATTATCGTCATACTCTCAAACTGGGAGACCCGGGACTATGCGGTCAGTTCCTACAAGTTACATTGGTCCCGTGCGAGGTGTTCGTGCCTCCTACGTGGTCGTTTGGGGTCGATTTGGGTTTTCACCCTTTAACGGTCTGTTTTTAAGTTTACATGTGATTTTTACAAATTATCATCCTATTTACAAACCGGGAGACCCGGGACTACGCGGTCAGTTCCTATACGTTGCATTGGTCCCGTGCGAGGTGTTCGTACCTCCTACGGGGCCGTTTGGGGGCTGGTTTGGGTTTTCACCCTTAAATGGCCTGTTTTTAAGTCGAAGTGTGATTTTTGCAAATTATCATCGTACTCTCAAACCAGGACACCCGGGACTACGCGGTCAGTTCCTACAAGTTGCATTGGTCCCGTGCGAGGTGTCCGTGCCTCCTACAGGGCCGTTTGGGGACTGGTTTGGGTATTCACCCCTTAACGGCTAGTTTTTAAGTCAAAATGTGATTTTTTCAAATTATCGTCATACTTTCAAACCGGGACACCCGGTACTACGCGGTCAGTTCCTACAAGTTGCATTGGTCCCGTGCGAGGAGTTCGTTCCTCCTACGGGGTCGTTTGGGGGCTGGTTTGGGTTTTCACCCCTTAACGGGTAGTTTTTAAGTCCAAGTGTGATTTTTGCAAATTATCGTCGTACTCTCAAATCGGGAGACCTGGGACTACGCGATCAATTCCTACAAGTTGCATGGGGCCGTGCGAGGTGTTCGTACCTCCTACGGGGCCGTTTGGGGACAGGTTCGTACCTCCTACGGGGTCGTTTGGGGTCGATTTGGGTTTTCACCCTTTAACGGCCCGTTTTTAAGTTTACATGTGATTTTTACAGATTATCATCCTATTTACAAACCGGGAGACCCGAGACTACGCGGTCAGTTCCTACAAGTTGCATTGGTCCCGTGCGAGGTTTTCGTACCTCCTACGGGGCCGTTTGAGGGCAGGTTTCGGTTTTCACCCTTTAATGGCTTGTTTTTAAGTCTAAGTGTGATTTTTGCAAATTATCGTCATACTCTCAAGCCGGGACACCCGGGAATACGGAGTCAGTTCCTATAAGTTGCATTGGTCCCGTGCGAGGTGTTCGTGCCTCCAACGGGGTCGTTTGGGGGCTGGTTTGGGTTTTCACCCTTTAACAGCTTGTTTTTAAGTCTAAGTGTGATTTTTGCAAATTATCGTCATACTCTCAAACCAGGACACCCGAGACTAAGCGGTCAGTTCCTACAAGTTGCATTGGTCCCGTGCGAGGTGTCCATGCCTCCTACGGGGTTGTTTGGAGGCTGGTTTGGGTTTTCACCCTTTAATGGCCTGTTTTTAAGTCTAAGTGTATTTTTGCAAATTATTATCGTACTCTCAAACCAGGACACCCGGGACTATGCGGTCAGTTCCTAAAAGTTGCATTGGTCCCGTGCGAGGTGTTCGTGCCTCCTACGGGCCGTGTGGGGGCTAGTTTGGGTTTTCTCCCCTTAACGGCTAGTTTTTAAGTCCAAGTGTGATTTTTGCAAATTATCATCGTACTCTCAAATCGGGAGACCCGGGACTACGCGGTCAGTTCCTACAAGTTGCATTGGTCCCGTGCGAGGTGTTCGTACCTCCTACGGGGCCGTTTGGGGACTGGTTTTGGTCTTCACCCTTTAACGGCTTATTTTTAAGTCTAAGTGTGACTTTTGCAAATTATCATCGTACTCTCAAATCGGGATACCCGGGACTACGCGGTCAGTTCTTACAAGTTGCATTGGTCCCGTGCGAGCTGTTCGTGCCTCCTACGGGGTCGTTTGGGGGCTGGTTTGGGTTTTCACCCCTTAACGACTAGTTTTTAAGTCCTAGTGTGATTTTTGCAAATTATCGTCATACTCTCAAATCGGGAGACCGGGGACTACGCGGTCAGTTCCTACAAGTTGTATTGGTTCCGTGCGAGGTGTTCGTACCTCCTACGGGGCCGTTTGGGGGCTGGTTTGGGATTTCACCCTTTAACGGCTTGTTTTTAAGTTTAAGTGTGATTTTTTCAAATTATCGTCATACTCTCAAACCGGGACACCCGGGACTACGCGGTCAGTTCCTAGAAGTTGCATTGGTCCCGTGCGAGGTGTTCGTACCTCCTACGGGATCGTTTGGGTGCTGGTTTGGGTTTTCACCCTTTAACGGCTAGTTTTTAAGTCTAAGTGTGATTTTTGCAAATTATCGTCATACTCTCAAATCGGGAGATCCGGGACTACGCGGTCAGTTCCTACAAGTTGCATTGGTCCCGTGCGAGGTGTTCGTGCCTCCTACGGGGCCGTTTGGGGGCTGGTTTGGGTTTTCACCCCTTAACGGCTAGTTTTTAAGTTTAAGTGTGATTTTTGCAAATTATCGTCGTACTCTCAAACCAGGAGACCGGGGACTACGCGGTCTGTTCCTACAGGTTGCATTGGTCCCGTGCGAGGTGTTCGTGCCTCCTACAGGGCCGTTTGGGGGCTGGTTTGGGTTTTCACCCCTTAACAGCAAGTTTTTAAGTCCAAGTGTGATTTTTGCAAATTATCATCGTACTTACAAACCGGGAGATCCGGGACTACGCGGTCAGTTCCTACAAGTTTCATTGGTCTTCTGCGAGGTGTTCGTACCTCCTACGGGGCCGTTTGGGGGCTGGTTTCGGTTTTCACCCTTTAACGGCTTGTTTTTAAGTCTAAGTGTGATTTTTGCAAATTATCATCCGATTCACAAACCGGGAGATCCGGGACTATGCGGTCAGTTCCTACAAGTTGCATTGGTTCCGTGCGAGGTGCTCGTGCCTCCTACGGGGTCGTTGGGTGGCTGGTTTGGGTTTTCACCCCTTAACGGCTAGTTTTTAAGTCTAAGTGTGATTTATGCAAATTATCATCATATTCACAAACCGGGAGATCCGGGACTACGCGGTCAGTTCCTATAAGTTACATGGGTCCCGTGCGAGGTGTTCGTGCCTCCTACGGGGTCGTTTGGGGGCCGGTTTGGGTTTTCACCCTTTAACGGCTTGTTTTTAAGTTTAAGTGTTGATTTTTACAAATTTTCATCATATTCTCAAACCGGAAGACCCGGGACTGCGCGATCAGTTCCTACAAGTTACATTGGTCCCATGCGAGGTGTTTGTGCCTCGTACGAGATCGTTTGGGAGTTGTTTTGGGTTTTCACCCTTTAACGGCTTGTTTTTAAGTTTAAGTGTTGATTTTGCAAATTATCGTCATATTCTCAAACCGGGAGACTCGGGACTACGCGGTCAGTTCCTACAAGTTACATTGGTCCCGTGCGACGTGTTCGTGCCTCTTACGGGACCGTTTGGGGGCTGGTTTGGATTTTCACCCTCAAACGGCTTATTTTCAAGCCTAATCTACGTATTTTGAAATTAACATCATATTCTCAAACTGGAAGACCCGGGACTGCGGGGTCAGTTCAAATGAGTTACATTGGTCCCGTGGGAGGTGTTCGTGCCTCTTACGGGGCCGTTTGGGGGTTGGTTTGGGGTTTTACCCTCAAACGGCTTATTTTGAAGCCTAATCTATGTATTTTGAAATTATCGTCATATTCTCAAACCGAGAGACCCGAAACTACACGGTCAGTTCGTACGAGTTACATTAGTCCCGTGCGAGGTGTCCGTGCCTCTTACGGGATGGTTTGGGGGCTGGTTTGGGTTTTCACCCACAAACGGCTTGTTTTCAAGCCGAATCTACGTATTTTGAAATTATCGTCATATTCTCAAACTGGGAGACTCGGAACTACATGGTCAGTTCGTACGAGTTACATTGGTCTCGTACGAGATGTTCATGCCTCTTATGGGGCCGTTTGGGGGCTGGTTTGAGTTTTCACCCCTTAACGGCTAGTTTTTAAGTCTAAGTGTGATTTTTGCAAATTATCGTCATACTCTCAAATCGGGAGACCGGGGACTACGCGGTCAGTTCCTACAAGTTGCATTGGTTCCGTGCGAGGTGCTCGTACCTCCTACGGGGCCGTGTGGGGGCTGGTTTGGGATTTCACCCTTTAACGGCTAGTTTTTAAGTTTAAGTGTGATTTTTGCAAATTATCGTCATACTCTCAAACCGGGACACCCGGGACTACGTGGTCAATTCCTACAAGTTGCATTGGTCCCGTGCGAGGTGTTCGTGCCTCCTACTGGGTCGTTTCGGGGCTGGTTTGGGTTTTCACCCCTTAACGACTAGTTTTTAAGTCTAAGTGTGATTTTTATAAATTATCGTCATACTCTCAAATCGGGAGACCAGGGACTACGCTGTCAGTTCCTACAAGTTGCATTGGTCCCGTGCGAGGTGTTCGTGCCTCCTACGGGGTCGTTTGGGGGCGGGTTTGGGTTTTCACCCTTTAACGGCTAGTTTTTAAGTTTAAGTGTGATTTTTGCAAATTATCGTCATACTCTCAAATCGGGAGATCCGGGACTACGCGGTCAGTTCCTACAAGTTGCATTGGACCCGTGCGAGGTGTTCGTGCCTCCTACTGGGTCGTTTCGGGGCTGGTTTGGGTTTTCACCCCTTAACGACTAGTTTTTAAGTCTAAGTGTGATTTTTATAAATTATCGTCATACTCTCAAATCGGGAGACCAGGGACTACGCGGTCAGTTCCTACAAGTTACATTGGTCCCGTGCGAGGTCTTCGTACCTCCTACGGGGCCGTTTGGGGGTTGGTTTTGGTTTTCATCCTTTAATGGCTTGTTTTTAAGTCTAAGTGTGATTTTTGCAAATTATCGTCATACTCTCAAGCCGGGACACCCGGGACTACGCGGTTAGTTCCTACAAGTTGCATTGGTCCCGTGCGAGGTGTTCGTGCCTCCAACGGGGTCGTTTGGGGGCTGGTTTGGGTTTTCACCCTTTAACAGCTTCCTTAACGGCTAGTTTTTAAGTTCAAGTGTGATTTTTGCAAATTATCATCGTACTTACAAACCGGGAGATCCGGGACTACGCAGTCAGTTCCTACAAGTTGCATTGGTCCCGTGCGAGGTGTTCGTACCTCCTACTGGGCAGTTTGGGGACTGGTTTGGGTTTTCACCCTTTAACGGCCTGTTTTTAACTCTAAGTGTGATTTTTGAAAATTATCCTCATACTCTCAAATCGGGAGACCCGAGACTACGTGGTCAGATTCTACAAGTTACATCGGTCCCATACGAGGTGTTCGTGCCTCCTACGGGGTCGTTTGGGGGCCGATTTGGGTTTTCACCCTTTAACGGCATGTTTTTAACTCTAAGTGTGATTTTTGAAAATTATCGTCATACTCTCAAACTGGGAGACCCGGGACTATGCGGTCAGTTCCTACAAGTTACATTGGTCCCGTTCGAAGTGTTCTTGCCTCTTACGGGGTCGTTTGGGGTCGATTTGGGTTTTCACCCTTTAACGGCCTGTTTTTAAGTTTACATGTGATTTTTACAAATTATCATCCTATTTACAAATCGGGAGACCGGGGACTACGCGGTCAGTTCCTACAAGTTGCATTGGTTCCGTTCGAGGTGTTCGTACCTCCTACGGGGCCGTTTGGGGGCTGGTTTGGGATTTCACCCTTTAACGGCTTGTTTTTAAGTTTAAGTGTGTTTTTTGCAACTTATCGTCATACTCTCAAACCGGGACACCCGGGACTACGCGGTCAGTTCCTAGAAGTTGCATTGGTCCCGTGCGAGGTGTTCGTGCCTCCTACGGGGTCGTTTGGGGGCTGGTTTGGGTTTTCACCCTTTAACGGCTAGTTTTTAAGTCTAAGTGTGATTTTTGCAAATTATCGTCATACTCTCAAATCGGGAGATCCGGGACGACGTGGTCAGTTCCTACAAGTTGCATTGGTCCCGTGCGAGGTGTTCGTGCCTCCTACGGGGCCGTTTGATGGCTGGTTTGGGTTTTCACCCCTTAACGGCTAGTTTTTAAGACTAAGTGTGATTTTTGCAAATTATCGTCATACTTTCAAATCGGGAGATCCGATACTACGCGGTCAGTTCCTACAAGTTGCATTGGTCCCGTGCGAGCTGTTCGTGCCTCCTACGGGGTCGTTTGGGGGCTGGTTTGGGTTTTCACCACTTAACGACTAGTTTTTAAGTCTAAGTGTGATTTTTGCAAATTATCGTCATACTCTCAAATCGGGAGACCGGGGACTACGCGGTCAGTTCCTACAAGTTGCATTGGTTCCGTGCGAGGTGTTCGTACCTCCTACGCGGCCGTTTGGGGGTTGGTTTGGGATTTCACCCTTTAACGGCTTGTTTTTAAGTTTAAGTGTGATTTTTTGCAAATTATCGTCATACTGTCAAACCGGGACACCCGGGACTACGCGGTCAGTTCCTACAAGTTGCATTTGTCCCGTGCGAGGTGTCCGTGCCTCTTACGGGACGGTTTGGGGGCTGGCTTGGGTTTTCACCCACAAACGGGTTGTTTTCAAGCCGAATCTACGTATTTTGAAATTATCGTCATATTCTCAAACTGGGAGACTCGGGACTACATGGTCAGTTCGTACGAGTTACATTGGTCTCGTACGAGATGTTCATGCCTCTTACGGGGCCGTTTGGGGGCTGGTTTGAGTTTTGACCCCTTAACGGCTAGTTTTTAAGTCTAAGTGTGATTTTTGCAAATTATCGTCATACTTTCAAATCGGGAGATCCGATACTACGCAGTCAGTTCCTACAAGTTGCATTGGTCCCGTGCGAGCTGTTCGAGCCTCCTACGGGGTCGTTTGGGGGCTGGTTTGGGTTTTCACCCCTTAACGACAAGTTTTTAAGTCTAAGTGTGATTTTTTGCAAATTATCGTGATACTCTCAAATCGGGAGACCGGGGACTACGCGGTTAGTTCCTACAAGTTGCATTGGTTCCGTGCGAGGTGTTCGTACCTCCTACGGGGCCGTTTGGGGGCTGGTTTGGGATTTCACCCTTTAACAGCTTGTTTTTAAGTTTAAGTGTGATTTTTTCAAATTATCGTCATACTCTCAAACCGGGACACCCGGGACTACGCGGTCAGTTCCTACAAGTTGCACTGGTCCCGTGCGAGGTGTTCGTGCCTCCTACGGGGTCGGGTTTTCACCCCTTAACGGCTAGTTTTTAAGTCTAACTGTGATTTTGGCAATTTATCGTCGTACTCTCAAACCAGGAGACCCGGGACTACGCGGTCAGTTCCTACAAGTTGCATTGGTCCCGTGCGAGGTGTTCGTGCCTCCTACGGGGTCGTTTGGGGGCTGGTTTGGGTTTTCACCCTTTAACGGCTAGTTTTTAAGTCTAAGTGTGATTTTTGCAAATTATCGTCATACTCTCAAATCGGGAGATCCGGGACTACGCGATCAGTTCCTACAAGTTGCATTGGTCCCGTGCGAGGTGTTCGTGCCTCCTACTGGGTCGTTTGGGGGCTGGTTTGGGTTTTCCCCCCTTAACGGCTAGTTTTTAAGTCTAAGTGTGATTTTTGCAAATTATCGTCATACTCTCAAATCGGGAGACCAGGGACTACGCGGTCAGTTCCTACAAGTTGCATTGGTCCCGTGCGAGGTGTTCGTACCTCCTACGGGGCCGTTTGGGGGTTGGTTTCGGTTTTCACCCTTTAATGGCTTGTTTTTAAGTCTAAGTGTGATTTTTGCATATTATCGTCATACTCTTAAGCCGGGACACCCGGGACTACGCGGTCAGTTCCTACAAGTTGCATTGGTCCCGTGCGAGGTGTTCGTACCTCCAACGGGGTCGTTTGGGGGCTGGTTTGGGTTTTCACCCTTTAACAGATTGCTTCTAAGTCTAAGTGTGATTTTTTGAAAATTATCGTCATACTCTCAAAGCAGGACACTCGAGACTACACGGTCAATTCCTACAAGTTGCATTGGTCCCGTGCGAGGTGTTCGTGCCTCCTACGGGGTCGTTTGGGGGCTGGTTTGGGTTTTCACCCTTTAATGGCCTGTTTTTAAGTCTAAGTGTGATTTTTGCAAATTATCATCGTACTCTCAAACCAGGACACCTGGGACTACGCGGTCAGTTCCTACAAGTTGCATTGGTCCCGTGCGAGGTGTTCGTGCCTCCTACGAGGCCGTTTGGGGGCTGGTTTGGGTTTTCACCCCTTAACGGCTAGTTTTTAAGTCCAAGTGTGATTTTTGCAAATTATCATCGTACTTACAAACCGGGAGATCCGGGAGTACGCGGTCAGTTCCTACAAGTTGCATTGGTCCCGTGCGAGGTGTTCGTACCTCCTACAGGGCAGTTTGTGGACTGGTTTGGGTTTTCACCCTTTAACGGCCTGTTTTTAATTCTAAGTGTGATTTTTGAAAATTATCCTCATACTCTCAAATCGGGAGACCCGAGACTACGTGGTCAGATTCTACAAGTTACATCGGACCCATACGAGGTGTTCGTGCCTCCTACGGGGTCGTTTGGGGGCCGGTTTGGGTTTTCACCCTTTAACGGCATGTTTTTAACTCTAAGTGTGATTTTTGCAAATTATCGTCATACTCTCAAACTGGGAGACCCGGGACTATGCGGTCAGTTCCTACAAGTTACATTGGTCCCGTGCGAGGTGTTCGTGCCTCCTACGGGGTCGTTTGGGGTCGATTTGGGTTTTCACCCTTTAACGGCCTGTTTTTAAGTTTACATGTGATTTTTACAAATTATCATCCTATTTACAAACCGGGAGACCCGGGACTACGCGGTCAGTTCCTATAAGTTGCATTGGACCCGTGCGAGGTGTTCGTACCTCCTACGGGGCCGTTTGGGGGCTGGTTTGGGTTTTCACCCTTAAATGGCCTGTTTTTAAGTCGAAGTGTGATTTTTGCAAATTATCATCGTACTCTCAAACCAGGACACCCGGGACTACGCGGTCAGTTCCTACAAGTTGCATTGGTCCCGTGCGAGGTGTCCGTGCCTCCTACAGGGCCGTTTGGGGACTGGTTTGGGTTTTCACCCCTTAACGGCTAGTTTTTAAGTCAAAATGTGGTTTTTTCAAATTATCGTCATACTTTCAAACCGGGACACCCGGTACTACGCGGTCAGTTGCTACAAGTTGCATTGGTCCCGTGCGAGGAGTTCGTGCCTCCTACGGGGTCGTTTGGGGGCTGGTTTGGGTTTCACCCCTTAACGGCTAGTTTTTAAGTCCAAGTGTGATTTTTGCAAATTATCGTCGTACTCTCAAATCGGGAGACCTAGGACTACGCGATCAATTCCTACAAGTTGCATGGGGCCGTGCGAGGTGTTCGTACCTCCTACGGGGCGATTTGGGGACAGGTTTGGGTTTTCACCCTTTAACGGCAAGTTTTTAAGTCCAAGTGTGATTTTTGGAAATTATCATCGTACTTACAAACCGGGAGATCCGGGACTACGCGGTCAGTTCCTACAAGTTGCATTGGTCCCGTGCGAGGTGTTCGTACCTCCTACGGGGCCGTTTGGGGACTGGTTTGGGTTTTCACCCTTTAACGGCCTGTTTTTAACTCTAAGTGTGATTTTTGAAAATTATCCTCATACTTTCAAATCGGGAGACCCGAGACTACGTGTTAAGATTCTACAAGTTACATCGGTCCCATACGAGGTGTTCGTGCCTCCTACGGGGTCGTTTGGGTGCCGATTTGGGTTTTCACCCTTTAACGGCATGTTTTTAACTATAAGTGTGATTTTTGCAAATTATCGTCATACTCTCAAACTGGGAGACCCGGGACTATGCGGTCAGTTCCTACAAGTTACATTGGTCCCATGCGAAGTATTCGTGCCTCCTACGGGGTCGTTTGGGGTCGATTTGGGTTTTCACCCTTTAACGGCCTGTTTTTAAGTTTACATGTGATTTTTCCAAATTATCATCCTATTTACAAACCGGGAGACCCGGGACTACGCGGTCAGTTCCTACAAGTTGCATTGGTCCCGTGCGAGGTTTTCGTACCTCGTACGGGGCCGTTTGGGGGCTGATTTGGGTTTTCACCCCTTAACGGCTAGTTTTTAAGTTTAAGTGTGATTTTTGCAAATTATCGTCGTGCTCTCAAACCAGGAGACCGGGGACTACGCGGTCTGTTCCTACAAGTTGCATTGGTCCCGTGCGAGGTGTTCGTGCCTCCTACTGGGTCGTTTGGGGGCTGGTTTTGGTTTTCACCCCTTAACGACTAGTTTTTAAGTCTAAGTGTGATTTTTATAAATTATCGTCATACTCTCAAATCGGGAGACCAGGGACTACGCGGTCAGTTCCTACAAGTTGCATTGGTCCCGTGCGAGGTGTTCGTACCTCCTACGGGGCCGTTTGGGGACTGGTTTGGGTTTTCACCCTTTAACGGCCTGTTTTTAACTCTAAGTGTGATTTTTGAAAATTATCCTCATACTTTCAAATCGGGAGACCCGAGACTACGTGTTAAGATTCTACAAGTTACATCGGTCCCATACGAGGTGTTCGTGCCTCCTACGGGGTCGTTTGGGTGCCGATTTGGGTTTTCACCCTTTAACGGCATGTTTTTAACTATAAGTGTGATTTTTGCAAATTATCGTCATACTCTCAAACTGGGAGACCCGGGACTATGCGGTCAGTTCCTACAAGTTACATTGGTCCCATGCGAAGTATTCGTGCCTCCTACGGGGTCGTTTGGGGTCGATTTGGGTTTTCACCCTTTAACGGCCTGTTTTTAAGTTTACATGTGATTTTTCCAAATTATCATCCTATTTACAAACCGGGAGACCCGGGACTACGCGGTCAGTTCCTACAAGTTGCATTGGTCCCGTGCGAGGTTTTCGTACCTCCTACGGGGCCGTTTGGGGGCAGGTTTCGGTTTTCACCCTTTAATGGCTTGTTTTTAAGTCTAAGTGTGATTTTTGCAAATTATCGTCATACTCTCAAACCAGGACACCCGAGACTACGCGGTCAGTTCCTACAAGTTGCATTGGTCCCGTGCGAGGTGTCCGTGCCTCCTACGGGGTTGTTTGGGGGCTGGTTTGGGTTTTCACCCTTTAATGGCCTGTTTTTAAGTCTAAGTGTGATTTTTGCAAATTATTATCGTACTCTCAAACCAGGACACCCGGGACTATGCGGTCAGTTCCTAAAAGTTGCATTGGTCCCGTGTGAGGTGTTCGTGCCTCCTACGGGCCGTGTGGGGGCTGGTTTGGTTTTTCACCCCTTAACGACTAGTTTTTAAGTCCAAGTGTGATTTTTGCAAATTATCATCGTACTCTCAAATCGGGAGACCCGGGACTACGCGGTCAGTTCCTACAAGTTGCATTGGTCCCGTGCGAGGTGTTCGTACCTCCTACGGGGCCGTTTGGGGACTGGTTTTGGTCTTCACCCTTTAACGGCTAATTTTTAAGTCTAAGTGTGACTTTTGCAAATTATCATCGTACTCTCAAATCGGGATACCCGGGACTACGCGGTCAGTTCTTAAAAGTTGCATTGGTCCCGTGCGAGGTGTTCGTGCCTCCTACGGGGTCGTTTGGGGGCTGGTTTGGGTTTTCACCCCTTAACGGCTAGTTTTTAAGTCTAAGTGTGATTTTTGCAAATTATCGTCATACTCTCAAATCGGGAGATCCGATACTACGCGGTCAGTTCCTACAAGTTGCATTGGTCCCGTGCGAGCTGTTCGTGCCTCCTACGGGGTCGTTTGGGGGCTGGTTTGGGTTTTCACCCCTTAACGACTAGTTTTTAAGTCCTAGTGTGATTTTTGCAAATTATCGTCATACTCTCAAATCGGGAGACCGGGGACTACGCGGTCAGTTCCTACAAGTTGCATTGGTTCCGTGCGAGGTGTTCGTACCTCCTACGGGGCCGTTTGGGGGCTGGTTTGGGATTTCACCCTTTAACGGCTTGTTTTTAAGTTTAAGTGTGCTTTTTGCAAATTATCGTCATACTCTCAAACCGGGACACCCGGGACTACGCGGTCAGTTCCTAGAAGTTGCATTGGTCCCGTGCGAGGTGTTCGTGCCTCCTGCGGGGTCGTTTGGGGGCTGGTTTGGGTTTTCACCCTTTAACGGCTAGTTTTTAAGTCTAAGCGTGATTTTTGCAAATTATCGTCATACTCTCAAATCGGGAGATCCGGGACTACGCGGTCAGTTCCTACAAGTTGCATTGGTCCCGTGCGAGGTGTTCGTGCCTCCTACGGGGCCGTTTGGGGGCTGGTTTGGGTTTTCACCCCTTAACGGCTAGTTTTTAAGTTTAAGTGTGGTTTTTGCAAATTATCGTCGTACTCTCAAACCAGGAGACCGGGGACTACGCGGTCTGTTCCTACAAGTTGCATTGGTCCCGTGCGAGGTGTTCGTGCCTCCTACAGGGCCGTTTGGGGGATGGTTTGGGTTTTCACCCCTTAACAGCAAGTTTTTAAGTCCAAGTGTGATTTTTGCAAATTATCATCGTACTTACAAACCGGGAGATCCGGGACTACGCGGTCAGTTCCTACAAGTTGCATTGGTCCCGTGCGAGGTGTTCGTACCTCCTACAGGGCAGTTTGTGGACTGGTTTGGGTTTTCACCCTTTAACGGCCTGTTTTTAATTCTAAGTGTGATTTTTGAAAATTATCCTCATACTTTCAAATCGGGAGACCCGAGACTACGTGGTCAGATTCTACAAGTTACATCGGACCCATACGAGGTGTTCGTGCCTCCTACGGGGTCGTTTGGGGGCCGGTTTGGGTTTTCACCCCTTAACGGCTAGTTTTTAAGTTTAAGTGTGGTTTTTGCAAATTATCGTCGTACTCTCAAACCAGGAGACCGGGGACTACGCGGTCTGTTCCTACAAGTTGCATTGGTCCCGTGCGAGGTGTTCGTGCCTCCTACAGGGCCGTTTGGGGGATGGTTTGGGTTTTCACCCCTTAACAGCAAGTTTTTAAGTCCAAGTGTGATTTTTGCAAATTATCATCGTACTTACAAACCGGGAGATCCGGGACTACGCGGTCAGTTCCTACAAGTTGCATTGGTCTCGTGCGAGGTGTTCGTACCTCCTACGGGGCCGTTTGGGGGCTGGTTTCGGTTTTCACCCTTTAACGACTTGTTTTTAAGTCTAAGTGTGATTTTTGCAAATTATCGTCATACTCTCAAACCGGGACACCCGGGACCACGCGGTCAGTTCCTACAAGTTGTATTGGTCCTATGCGAGGTGTTTGTGCCTCCCACGGGGTCGTTTGGAGGCCGGTTTGGGTTTTCACTCTTTAACGGCTTGTTTTAAAGTCTAAGTGTGATTTTTGCAAATTATCATCCTATTCACAAACCGGGAGATCCGGGACTATGCGGTCAGTTCCTACAAGTTGCATTGGTCCCGTGCGAGGTGCTCGTTCCTCCTACGGGGTCGTTTGGTGGCTGGTTTGGGTTTTCACCCCTTAACGGCTAGTTTTTAAGTCTAAGTGTGATTTATGCAAATTATCGTCATATTCACAAACCGGGAGATCCGGGACTACGCGGTCAGTTCCTACAAGTTACATGGGTCCCGTACGAGGTGTTCGTGCCTCCTACGGGGTCGTTTGGGGGCCGGTTTGGGTTTTCACCCTTTAACGGCTTGTTTTTAAGTTTAAGTGTTGATTTTTACAAATTTTCATCATATTCTCAAACCGGAAGACCCGGGACTGCGCGATCAGTTCCTACAAGTTACATTGGTCCCATGCGAGGTGTTTGTGCCTCGTACGGGATCGTTTGGGGGTTGTTTTGGGTTTTCACCCTTTAACGGCTTGTTTTTAAGTTTAAGTGTTGATTTTGCAAATTATCGTCATATTCTCAAACCGGGAGACTCGGGACTACGCGGTCAGTTCCTACAAGTTACATTGGTCCCGTGCGACGTGTTCGTGCCTCTTGCGGGACCGTTTGGGGGCTGGTTTGGATTTTCACCCTCAAACGGCTTATTTTCAAGCCTAATCTACGTATTTTGAAATTATCATCATATTCTCAAACTGGAAGACCCGGGACTGCGGGGTCAGTTCAGACGAGTTACATTGGTCCCGTGGGAGGTGTTCGTGCCTCTTACGGGGCCGTTTGGGGGTTGGTTTGGGGTTTTACCCTCAAACGGCTTATTTTGAAGCCTAATCTATGTATTTTGAAATTATCGTCATATTCTCAAACCGAGAGACCCGAAACTACACGGTCAGTTCGTACGAGTTACATTAGTCCCGTGCGAGGTGTCCGTGCCTCTTACGGGACGGTTTGGGGGCTGGTTTGGGTTTTCACCCACAAACGACTTGTTTTCTAGCCGAATCTACGTATTTTGAAATTATCGTCATATTCTCAAACTGGGAGACTCGGAACTACATGGTCAGTTCGTACGAGTTACATTGGTCTCGTACGAGATGTTCATGCCTCTTATGGGGCCGTTTGGTGGCTGGTTTGAGTTTTCACCCCTTAACGGCTAGTTTTTAAGTCTAAGTGTGATTTTTGCAAATTATCGTCATACTCTCAAATCGGGAGACCGGGGACTACGCGGTCAGTTCCTACAAGTTGCATTGGTTCCGTGAGAGGTGTTCGTACCTCCTACGGGGCCGTTTGGGGGCTGGTTTGGGATTTCACCCTTTAACGGCTTGTTTTTCAGTTTAAGTGTGATTTTTGCAAATTATCGTCATACTCTCAAACCGGGACACCCGGGACTACGTGGTCAATTCCTACAAGTTGCATTGGTCCCGTGCGAGGTGTTCGTGCCTCCTACGGGGTTGGGTTTTCACCCCTTAACGGCTAGTTTTTAAGTCTAAGTGTGATTTTTGCAAATTATCGTCGTACTCTCAAACCAGGAGACCCGGGACTATGCGGACTGTTCTTACGAGTTGCATTGGTCCCGTGCGAGGTGTTCGTGCCTCCTACGGGGTCGTTTGGGCGCTGGTTTGGGTTTTCACCCCTTAACGGCTAGTTTTTAAGTCTAAGTGTGATTTTTGCAAATTATCGTCGTACTCTTAAACCAGGAGACCCGGGACTACGCTGTCAGTTCCTACAAGTTGCATTGGTCCCGTGCGAGGTGTTCGTGCCCCCTACGGGGTCGTTTGGGGGCGGGTTTGGGTTTTCACCCTTTAACGGCTAGTTTTTAAGTCTAAGTGTGATTTTTGCAAATTATCGTCATACTCTCAAATCGGGAGATCCGGGACTATGCGGTCAGTTCCTACAAGTTGCATTGGTCCCGTGCGAGGTGTTCGTGCCTCCTACTGGGTCGTTTGGGGGCTGGTTTTGGTTTTCACCCCTTAACGACTAGTTTTTAAGTCTAAGTGTGATTTTTATAAATTATCGTCATACTCTCAAATCGGGAGACCAGGGACTACGCGGTCAGTTCCTACAAGTTGCATTGGTCCCGTGCGAGGTGTTCGTACCTCCTACGGGGCCGTTTGGCGGTTGGTTTTGGTTTTCGTCCTTTAATGGCTTGTTTTTAAGTCTAAGTGTGATTTTTGCAAATTATCGTCATACTCTCAAGCCGGGACACCCGGGACTACGCGGTCAGTTCCTACAAGTTGTATTGGTCCCGTGCGAGGTGTTCGTGCCTCCAACGGGGTCGTTTGGGGGCTGGTTTGGGTTTTCACCCTTTAACAGCTTCCTTAACGGCTAGTTTTTAAGTCCAAGTGTGATTTTTGCAAATTATCATCGTACTTACAAACCGGGAGATCCGGGACTACGCGGTCAGTTCCTACAAGTTGCATTGGTCCCGTGCGAGGTGTTCGTACCTCCTACGGGGCAGTTTGGGGACTGGTTTGGGTTTTCACCCTTTAACGGCCTGTTTTTAACTCTAAGTGTGATTTTTGAAAATTATCCTCATACTCTCAAATCGGGAGACCCGAGACTACGTGGTCAGATTCTACAAGTTACATCGGTCCCATACGAGGTGTTCGTGCCTCCTACGGGGTCGTTTGGGGGCCGGTTTGGGTTTTCACCCTTTAACGGCATGTTTTTAACTCTAAGTATGATTTTTGCAAATTATCGTCATACTCTCAAACTGGGAGACCCGGGACTATGCGGTCAGTTCCTACAAGTTACATTGATCCCGTGCGAAGTGTTCGTGCCTCCTACGGGGTCGTTTGGGGTCGATTTGGATTTTCACCCTTTAACGGCCTGTTTTTAAGTTTACATGTGATTTTTACAAATTATCATCCTATTTACAAACCGGGAGACCCGGGACTACGCGGTCAGTTCCTATAAGCTGCATTGGTCCCGTGTGAGGTGTTCGTACCTCCTACGGGGCCGTTTGGGGGCTGGTTTGGGTTTTCATCCTTAAATGGCCTGTTTTTAAGTCTAAGTGCGATTTTTGCAAATTATCATCGTACTCTCAAACCAGGAAACCCGGTACTACGCGGTCAGTTCCTACAAGTTGCATTGGTCCCGTGCGAGGTGTCCGTGCCTCCAACAGGGCCGTTTGGGGACTGGTTTGGGTTTTCACCCCTTAACGGCTAGTTTTTAAGTCTAAATGTGATTTTTTCAAATTATCGTCATACTTTCAAACCGGGACACCCGGTACTACGTGGTCAGTTCCTGCAAGTTGCATTGGTCCCGTGCGAGGTGTTCGTGCCTCCTACGGGGTCGTTTGGGGGATGGTTTGGGTTTTCACCCCTTAACGGCTAGTTTTTAAGTCCAAGTGTGATTTTTGCAAATTATCGTTGTACTCACAAATCGGGAGACCTGGGAGTACGCGGTCAATTCCTACAAGTTGCATTGGTCCCGTGCGAGGTGTTCGTACCACCTACGGGGGCGTTTGGGAACTGGTTTGGGTTTTCACCCTTTAACGGCTTGTTTTTAAGTCTAAGTGTGATTTTTTGCAAATTATCGTCGTACACTAAAATCGGGATACCCAGGAATACGCGGTCAGTTCCTACAAGTTGCATTGGTCCCGTGCGAGGTGTTCGTGCCTTCTACGGGGTCGTTTGGGGGCTGGTTTGGGTTTTCACCCCTTAACGGCTAGTTTTTAAGTCTAACTGTGATTTTTGCAAATTATTGTCATACTCTCAAACCGGGAGATCCGGTACTACGCGGTCAGTTCCTACAAGTTGCATTGGTCCCGTGCGAGGTGTTCGTGCCTCCTACTGGGTCATTTGGGGGCTGGTTTGGGTTTTCACCCCTTAACGGCTAGTTTTTAAGTCTGATTGTGATTTTTGCAAATTATCGTCATACTCTCAAATCGCGAGACCAGGGACTACGCGGTCAGTTACTACAAGTTGCATTGGTCCCGTGCGAGGTGTTCGTACCTCCTACGGGGCCGTTTGGGGGCTGGTTTCGGTTTTCACCCTTTAATGGCTTGTTTTTAAGTCTAAGTGTGATTTTTTGCAAATTATCGTCATACTCTCAAGCCGGGACACCCGGGAATACGCGGTCAGTTCCTATAAGTTGCATTGGTCCCGTGCGAGGTGTTCGTGCCTCCAACGGGGTCGTTTGGGGGCTGGTTTGGGTTTTCACCCTTTAACAGCTTGTTTTTAAGTCTAAGTGTGATTTTTGCAAATTATCGTCATACTCTCAAACCAGGACACCCGGGACTACGCGGCCAGTTCCTACAAGTTTCATTGGTCCCGTGCGAGGTGTTCGCGCCTCCTACGGGGCCGTTTGGGGGCTGGTTTGGGTTTTCACCCCTTAACGGCATGTTTTTAAGTCCAAGTGTAATTTTTGCAAATTATCATCGAACTTACAAACCGGGAGATCCGGGACTACGCGGTCAGTTCCTACAAGTTTCATTGGTCCCGTGCGAGGTGTTCGTACCTCCTACGGGGCCGTTTGGGGGCTAGTTTGGGTTTTCACCCTTTAACGGCCTGTTTTTAACTCTAAGTGTGATTTTTGAAAATTATCCTCATACTCTCAAATCGGGAGACCCGAGACTACGTGGTAAGATTCTACAAGTTACATCGGTCCCATACGAGGTGTTCGTGCCTCCTACGGGGTCGTTTGGGGGCCGATTTGGGTTTTCACCCTTTAACGGCATGTTTTTAACTCTAAGTGTGATTTTTGAAAATTATCGTCGTACTCTCAAACTGGGAGACCCGGGACTATGCGGTCAGTTCCTACAAGTTGCATTGGTTCCGTGCGAGGTGTTCGTACCTCCTACGGGGCCGTTTGGGGGCTGGTTTGGGATTTCACCCTTTAACGGCTTGTTTTTAAGTTTAAGTGTGATTTTGGCAAATTATCGTCATACTCTCAAACCGGGACACCCGGGACTACGCGGTCAGTTCCTACAAGTTGCATTGGTCCCGTGCGAGGTGTTCGTGCCTCCTACGGGGCCGTTTGGGGGCTGGTTTGGGTTTTCACCCCTTAACGACTAATTTTTAAGTCTAAGTGTGATTTTTGCAAATTATTGTCATACTCTCAAACCGGGACACCCGGGACCACGCGGTCAATTCCTACAAGTTGTATTGGTCCTATGCGAGGTGTTCGTGCCTCCTACGGGGTCGTTTGGGGGCCGGTTTGGGTTTTCACCCTTTAACGGCTTGTTTTTAAGTGTAAGTGTGATTTTTGCAAATTATCATCCTATTCACAAACCGGGAGATCCGGGATTATGCAGTCAGTTCCAACAAGTTGCATTGGTCCCGTCCGAGGTGTTCGTGCCACCTACGGGGTCGTTTGGTGGCTGGTTTGGGTTTTCACCCCTTAACGGCTAGTTTTTAAGTCTAAGTGTGATTTTTGCAAATTATCGTCATGCTCTCAAATCGGGAGATCCGATACTACGGGGTCAGTTCCTACAAGTTGCATTGGTCCCGTTCGAGCTGTTCGTGCCTCCTACGGGGTCGTTTGGGGGCTGGTTTGGGTTTTCACCCCTTAACGACTAGTTTTTAAGTCCTAGTGTGATTTTTGCAAATTATCGTCATACTCTCAAATCGGGAGACCGGGGACTACGCGGTCAGTTCCTACAAGTTGCATTGGTTCCGTGCGAGGTGTTCGTACCTCCTACGGGGCCGTTTGGGGGCTGGTTTGGGATTTCACCCTTTAACGGCTTGTTTTTAAGTTTAAGTGTGATTTTTGCAAATTATCGTCATACTGTCAAACCGGGACACCCGGGACTACGCGGTCAGTTCCTAGAAGTTGCATTGGTCCCGTGCGAGGTGTTCGTGCCTCCTACGGGGTCGTTTGGGGGCTGGTTTGGGTTTTCACCCTTTAACGGCTAGTTTTTAAGTCTAAGTGTGATTTTTGCAAATTATCGTCATACTCTCAAATCGGGAGATCCGGGACTACGCGGTCAGTTCCTACAAGTTGCATTGGTCCCGTGCGAGGTGTTCGTGCCTCCTACGGGGCCGTTTGGTGGCTGGTTTGGGTTTTCACCCCTTAACGGCTAGTTTTTAAGTCTAAGTGTGATTTTTGCAAATTATCGTCATACTTTCAAATCGGGAGATCCGATACAACGCGGTCAGTTCCTACAAGTTGCATTGGTCCCGTGCGAGCTGTTCGTGCCTCCTACGGGGTCGTTTGGGGGCTGGTTTGGGTTTTCACCACTTAACGACAAGTTTTTAAGTCTAAGTGTGATTTTTGCAAATTATCGTCATACTCTCAAATCGGGAGACCAGGGACTACGCGGTCAGTTCCTACAAGTTGCATTGGTTCCGTGCGAGGTGTTCGTACCTCCTACGGGGCCGTTTGGGGGTTGGTTTGGGATTTCACCCTTTAACGACTTGTTTTTAAGTTTAAGTGTGATTTTTGCAAATTATCGTCATACTGTCAAACCGGGACACCCGGGACTACGCGGTCAGTTCCTACAAGTTGCATTGGTCCCGTGCGAGGTGTCCGTGCCTCTTACGGGACGGTTTGGGGGCTGGCTTGGGTTTTCACCCACAAACGGGTTATTTTCAAGCCGAATCTACGTATTTTGAAATTATCGTCATATTCTCAAACTGGGAGACTCGGGACTACATGGTCAGTTCGTACGAGTTACATTGGTCTCGTACGAGATGTTCATGCCTCTTACGGGGCCGTTTGGGGGCTGGTTTGAGTTTTGACTCCTTAACGGCTAGTTTTTAAGTCTAAGTGTGATTTTTGCAAATTATCGTCATACTTTCAAATCGGGAGATCCGATACTACGTGGTCAGTTCCTACAAGTTGCATTGGTCCCGTGCGAGCTGTTCGTGCCTCCTACGGGGTCGTTTGGGGGCTGGTTTGGGTTTTCACCACTTAACGACTAGTTTTTAAGTCTAAGTGTGATTTTTGCAAATTATCGTCATACTCTCAAATCGGGAGACCGGGGACTACGCGGTCACTTCCTACAAGTTCCATTGGTTCCGTGCGAGGTGTTCGTACCTCCTACGGGGCCGTTTGGGGCTGGTTTGGGATTTCACCCTTTAACGGCTTGTTTTTAAGTTTAAGTGTGATTTTTTCAAATTATCGTCATACTGTCAAACCGGGACACCCGGGACTACGCGGTCAGTTCCTACAAGTTGCATTGGTCCCGTGCGAGGTGTCCGTGCCTCTTACGGGACGGTTTGGGGGCTGGCTTGGGTTTTCACCCACAAACGGGTTGTTTTCAAGCCGAATCTACGTATTTTGAAATTATCGTCATATTCTCAAACTGGGAGACTCGGGACTACATGGTCAGTTCGTACGAGTTACATTGGTCTCGTACGAGATGTTCATGCCTCTTACGGGGCCGTTTGGGGGCTGGTTTGAGTTTTGACTCCTTAACGGCTAGTTTTTAAGTCTAAGTGTGATTTTTGCAAATTATCGTCATACTTTCAAATCGGGAGATCCGATACTACGTGGTCAGTTCCTACAAGTTGCATTGGTCCCGTGCGAGCTGTTCGTGCCTCCTACGGGGTCGTTTGGGGGCTGGTTTGGGTTTTCACCCCTTAACGACTAGTTTTTAAGTCTAAGTGTGATTTTTAAATAATTATCGTCATACTCTCAAATCGGGAGACCGGGGACTACGCGGTTAGTTCCGACAAGTTGCATTGGTTCCGTGCGAGGTGTTCGTACCTCCTACGGGGCCGTTTGGGGGCTGGTTTCGGATTTCACCCTTTAACGGCTTGTTTTTAAGTTTAAGTGTGATTTTTTCAAATTATCATCATACTCTCAAACCGGGACACCCGGGACTACGCGGTCAGTTCCTACAAGTTGCACTGGTCCCGTGCGAGGTGTTCGTGCCTTCTACGGGGTCGGGTTTTCACCCCTTAACGGCTAGTTTTTAAGTCTAAGTGTGATTTTTGCAAATTATCGTCGTACTCTCAAACCAGGAGACCCGGGACTACGCGGTCTGTTCCTACAAGTTGCATTGGTCCCGTGCGAGGTGTTCGTGCCTCCTACGGGGTCGTTTGGGCGCTGGTTTGGGTTTTCACCCCTTAACGGCTAGTTTTTAAGTCTAACTGTGATTTTGGCAAATTATCGTCGTACTCTCAAACCAGGAGACCCGGGACTACGCGATCAGTTCCTACAAGTTGCATTGGTCCCGTGCGAGGTGTTCGAGCCTCCTACGGGGTCGTTTGGGGGCTGGTTTGGGTTTTCACCCCTTAACGGCTAGTTTTTAAGTCCAAGTGTGATTTTTGCAAATTATCATCGTACTCTCAAATCGGGAGACCCGGGACTACGCGGTCAATTCCTACAAGTTGCATTGGTCCCGTGCGAGGTGTTCGTACCTCCTACGGGGCCGTTTGGGGACTGGTTTTGGTCTTCACCCTTTAACGGCTTATTTTTAAGTCTAAGTGTGACTTTTACAAATTATCATCGTACTCTCAAATCGGGATACCCGGGACTACACGGTCAGTTCTTACAAGTTGCATTGGTCCCGTGCGAGGTGTTCGTGCCTCCTACGGGGTCGTTTGGGGGCTGGTTTGGGTTTTCACCCCTTAACGGCTAGTTTTTAAGTCTAAGTGTGATTTTTGCAAATTATCGTCGTACTCTCAAATCGAGAGATCCGATACTACGCGGTCAGTTCCTTCAAGTTGCATTGGTCCCGTGCGAGCTGTTCGTGCCTCCTACGGGGTCGTTTGGGGGCTGGTTTGGGTTTTCACCCCTTAACGACTAGTATTTAAGTCCTAGTGTGATTTTTGCAAATTATCGTCATACTCTCAAATCGGGAGACCGGGGACTACGTGGTCAGTTCCTACAAGTTGCATTGGTTCCGTGCGAGGTGTTCGTACCTCCTACGGAGCCGTTTGGGGGCTGGTTTGGGATTTCACCCTTTAACGGCTTGTTTTTAAGTTAAAGTGTGATTTTTGCAAATTATCGTCATACTCTCAAACCGGGACACCCGGGACTACGCGGTCAGTTCCTAGAAGTTGCATTGGTCCCGTGCGAGGTGTTCGTGCCTCCTACGGGGTCGTTTGGGGGCTGGTTTGGGTTTTCACCCTTTAACGGCTAGTTTTTAAGTCTAAGTGTGATTTTTGCAAATTATCGTCATACTCTCAAATCGGGAGATCCGGAACTACGCGGTCAGTTCCTACAAGTTGCATTGGTCCCGTGCGAGGTGTTTGTGCCTCCTACGGGGCCGTTTGGGGGCTGATTTGGGTTTTCACCCCTTAACGGCTAGTTTTTAAGTTTAAGTGTGATTTTTGCAAATTATCGTCGTGCTCTCAAACCAGGAGACCGGGGACTACGCGGTCTGTTCCTACAAGTTGCATTGGTCCCGTGCGAGGTGTTCGTGCCTCCTACAGGGCCATTTGGGGGCTGGTTTGGGTTTTCACCCCTTAACAACAAGTTTTTAAGTCCAAGTGTGATTTTTGCAAATTATCATCGTACTTACAAACCGGGAGATCCGGGACTACGCGGTCAGTTCCTACAAGTTGCATTGGTCTCGTGCGAGGTGTTCGTACCTCCTACGGGGCCGTTTGGGGGCTGGTTTCGGTTTTCACCCTTTAACGACTTGTTTTTAAGTTTAAGTGTGATTTTTGCAAATTATCGTCATACTCTCAAACCGGGACACCCGGGACCACGCGGTCAGTTCCTACAAGTTGCATTGGTCCTATGCGAGGTGTTTGTGCCTCCCACGGGGTCGTTTGTAGGCCGGTTTGGGTTTTCACCCTTTAACGGCTTGTTTTAAAGTCTAAGTGTGATTTTTGCAAATTATCATCCTAGTCACAAACCGGGAGATCCGGGACTATGCGGTCAGTTCCTACAAGTTGCATTGGTCCCGTGCGAGGTGCTCGTGCCTCCTACGGGGTCGTTTGGTGGCTGGTTTGGGTTTTCACCCCTTAACGGCTAGTTTTTAAGTCTAAGTGTGATTTATGCAAATTATCGTCATATTCACAAACCGGGAGATCCGGGACTACGCGGTCAGTTCCTACAAGTTACATGGGTCCCGTGCGAGGTGTTCGTGCCTCCTACGGGGTCGTTTGGGGGCCGGTTTGGGTTTTCACCCTTTAACGGCTTGTTTTTAAGTGTAAGTGTTGATTTTTACAAATTTTCATCATATTCTCAAACCGGAAGACCCGGGACTGCGCGATCAGTTCCTACAAGTTACATTGGTCCCATGCGAGGTGTTTGTGCCTCGTACGGGATCGTTTGGGGGTTGTTTTGGGTTTTCACCCTTTAACGGCTTGTTTTTAAGTTTAAGTGTTGATTTTGCAAATTATCGTCATATTCTCAAACCGGGAGACTCGGGACTACGCGGTCAGTTCTTACAAGTTACATTGGTCCCGTGCGACGTGTTCGTGCCTCTTACGGGACCGTTTGGGGTCTGGTTTGGATTTTCACCCTTTAACGGCCTGTTTTTAAGTTTATATGTGATTTTTACAAATTATCATCCTATTTACAAACCGGGAGACCCGGGACTACGCGGTCAGTTCTTATAAGTTGCATTGGTCCCGTGCGAGGTGTTCGTACCTCCTACGAGGCCGTTTGGGGGCTGGTTTGGGTTTTCACCCTTAAATGGCCTGTTTTTAAGTCTAAATGTGATTTTTGCAAATTATCATCGTACTCTCAAACCAGGACACCCGGGACTACGCGGTCAGTTCCTACAAGTTGTATTAGTCCCGTCCGAGGTGTCCGTGCCTCCTACAGGGCCGTTTGGGGACTGGTTTGGGTTTTCACCCCTTAACGGCTAGTTTTTAAGTCAAAATGTGATTTTTTCAAATTATCGTCATACTTTCAAACCGGGACACCCGGTACAACGTGGTCAGTTCCTACAAGTTGCATTGGTCCCGTGCGAGGAGTTCGTGCCTCCTACGGGGTCGTTTGGGGGCTGGTTTGGGTTTTCACCCCTTAACGGCTAGTTTTTAAGTCCAAGTGTGATTTTTGCAAATTATCGTCGTACTCTCAAATCGGGAGACCTGGGACTACGCGATCAATTCCTACAAGTTGCACGGGGCCGTGCGAGGTGTTCGTACCTCCTAAGGGGTAGTTTGGGGACAGGTTTGGGTTTTCATCCTTTAACGGCAAGTTTTTAAGTCCAAGTGTGATTTATGCAAATTATCATCGTACTTACAAACCGGGAGATCCGGGACTACGCGGTCAGTTCCTACAAGTTGCATTGGTCCCGTGCGAGGTGTTCGTACCTCCTACGGGGCCGTTTGGGGACTGGTTTGGGTTTTCACCCTTTTAACGGTCTGTTTTTAACTCTAAGTGTGATTTTTGAAAATTATCCTCATACTTTCAAATCGGGAGACCCGAGACTACGTGTTAAGATTCTACAAGTTACATCGGTCCCATACGAGGTGTTCGTGCCTCCTACGGGGTCGTTTGGGTACCGATTTAGGTTTTTACCCTTTAACGGCATGTTTTTAACTCTAAGTGTGATTTTTGCAAATTATCGTCATACTCTCAAACTGGGAGACCCGGGACTATGCGGTCAGTTCCTACAAGTTACATTGGTCCCATGCGAAGTGTTCGTGCCTCCTACGGGGTCGTTTGGGGTCGATTTGGGTTTTCACCCTTTAACGGCCTGTTTTTAAGTTTACATGTGATTTTTACAAATTATCATCCTATTTGCAAACCGGGAAACCCGGGACTACGCGGTCAGTTCCTACAAGTTGCATTGGTCTCGTGCGAGGTTTTCGTACCTCCTACGGGGCCGTTTGGGGGCAGGTTTCGGTTTTCACCCTTTAATGGCTTGTTTTTAAGTCTAAGTGTGATTTTTGCAAATTATCGTCATACTCTCAAGCCGGGACACCCGGGAATACGCAGTCAGTTCCTATAAGTTGCATTGGTCCCGTGCGAGGTGTTCGTGCCTCCAACGGGGTCGTTTGGGGGCTGGTTTGGGTTTTCACCCTTTAACAGCTTGTTTTTAAGTCTAAGTGTGATTTTTGCAAATTATCGTCATACTCTCAAACCAGGACACCCGAGACTACGCGGTCAGTTCCTACAAGTTGCATTGGTCCCGTGCGAGGTGTCCGTGCCTCCTACGGGGTTGTTTGGGGGCTGGTTTGGGTTTTCACCCTTTAATGGCCTGTTTTTAAGTCTAAGTGTGATTTTTGCAAATTATTTTCGTACTCTCAAACCAGGACACCCGGGACTATGCGATCAGTTCCTAAAAGTTGCATTGGTCCCGTGCGAGGTGTTCGTGCCTCCTACGGGCCGTGTGGGGGTTGGTTTGGGTTTTCACCCCTTAACGGCTAGTTTTTAAGTCCAAGTGTGATTTTTGCAAATTATCATCGTACTCTCAAATCGGGAGACCCGGGACTATGCGGTCAATTCCTACAAGTTGCATTGGTCCCGTGCGAGGTGTTCGTACCTCCTACGGGGCCGTTTGGGGACTGGTTTTGGTCTTCACCCTTTAACGGCTTATTTTTAAGTCTAAGTGTGACTTTTACAAATTATCATCGTACTCTCAAATCGGGATACCCGGGACTACACGGTCAGTTCTTACAAGTTGCATTGGTCCCGTGCGAGGTGTTCGTGCCTCCTACGGGGTCGTTTGGGGGCTGGTTTGGGTTTTCACCCCTTAACGGCTAGTTTTTAAGTCTAAGTGTGATTTTTGCAAATTATCGTCATACTCTCAAATCGAGAGATCCGATACTACGCGGTCAGTTCCTTCAAGTTGCATTGGTCCCGTACGAGCTGTTCGTGCCTCCTACGGGGTCGTTTGGGGGCTGGTTTGGGTTTTCACCCCTTAACGACTAGTATTTAAGTCCTAGTGTGATTTTTGCAAATTATCGTCATACTCTCAAATCGGGAGACCGGGGACTACGTGGTCAGTTCCTACAAGTTGCATTGGTTCCGTGCGAGGTGTTCGTACCTCCTACGGGGCCGTTTGGGGGCTGGTTTGGGATTTCACCCTTTAACGGCTTGTTTTTAAGTTAAAGTGTGATTTTTGCAAATTATCGTCATACTCTCAAACCGGGACACCCGGGACTACGCGGTCAGTTCCTAGAAGTTGCATTGGTCCCGTGCGAGGTGTTCGTGCCTCCTACGGGGTCGTTTGGGGGCTGGTTTGGGTTTTCACCCTTTAACGGCTAGTTTTTAAGTCTAAGTGTGATTTTTGCAAATTATCGTCATACTCTCAAATCGGGAGATCCGGAACTACGCGGTCAGTTCCTACAAGTTGCATTGGTCCCGTGCGAGGTGTTTGTGCCTCCTACGGGGCCGTTTGGGGGCTGATTTGGGTTTTCACCCCTTAACGGCTAGTTTTTAAGTTTAAGTGTGATTTTTGCAAATTATCGTCGTGCTCTCAAACCAGGAGACCGGGGACTACGCGGTCTGTTCCTACAAGTTGCATTGGTCCCGTGCGAGGTGTTCGTGCCTCCTACAGGGCCATTTGGGGGCTGGTTTGGGTTTTCACCCCTTAACAACAAGTTTTTAAGTCCGAGTGTGATTTTTGCAAATTATCATCGTACTTACAAACCGGGAGATCCGGGACTACGCGGTCAGTTCCTACAAGTTGCATTGGTCTCGTGCGAGGTGTTCGTACCTCCTACGGGGCCGTTTGGGGGCTGGTTTCGGTTTTCACCCTTTAACGACTTGTTTTTAAGTTTAAGTGTGATTTTTGCAAATTATCGTCATACTCTCAAACCGGGACACCCGGGACCACGCGGTCAGTTCCTACAAGTTGTATTGGTCCTATGCGAGGTGTTTGTGCCTCCCACGGGGTCGTTTGTAGGCCGGTTTGGGTTTTCACCCTTTAACGTCTTGTTTTAAAGTCTAAGTGTGATTTTTGCAAATTATCATCCTATTCACAAACCGGGAGATCCGGGACTATGCGGTCAGTTCCTACAAGTTGCATTGGTCCCGTGCGAGGTGCTCGTGCCTCCTACGGGGTCGTTTGGTGGCTGGTTTGGGTTTTCACCCCTTAACGGCTAGTTTTTAAGTCTAAGTGTGATTTATGCAAATTATCGTCATATTCACAAACCGGGAGATCCGGGACTACGCGGTCAGTTCCTATAAGTTACATGGGTCCCGTGCGAGGTGTTCGTGCCTCCTACGGGGTCGTTTGGGGGCCGGTTTGGGTTTTCACCCTTTAACGGCTTGTTTTTAAGTTTAAGTGTTGATTTTTACAAATTTTCATCATATTCTCAAACCGGAAGACCCGGGACTGCGCGATCAGTTCCTACAAGTTACATTGGTCCCATGCGAGGTGTTTGTGCCTCGTACGGGATCGTTTGGGGGTTGTTTTGGGTTTTCACCCTTTAACGGCTTGTTTTTAAGTTTAAGTGTTGATTTTGCAAATTATCGTCATATTCTCAAACCGGGAGACTCGGGACTACGCGGTCAGTTCTTACAAGTTACATTGGTCCCGTGCGACGTGTTCGTGCCTCTTACGGGACCGTTTGGGGGCTGGTTTGGATTTTCACCCTCAAACGGCTTATTTTCAAGCCTAATCTACGTATTTTGAAATTATCATCATATTCTCAAACTGGAAGACCCGGGACTGCGGGGTCAGTTCAGACGAGTTACATTGGTCCCGTGGGAGGTGTTCGTGCCTCTTACGGGGCCGTTTGGGGTTTTACCCTCAAACGGCTTATTTTGAAGCCTAATCTATGTATTTTGAAATTATCGTCATATTCTCAAATCGAGAGACCCGAAACTACACGGTCAGTTCGTACGAGTCACATTAGTCCCGTGCGAGGTGTCCGTGCCTCTTACGGGACGGTTTGGGGGCTGGTTTGGGTGTTCACCCACAAACGGCTTGTTTTCAAGCCGAATCTACGTATTTTGAAATTCTCGTCATATTCTCAAACTGGGAGACTCGGAACTACATGGTCAGTTCGTACGAGTTACATTGGTCTCGTACGAGATGTTCATGCCTCTTATGGGGCCGTTTGGGGGCTGGTTTGAGTTTTCACCCCTTAACGGCTAGTTTTTAAGTCTAAGTGTGATTTTTGCAAATTATCGTCATACTCTCAAATCGGGAGACCGGGGACTAGGCGGTCAGTTCCTACAAGTTGCATTGGTTCCGTGCGAGGTGTTCGTACCTCCTACGGGGCCGTTTGGGGGCTGGTTTGGGATTTCACCCTTTAACGGCTTGTTTTTAAGTTTAAGTGTGATTTTTGCAAATTATCGTCATACTCTCAAACCGGGACACCCGGGACTACGTGGTCAATTCCTACAAGTTGCATTGGTCCCGTGCGAGGTGTTCGTGCCTCCTACGGGGTTGGGTTTTCACCCCTTAACGGCTAGTTTTTAAGTCTAAGTGTGATTTTTGCAAATTATCGTCATACTCTCAAATCGGGAGATCCGGGACTACGCGGTCAGTTCCTACAAGTTGCATTGGTCCCGTGCGAGGTGTTCGTGCCTCCTACTGGGTCGTTTGGGGGCTGGTTTGGGTTTTCACCCCTTAACGACTAGTTTTTAAGTCTAAGTGTGATTTTTATAAATTATCGTCATACTCTCAAATCGGGAGACCAGGGACAACGCGGTCAGTTCCTACAAGTTGCATTGGTCCCGTGCGAGGTGTTCGTACCTCCTACGGGGCCGTTTGGGGGTTGGTTTTTGTTTTCATCCTTTAATGGCTTGTTTTTAAGTCCAAGTGTGATTTTTGCAAATTATCGTCATACTCTCAAGCCGGGACACCCGGGGCTACGCGGTCAGTTCCTACAAGTTGCATTGGTCCCGTGCGAGGTGTTCGTGCCTCCAACGGGGTCGTTTGGGGCTGGTTTGGGTTTTCACCCTTTAACAGCTTCCTTAACGGCTAGTTTTTAAGTCCAAGTGTGATTTTTGCAAATTATCATCGTACTTACAAACCGGGAGATCCGGCACTACGCGGTCAGTTCCTACAAGTTGCATTGGTCCCGTGCGAGGTGTTCGTACCTCCTACGGGGCAGTTTGGGGACTGGTTTGGGTTTTCACCCTTTAACGGCCTGTTTTTAACTCTAAGTGTGATTTTTGAAAATTATCCTCATACTCTCAAATCGGGAGACCCGAGACTACGTGGTCAGATTCTACAAGTTACATCGGTCCCATACGAGGTGTTCGTGCCAACTACGGGGTCGTTTCGGGGCCGGTTTGGGTTTTCACCCTTTAACGGCATGTTTTTAACTCTAAGTGTGATTTTTGCAAATTATCGTCATACTCTCAAACTGGGAGACCCGGGACTATGCGGTCAGTTCCTACAAGTTACATTGGTCCCGTGCGAAGTGTTCGTGCCTCCTACGGGGTCGTTTGGGGTCGATTTGGGTTTTCACCCTTTAACGGCTTGTTTTTAAGTTTACATGTGATTTTTACAAATTATTATCCTATTTACAAACCGGGAGACCCGGTACTACGCGGTCAGTTCCTATAAGTTGCATTGGTCCCGTGTGAGGTGTTCGTACCTCCTACGGGGCCGTTTGGGGGCTGGTTTGGGTTTTCACCCTTAAATGGCCTGTTTTTAAGTCTAAGTGTGATTTTTGCAAATTATCATCGTACTCTCAAACTAGGACACCCGGTACTACGCGGTCAGTTCCTACAAGTTGCATTGGCCCCGTGCGAGGTGTCCGTGCCTCCTACAGGGCCGTTTGGGGACTGGTTTGGGTTTTCACCCCTTAACGGCTAGTTTTTAAGTCTAAATGTGATTTTTTCACATTATCGTCATACTTTCAAACCGGGACACCCGGTACTACGCGGTCAATTCCTACAAGTTGTATTGGTCCCGTTCGAGGTGTTCGTGCCTCCTACGGGGTCATTTGGGGGATGGTTTGGGTTTTCACCCCGTAACGGCTAGTTTTTAAGTCCAAGTGTGATTTTTGCAAATTATCGTCATATTCTCAAATCGGGAGACCTGGGACTACGCGGTCAATTCCTACAAGTTGCATTGGTCCCGTGCGAGGTGTTCGTACCACCTACGGGGGCATTTGGGAACTGGTTTGGGTTTTCACCCTTTAACGGCTTGTTTTTAAGTCTAAGTGTGATTTTTGCAAATTATCGTCGTACTCTCAAATCGGGATACCCAGGACTACGCGGTCAGTTCCAACAAGTTGCATTGGTCCCGTGCGAGGTGTTCGCGCCTTCTACGGGGTCGTTTGGGGGCTGGTTTGGGTTTTCACCCCTTAACGGCTAGTTTTTAAGTCCAATCGTGATTTTTGCAAATTATTGTCATACTCTCAAATCGGGAGATCCGGTACTACGCGGTCAGTTCCTACAAGTTGCATTGGTCCCGTGCGAGGTGTTCGTGCCTCCTACTGGGTCATTTGGGGGCTGGTTTGGGTTTTCACCCCTTAACGGCTAGTTTTTAAGTCTGATTGTGATTTTTGCAAATTATCGTCATACTCTCAAATCGGGAGACCAGGGACTACGCGGTCAGTTCCTACAAGTTGTATTCGTTCCGTGCGAGGTGTTCGTACCTCCTACGGGGCCGTTTGGGGGCTGGTTTGGGATTTCACCCTTTAACGGCTTGTTTTTAAATTTAAGTGTGATTTTTGCAAATTATCGTCATACTCTCAAACCGGGACACCCGGGACTACGCGGTCAGTTCCTAGAAGTTGCATTGGTCCCGTGCGAGGTGTTCGTGCCTCCTACGGGGTCGTTTGGGGGCTGGTTTGGGTTTTCACCCTTTAATGGCTAGTTTTTAAGTCTAAGTGTGATTTTTGCAAATTATCGTCATACTCTCAAATCGGGAGATCCGGGACTACGCGGTCAGTTCCTACAAGTTGCATTGGTCCCGTGCGAGGTGTTCGTGCCTCCTACGGGGCCGTTTGGTGGCTGGTTTGCGTTTTCACCCCTTAACGGCTAGTTTTTAAGTCTAAGTGTGATTTTTGCAAATTATCGTCATACTTTCAAATCGGAAGATCCGATACTACGCGGTCAGTTCCTACAAGTTGCATTGGTCCCGTACGAGCTGTTCGTGCCTCCTACGGGGTCGTTTGGGGGCTGGTTTGGGTTTTCACCACTTAACGACAAGTTTTTAAGTCTAAGTGTGATTTTTTCAAATTATCGTCATACTGTCAAACCGGGACACCCGGGACTACGCGGTCAGTTCCTACAAGTTGCATTGGTCCCGTGCGAGGTGTCCGTGCCTCTTACGGGACGGTTTGGGGGCTGGCTTGGGTTTTCACCCACAAACGGGTTGTTTTCAAGCCGAATCTACGTATTTTGAAATTATCGTCATATTCTCAAACTGGGAGACTCGGGACTACATGGTCAGTTCGTACGAGTTACATTGGTCTCGTACGAGATGTTCATGCCTCTTACGGGGCCGTTTGGGGGCTGGTTTGAGTTTTCACCCCTTAACGGCTAGTTTCTAAGTCTAAGTGTGATTTTTGCGAATTATCGTCATACTTTCAAATCGGGAGATCCGATACTACGTGGTCAGTTCCTACAAGTTGCATTGGTCCCGTGCGAGCTGTTCGTGCCTCCTACGGGGTCGTTTGGGGGCTGGTTTGGGTTTTCACCCCTTAACGACTAGTTTTTAAGTCTAAGTGTGATTTTTAAATAATTATCGTCATACTCTCAAATCGGGAGACCGGGGACTACGCGGTTAGTTCCTACAAGTTGCATTGGTTCCGTGCGAGGTGTTCGTACCTCCTACGGGGCCGTTTGGGGGCTGGTTTCGGATTTCAGCCTTTAACGACTTGTTTTTAAGTTTAAGTGTGATTTTTTCAAATTATCGTCATACTCTCAAACCGGGACACCCGGGACTACGCGGTCAGTTCCTACAAGTTGCACTGGTCCCGTGCGAGGTGTTCGTGCCTCCTACGGGGTCGGGTTTTCACCCCTGAACGGCTAGTTTTTAAGTCTAAGTGTGATTTTTGCAAATTATCGTCGTACTCTCAAACCAGGAGACCCGGGACTACGCGGTATGTTCCTACAAGTTGCATTGGTCCCGTGCGAGGTGTTCGTGCCTCCTACGGGGTCGTTTGAGCGCTGGTTTGGGTTTTCACCCCTTAACGGCTAGTTTTTAAGTCTAACTGTGATTTTGGCAAATTATCGTCGTACACTCAAACCAGGAGACCCAGGACTACGCGGTCAGTTCCTACAAGTTGCATTGGTCCCGTGCGAGGTGTTCGTGCCTCCTACGGGGTCGTTTGGGGGCTGGTTTGGGTTTTCACCCTTTAACGGCTAGTTTTTAAGTCAAAGTGTGATTTTTGCAAATTATCATCATACTCTCAAATCGGGAGATCCGGGACTACGCGGTCAGTTCCTACAAGTTGCATTGGTCCCGTGCGAGGTGTTCGTGCCTCCTACTGGGTCGTTTGGGTGCTGGTTTGGGTTTTCCCCCCTTAACGGCTAGTTTTTAAGTCTAAGTGTGATTTTTGCAAATTATCGTCATACTCTCAAATCGGGAGACCAGGGACTACGCGGTCAGTTCCTACAAGTTGCATTGGTCCCGTGCGAGGTGTTCGTACCTCCTACGGGGCCGTTTGGGGGTTGGTTTCGGTTTTCACCCTTTAATGGCTTGTTTTTAAGTCTAAGTGTGATTTTTGCATATTATCGTCATACTCTTAAGCCGGGACACCCGGGACTACGCGGTCAGTTCCTACAAGTTTCATTGGTCCCGTGCGAGGTGTTCGTACCTCCAACGGGGTCGTTTGGGGGCTGGTTTGGGTTTTCACCCTTTAACAGCTTGTTTCTAAGTCTAAGTGTGATTTTTGAAAATTATCGTCATACTCTCAAAGCAGGACACTCGAGACTACGCGGTCAGTTCCTACAAGTTGCATTGGTCCCGTGCGAGGTGTTCGTGCCTCCTACGGGGTCGTTTGGGGGCTGGTTTGGGTTTTCACCCTTTAATGGCCTGTTTTTAAGTCTAAGTGTGATTTTTGCAAATTATCATCGTACACTCAAACCAGGACACCTGGGACTAAGCGGTCACTTCCTACAAGTTGCATTGGTCCCGTGCGAGTTGTTCGTGCCTCCTACGAGGCCGTTTGGGGGCTGGTTTGGGTTTTCACCCCTTAACGGCTAGTTTTTAACTCCAAGTGTGATTTTTGCAAATTATCATCGTACTTACAAACCGGGAGATCCGGGACTACGCGGTCAGTTCCTACAAGTTGCATTGGTCCCGTGCGAGGTGTTCGTACCTCCTACAGGGCAGTTTGTGGACTGGTTTGGGTTTTCACCCTTTAACGGCCTGTTTTTAATTCTAAGTGTGATTTTTGAAAATTATCCTCATACACTCAAATCGGGAGACCCGAGACTACGTGGTCAGATTCTACAAGTTACATCGGACCCATACGAGGTGTTCGTGCCTCCTACGGGGTCGTTTGGGGGCCGGTTTGGGATTTCACCCTTTAACGGCATGTTTTTAACTCTAAGTGTGATTTTTGCAAATTATCGTCATACTCTCAAACTGGGAGACCCGGGACTATGCGGTCAGTTCCTACAAGTTACATTGGTCCCGTGCGAGGTGTTCGTGCCTCCTACGGGGTCGTTTGGGGTCGATTTGGGTTTTCACCCTTTAACGGCCTGTTTTTAAGTTTATATGTGATTTTTAAAAATTATCATCCTATTTACAAACCGGGAGACCCGGGACTACGCGGTCAGTTCTTATAAGTTGCATTCGTCCCGTGCGAGGTGTTCGTACCTCCTACGGGGCCGTCTGGGGGCTGGTTTGGGTTTTCACCCTTAAATGGCCTGTTTTTAAGTCTAAATGTGATTTTTGCAAATTATCATCGTACTCTCAAACCAGGACACCCGGGACTACGCGGTCAGTTCCTACAAGTTGCATTGGTCCCGTGCGAGGTGTCCGTGCCTCCTACAGGGCCGTTTGGGGACTGGTTTGGGTTTTCACACCTTAACGGCTAGTTTTTAAGTCAAAATGTGATTTTTTCAAATTATCGTCATACTTTCAAACCGGGACACCCGGTACTACGTGGTCAGTTCCTACAAGTTGCATTGGTCCCGTGCGAGGAGTTCGTGCCTCCTATGGGGTCGTTTGGGGAATGGTTTGGGTTTTCACCCCTTAACGGCTAGTTTTTAAGTCCAAGTGTGATTTTTGCAAATTATCGTCGTACTCTCAAATCGGGAGACCTGGGACTACGCGATCAATTTCTACAAGTTGCATGGGGCCGTGCGAGGTGTTCGTACCTCCTACGGGGCAGTTTGGGGACAGGTTTGGGTTTTCACCCTTTAACGGCAAGTTTTTAAGTCCAAGTGTGATTTATGCAAATTATCATCGTACTTACAAACCGGGAGATCCGGGACTACGCGGTCAGTTCCTACAAGTTGCATTGGTCCCGTGCGAGGTGTTCGTACCTCCTATGGGGCCGTTTGGGGACTGGTTTGGGTTTTCACCCTTTAACGGCCTGTTTTTAACTCTAAGTGTGATTTTTGAAAATTATCCTCATACTTTCAAATCGGGAGACCCGAGACTACGTGTTAAGATTCTACAAGTTACATCGGTCCCATACGAGGTGTTCGTGCCTCCTACGGGGTCGTTTGGGTGCCGATTTGGGTTTTCACCCTTTAACGGCATGTTTTTAACTCTAAGTGTGATTTTTGCAAATTATCGTCATACTCTCAAACTGGGAGACCCGGGACTATGCGGTCAGTTCCTACAAGTTACATTGGTCCCATGCGAAGTGTTCGTGCCTCCTACGGGGTCGTTTGGGGTCGATTTGGGTTTTCACCCTTTAACGGCCTGTTTTTAAGTTTACATGTGATTTTTACAAATTATCATCCTATTTGCAAACCGGGAGACCCGGGACTACGCGGTCAGTTCCTACAGTTGCATTGGTCTCGTACGAGGTTTTCGTACCTCCTACGGGGCCGTTTGGGGGCAGGTTTCGGTTTTCACCCTTTAGTGGCTTGTTTTTAAGTCTAAGTGTGATTTTTGCAAATTATCGTCATACTCTCAAGCCGGGACACCCGGGAATACGCAGTCAGTTCCTATAAGTTGCATTGGTCCCGTGCGAGGTGTTCGTGCCTCCAACGGGGTCGTTTGGGGGCTGGTTTGGGTTTTCACCCTTTAACAGCTTGTTTTTAAGTCTAAGTGTGATTTTTGCAAATTATCGTCATACTCTCAAACCAGGACACCCGAGACTACGCGGTCAGTTCCTACAAGTTGCATTGGTCCCGTGCGAGGTGTCCGTGCCTCCTACGGGGTTGTTTGGGGGCTGGATTGGGTTTTCACCCTTTAACGACCTGTTTTTAAGTCTAAGTGTGATTTTTGCAAATTATTTTCGTGCTCTCAAACCAGGACACCCGGGACTATGCGGTCAGTTCCTAAAAGTTGCATTGGTCCCGTGCGAGGTGTTCGTGACTCCTACGGGCCGTGTGGGGGTTGGTTTGGGTTTTCACCCCTTAACGGCTAGTTTTTAAGTCCAAGTGTGATTTTTGCAAATTATCATCGTACTCTCAAATCGGGAGACCCGGGACTACGCGGTCAGTTCCTACAAGTTGCATTGGTCCCGTGCGAGGTGTTCGTACCTCCTACGGGGCCGTTTGGGGACTGGTTTTGGTCTTCACCCTTTAACGGCTTATTTTTAAGTCTAAGTGTGACTTTTACAAATTATCATCGTACTCTCAAATCGGGATACCCGGGACTACGCGGTCAGTTCTTACAAGTTGCATTGGTCCCGTGCGAGGTGTTTGTGCCTCCTACGGGGTCGTTTGGGGGCTGGTTTGGGTTTTCACCCCTTAACGGCTAGTTTTTAAGTCTAAGTGTGATTTTTGCAAATTATCGTCATACTCTCAAATCGGGAGATCCGATACTACGCGGTCAGTTCCTACAAGTTGCATTGGTCCCGTGCGAGCTGTTCGTGCCTCCTACGGGGTCGTTTGGGGGCTGGTTTGGGTTTTCACCCCTTAACGACTAGTATTTAAGTCCAAGTGTGATTTTTGCAAATTATCGTCATACTCTCAAATAGGGAGACCGGGGACTACGCGGTCAGTTCCTACAAGTTGCATTGGTTCCGTGCGAGGTGTTAGTACCTCCTACGGGCCCGTTTGGGGGCTGGTTTGGGATTTCACCCTTTAACGGCTTGTTTTTAAGTTTAAGTGTGATTTTTGCAAATTATCGTCATACTCTCAAACCGGGACACCCGGGACTACGCGGTCAGTTCCTAGAAGTTGCATTGGTCCCGTGCGAGGTGTTCGTGCCTCCTACGGGGTCGTTTGAGGGCTGGTTTGGGTTTTCACCCTTTAACGGCTAGTTTTTAAGTCTAAGTGTGATTTTTGCAAATTATCGTCATTCTCTCAAATCGGGAGATCCGGAACTACGCGGTCAGTTCCTACAAGTTGCGTTGGTCCCGTGCGAGGTGTTCGTGCCTCCTACGGGGCCGTTTGGGGGCTGATTTGGGTTTTCACCCCTTAACGGCTAGTTTTTAAGTTTAAGTGTGATTTTTGCAAATTATCGTCGTGCTCTCAAACCAGGAGACCGGGGACTACGCGGTCTGTTCCTATAAGTTGCATTGGTCCCGTGCGAGGTGTTCGTGCCTCCTACAGGGCCATTTGGTGGCTGGTTTGGGTTTTCACCCCTTAACAGCAAGTTTTTAAGTCCAAGTGTGATTTTTGCAAATTATCATCGTACTTACAAACCGGGAGATCCGGGACTACGCGGTCAGTTCCTACAAGTTGCATTGGTCTCGTGCGAGGTGTTCGTACCCCGTACGGGGCCGTTTGGGGGCTGGTTTCGGTTTTCACCCTTTAACGACTTGTTTTTAAGTCTGAGTGTGATTTTTGCAAATTATCGTCATACTCTCAAACCGGGACACCCGGGACCACGCGGTCAGTTCCTACAAGTTGTATTGGTCCTATGCGAGGTGTTTGTGCCTCCCACGGGGTCGTTTGGAGGCCGGTTTGGGTTTTCACCCTTTAACGGCTTGTTTTTAAGTCTAAGTGTGATTTTTGCAAATTATCATCCTATTCACAAACCGGGAGATCCGGGACTATGCGGTCAGTTCCTACAAGTTGCATTGGTCCCGTGCGAGGTGCTCGTGCCTCCTACGGGGTCGTTTGGTGGGTGGTTTGGGTTTTCACCCCTTAACGGCTAGTTTTTAAGTCTAAGTGTGATTTATGCAAATTATCGTCATATTCACAAACCGGGAGATCCGGGACTACGCGGTCAGTTCCTACAAGTTACATGGGTCCCGTGCGAGGTGTTCGTGCCTCCTACGGGGTCGTTTGGGGGCCGGTTTGGGTTTTCACCCTTTAACGGCTTGTTTTTAAGTTTAAGTGTTGATTTTTACAAATTTTCATCATATTCTCAAACCGGAAGACCCGGGACTGCGCGATCAGTTCCTACAAGTTACATTGGTCCCATGCGAGGTGTTTGTGCCTCGTACAGGATCGTTTGGGGGTTGTTTTGGGTTTTCACCCTTTAACGGCATGTTTTTAACTCTAAGTGTGATTTTTGAAAATTATCGTCGTACTCTCAAACTGGGAGACCCGGGACTATGCGGTCAGGTCCTACAAGTTACATTGGTCCCGTGCGAAGTGTTCGTGCCTCTTACGGGGTCGTTTGGGGTCGATTTGGGTTTTCACCCTTTAACGGCCTGTTTTTAAGTTTACATGTGATTTTTACAAATTATCATCCAATTTACAAACAGGGAGACCGGGGACTACGCGGTCAGTTCCTACAAGTTGCATTGGTTCCGTGCGAGGTGTTCGTACCTCCTACGGGGCCGTTTGGGGGCTGGTTTGGGATTTCACCCTTTAACGGCTTGTTTTTAAGTTTAAGTGTGATTTTTGCAAATTATCGTCATATTCTCAAACCGGGACACCCGGGACTACGTGGTCAATTCCTACAAGTTGCATTGGTCCCGTGCGAGGTGTTCGTGCCTCCTACGGGGTTGGGTTTTCACCCCTTAACGGCTAGTTTTTAAGTCTAAGTGCGATTTTTGCAAATTATCGTCGTACTCTCAAACCAGGAGACCCGGGACTACGCGGACTGTTCCTACAAGTTGCATTGGTCCCGTGCGAGGTGTTCGTGCCTCCTACGGGGTCGTTTGGGGGCGGGTTTGGGTTTTCACCCTTTAACGGCTAGTTTTTAAGTCTAAGTGTGATTTTTGCAAATTATAGTCATACTCTCAAATCGGGAGATCCGGGACTACGCGGTCAGTTCCTACAAGTTGCATTGGTCCCGTGCGAGGTGTTCGTGCCTCCTACTGGGTCGTTTGGGGGCTGGTTTGGGTTTTCACCCCTTAACGACTAGTTTTTAAGTCTAAGTGTGATTTTTATAAATTATCGTCATACTCTCAAATCGGGAGACCAGGGACTACGCGGTCAGTTCCTACAAGTTGCATTGGTCCCGTGCGAGGTGTTCGTACCTCCTACGGGGCCGTTTGGGGGTTGGTTTTGGTTTTCATCCTTTAATGGCTTGTTTTTAAGTCTAAGTGTGATTTTTGCAAATTATCGTCATACTCTCAAGCCGGGACACCCGGGACTACGCGGTCAGTTCCTACAAGTTGCATTGGTCCCGTGCGAGGTGTTCGTGCCTCCAACGGGGTCGTTTGGGGGCTGGTTTGGGTTTTCACCCCTTAACGGCTAGTTTTTAAGTCCAAGTGTGATTTTTGCAAATTATCATCATACTTACAAACCGGGAGATCCGGGACTACGCGGTCAGTTCCTACAAGTTGCATTGGTCCCGTGCGAGGTGTTCGTACCTCCTACGGGGCCGTTTGGGGACTGGTTTGGGTTTTCACCCTTTAACGGCCTGTTTTTAACTCTAAGTGTGATTTTTGAAAATTATCCTCATACTCTCAAATCGGGAGACCCGAGACTACGTGGTCAGATTCTACAAGTTACATCGGTCCCATACGAGGTGTTCGTGCCTCCTACGGGGTCGTTTGGGGGCCGGTTTGGGTTTTCACCCTTTAACGGCATGTTTTTAACTCTAAGTGTGATTTTTGCAAATTATCGTCATACTCTCAAACTGAGAGACCCGGGACTATGCGGTCAGTTCCTACAAGTTACATTGGTCCCGTGCGAAGTGTTCGTGCCTCCTACGGGGTCGTTTGGGGTCGATTTGGGTTTTCACCCTTTAACGGCCTGTTTTTAAGTTTACATGTGATTTTTACAAATTATCATCCTATTTACAAACCGGGAGACCCGGGACTACGCGGTCAGTTCCTATAAGTTGCATTGGTCCCGTGTGAGGTGTTCGTACCTCCTACGGGGCCGTTTGGGGGCTGGTTTGGGTTTTCACCCTTAAATGGCCTGTTTTTAAGTCTAAGTGTGATTTTTGCAAATTATCATCGTACTCTCAAACCAGGACACCCGGTACTACGCGGTCAGTTCCTACAAGTTGCATTGGTCCCGTGCGAGATGTCCGTGCCTCCTACAGGGCCGTTTGAGGACTGGTTTGGGTTTTCACCCCTTAACGGCTAGTTTTTAAGTCTAAATGTGATTTTTTCAAATTATCGTCATACTTTCAAACCGGGACACCCGGTACTACGCGGTCAGTTCCTACAAGTTGCATTGGTCCCGTGCGAGGTGTTCGTGCCTCCTACGGGGTCATTTGGGGGATGGTTTGGGTTTTCACCCCTTAACGGCTAGTTTTTAAGTCCAAGTGTGATTTTTGCAAATTATCATTGTACTCACAAATCGGGGGACCTGGGAGTACGCGGTCAATTCCTACAAGTTGCATTGGTCCCGTGCGAGGTGTTCGTACCACCTACGGGGGCGTTTGGGAACTGGTTTGGGTTTCCACCCTTTAACGGCTTGTTTTTAAGTCTAAGTGTGATTTTTGCAAATTATCATCGTACTCTCAAATCGGGATACCCAGGACTACGCGGTCAGTTCCTACAAGTTGCATTGGTTCCGTGCGAGGTGTTCGTGCCTTCTACGGGGTCGTTTGGGGGCTGGTTTGGGTTTTCACCCCTTAACGGCTAGTTTTTAAGTCTAACTGTGATTTTTGCAAATTATTGTCATACTCTCAAATCGGGAGATCCGGTACTACGCGGTCAGTTCCTACAAGTTGCATTGGTCCCGTGCGAGGTGTTCGTGCCTCCTACTGGGTCATTTGGGGGTTGGTTTGGGTTTTCACCCCTTAACGGCTAGTTTTTAAGTCTGATTGTGATTTTTGCAAATTATCGTCATACTCTCAAATCGGGAGACCAGGGACTACGCGGTCAGTTACTACAAGTTGCATTGGTCCCGTGCGAGGTGTTCGTGCCTCCTACGGGGCCGTTTGGGGGCTGATTTGGGTTTTCACCCCTTAACGGCTAGTTTTTAAGTTTAAGTGTGATTTTTGCAAATTATCGGCGTGCTCTCAAACCAGGAGACCGGGGACTACGCGGTCTGTTCTTACAAGTTGCATTGGTCCCGTGCGAGGTGTTCGTGCCTCCTACAGGGCCATTTGGGGGCTGGTTTGGGTTTTCACCCCTTAACAGCAAGTTTTTAAGTCCAAGTGTGATTTTTGCAAATTGTCATCGTACTTACAAACCGGGAGATCCGGGACTACGCGGTCAGTTCCTACAAGTTGCATTGGTCTCGTGCGAGGTGTTCGTACCTCCTACGGGGCCGTTTGGGGGCTGGTTTGGGTTTTCACCCTTTAACGACTTGTTTTTAAGTCTAAGTGTGATTTTTGCAAATTATCGTCATACTCTCCAACCGGGACACCCGGGACTACGCGGTCAGTTCCTAGAAGTTGCATTGGTCCCGTGCGAGGTGTTCGTGCCTCCTACGGGGTCGTTTGGGGGCTGGTTTGGGTTTTCACCCTTTAACGGCTAGTTTTTAAGTCTAAGTGTGATTTTTGCAAATTATCGTCATACTCTCAAATCGGGAGATCAGGGACTACGCGGTCAGTTCCTACAAGTTGCATTGGTCCCGTGCGAGGTGTTCGTGCCTCCTACGGGGCCGTTTGGGGGCTGATTTGGGTTTTCACCCCTTAACGGCTAGTTTTTAACTCTAAGTGTGATTTTTGATAATTATCGTCGTGCTCTCAAACCAGGAGACCGGGGACTATGCGGTCAGTTCCTACAAGTTGCATTGGTCCCGTGCGAAGTGTTCGTGCCTCTTACGGGGTCGTTTGGGGTCGATTTGGGTTTTCACCCTTTAACGGCCTGTTTTTAAGTTTTCATGTGATTTTTACAAATTATCATCCTATTTACAAACCGGGAGACCGGGGACTACGCGGTCAGTTCCTACAAGTTGCATTGGTTCCTTGCGAGGTGTTCGTACCTCCTACGGGGCCGTTTGGGGGCTGGTTTGGGATTTCACCCTTTAATGGCTTGTTTTTAAGTTTAAGTGTGATTTTTGCAAATTATCGTCATACTCTCAAACCGGGACACCCGGGACTACGCGGTCAGTTTCTACAAGTTGCATTGGTCCCGTGCGAGGTGTTCATGCCTCCTACGGGGCCGTTTGGCGGCTGGTTTGGGTTTTCACCCCTTAACGACTAATTTTTAAGTCTAAGTGTGATTTTTGCAAATTATTGTCATACTCTCAAACCGGGACACCCGGGACCACGCGGTCAATTACTACAAGTTGTATTGGTCCTATGCGAGGTGTTCGTGCCTCCTACGGGGTCGTTTGGGGGCCGGTTTGGGTTTTCACCCTTTAACGGCTTGTTTTTAAGTGTAAGTGTGATTTTTGCAAATTATCATCCTATTCACAAACCGGGAGATCCGGGATTATGCAGTCAGTTCCTACAAGTTGCATTGGTCCCGTCCGAGGTGTTCGTGCCACCTACGGGGTCGTTTGGGGGCTGTTTTGGGTTTTCACCCCTTAACGGCTAGTTTTAAGTCTAAGTGTGATTTTTTCAAATTATCGTCATACTCTCAAATCGGGAGATCCGATACTACGCGGTCAGTTCCTACAAGTTGCATTGGTCCCGTGCGAGGTGTTCGTGCCTCCTACGGGGTCGTTTGGGGGCTGGTTTGGGTTTTCACCCTTTAACGGCTAGTTTTTAAGTCTAAGTGTGATTTTTGCAAATTATCGTCATACTCTCAAATCGGGAGATCCGGGACTACGCGGTCAGTTCCTACAAGTTGCACTGGTCCCGTGCGTGGTGTTCGTGCCTGCTACGGGGCCGTTTGGGGGCTGGTTCTGGTTTTCACCCCTTAACGGCTAGTTTTTAAGTCCAAGTGTGATTTTTGCTAATTATCGTCGTACTCTCAAACCAGGAGACCCGGGACTACGCGGTCTGTTCCTACAAGTTGCATTGGTCCCGTGCAAGTTGCATTGGTCCCGTGCGAGGTGTTCGTGCCTCCTACGGGGTCGTTTGGGGGCTGGTTTGGGTTTTCACTCCTTAACGGCTAGTTTTTAAGTCTAAATGTGATTTTTTCAAACTATCGTCATACTTTCAAACCGGGACACCCGGGACTACGCGGTCAGTTCTTACAAGTTGCATTGGTCCCGTGCGAGCTGTTCGTGCCTCCTACGGGGTCGTTTGGGGGATGGTTTGGGTTTTCACCCCTTAACGGCTAGTTTTTAAGTCCAAGTGTGATTTTTGCAAATTATCGTTGTACTCCCAAATCGGGAGACCTGGGAGTACGCGGTCAATTCCTACAAGTTGCATTGGTCCCGTGCGAGGTGTTCGTACCACCTATGGGGGCGTTTGGGAACTGGTTTGGGTTTTCACCCTTTAACGGCTTGTTTTTAAGTCTAAGTGTGATTTTTGCAAATTATCGTCATACTCTCAAACCAGGACACCCGAGACTACGCGGTCAGTTCCTACAAGTTGCATTGGTCCCGTGCGAGGTGTCCGTGCCTCCTACGGGGTTGTTTGGGGGCTGGTTTGGGTTTTCACCCTTTAATGGCCTGTTTTTAAGTCTAAGTGTGATTTTTGCAAATTATTATCGTACTCTCAAACCAGGACACCCGGGAGTATGCGGTCAGTTCCTAAAAGTTGCATTGGTCCCGTGCGAGGTGTTCGTGCCTCCTACGGGCCGTGTGGGGGCTGGTTTGGGTTTTCACCCCTTAACGGCTAGTTTTTAAGTCCAAGTGTGATTTTTGCAAATTATCATCGTACTCTCAAATCGGGAGACCCGGGACTACGCGGTCAGTTCCTACAAGTTGCATTGGTCCCGTGCGAGGTGTTCGTACCTCCTACGGGGCCGTTTGGGGACTGGTTTTGGTCTTCACCCTTTAACGGCTTATTTTTAAGTCTAAGTGTGACTTTTGCAAATTATTATCGTACTCTCAAATCGGGATACCCGGGACTACGCGGTTAGTTCTTACAAGTTGCATTGGTCCCGTGCGAGGTGTTCGTGCCTCCTATGGGGTCGTTTGGGGGCTGGTTTGGGTTTTCACCCCTTAACGGCTAGTTTTTAAGTCTAAGTGTGATTTTTGCAAATTATCGTCATACTCTCAAATCGGGAGATCCGATACTACGCGGTCAGTTCCTACAAGTTGCATTGGTCCCGTGCGAGCTGTTCGTGCCTCCTACGGGGTCGTTTGGGGGCTGGTTTGGGTTTTCACCCCTCAACGGCTAGTTTTTAAGTTTAAGTGTGATTTTTTCAAATTATTATCGTACTCTCAAACCAGGACACCCGGGACTATGCGGTCAGTTCCTAAAAGTTGCATTGGTCCCGTGCGAGGTGTTTGCGCCTCCTACGGGCCGTGTGGGGGCTGGTTTGGGTTTTCACCCCTTAACGGCTAGTTTTTAAGTCCAAGTGTGATTTTTGCAAATTATCATCGTACTCTCAAATCGGGAGACCCGGGATTACGCGGTCAGTTCCTACAAGTTGCATTGGTCCAGTGCGAGGTGTTCGTACCTCCTACGGGGCCGTTTGGGGACTGGTTTTGGTCTTCACCCTTTAACGGCTTATTTTTAAGTCTAAGTGTGACTTTTGCAAATTATCATCGTACTCTCAAATCGGGATACCCGGGACTACGCGGTTAGTTTTTACAAGTTGCATTGGTCCCGTGCGTGGTGTTCGTGCCTCCTACGGGGTCGTTTGGGGGCTGGTTTGGGTTTTCACCCCTTAACGGCTAGTTTTTAAGTCTATGTGTGATTTTTGCAAATTATCGTCATACTCTCAAATCGGGAGATCCGATACTACGCGGTCAGTTTCTACAAGTTGCATTGGTCCCGTGCGAGCTGTTCGTGCCTCCTACTGGGTCCTTTGGGGGCTGGTTTGGATTTTCACCCCTTAACGACTAGTTTTTCAGTCTAAGTGTGATTTTTATAAATTATCGTCATACTCTCAAATCGGGAGACCAGGGACTACGCGGTCAATTCCTACAAGTTTCATTGGTCCCGTGCGAGGTGTTCGTACCTCCTACGGGGCCGTTTGGGGGTTGGTTTTGGTTTTCATCCTTTAATTGCTTGTTTTTAAGTCTAAGTGTGATTTTTGCAAATTATCGTCATACTCTCAAGCCGGGACACCCGGGACTACGCGGTCAGTTCCTACAACTTGCATTGGTCCCGTGCGAGGTGTTCGTGCCTCCAACGGGGTCGTTTGGGGGCTGGTTTGGGTTTTCACCCTTTAACAGCTTCCTTAACGGCTAGTTTTTAAGTCCAAGTGTGATTTTTGCAAATTATCATCGTACTTACAAACCGGGAGATCCGGGACTACGCGGTCAGTTCCTACAAGTTGCATTGGTCCCGTGCGAGGTGTTCGTACCTCCTACGGGGCAGTTTGGGGACTGGTTTGGGTTTTCACCCTTTAACGGCCTGTTTTTAACTCTAAGTGTGATTTTTGAAAATTATCCTCATACTCTCAAATCGGGAGACCCGAGACTACGTGGTCAGATTCTAAAAGTTACATCGGTCCCATACGAGGTGTTCGTGCCTCCTACGGGGTCGTTTGGGGGCCGGTTTGGGTTTTCACCCTTTAACGGCATGTTTTTAACTCTAAGTGTGATTTTTGCAAATTATCGTCATACTCTCAAACTGGGAGACCCGGGACTATTCGGTCAGTTCCTACAAGTTACATTGGTCCCGTGCGAAGTGTTCGTGCCTCCTACGGGGTCGTTTGGGGTCGATTTGGGTTTTCACCCTTTAACGGCCTGTTTTTAAGTTTACATGTGATTTTTACAAATTATCATCCTATTTACAAATCGGGAGACCCGGGACTACACGGTCAGTTCCTATAAGTTGCATTGGTCCCGTGTGAGGTGTTCGTACCTCCTACGGGGCCGTTTGGGGGCTGGTTTGGGTTTTCCCCCTTAAATGGCCTGTTTTTAAGTCTAAGTGCGATTTTTGCAAATTATCATCGTACTCTCAAACCAGGACACCCGGTACTACGCGGTCAGTTCCTACAAGTTGCATTGGTCCCGTGCGAGGTGTCCGTGCTTCCTACAGGGCCGTTTGGGGACTGGTTTGGGTTTTCACCCCTTAACGGCTAGTTTTTAAGTCTAAATGTGATTTTTTCAAATTATCGTCATACTTTCAAACCGGGACACCCGGTACTACGCGGTCAGTTCCTACAAGTTGCATTGGTCCCGTGCGAGGTGTTCGTTCCTTCTACGGGGTCGTTTGGGGGATGGTTTGGGTTTTCACCCCTTAACGGCTAGTTTTTAAGTCCAAGTGTGATTTTTGCAAATTATCGTAGTACTCACAAATCGGGAGACCTGGGAGTACGCGGTCAATTCCTACAAGTTGCATTGGTCCCGTGCGAGGTGTTCGTACCACCTACGGGGGCGTTTGGGAACTGGTTTGGGTTTTCACCCTTTAACGGCTTGTTTTTAAGTCTAAGTGTGATTTTTGCAAATTATCGTCGTACTCTCAAATCGGGATACCCAGGACTACGCGGTCAGTTCCTGCAAGTTGCATTGGTCCCGTGCGAGGTGTTCGTGCCTTCTACGGGGTCGTTTGGGGGCTGGTTTAGGTTTTCATCCCTTAACGGCTAGTTTTTAAGTCTAACTGTGATTTTTGCAAATTATTGTCATACTCTCAAATCGGGAGATCCGGTACTACGCGGTCAGTTCCTACAAGTTGCATTGGTCCCGTACGAGGAGTTCGTGCCTCCTACTGGGTCATTTGGGGGCTGGTTTGGGTTTTCACCCCTTAACGGCTAGTTTTTAAGTCTGATTGTGATTTTTGCAAATTATCGTCATACTCTCAAATCGGGAGACCAGGGACTACGCGGTCAGTTACTACAAGTTGCATTGGTCCCGTGCGAGGTGTTCGTACCTCCTACGGGGCCGTTTGGGGGCTGGTTTCGGTTTTCACCCTTTAATGGCTTGTTTTTAAGTCTAAGTGTGATTTTTGCAAATTATCGTCATACTCTCAAACCGGGACACCCGGGAATACGCGGTCAGTTCCTATAAGTTGCATTGGTCCCGTGCGAGGTGTTCGTGCCTCCAACGGGGTCGTTTGGGGGCTGGTTTGGGTTTTCACCCTTTAACAGCTTGTTTTTAAGTCTAAGTGTGATTTTTGCAAATTATCGTCATACTCTCAAACCAGGACACCCGGGACTACGCGGTCAGTTCCTACAAGTTTCATTGGTCCCGTGCGAGGTGTTCGCGCCTCCTACGGGGCCGTTTGGGGGCTGGTTTGGGTTTTCACCCCTTAACCGCATGTTTTTAAGTCCAAGTGTGATTTTTGCAAATTATCATCGTACTTACAAACCGGGAGATCCGGGACTACGCGGTCAGCTCCTACAAGTTTCATTGGTCCCGTGCGAGGTGTTCGTACCTCCTACGGGGCCGTTTGGGGACTGGTTTGGGTTTTCACCCTTTAACGGCCTGTTTTTAACTCTAAGTGTGATTTTTGAAAATTATCCTCATACTCTCAAATCGGGAGACCCGAGACTACGTGGTCAGATTCTACAAGTTACATCGGTCCCATACGAGCTGTTCGTGCCTCCTACGGGGTCGTTTGGGGGCCGATTTGGGTTTTCACCCTTTAACGGCATGTTTTTAACTCTAAGTGTGATTTTTGAAAATTATCGTCGTACTCTCAAACTGGGAGACCCGGGACTATGCGGTCAGGTCCTACAAGTTACATTGGTCCCGTGCGAAGTGTTCGTGCCTCTTACGGGGTCGTTTGGGGTCGATTTGGGTTTTCACCCTTTAACGGCCTGTTTTTAAGTTTACATGTGATTTTTACAAATTATCATCCAATTTACAAACAGGGAGACCGGGGACTACGCGGTCAGTTCCTACAAGTTGCATTGGTTCCGTGCGAGGTGTTCGTACCTCCTACGGGGCCGTTTGGGGGCTGGTTTGGGATTTCACCCTTTAACGGCTTGTTTTTAAGTTTAAGTGTGATTTTTGCAAATTATCGTCATACTCTCAAACCGGGACACCCGGGACTACGCGGTCAGTTCCTACAAGTTGCATTGGTCCCGTGCGAGGTGTTCGTGCCTCCTACGGGGCCGTTTGGGGGCTGGTATGGGTTTTCACCCCTTAACGACTAATTTTTAAGTCTAAGTGTGATTTTTGCAAATTATTGTCATACTCTCAAACCGGGACACCCGGGACCACGCGGTCAATTCCTACAAGTTGTATTGGTCCTATGCGAGGTGTTCGTGCCTCCTACGGGGCCGTTTGGGGGCTGGTTTCGGTTTTCACCCCTTAACGGCTAGTTTTTAAGTCCAAGTGTGATTTTTGCAAATTATCGTCGTACTCTCAAACCAGGAGATCCGGGACTACGCGGTCTGTTCCTACAAGTTGCATTGGTCCCGTGCAAGTTGCATTGGTCCCGTGCGAGGTGTTCGTGCCTCCTAAGGGGTCGTTTGGGGGCTGGTTTGGGTTTTCACCCCTTAACGGCTAGTTTTTAAGTCCAAGTGTGATTTTTATAAATTATCATCTTACTTACAAATCGGGAGATCCGGGACTATGCGGTCAGTTCCTACAAGTTGCATTGGTCCCGTGCGAGGTGTTCGTACCTCCTACGGGGCAGTTTGTGGACTGGTTTGGGTTTTCACCCTTTAACGGCCTATTTTTAACTCTAAGTGTGATTTTTGAAAATTATCCTCATACTCTCAATTCGGGAGACCCGAGACTACGTGGTCAGATCTACAAGTTACATCGGTCCCATACGAGGTGTTCGTGCCTCCTACGGGGTCGTTTGGGGGCCGGTTTGGGTTTTCACCCCTTTAACAGCATGTTTTTAACTCTAAGTGTGATTTTTGCAAATTATCGTCATACTCTCAAACTGGGAGACCCGGGACTATGCGGTCAGTTCCTACAAGTTACATTGGTCCCGTGCGAAGTGTTCGTGCCTCCTACGGGGTCGTTTGGGGTCGATTTGGGTTTTCACCCTTTAACGGCCTGTTTTTAAGTTTACATGTGATTTTTACAAATTAGCATCCTATTTACAAACCGGGAGACCCGGGACTACGCGGTCAGTTCCTATAAGTTGCATTGGTCCCGTGCGAGGTGTTCGTACCTCCTACGGGGCCGTTTGGGGGCTGGTTTGGGTTTTCACCTTTAAATGGCCTGTTTTTAAGTCTAAGTGTGATTTTTGCAAATTATCATCGTACTCTCAAACCAGGACACCCGGGACTACGCGGTCAGTTCCTACAAGTTGCATTGGTCCCGTGCGAGGTGTCCGTGCCTCCTACAGGGCCGTTTGGGGACTGGTTTGGGTTTTCACCCCTTAACGGCTAGTTTTTAAGTCTAAATGTGATTTTTTCAAACTATCGTTATACTTTCAAATCGGGACACCCGGGACTACGCGGTCAGTTCTTACAAGTTGCATTGGTCCCGTGCGAGCTGTTCGTGCCTCCTACGGGGTCGTTTGGGGGATGGTTTGGGTTTTCACCCCTTAACGGCTAGTTTTTAAGTCCAAGTGTGATTTTTGCAAATTATCGTTGTACTCCCAAATCGGGAGACCTGGGAGTACGCGGTCAATTCCTACAAGTTGCATTGGTCCCGTGCGAGGTGTTCGTACCACCTATGGGGGCGTTTGGGAACTGGTTTGGGTTTTCACCCTTTAACGGCTTGTTTTTAAGTCTAAGTGTGATTTTTGCAAATTATCGTCATACTCTCAAATCTGGATACCCAGGACTACGCGGTCAGTTCCTACAAGTTGCATTGGTCCCGTGCGAGGTGTTCGTGCCTTCTACGAGGTCGTTTGGGGGCTGGTTTGGGTTTTCACCCCTTAACGGCTAGTTTTTAAGTCTAACTGTGATTTTTGCAAATTATCGTCATACTCTCAAATCGGGAGATCCGGTACTACGCGGTCAGTTCCTACAAGTTGCATTGGTCCCGTGCGAGCTGTTCGTGCCTCCTACTGGGTCGTTTGGGGGCTGGTTTGGGTTTTCACCCCTTAACGGCTAGTTTTTAAGTCTAATTGTGATTTTTGCAAATTATCGTCATACTCTCAAATCGGGACACCAGGGACTACGCGGTGAGTTACTACAAGTTGCATTGGTCCCGTGCGAGGTGTTCGTACCTCCTACGGGGCCGTTTGGGGGTTGGTTTCGGTTTTCACCCTTTAATGGCTTGTTTTTAAGTCTAAGTGTGATTTTTGCAAATTATCGTCATACTCTCAAGCCGGGACACCCGGGAATACGCAGTAAGTTCCTATAAGTTGCATTGGTCCCATGCGAGGTGTTCGTGCCTCCAACGGGGTCGTTTGGGGGCTGGTTTGGGTTTTCAGCCTTTAAAAGCTTGTTTTAAAGTCTAAGTGTGATTTTTTCAAATTATCGTCATACTCTCAAACCAGGACACCCGGGACTACGCGATCAGTTCCTACAAGTTTCATTGGTCCCGTACGTGGTGTTCGTGCCTCCTACGGGGCCGTTTGGAGGCTGGTTTGGGTTTTCACCTCTTAACGGCATGTTTTTAAGTCCAAGTGTGATTTTTGCAAATTATCATCGTACTTACGCAGTCAGTTCCTACAAGTTGCATTGGTCCCGTGCGAGGTGTTCGTACCTCCTACGGGGCCGTTTGGGGGCTGGTTTGGGTTTTCACCCTTTAATGGCCTGTTTTTAAGTCTAAGTGTGATTTTTGCAAATTATCATTGTACTCTCAAACCAGGACACCCGGGACTACGCGGTCAGTTCCTACAAGTTGCATTGGTCCCGTGCGATGTGTCCGTGCCTCCTACGGGGCCGTTTGGGGACTGGTTTGGGTTTTCACCCCTTAACGGCTATTTTTTAAGTCTAAATGTGATTTTTTCAAATTATCGTCATACTTTCAAACCGGGACACCCGGTACTACGCGGGCAGTTCCTACAAGTTGCATTGGTCCCGTGCAAGGAGTTCGTGCCTCCTACGGGGTCGTTTGGGGGATGGTTTGGGTTTTCACCCCTTAACGGCTAGTTTTTAAGTCTAAATGTGATTTTTTCAAACTATCGTCATACTTTCAAACCGGGACACCCGGTACTACGCGGTCAGTTCCTACAAGTTGCATTGGTCCCGTGCGAGCTGTTCGTGCCTCCTACGGGGTCGTTTGGGGGATGGTTTGGGTTTTCACCCCTTAACGGCTAGTTTTTAAGTCCAAGTGTGATTTTTGCAAATTATCGTTGTACTCCCAAATCGAGAGACCTGGGAGTACGCGGTCAATTCCTACAAGTTGCATTGGTCCCGTGCGAGGTGTTCGTACCACCTATGGGGGCGTTTGGGAACTAGTTTGGGTTTTCACCCTTTAACGGCTTGTTTTTAAGTCTAAGTGTGATTTTTGCAAATTATCGTCGTACTCTCAAATCGGGATACCCAGGACTACGCGGTCAGTTCCTACAAGTTGCATTGGTCCCGTGCGAGGTGTTCGTGCCTTCTACGGGGTCGTTTGGGGGCTGGTTTGGGTTTTCACCCCTTAACGGCTAGTTTTTAAGTCTAACTGTGATTTTTGCAAATTATCGTCATACTCTCAAATCGGGAGACCAGGGACTACGCGGTGAGTTACTACAAGTTGCATTGGTCCCGTGCGAGGTGTTCGTACCTCCTACGGGGCCGTTTGGGGGCTGGTTTCGGTTTTCACACTTTCATGGCTTGTTTTTAAGTCTAAGTGTGATTTTTGCAAATTATCGTCATACTCTCAAGCCGGGACACCCGGGAATACGCAGTCAGTTCCTATAAATTGCATTGGTCCCGTGCGAGGTGTTCGTGCCTCCAACGGGGTCGTTTGGGGGCTTGTTTGGGTTTTCACCCTTTAACAGCTTGTTTTTAAGTCTAAGTGTGATTTTTGCAAATTATCGTCATACTCTCAAACCAGGACACCCGGGACTACGCGGTCAGTTCCTACAAGTTTCATTGGTACCGTGCGAGGTGTTCGTGCCTCCTACGGGGCCGTTTGGGGGCTGGTTTGGGTTTTCACCCCTTAACGGCATGTTTTTAAGTCCAAGTGTGATTTTTGCAAATTGTCATCGTACTTACAAACCGGGAGATCCGGGACTACGCGGTCAGTTCCTACAAGTTGCATTGGTCCCGTGCGAGGTGTTCGTACCTCCTACGGGGCCGTTTGGGCGCTGGTTTGGGTTTTCACCCTTTAATGGCCTGTTTTTAAGTCTAAGTGTGATTTTTGCAAATTATCATCGTACTCTCAAACCAGGACACCCGGGACTACGCGGTCAGTTCCTACAAGTTGCATTGGTCCCGTGCGAGGTGTCCGTGCCTCCTACGGGGCCGTTTGGGGACTGGTTTCGGTTTTCACCCCTTAACGGCTATTTTTTAAGTCTAAATGTGATTTTTTCAAATTAATGTCATCCTTTCAAACCGGGACACCCGGTACTACGCGGTCCGTTCCTACAAGTTGCATTGGTCCCGTGCGAGGAGTTCGTGCCTCCTACGGGGTCGTTTGGGGGCTGGTTTGGGTTTTCACCCCTTAACGGCTAGTTTTTAAGTCCAAGTGTGATTTTTGAAAATTATCCTCATACTTTCAAATCGGGAGACCCGAGACTACGTGGTAAGATTCTACAAGTTACATCGGTCCCATACGAGGTGTTCGTGCCTCCTACGGGGTCGTTTGGGGGCCGATTTGGGTTTTCACCCTTTAACGGCATGTTTTTAACTCTAAGTGTGATTTTTGCAAATTATCGTCATACTCTCAAACTGGGAGACCCGGGACTATGCGGTCAGTTCCTACAAGTTACATTGGTCCCGTGCGAAGTGTTCGTGCCTCCTACGGGGCCGTTTGGGGTCGATTTGGGTTTTCACCCTTTAACGGCCTGTTTTTAAGTTTACATGTGATTTTTACAAATTATCATCCTATTTACAAACCGGGAGACCCGGCACTACGCGGTCAGTTCCTATAAGTTGCATTGGTCCCGTGCGAGGTGTTCGTACCTCCTACGGGGCCGTTTGGGGGCTGGTTTCGGTTTTCACTCTTAAATGGCCTGTTTTTAAGTCTAAGTGTGATTTTTGAAAATTATCATCGTACTCTCAAACCAGGACACCCGGGACTACGCGGTCAGTTCCTACAAGTTGCATTGGTCCCGTGCGATGTATCCGTGCCTCCTACGGGGCCGTTTGGGGACTGGTTTGGGTTTTCACCCCTTAACGGCTATTTTTTAATTCTAAATGTGATTTCATCAAATTATCATCATACTTTCAAACCGGGACACCCGGTACTACGCTGGCAGTTCCTACAAGTTGCATTGGTCCCGTACGAGGAGTTCGTGCCTCCTACGGGGTCGTTTGGGGGCTGGTTTGGGTTTTCACCCCTTAACGGCTAGTTTTTAAGTCTAAATGTGATTTTTTCAAACTATCGTCATACTTTCAAACCGGGACACCCGGCACTACGCGGTCAGTTCCTACAAGTTGCATTGGTCCCGTGCGAGCCGTTCGTGCCTCCTACGGGGTCGTTTGGGGGATGGTTTGGGTTTTCACCCCATAACGGCTAGTTTTTTAAGTCCAAGTGTGATTTTTGCAAATTATCGTTGTACTCCCAAATCGGGAGACCTGGGAGTACGCGGTCAATTCCTACAAGTTGCATTGGTCCCGTGCGAGGTGTTCGTACCACCTATGGGGGCGTTTGGGAACTGGTTTGGGTTTTCACCCTTTAACGGCTTGTTTTTAAGTCTAAGTGTGATTTTTGCAAATTATCGTCGTACTCTCAAATCGGGATACCCAGGACTACGCGATCAGTTCGTACAAGTTGCATTGGTCCCGTGCGAGGTGTTCGTGCCTTCTACGGGGTCGTTTGTGGGCTGGTTTGGGTTTTCAACCCTTAACGGCTAGTTTTTAAGTCTAACTGTGATTTTTGCAAATTATCGTCATACTCTCAAATCGGGAGATCCGGTACTACGCGGTCAGTTCCTACAAGTTGCATTGGTCTCGTGCGAGGTGTTCGTGCCTCCTACTGGGTCGTTTGGGGGCTGGTTTGGGTTTTCACCCCTTAACGGCTAGTTTTTAAGTCTAATTGTGATTTTTACAAATTATCGTCATACTCTCAAATCGGGAGACCAGGGACTACGCGGTGAGTTACTACAAGTTGCATTGGTCCCGTGCGAGGTGTTCGTACCTCCTAAGGGGCCGTTTGGGGGCTGGTTTCGATTTTCACCCTTTAATGGCTTGTTTTTAAGTCTAAGTGTGATTTTTGCAAATTATCGTCATACTCTCAAGCCGGGACACCCGGGAATACGCTGTCAGTTCCTATAAGTTGCATTGGTCCCGTGCGAGGTGTTCGTGCCTCCAACGGGGTCGTTTGGGGGCTGGTTTGGGTTTTCACCCTTTAACAGCTTGTTTTTAAGTCTAAGTGTGATTTTTGCAAATTATCGTCATACTCTCAAACTAGGACACCCGGGACTACGCGGTCAGTTCCTACAAGTTTCAATGGTCCCGTGCGAGGTGTTCGTGCCTCCTACGGGGCCGTTTGGGGGCTGGTTTCGGTTTTCACCCCTTAACGGCATGTTTTTAAGTCCAAGTGTGATTTTTGCAAATTGTCATCGTACTTACAAACCGGGAGATCCGGGACTGCGCGGTCAGTTCCTACAAGTTGCATTGGTCCCGTGCGAGGTGTTCGTACCTCCTACGGGGCCGTTTGGGGGCTGGTTTAGGTTTTCACCCTTTAATGGCCTGTTTTTAAGTCTAAGTGTGATTTTTGCAAATTATCAACGTACTCTCAAACCAGGACACCCGGGACTACACGGTCAGTTCCTACAAGTTGCATTGGTCCCGTGCGAGGTGTCCGTGCCTCCTACGGGGTCGTTTGGGGACTGGTTTGGGTTTTCACCCCTTAACGGCTATTTTTTAAGTCTAAATGTGATTTTTTCAAATTATCGTCATACTCTCAAATCGGGAGATCCGATACTACGCGGTCAGTTCCTACAAGTTGCATTGGTCCCGTGCGAGGTGTTCGTGCCTCCTACGGGGTCGTTTGGTGGCTGGTTTGGGATTTCACCCCTTAACGGCTAGTTTTTAAGTCTAAGTGTGATTTTTTCAAATTATAGTCATACTCTCAAATCGGGATACCCAGGACTACGCGGTCAGTTCCTACAAGTTGCATTGGTCCCGTGCGAGGTGTTCGTACCTCCTACGGGGCCGTTTGGGGACTGGTTTGGGTTTTCACCCCTTAACGGCTAGTTTTTAAGTCTAATTGTGATTTTTGCAAATTATCGTCATACTCTCAAATCGGGAGACCAGGGACTACGCGGTGAGTTACTACAAGTTGCATTGGTCCCGTACGAGGTGTTCGTACCTCCTACGGGGCCGTTTGGGGGCTGGTTTCGGTTTTCACCCTTTAACAGCTTGTTTTTAAGTCTAAGTGTGATTTTTGCTAATTATCGTCATACTCTCAAGCCGGGTCACCCGGGAATACGCGGTCAGTTCCTATAAGTTGCATTGGTCCCGTGCGAGGTGTTCGTGCCTCCAACGGGGTCGTTTGGGGGCCGGTTTGGGTTTTCACCCTTTAACGGCATGTTTTTAAGTCCAAATGTGATTTTTGCAAATTATCATCGTACTCTCAAGCTGGGAGACCCGGGACTATGCGGTCAGTTCCTACAAGTTACATTGGTCCCGTGCGAAGTGTTCGTGCCTCCTACGGGGTCGTTTGGGGTCGATTTGGGTTCACCCTTTAACGGCCTGTTTTTAAGTTTACATGTGATTTTTACAAATTATCATCCTATTTACAAACCGGGAGACCCGGGACTACGCGGTCAGTTCCTATAACTTGCATTGGTCACTTACGAGGTGTTCGTACCTCCTACGTGGCCGTTTGGGGGCTGGTTTGGGTTTTCACCCTTAAATGGCCTGTTTTTAAGTCTAAGTGTGATTTTTGCAAATTATCATCGTACTCTCAAACCAGGACACTCGGGACTACGCGGTCAGTTCCTACAAGTTGCATTGGTCCCGTGCGAGGTGTCCGTGCCTCCTACAGGGCCGTTTGGGGACTGGCTTGGGTTTTCACCCCTTAACGGCTAGTTTTTAAGTCTAAATGTGATTTTTTCAAACTATCATCATACTTTCAAACCGGGACACCCGGTACTACGCGGTCAGTTCCTACAGGTTGCATTGGTCCCGTGCGAGCTGTTCGTGCCTCCTACGGGGTCGTTTGGGGGATGGTTTGGGTTTTCACCCCTTAACGGCTAGTTTTTAAGTCCAAGTGTGATTTTTGCAAATTATCGTTGTACTCCCAAATCGGGAGACCTGGGAGTACGCGGTCAATCCCTACAAGTTGCATTGGTCCCGTGCGAGGTGTTCGTACCACCTATGAGGGCGTTTGGGAACTGGTTTGGGTTTTCACCCTTTAACGACTTGTTTTTAAGTCTAAGTGTGATTTTTGCAAATTATCGTCGTACTCTCAAATCGGGATACCCAGGACTACGCGGTCAGTACCTACAAGTTGGATTGGTCCACTGCGAGGTGTTCATGCCTTCTACGGGGTCGTTTGGGGGCTGGTTTGGGTTTTCACCCCTTAACGGCTAGTTTTTAAGTCTAACTGTGATTTTTGCAAATTATCGTCATACTCTCAAATCGGAAGATCCGGTACTACGCGGTCAGTTCCTACAAGTTGCATTGGTCTCGTGCGAGGTGTTCGTGCCTCCTACTGGGTCGTTTGGGGGCTGGTTTGGGTTTTCACCCCTTAACGGCTAGTTTTTAAGTCTAATTGTGATTTTTACAAATTATCGTCATACTCTCTAATCGGGAGACCAGGTACTACGCGGTGAGTTGCTACAAGTTGCATTGGTCCCGTGCGAGGTGTTCGTACCTCCTACGGGGCCGTTTGGGGGCTGGTTTCGATTTTCACCCTTTAATGGCTTGTTTTTAAGTCTAAGTGTGATTTTTGCAAATTATCGTCATACTCTCAAGCCGGGACACCCGGGAATACGCAGTCAGTTCCTATAAGTTGCATTGGTCCCGTGCGAGGTGTTCGTGCCTCCAACGGGGTCGTTTGGGGGCTGATTTGGGTTTTCACCCTTTAACAGCTTGTTTTTAAGTCTAAGTGTAATTTTTGCAAATTATCGACATACTCTCAAACTAGGACACCCGGGACTACGCGGTCAGTTCCTACAAGTTTCATTGGTCCCGTGCGAGGTGTTCGTGCCTCCTACGGGGCCGTTTGGGGGCTGGTTAGGGTTTTCACCCCTTAATGGCATGTTTTTAAGTCCAAGTGTGATTTTTGCAAATTATCACCGTACTCTCAAACCAGGACACCCGGGACTACGCGGTCAGTTCCTACAAGTTGCATTGGTCCCGTGCGAGGTGTCCGTGCCTCCTACGGGGCCGTTTGGGGCTTGGTTTGGGTTTTCACCCCTTAACGGCTATTTTTTAAGTCTAAATGTGATTTTTTCAAATTAACGTCATACTTTCAAACCGGGACACCCGGTACTACGCGGTCAGTTCCTACAAGTTGCATTGGTCCCGTGCGAGGAGTTCGTGCCTCCTACGGGGTCGTTTGGGGGCTGGTTTGGGTTTTCACCCCTTAACGGCTAGTTTTTAAGTCCAAGTGTGATTTTTGCAAATTATCGTCGTACTCTCAAATCGGGAGACCTGGGACTACGCGGTCAATTCCTACAAGTTGCATGGGGCCGTGCGAGGTGTTCGTACCTCCTACGGGGCAGTTTGGGGACAGGTTTGGGTTTTCATACTTTAACGGCAAGTTTTTAAGTCCAAGAGTGATTTTTGCAAATTATCATCGTACTTACAAACCGGGAGATCCGGAACTACGCGGTCAGTTCCTACAAGTTACGTTGGTCCCGTGCGAGGTGTTCGTACCTCCTACGGGGCCGTTTGGGGACTGGTTTGGGTTTTCACCCTTTAACGGCCTGTTTTTAACTCTAAGTGTGATTTTTGAAAATTATCCTCATACTTTCAAATCGGGATACCCGAGACTACGTGGTAAGATTCTACAAGTTACATCGGTCCCATACGAGGTGTTCGTGCCTCCTACGGGGTCGTTTGGGGGCCGATTTGGGTTTTCACCCTTCAACGGCAAGTTTTTAACTCTAAGTGTGATTTTTGCAAATTATCGTCATACTCTCAAACTGGGAGACCCGGGACTATGCGGTCAGTTCCTACAAGTTACATTGGTCCCGTACGAAGTGTTCGTGCCTCCTACGGGGTCGTTTGGGGTCGATTTGGGTTTTCACCCTATAACGGCCTGTTTTTAAGTTTACAAGTGATTTTTACAAATTATCATCCTATTTACAAACCGGGAGACCCGGGACTACGCGGTCTGTTCCTACAAGTTGCATTGGTCCCGTGCGAGGTGTTCGTACCTCCTACCGGGCCGTTTGGGGGCTGGTTTGAGTTTTCACCCTTAAATGGCCTGTTTTTAAGTCTAAGTGTGATTTTTGCAAATTATCATCGTACTCTCAAACCAGGACACTCGGGCTACGCGGTCAGTTCCTACAAGTTGCATTGGTCCCGTGCGAGGTGTCCGTGCCTCCTACAGGGCCGTTTGGGGACTGGTTTGGGTTTTCACCCCTTAACGGCTAGTTTTTAAGTCTAAATGTGATTTTTTCAAATTATCGTCATACTTTCAAACCGGGACACCCGGTCTTACCCGGTCAGTTCCTACAAGTTGCATTGGTCCCGTGCGAGGTGTTCGTGCCACCTACGGGCCGTGTGGGGGCTGGTTTGGGTTTTCACCCCTTAACGGCTAGTTTTTAAGTCCAAGTGTGATTTTTGCAAATTATCATCGTACTCTCAAATCGGGAGACCCGGGACTACGCGGTCAGTTCCTACAAGTTGCATTGGTCCCGTGCGAGGTGTTCGTACCTCCTACAGGGCCGTTTGGGGACTGGTTTTGGTTTTCACCCTTTAACGGCTTATTTTTAAGTCTAAGTGTGATTTTTGCAAATTATCGTCGTACTCTCAAATCGGGATACCCGGGACTACGCGATCAGTTCCTACGAGTTGCATTGGTCCCGTGCGAGGTGTTCGTGCCTCCTACGGGGTCGTTTGGTGGCTGGTTTGGGTTTTCACCCCTTAACGGCTAGTTTTTAAGTTTAAGTGTGATTTTTGAAAATTATCGTCATACTCTCAAATCGGGAGATCCGATACTACGCGGTCAGTTCCTACAAGTTGCATTGGTCCCGTGCGAGGTGTTCGTGCCTCCTACGGGGTCGTTTGGTGGCTGGTTTGGGTTTTCACCCCTTAACGGCTAGTTTTTAAGTCTAAGTGTGATTTTTTCAAATTATAGTCATACTCTCAAATCGGGATACCCAGGACTACGCGATCAGTTCCTACAAGTTGCATTGGTCCCGTGCGAGGTGTTCGTGCCTCCTACGGGGCCGTTTGGGGACTGGTTTGGGTTTTCACCCCTTAACAGCTTGTTTTTAAGTCTAAGTGTGATTTTTGCAAATTATCGTCATACTTTCAAATCCGGAGATCCGATACTACGGGGTCAGTTCCTACAAGTTGCATTGGTCCCGTGCGAGCTGTTCGTGCCTCCTACGGGGTCGTTTGGGGGCTGGTTTGGGTTTTCACCCCTTAACGAGTAGTTTTTAAGTCTAAGTGTGATTTTTGCAAATTATCGTCATACTCTAAAATCGGGAGACCCGGGACTACGCGGTCAGTTCCTAGAAGTTGCATTGGTCCCGTGCGAGGTGCTCGTGCCTCCTACGAGGCCGTTTGGGGGCTGTTTTGGGTTTTCACCCCTTAACGGCTAGTTTTTAAGTCCAAGTGTGATTTTTGCAAATTATCGTCGTACTTACAAACCGGGAGATCCGGGACTACGCGGTCAGTTCCTACAAGTTGCATTGGTCCCGTGCGAGATGTTCGTACTTCCTACGGGGTCGTTTGGGGTCGATTTGGGTTTTCACCCTTTAACGGCCTGTTTTTAAGTTTACATGTGATTTTTACAAATTATCATCCTATTTACAAACCGGGAGACCCGGGACTACGCGGTCAGTTCCTATAAGTTGCATTGGTCCCGTGCGAGGTGTTCGTACCTCCTACGGGGCCGTTTGGGGGCTGGTTTGGGTTTTCACCCTTAAATGGCCTGTTTTTAAGTCTAAGTGTGATTTTTGCAAATTATCATCGTACTCCCAAACCAGGACACTCGGGACTACGCGGTCAGTTCCTACAAGTTGCATTGGTCCGGTGCGATGTGTCCGTGCCTCCTACGGGGCCGTTTGGGGACTGGTTTGGGTTTTCACCCCTTAACGGTTATTTTTTAAGTCTAAATGTGATTTTTTCAAATTATCGTCATACTTTCAAACCGAGACACCCGGTACTACGCGGGCAGTTCCTACAAGTTGCATTGGTCCCGTGCGAGGAGTTCGAGCCTCCTACGGGGTCGTTTGGGGGATGGTTTGGGTTTTCACCCCTTAACGGCTAGTTTTTAAGTCCAAGTGTGATTTTTGCAAATTATCGTTGTACTCCCAAATCGGGAGACCTGGGAGTACGCGGTCAATTCCTACAAGTTGCATTGGTCCCGTGCAAGGTGTTCGTACCACCTATGGGGGCGTTTGGGAACTGGTTTGGGTTTTCACCCTTTTTTTTTCGGTAATTAAATGTATTAGAAACAGAGAACCAATATACAAAGCCAAAAGGCCAAAGGGTCAACTAGAAACAAGCTTCTAGAGACCAAAAACACAACACTTAGTCATACATAAGAGAATAGGGTAATCCCCATAGGTTACACGTCATCCAATTGGAGTAGGATCTTCGAGACTTCTTCCATCTGATAGTCTTACCTTGCACCAACTCCTCAATGTTCCTTATCACCTTGTTTGCAGTGGAGTGGCCCCTATCGTGAAGTCTGCAATTCCTTTCCTGCCAGAGGCAGTAGATAGTGGCAGAGAACGTGGTGGTTTTAATCCTGGAATTTAGGTTCCCCCCTTTACTATCAGCAGCAGCTCTTCTAACCTCATTCTCCCAACTCTCCACATCTCTATAAGACTGGTTGCGAAAAAGAATCTCATCCCAAACAGTTTTGGAAAAAGGGCAATCCATTAATATGTGCTTGATAGTCTCAATGCCCGAGTTGCACAGCATACAATCCTTATTTTCAACAAGACCCCACTCCATGAGCTTATCTTTAGTCACTAAAGCCTTACGGCAAGCAAGCCAAAGAATGAAGGAACACTTGGGAATGCACACCTTGTTCCAAACCAACCCATGCCAGTGAGCCTCATTGCCCCTTGGACAGATGGAGACATACGCGGAGGAAATGGAGAAGCTACCAGTCTTATTAGGAGTCCATGTCACTTTATCAGTGAGCAGCGGATAAATAGGAGGCAGGGGAGAGTTTTTGATGTCATTCAATTCCCACGTAGTGGAAGCAGGCCATCTCCAATTATCCCCATTAATGAAATCAGAGACCATAGCCTTGGAGTTGCTAGCAGCATCATAAATAGTTCTGTCCCCAAACAGAGGTTGAAGAGGGCCAAGATGGTGCCAATTATCATGCCACATAAAGGTTTTCCTACCATTGCCAATATTAACTTTAAACATAAGCCTACAATCCTCTCTAGCTTTGAGAATTTTCCTCCAACTCCAAGAAGAGTCTTGAGGAATGGGGATTGCCCATATGCTTCTACCTTTAATTTTATAGGTATGGCACCATTTGACCCAGAGACTATCCTTCTTGTTGAAGAGGTTCCACAAATTCTTCATAATTGCAGCCTTGTTCCAATGAGTCAAGCTTTTTATCCCCAACCCTCCCTCCTTTTTAGGCATGCACACATCATCCCATGCCACTTTAGCACCACTGTGCTTGAGCTCAGGACCAGACCAAATGAAGTCTCTAATACATTGCTCAATTGCCCTGACCACACTTTTAGGCAGAATAAAAATAGAAGACCAATAGATTTGGGAGCTAAACAAAACCGAGGTAGCGAGCTGTAGTCTACCTGCATAGCTCAAGAATCTAGTGGTCCAGCTCTTGACCTTATTGGTAATATTATCAATAAGAACCTTGCAATCCCCATGCTTGAGTCTGGTAGAGATGAGGGGTACACCTAAGTATCTGAAAGGGGGTTGTTGATGGGAGATACCCAGGGCAGAGGACATAGCATTGATAGTAGCAGTATTAACTCCAGAACAGTAGAAGTTACTTTTGGAGAGATTGGGGGATAGCCCACTGAAACCAGCAAATTCAATAAGAGAATCCTTGATACACTCAACAGAGGAAATATCACCACTGCAAAACACCACCAGGTCATCAGCAAAACACAAATGATTGATGTTAGCCTCTTTGCACTTGGGATGAAAGGTAAAGGATGTCCTACTAGTGTGCTTGTCAAGAGTACAAGACAGAGCCTCCATAACAATAAGGAAAAGAAAAGGAGAGAGGGGGTCCCCCTGTCTCAACCCCCTTTTGCCTTCAAAGAAACCATTCAGGGACCCATTCATACTGATAGAGTACCAAACAGAAGAGATACAAGCTTTAATCCAATAAATAAATCTGGTAGGGATGTTAATTTGGGCCAAAATGTCAAGAAGAAAATCCCACTCCACTGAGTCATAAGCCTTCATGATGTCAATCTTGACAGTGCACTTCGGGGGACTTGAGTCCCTATGGTAATTTCTCATAAGCTCTTGCAGCAACAGGATGTTATCAGTAATGGATCTCCCATGAACAAAGGCAGCTTGACTATTGTTAATGAGGAGAGGCATTAGAGGTTTAAGTCTAAGGGAGAGAATCTTAGAAATGCACTTGTAGATAGTGTTGCAGCAGGCTATAGGTCTAAAATCAGACATAGTGTTTGGGTTAGGAATTTTGGGGATCAAGGCAAGAGAGGTACTATTCCACTGTCTGGGCATGTAGCTATGGTTGAAGAATTGAAGAGCAGCAGCTATCACATCATCACCCACAACATCCCAATTCTTCTTGAAGAAACCAGCACTATAACCATCAGGCCCAGGGGCTTTGTTGGAAGCAATGGAAAACATGGCATTTTTAATCTCACCAGCAGTAATAGGGGCAGTCAGGGCATGGCATTGAGAGGGATCCAACTTCCTCTTCATCAGCATAGGAGGGGTAGTAGCACCCCTCCCCTTCCTTCCAAGAAGATTGGAAAAGAAGTTAATGGCCTCTCCATTAACAGCCTCAACACCTTCAATAACATCACCTGTAGCATTATGGATACATAAGACCTTTCTTCTAGAGGTGTTAGCTTTGACTTTGTTATGGAAGAAATTGGTATTCATGTCTCCAAGCTGCAGCCAGTTGATTCTGGCTTTTTGTCTGTAGTAGGCCTCTTCAGCAGCACGAAGAGAGCAGTACAACTTAGCACAATCCTGCTCCTCAGTTCTAAGCAAGCTGTTAGAACCATCACTGTCCAGGTTAGTTTGAATGAGGTCCAGCTGGCCTTTAGTGATCCTCACTCTCTCAGAAATGTTGGAGAAGAATTTGTGGTTAAGGGATCTAAGCAGAGGCTTGAGTCTTCTAAGCTTATGAGAAAGGCTGGCCATAGGAAACATGTTGCAGTCCACACTCCAAGAGGTCTCAAGAATGGGGCTAAACTCAGAATGTTTCATCCAGTAGTCAAAGAACTTGAAAGGCTTAGGCTTGCTGATCTGGTTGAGGAAAGTAATGACAATAGGGCAATGATCAGAAGCTCCAGGGCACAGGTAATTAGCATTGGAATCAGGGAAAGTCACCCCCCAATGAGGGTTGTGCATCACTCTATCAATTCTAGTTTGGGTGCACTCCAAACCATCACTTTTATTGCTCCAAGAGAACCATAGGCCATTGGATAACATGTCATCCATCATAATGTCAGATAGACAGTTATTGAAATCAGCAACAGCCCTTACATCAATCCCCAGCCTGCCACGTTTGTCCTCATTGCTTCTCACAGTGTTGAAATCCCCCATAATAATCCATTGACTATTATCAGAAAAGCTGTGGTTTTGTCTCAGAAAATTCCAAAGAGGGACTCTATCATTAGGGAGATTGAGCCCATAAACAAATGTAGCAAAGAAGAAATTACTAGTTCCCATAAACTTAATCTTGCAGAAAATAGCCTGGTGGTGGGAATGAAGGATTTCCACTTCAAACATGATGGGGTCCCAGGCTAAGAAGACTCTAGTCACACCCCCATCGATTGGGCAATTGTGACAGTAATTCCAGTTCCTAAAACTGGTAAAGGCCACATTGGCAATATGGCTCCTTCTAACTTTAGATTCCAGGATACATACAAGGCTTAGGTTATTATCATGGATCAACCTTTTAACTTCCTGTTGCTTGTGAGGGGAGTTCATTCCCCTAATGTTCCATGAAGCAATCTTGGTCATGAGTTTAGCTTTTTGTTACCCCCCTTCCTCTTCTTCTTCCCCTTAGATGAATTAGGAGTGACCTCATGTATGTTTTTTTTAGCGAGCTCATCCACAGCTTTGATTTTGAGCACAATGCCAGCAGGCAGAGGGGTGAGATCATCATTGTGTTCCTCCATGTCCCTATCCATCAAGGCATCAAATGAGTTGGTGGAGGTGGCTCTAGGGGATTTAGTCTTGGGACTGGGGTTGTTACCTAGGTTAGGTTTGGTTAAAGTTGTTGGTTCAGTAACAGCATTGGGGCATGGTTCCTTCTGGACAGCTTTAATCTTGCCAACAACTGGTATCCACTCCTTAGAGATGGGTTCCACTGGTGGATTAGGAATGCTATCACCTTTCAATCCCTTATCAATCTTAGTGCACTTTGCAATGTTATGGCCAAACACAGTGCAATGACTACAAGAATGAGGCATAGCTTGGTATTCAATTTTGATCTGAGTAATTTCCCCAGATTCCATTTTTAGATCAATGGAGGTAGGGTACTTCTTTTGAGGCTTTATTTCAACACATATACGGGCATAGTTAATTCTCCTCATTTCTTCAGTGACAGAGTCAGCATAAATAGGCACACCAACTGCGGATGCAATATAACTAAGGCCCTCTTCAGTCCAGAATTGCAAGGGAACATTATGGAACATGACCCAGACAGGAACTCTAATAATGTCTTCTTTAGAAAAGTTGCAGCCAGGATACCACTTCTGCAAGATAATGGCATTACCAACAAAATGCCAAGGGCCATATTCCACCACCTCATTCCTACCATCCTGGTTGTCAAACATGAAAATGTAGTGGCCTTGGTCATTAGCTATTACCTTGTTTAGCCCGTACTTATCCCAGTATCTGTGGGCAATATTCTTTACTAGGGAGAAGGGAAGAGTTTTGCCAAGAAAGAATCCCACACTCGCACATTCCATCTGGGAGTAACCAAGCATAGCCACATCAATCGGGGGGTTAACTTGAATCCTATCATCAACAATAGTGGGCTTGTGGTATTTGAGATTAAATTTAGGCTCCTTCTTTGGTTCATTCCTGTCAGTGATAACTGACTTCCAAGACTTGATTGGTTGCTTCAGATCTTCCTTATTTTCTCTAGTTTCCTTCATTGCTCCATCTGTGATTCCTTTGTTTGCCCCTCCTCTGAATGCTTCAATGTAGGGCAAACCTTTTTGTCAGAACTTTTATCAGTCAGTTCATCCAGAGATTTCATCGAATACCTGGCGTGCATAATGTCTTCATGAGTTAGACCCATACTTTGGATGAATTTGGCATATGCCATTTTCTCCATGTTCACTTCTATCAGCTTGTCATCATTGGGATTAGCTTCGTAGTGGCCTTCTGCAGTTCCAAGTTGCCCTTCTTCCATATCCATCAAAACATTAGAACATCCATCTACAGTGAGGGGAACCGGGATAGTTAGATCAGGTTGAATAGTGGAGGGCACTCCATCTACCGAAGTGGAGGCAACCGCGGTATGGTTGGTCATAAAGCTAGGGTTAGGTTTAGACATGGCTGGTTAGATGGATGGTGATTTGGGAAGGGAGGTGTGTTTGGCTAGAAGGTTTCTAGAGAGAAGGAGGAGCATTTTCGAATTCACTTGTTTTTGTAGATTAAGAAACTTGGTATTAGATTTGGTTTTCACCCTTTAACGGCTTGTTTTTAAGTCTAAGTGTGCTTTTTGCAAATTATCGTCGTACTCTCAAATCGGGATACCCAGGACTACGTGGTCAGTTCCTACAAGTTGCATTGGTTCCGTGCGAGGTGTTCGTGCCTTCTACGGGGTCGTTTGGGGGCTGGTTTGGGTTTTCACCCCTTAATGGCTAGTTTTTAAGTCTAACTGTGATTTTTGCAAATTATCGTCATACTCTCAAATCGGGAGATCCGGTACTACGCGGTCAGTTCCTACAAGTTGCATTGGTCCCGTGCGAGGTGTTCGTGCCTCCTACTGGGTCGTTTGGGGGCTGGTTTGGGTTTTCACCCCTTAACGGCTAGTTTTTAAGTCTAATTGTGATTTTTGCAAATTATCGTCATACTCTCAAATCGGGAGACCAGGGACTACGCGGTCAGTTACTACAAGTTGCATTGGTCCCGTGCGACGTGTTCGTACCTCCTACGGGGCCGTTTGGGGGCTGGTTTCGGTTTTCACCCTTTAATGGCTTGTTTTTAAGTCTAAGTGTGATTTTTGCAAATTATCGTCATACACTCAAGCCGGGACACCCGGGAATACGCAGTATGTTCCTATAAGTTGCATTGGTCCCATGCGAGGTGTTCGTGCCTCCAACGGGGTCGTTTGGGGGCTGGTTTGGGTTTTCAACCTTTAAATGCTTGTTTTTAAGTCTAAGTGTCATTTTTTCAAATTATCGTCATACTCTCAAACCAGGACACCCGGGACTACGCGGTCAGTTCCTACAAGTTTCATTGGTCCCGTGCGAGGTGTTCGTGCCTCCTACGGGGCCGCTTGGGGGCTGGTTTGGGTTTTCACTCCTTAACGGCATGTTTTTAAGTCCAAGTGTGATTTTTGCAAATTATCATCATACTTACAAACCGGGAGATCCGGAACTACGCGGTCAGTTCCTACAAGTTGCATTGGTCCCGTGCGAGGTGTTCGTACCTCCTACGGGGCCGTTTGGGGGCTGGTTTGGGTTTTCACCCTTTAATGGCCTGTTTTTAAGTCTAAGTGTGATTTTTGCAAATTATCATCGTACTCTCAAACCAGGACACCCGGGACTACGCGGTCAGTTCCTACAAGTTGCATTGGTCCCGTGCGAGGTGTCCGTGCCCCCTACGGGGCCTTTGGGGACTGGTTTGGGTTTTCACCCCTTAACGGCTATTTTTTAAGTCTAAATGTGATTTTTTCAAATTAACGTCATACTTTCAAACCGGGACACCCGGTACTACGCGGTCAGTTCCTACAAGTTGCATTGGTCCCGTGCGAGGAGTTCGTGCCTCCTACGGGGTCGTTTGGGGGCTGGTTTGGGTTTTCACCCCTTAACGGCTAGTTTTTAAGTCCAAGTGTGATTTTTGCAAATTATTGTCGTACTCTCAAATCGGGAGACCAGGGACTACGTGGTCAGTTACTACAAGTTGCATTGGTCCCGGGCGAGGTGTTAGTACCTCCTACGGGGTTCGGGGGCGGGGTTCGGTTTTCACCCTTTAATGGCTTGTTTTTAAGTCTAAGTGTGATTTTTGTAAATTATCATCCTATTCACAAACCGGGAGATCCGGGACTATGCGGTTAGTTCCTATAAGTTGCATTGGTCCCGTGCGAGGTGTTCGTGCCTCCAACGGGGTCGTTTGGGTGCTGGATTGGCTTTTCACCCTTTAACAGCTTGTTTTTAAGTCTAAGTGTGATTTTTGCAAATTATCGTCATACTCTCAAACCAGGACACCCGAGACTACGCGGTCAGTTCCTACAAGTTGCATTGGTCCCGTGCGAGGTTTTCGTGCCTCCTACGGGGTCGTGTGGGGGCTGGTTTGGGTTTTCACCCATTAACGGCTAGTTTTTAAGTCCAAGTGTGATTTTTGCAAATTATCATCGTACTCTCAAATCGGGAGACCCGGGACTACGCAGTCAGTTCCTACAAGTTGCATTGGTCCCGTGCGAGGTGTTCGTGCCTCCTACTGGGTCGTTTGGGGGCTGGTTTGGGTTTTCACCCCTTAACGGCTAGTTTTTAAGTCCATGTGTGATTTTTGCAAATTATCATCGTACTCTCAAATCGGGAGACCCGGGACTACGCGGTCAGTTCCTACAAGTTGCATTGGTCCCGTGCGAGGTGTTCGTACCTCCTAAGGGGCCGTTTGGGGACTGGTTTTGGTTTTCACCCTTTAACGGCTTATTTTTAAGTCTAAGTGTGATTTTTGCAAATTATCGTCGTACTCTGAAATCGGGATACCCGGGACTACGCGATCAGTTCTTACAAGTTGCATTGGTCCCGTGCGAGGTGTTCGTACCTCCTACGGGGTCGTTTGGGGGCTGGTTTGGGTTTTCACCCCTTAACGGCTTGTTTTTAAGTCTAAGTTTTATTTTTGCAAGAAAGTTTAAGACTTGCGACCAAAAACCAAAATGCTCCCTCTTCTCTCTAAAAAACCTTCAGCCAAACTGAACCCTAAACAACTAAAGTATCCCGCCGGCATCATCTCAGGTAACACAAACCTCTGAGCCACCATGAACAACCTGCCTCCGGCCACACGTGGAGATAGGAATTTCAATGCCTCCCAGTCGCAAGATACTATTGCCCTGTCTGGGCAGTCAAAGTTACGCAATACCCCTCTGGATACAGCAAAATTTATTCCCTATGACGCAGTGGAAGTTCCCTTGTGTTCAGCTCATGAGGATGAATTTGAAGATGGCCAAGTTGTGGTCTCTGGAGGAAATGTAGGCAATATCCCAGATACCTCCATACATGAACCTGGATGGGATGATTGGAGTGAAGAGAAGAAGAAGTATAACGAATTTCTGAAAATGAAGGGCTTCTCCTATGAGGATATTATGCAAGTTAGAGGAATTGTACAAAGAGAAGAAGGCTCCAACTCTGTTGGGGAGAGATGCAAGAATGAAGAAAAGGAATGTATAAAAGAAGGTACTAGTAAGAATGCAGCTGGACCCATACCCTGTTCTACCCCAAATAAGGCTGGGGATAAATCATGGAAGGATGTTGTTGCTGATAAGAGATACCCAAAGTTTAGATTAACATACCATGCCCCTTCAATAACTGATAAAAGGATCATTGTATCCCCACCTCTGGAAGTGGCTACATGTGGTTATGAGAAATGGGAAAATAGTATGGTTGGATGCTTCCTTGGAAGGAGCCTGCCCTACACTCTGGTATGCAATATTGCCCATAGACTATGGGATAAATTTGGCCTCCAAAAAATTGTGGGGCATAATAATGGCAATTACTTTTTCATGTTTGAGAATGCTAGTATGAGGGATGAGGTCATTGACAATGGGCCATGGCATTTTGTGGGAAACCCAATTATCATCCAGAAATGGACTCCAAATTTCTCTTTTGCTAAAGATTCAACCTCAAAGATCCCTGTCTGGGTGAAGTTCCATAATATCCCTATGCAATTATGGACAGAGGAGGGGTTGAGCTATGTTGCTAGCTCAGTTGGAATTCCATTGTATGCTGATACTATTACAGAAGGAATGCAAAGAATAAGTTTTGCCAGAATATGTGTGGAACTAAAAGTCATGGAAGATTATCCCAAAGTCATTGAAGTTAGAATGGAGGATGGATCATATGCTGAGGTTGGAGTGGAGTATCAAGAAAAACCATCTTCATGTGTCAAGTGTGGCATATTTGGGCATGGAATGGTTAACTGTCCTAAGGCTAAGAAGGCATGGGTGGCAATAAATAATAGAGTGGAGGTGTTCCCATACAAAAGTAAGATAGAGGTTCAGAAGGCCCTTGAAGAAGGGTGGACTCAAGTTCAACATAAGGGTATCAAAACCCCTACAGGTACTGATAATGCCATTAGTGGAGTGTTGGAAAAAGGAGCTCTAATTGAAGAAGGAAAGGCTGCAAAAGAGGGGAGGAGGAATATTGACCTTACTAAAGTTACAACTCATAATCAATTTGACATATTAGAGGCTGCAATAGAGGATGAGCCTATAGTGCAGCTCAAAGGCCATCATGCTGGGAACTCTGAGAACCTTTCTCCTGTTGAACTAGATAACTGTGGGGGGACAATACAAGGAAAACCAGGTGTGGAGGGCAGTAATACTGACAGTACTATGACCTCTAACCCCTCAGAAGGTCTGGAGATAGACAAAGATGAGTTGACTATGGTTACTACCCCTGTTCCATCTGGGTTGGTTCTGAAAATTAAGGCAGTAGATGAGTTTGACAAGGGGGATAGAGTGGATGGTAAAGGGGTGTTCAGGAGCAACAAGAATGACAAGAGGAGATCAGGCAACAAATCAAATAAATTTCGATGACCAAGATGGGAACATGGAATATTAGGGGGCTCAATTCCTCCCATAAACAAATTGAAGTGGATAAGTTGATCAAGGATAATAAGCTAGATCTGATTTGTTTAGTTGAGACTAAGATCAGGAGGAATAACTTAGAGAATGTTAAAAGTATGTGTTTTTACCAGTGGGAGTATGTTCACAACTGCCCTATGGAAGGTGGGGTGGCTAGAGTGATTGTGGGATGGAATCCCAAGATTCTAAGTATTGAGGTGGTTGGTACTCAGAGACAAGCTTTGTTTTGCAATGTGAATATTATAGGAACCAATTATTCCTTTTATGCCACTTTCATCTATGGGGACAACATGACTGAAAATAGAAGGAGCCTATGGGATTTTCTTATGGAGAACAAAGGTGTGGTTAATGATAGGCCTTGGATTCTCATGGGTGATTTTAATGTTGTTAGAAATCAGGATGAGAAAAAAGGCATTAATGGCATTGACATTGCTGCTACTGATGAATTTAATAACTGTTTAAGGGATCTAAATGCAGATGACATGGCAAATAGTGGGCTTTGGTTTACTTGGAATAAAAATCAGCTGGGCTGCAATAATGTGCAATCAAGGATTGATAGGGTGCTGCACAATGACATATGGACTGATGTATTTCCTAACTCTCAGGCAATCACCTTGCCGTGTGGAATCTCAGACCATAGCCCTATTATTACCCTTCTAGATTACAGTAGCAACTGGAAGCCTAAGCCTTTCAAGTTTTTTAATTTCTGGATGAACCACCAGGAATTCATGCCCATTCTTATTGAGGCATGGGATGTTGAGATGGATGGTAACCCGATGATGAGGCTGTTTAGGAAGCTGAATAGAGTGAAAGTATCCTTGAAGAATTTTAATAAGAAGTTTTTTAACAGAATCTCCATTCAGGTATCTGACATAAAGAGTAAGCTGGATAACCTTCAGAGAGCTTTGGACATTGATGGTTCCAATGAGGAGATCCAAATGGAGGAGAAAGAGATGAGGGAGAAGTACACTTACATGAGGAATGATGAAGAGTCTTTCTTAAGGCAGAAGGCTAGGACTAAGTGGCTGCAGCTTGGTGATCAGAACAATGCCTTCTTCCATAAGAAGGTTAATCAAAACTTGGCTAGAAGGAAAATTGTGAGCATTGAGAATGATATGGGGGTGAGGGTGGAAGGAAGAGAGAAGGTGGCTAGGGAATCTGTGAGATACTTTCAGAATCTGTTTGGGAATAGGGTGCAGTGTGTGGATGCTGATGATGTTCTTGGGGAGGTAATAAAGACTAAACTCAACTCTCACCAAGCTGAGTTATTAGAAGCTGATGTCTCCCATGATGAAATTAAGGCAGCTATGTTTGCAATTGGGTCTGACAAGGCTCCTGGACCTGATGGTTTCAATAGCCATTTCTTTAAAGAAAACTGGCAACTTGTGGGGGATGATGTGTGTGATGCAATTAAGTACTTCTTTGATACTGGTATGTTCTTTGATCAGTGGAACTGTACTGCCTTGGCTTTAATTCCTAAGATATCTACACCTGTTTCTATGAAGGATTTCAGACCTATCTCATGCTGTAACACCATCTACAAATGCATATCCAAAGTGATCACTCGTAGGCTTAAGAAGCTGATGCCTATCCTTATCAGCAATAACCAAGCTGCTTTTGTGGAAGGAAGGTCTATTGCAGACAATATCCTCTTACTCCAAGAGTTGATGAGGAACTATCATAGGGACTCCCTCCCTCCTAGATGTGTTATCAAGATTGATATGCTCATGGCATATGATTTGGTTAGCTGGGATTTCTTGATTAATCTTTTGGTGCAGTTTGGGTTTCCCTCTAAGGTCATTGGGTGGATTACCATGTGTGTGACCACTACCAGGTTCTCTATAAATCTGAATGGTGAGCTGAATGGGTTTTTTCCTGGTAGAAGAGGGCTTAGACAGGGAGATCCTCTATCTCCCTATCTGTTCCTGCTTGTGATGGAGGCATTCACAGGGATTATCTCCAAAGCTACTGAATCTGCCCTTTTCAAACATCATCCTAAATGCAAGGAGATGTCCCTCACCCATCTTAGTTTTGCTGATGACTTGGTTGTTTTTACGGGTGGGGATAAAGAGTCCTGCAGAATTGTCAAGGATGCCATTGCTGAATTTAGTTCCTATTCGGGACTTATGGTTAACTTAGATAAAAGTAGTCTTTTCACTGCTGGGATCAATATGGATGGGATTCAGGAGATTTCTTCTATCTTGGGCATTCAACATGGGCACCCCCCCTTCAAATATCTTGGGGTGCCTCTCATTACTACTAGGCTGAAAAAGGAGGATTGCCAGATCCTGGTGGATAGGATCACCATGAGAGTCAGATGCTGGACTAATAAGTTTTTAAGTTTTGCAGGTAGACTCCTCCTTGTGAAGACTGTCATTTTCAGCATACAAGTTTATTGGGCTTGCACTTTTATTTTGCCTAAAAGCATAATAAAGTAGATTGAGCAAGTTATGAAGAATTATCTATGGAAAGGGGATGAGACTAACAGTAAAGGTGCTAAAGTTGCTTGGGAGGACATCTGTGTGTCTCTAGAGGAAGGAGGGCTAAATATCAAGAGTCTAGAGACATGGAACATTGCTGCCATGGCTAAGCACTTATGGAATCTATGCAGTAAGAAGGATAGTTTATGGATTAAGTGGTGCAACATATACAAAATTAAAGGGAGGAGCATATGGGCTTTGAGTATACCAAATGATGCATCATGGAGTTGGAGGAAAATTCTTAAGATAAGAGAAAAGTTTAGAAGACAAATCAAAACAATCATTGGGAATGGGACTCAAACCTTTATGTGGTATGATTTGTGGCATCCTAATGGGCCATTGTTTCCCCTTTATGGGAACAACATTGTGTATGACTCAGCTAGTAGTCTAAAAGCTAAAGTTTCTGATTTCATCCACCAAATGGAGTGGAGATGGCCCTCAACTGTGACATGGGAATTAAATGAAGTGAAGAATGCTAGCTTACCTGCAATTCTTGAGGGAAATGACTATGTGGTTTGGCTTCCTTCCAAGAAAGGGACCTTCACCATTGCATCTGCTTGGGAGCTATTGAAGACCCACAAGCCTACTGTTACTTGGAGCAAATTTGTTTGGAGTAAGGTTTGCATTCCTAAGTGTTCCTTCATTGCTTGGTTAGTATTTCGAAAGGCCATCAACACTAAGGACAAATTATTTGAATGGGGTATTTCTGAGGATGACCTGTGTGGGATTTGTGGTTCTAAGAGGGAAACTTATAACCACCTGTTCTCTCAATGCAGCCTTAGCAAGAGTATATGGGAGGAGGTGATGCTTAGAAATCAGCGGTATAGGAAGTTTCAAAGTTGGAATAGAGAGTTATCCTTGGCCACTGTTAACCACTCTACTATTTCCTTATGTGACAAGATTAGATCCCTTTCCTTCATTACTACGATCTATTGCATCTGGATGGAGAGGAATTCGAGGTGCTTTAAGCATGTCTTCAATTCTCTAGACACCGTTGTGAAGGGTATTGAAAACATGGTTAAAGCCAAAGTTCTTACTTGGAAGAAGGATAGAAGAAATTACACTAACTGGATGGCTTGTATGTATTGGAACATCCCTGAAAATAGGCTGTTGAGCTAATCTTTTGTTTGCTTTTTGGTTGGCTCCGGGGTATGCCCCGGGGTCCTTTTGATCTTTGAGGTTCCTTCCTCTGTGTATTCTTCTTTTTTTATATATACATCTAATTTCCCAAAAAAAAAAAAAGTTTTATTTTTGCAAATTATCGTAATACTTTCAAATCGGAAGATCCGATACTACGCGGTCAGTTCCTACAAGTTGCATTGGTCCCGTGCGAGCTGTTCGTGCCTCCTACGGGGTCATTTGGGGGCTGGTTTGGGTTTTCACCCCTTAACGACTAGTTTTTAAGTCTAAGTGTGATTTTTGCAAATTATCGTCATACTCTAAAATCGGGAGACCCGGAACTACGCGGTCAGTTCCTAGAAGTTGCATTGGTCCCGTGCGAGGTGCTCGTGCCTCCTACGAGGCCGTTTGGGGGCTGGTTTGGGTTTTCACCCCTTAACGGCTAGTTTTTAAGTCCAAGTGTGATTTTTGCAAATTATCGTCGTACTTACAAACCGGGAGATACTACGCGGTTAGTTCCTACAAGTTGCATTGGTCCCGTGCGAGGTGTTCGTACCTCCTACGGGGCAGTTTGTGGACTGGTTTGGGTTTTCACCCTTTAACGGCCTATTTTTAACTCTAAGTGTGATTTTTGAAAATTATCCTCATACTCTCAATTCGGGAGACCCGAGACTACGTGGTCAGATTCTACAAGTTACATCGGTCCCATACGAGGTGTTCGTGCCTCCTACGGGGTCGTTTGGGGGCCGGTTTGGGTTTTCACCCTTTAACGGCATGTTTTTAACTCTAAGTGTGATTTTTGCAAATTATCGTCATACTCTCAAACTGGGAGACCCGGGACTATGCGGTCAGTTCCTACAAGTTACATTGGTCCCGTGCGAAGTGTTCGTGCCTCCTACGGGGTCGTTTGGGGTCGATTTGGGTTTTCACCCTTTAACAGCCTGTTTTTAAGTTTACATGTGATTTTTACAAATTATCATCCTATTTACAAACCGGGAGACCCGGGACTACGCGGTCAGTTCCAATAAGTTGCATTGGACCCGTGCGAGGTGTTCGTACCTCCTACGGGGCCGTTTGGGGGCTGGTTTGGGTTTTCACCCTTAAATGGCCTGTTTTTAAGTCTAAGTGTGATTTTTGCAAATTATCATCGTACTCTCAAACCAGGACACCCGGTACTACGCGGTCAGTTCCTACAAGTTGCATTGGTCCCGTGCGAGGTGTCGTGCCTCCTACGGGGCCGTTTGGGGGCTGGTTTGGGTTTTCACCCCTTAACGGCTAGTTTTTAAGTCTAAATGTGATTTTTTCAAACTATCGTCATACTTTCATACCGGGACACCCGGTACTACGCGGTCTGTTCCTACAAGTTGCATTGGTCCCGTGCGAGCTGTTCGTGCCTCCTACGGGGTCGTTTGGGGGATGGTTTGGGTTTTCACCCCTTAACGGCTAGTTTTTAAGTCCAAGTGTGATTTTTGCAAATTATCGTTGTACTCCCAAATCGGGAGACCTGGGAGTACGCCGTCAATTCCTACAAGTTGCATTGGTCCCGTGCGAGGTGTTCGTACCACCTATGGGGGCGTTTGGGAACTGGTTTGGGTTTTCACCCTTTAACTGCTTGTTTTTAAGTCTAAGTGTGATTTTTGCAAATTATCGTCGTACTCTCAAATCGGGATACCCAGGACTACGCGGTCAGTTCCTACAAGGTTCATTGGTTCCGTGCGAGGTGTTCGTGCCTTCTACGGGGTCGTTTGGGGGCTGGTTTGGGTTTTCACCCCTTAACGGCTAGTTTTTAAGTCTAACTGTGATTTTTGCAAATTATCGTCATACTCTCAAATCGGGAGATCCGGTACTACGCGGTCAGTTCCTACAAGTTGCATTGGTCCCGTGCGAGGTGTTCGTGCCTCCTACTGGGTCGTTTGGGGGCTGGTTTGGGTTTTCACCCCTTAACGGCTAGTTTTTAAGTCTAATTGTGATTTTTGCAAATTATCGTCATACTCTCAAATCGGGAGACCAGGGACTACGCGGTCAGTTACTACAAGTTGCATTGGTCCCGTGCGAGGTGTTCGTACCTCCTACGGGGCCGTTTGGGGGCTGGTTTCGGTTTTCACCCTTTAATGGCTTGTTTTTAAGTCTAAGTGTGATTTTTGCAAATTATCGTCATACTCTCAAGCCGGGACACCCGGGAATACGCAGTAAGTTCCTATAAGTTGCATTGGTCCCATGCGAGGTGTTCATGCCTCCAACGGGGTCGTTTGGGGGCTGGTTTGGGTTTTCAACCTTTAAAAGCTTGTTTTTAAGTCTAAGTGTCATTTTTTCAAATTATCGTCATACTCTCAAACCAGGACACCCGGGACTACGCGGTCAGTTCCTACAAGTTTCATTGGTCCCGTACGAGGTGTTCGTGCCTCCTACGGGGCCGATTGGGGGCTGGTTTGGGTTTTCACTCCTTAACGGCATGTTTTTAAGTCCAAGTGTGATTTTTGCAAATTATCATCGTACTTACAAACCGGGAGATCCGGGACTACGCGGTCAGTTCCTATAAGTTGCATTGGTCCCGTGCGAGGTGTTCGTACCTCCTACGGGGCCGTTTGGGGGCTGGTTTGGGTTTTCACCCTTTAATGGCCTGTTTTTAAGTCTAAGTGTGATTTTTGCAAATTATCATCGTACTCTCAAACCAGGACACCCGGGACTACGCGGTCAGTTCCTACAAGTTGCATTGGTCCCGTGCGAGGTGTCCGTGCCCCCTACTGGGCCTTTGGGGACTGGTTTGGGTTTTCACCCCTTAACGGCTATTTTTTAAGTCTAAATGTGATTTTTTCAAATTAACGTCATACTTTCAAACCGGGACACCCGGTACTACGCGGTCAGTTCCTACAAGTTGCATTGGTCCCGTGCGAGGAGTTCGTGCCTCCTACGGGGTCGTTTGGGGGATGGTTTGGGTTTTCACCCCTTAACGGCAAGTTTTTAAGTCCAAGTGTGATTTTTGCAAATTATCGTCGTACTCTCAAATCGGGAGACCAGGGACTACGTGGTCAGTTACTACAAGTTGCATTGGTCCCGGGCGAGGTGTTAGTACCTCCTACGGGGTTTGGGGGCTGGTTTCGGTTTTCACCCTTTAATGGCTTGTTTTTAAGTCTAAGTGTGATTTTTGTAAATTATCGTCATACTCTCAAGCCGGGATACCCGGGACTACGCAGTCAGTTCCTATAAGTTGCATTGGTCCCGTGCGAGGTGTTCGTGCCTCCAACGGGGTCGTTTGGGGGCTGGATTGGGTTTTCACCCTTTAACGGCTTGTTTTTAAGTCTAAGTGTGATTTTTGCAAATTATCGTCATACTCTCAAACCAGGACACCCGAGACTACGCGGTCAGTTCCTACAAGTTTCATTGGTCCCGTGCGAGGTGTTCGTGCCTCCTACGGGGTCGTTTGGGGTCTGGTTTGGGTTTTCACCCCTTAACGGCTAGTTTTTAAGTCTAACTGTGATTTTTGCAAATTATCGTCATACTCTCAAATCGGGAGATCCGGTTCTACGCGGTCAGTTCCTACAAGTTGCATTGGTCCCGTGCGAGGTGTTCGTGCCTCCTACCGGGTCGTTTGGGGGCTGGTTTGGGTTTTCACCCCTTAATGGCTAGTTTTTAAGTCTAATTGTGATTTTTGCAAATTATCGTCATACTCTCAAATCGGGAGACCAGGGACTACGCGGTCAGTTACTACAAGTTGCATTGTTCCCGGGTGAGGTGTTAGTACCTCCTACGGGGTTTGGGGGCTGGTTTCGGTTTTCACCCTTTAATGGCTTGTTTTTAAGTCTAAGTGTGATTTTTGTAAATTATCATCCTATTCACAAACCGGGAGATCCGGGACTATGCGGTCAGTTCCTATAAGTTGCATTGGTCCCGTGCGAGGTGTTCGTGCCTCCAACGGGGTCGTTTGGGGGCTGGATTGGGTTTTCACCCTTTAACAGCTTGTTTTTAAGTCTAAGTGTGATTTTTGCAAATTATCGTCATACTCTCAAACCCGGACACCCGAGACTACGCGGTCAGTTCCTACAAGTTGCATTGGTCCCGTGCGAGGTGTTCGTACCTCCTACGGGGCCGTTTGGGGACTGGTTTTGGTTTTCACCCTTTAACGGCTTATTTTGAAGTCTAAGTGCGATTTTTGCAAATTATCGTCGTACTCTGAAATCGGGATACCAGGGACTACGCGGTCAGTTCTTACAAGTTGCATGGTGTTCGTACCTCCTACGGGGTCGTTTGGGGGCTGGTTTGGGTTTTCACCCCTTAACGGCTAGTTTTTAAGTCTAAGTTTGATTTTTGCAAATTATCGTCATACTTTCAAATCGGGAGATCCGATACTACGCGGTCAGTTCCTACAAGTTGCATTGGTCCCGTGCCAGCTGTTCGTGCCTCCTACGGGGTCGTTTGGGGGCTGGTTTGGGTTTTCACCCCTTAACGGCATGTTTGTGCATTGGTCCCGTGTGAGATGTTCGTACTTCCTACGGGGCAGTTTGTGGACTGGTTTGGGTTTTCACCCTTTAACGGCCTATTTTTAACTCTAAGTGTGATTTTTGAAAATTATCCTCATACTCTCAATTCGGGAGACCCGAGACTACGTGGTCAGATTCTACAAGTTACATCGGTCCCATACGAGGTGTTCGTGCCTCCTACGGGGTCGTTTGGGGGCCGGTTTGGGTTTTCACCCTTTAACGGCATGTTTTTAACTCTAAGTGTGATTTTTGCATATTATCGTCATACTCTCAAATTGGGAGACCCGGGACTATGCGGTCAGTTCCTACAAGTTACATTGGTCCCGTGCGAAGTGTTCGTGCCTCCTACGGGGTCGTTTGGGGTCGATTTGGGTTTTCACCCTTTAACGGCCTGTTATTAAGTTTACATGTGATTTTTACAAATTATCATCCTATTTACAAACCGGGAGACCCGGGACTACGCGGTCAGTTCCTATAAGTTGCATTGGTCCCGTGCGAGGTGTTCGTACCTCCTACGGGGCCGTTTGGGGGCTGGTTTGGGTTTTTACCCTTAAATGGTCTGTTTTTAAGTCTAAGTGTGATTTTTGCAAATTATCATCGTACTCTCAAACCAGGACACCCGGGACTACGCGGTCAGTTCCTACAAGTTGCATTGGTCCCGTGCGATGTGTCCGTGCCTCCTACGGGGCCGTTTGGGGACTGGTTTGGGTTTTCACCCCTTAACGGCTATTTTTTAAGTCTAAATGTGATTTTTTCAAATTATCGTCATACTTTCAAATCGGGACACCCGGTACTACGCGGGCAGTTCCTACAAGTTGCATTGGCCCTGTGCGAGGAGTTCGTGCCTCCTACGGGGTCGTTTGGGGGCTGGTTTGGGTTTTCACCCCTTAACGGCTAGTTTTTAAGTCTAAATGTGATTTTTTCAAACTATCGTCATACTTTCAAACCGGGACACCCGGTACTACGCGGTCAGTTCCTACAAGTTGCATTGGTCCCGTGCGAGCTGTTCGTGCCTCCTACGGGGTCGTTTGGGGGATGGTTTGGGTTTTCACCCCTTAACGGCTAGTTTTTAAGTCCAAGTGTGATTTTTGCAAATTATCGTTGTACTCCCAAATCGGGAGACCTGGGAGTACGCGGTCAATTCCTACAAGTTGCATTGGTCCCGTGCGAGGTGTTCGTACCACCTATGGGGGCGTTTGGGAACTGGTTTGGGTTTTCACCCTTTAATGGCTTGTTTTTAAGTCTAAGTGTGATTTTTGCAAATTATCGTTGTACTCTCAAATCGGGATACCCAGGACTACGCGGTCAGTTCCTACAAGTTGCATTGGTCCCGTGTGAGGTGTTCGTGCCTTCTACGGGGTCGTTTGGGGGCTGGTTTGGGTTTTCACCCCTTAACGGCTAGTTTTTAAGTCTAACTGTGATTTTTGCAAATTATCGTCATACTCTCAAATCGGGAGATCCGGTACTACGCGGTCAGTTCCTACAAGTTGCATTGGTCCCGTGCGAGGTGTTCGTGCCTCCTACTGGGTCGTTTGGGGGCTGGTTTGGGTTTTCACCCCTTAACGGCTAGTTTTTAAGTCTAATTGTGATTTTTGCAAATTATCGTCATACTCTCAAATCGGGAGACCAGGGACTACGCGGTGAGTTACTACAAGTTGCATTGGTCCCGTGCGAGGTGTTCGTACCTCCTACGGGGCCGTTTGGGGGCTGGTTTCGGTTTTCACACTTTCATGGCTTCTTTTTAAGTCCAAGTGTGATTTTTGCAAATTATCGTCATACTCTCAAGCCGGGTCACCCGGGAATACGCGGTCAATTCCTATAAGTTGCATTGGTCCCGTGCGAGGTGTTCGTGCCTCCAACGGGGTCATTTGGGGGCCGGTTTGGGTTTTCACCCTTTAACGGCATGTTTTTAAGTCCAAATGTGATTTTTGCAAATTATCATCGTACTCTCAAACTGGGAGACCCGGGACTATGCGGTCAGTTCCTACAAGTTACATTGGTCCCGTGCGAAGTGTTCGTGCCTCCTACGAGGTCGTTTGGGGTCGATTTGGGTTTTCACCCTTTAACGGCCTGTTTTTAAGTTTACATGTGATTTTTACAAATTATCATCCTATTTACAAACCGGGAGACCCGGAAATACGCGGTCAGTTCCTATAAGTTGCATTGGTCCCGTGCGAGGTGTTCGTACCTCCTACGGGGCCGTTTGGGGGCTGGTTTGGGTTTTCACCCTTAAATGGCCTGTTTTTAAGTCTAAGTGTGATTTTTGCAAATTATCATCGTACTCTCAAACCAGGACACTCGGGACTACGCGGTCAGTTCCTACAAGTTGCATTGGTCCCGTGCGAGGTGTCCGTGCCTCCTACAGGGCCGTTTGGGGACTGGTTTGGGTTTTCACCCCTTAACGGCAAGTTTTTAAGTCTAAATGTGATTTTTTCAAACTATCGTCATACTTTCAAACCGGGACACCCTACCGCGGTCAGTTCCTACAAGTTGCATTGGTCCCGTGCGAGCTGTTCGTGCCTCCTACGGGGTCGTTTGGGGGATGGTTTGGGTTTTCACCCCTTAACGGCTAGTTTTTAAGTCCAAGTGTGATTTTTGCAAATTATCGTTGTACTCCCAAATCGGGAGACCTGGGAGTACGCGGTCAATTCCTACAAGTTGCATTGGTCCCGTGCGAGGTGTTCGTACCACCTATGGGGGCGTTTGGGAACTGGTTTGGGTTTTCACCCTTTAACGGCTTGTTTTTAAGTCTAAGTGTGATTTTTGCAAATTATCGTCGTACTCTCAAATCTGGATACCCAGGACTACGCGGTCAGTTCCTACAAGTTGCATTGGTTCCGTGCGAGGTGTTCGTGCCTTCTACGGGGTCGTTTGGGGTCTGGTTTGGGTTTTCACCCCTTAACGGCTAGTTTTTAAATCTAACTGTGATTTTTGCAAATTATCTTCATACTCTCAAATCGGGAGATCCGGTACTACGCGGTCAGTTCCTACAAGTTGCTTTGGTCCCGTGCGAGGTGTTCGTGCCTCCTACTGGGTCGTTTGGGGGCTGGTTTGGGTTTTCACCCCTTAACGGCTAGTTTTTAAGTCTAATTGTGATTTTTGCAAATTATCGTCATACTCTCAAATCGGGAGACCAGGGACTACGCGGTCAGTTACTACAAGTTGCATTGGTCCCGTGCGAGGTGTTCGTACCTCCTACGGGGCCGTTTGGGGGCTGGTTTGGGTTTTCACCCTTTAAAAGCTTGTTTTTAAGTCTAAGTGTGATTTTTTCAAATTATCGTCATACTCTCAAACCAGGACACCCGGGACTACGCGGTCAGTTCCTACAAGTTTCATTGGTCCCGTGCGAGGTGTTCGTGCCTCCTACGGGATCGTTTGGGGGCTGGTTTGGGTTTTCACCCCTTAACGGCATGTTTTTAAGTCCAAGTGTGATTTTTGCAAACTATCATCGTACTTACAAACCGGGAGATCCGGGACTACGCGATCAGTTCCTACAAGTTGCATTGGTCCCGTGCGAGGTGTTCGTACCTCCTACGGGGCCGTTTGGGGGCTGGTTTGGGTTTTCACCCTTTAATGGCCTGTTTTTAAGTCTAAGTGTGATTTTTGCAAATTATCATCGTACTCTCAAACCAGGACACCCGGGACTACGCGGTCAGTTCCTACAAGTTGCATTGGTCCCGTACGAGGTGTTCGTGCCTCCTACGGGGCCTTTGGGGACTGGTTTGGGTTTTCACCACTTAACGGCTATTTTTTAAGTCTAAATGTGATTTTTTCAAATTAACGTCATACTTTCAAACCGGGACACCCGGTACTACGCGGTCAGTTCCTACAAGTTGCATTGGTCCCGTGCTAGGAGTTCGTGCCATCTACGGGGTCGTTTGGGGGCTGGTTTGGGTTTTCACCCCTAAACGGCTAGTTTTTAAGTCCAAGTGTGATTTTTGCAAATTATCGTCGTACTCTCAAATCGGGGGACCCGGGACTACGCGGTCAGTTCCTACAAGTTGCATTGGTCCCGTGCGAGGTGTTCGTACCTCGTACGGGGCCGTTTGGGGACTGGTTTTGGTTTTCACCCTTTAACGGCTTATTTTTAAGTCTAAGTGTGATTTTTGCAAATTATCGTCGTACTCTGAAATCGGGATACCCGGGACTACGCGGTCAGTTCTTACAAGTTGCATTGGTCCCGTGCGAGGTGTTCGTACCTCCTACGGGGTCGTTTGGGGGCTGGTTTGGGTTTTCACTCCTTAACGGCTAGTTTTTAAGTCTAAGTTTGATTTTTGCAAATTATCGTCATACTTTCAAATCGGGAGATCCGATACTACGCGGTCAGTTCCTACAAGTTGCATTGGTCCCGTGCGAGCTGTTCGTGCCTCCTACGGGGTCGTTTGGGGGCTGGTTTGGGTTTTCACCCCTTAACGACTAGTTTTTAAGTCTAAGTGTGATTTTTGCAAATTATCGTCATACTCTAAAATCGGGAGACCCGGGACCACGCGGTCAGTTCCTAGAAGTTGCATTGGTCCCGTGCGAGGTGCTCGTGCCTCCTACGAGGCCGTTTGGGGGCTGGTTTGGGTTTTCACCCCTTAACGGCTATTTTTTAAGTCTAAATGTGATTTTTTCAAATTAACGTCATACTTTCAGACCGGGACACCCGGTACTACGCGGTCAGTTCCTACAAGTTGCATTGGTGCCGTGCGAGGAGTTTGTGCCTCCTACGGGGTCGTTTGGGGGCTGGTTTGGGTTTTCACCCCTTAACGGCTAGTTTTTAAGTCCAAGTGTGATTTTTGCAAATTATCGTCGTACTTACAAACTGGGAGATCCGGGACTATGCGGTCAGTTCCTATAAGTTGCATTGGTCCCGTGCGAGGTGTTCGTGCCTCCAACGGGGTCGTTTGGGGGCTGGATTGGCTTTTCACCCTTTAACAGCTTGTTTTTAAGTCTAAGTGTGATTTTTGCAAATTATCGTCATACTCTCAATTCGGGACACCCGAGACTACGCGGTCAGTTCCTACAAGTTGCATTGGTCCCGTGCGAGGTGTTCGTGCCTCCTACGGGGTCGTGTGGGGGCTGGTTTGGATTTTCACCCATTAACGGCTAGTTTTTAAGTCCAAGTGTGATTTTTGCAAATTATCATCGTACTCTCAAATCGGGAGACCCGGGACTCCGCGTTCTGTTCCTACAAGTTGCATTGGTCCCGTGCGAGGTGTTCGTACCTCCTACGGTGCCGTTTGGGGACTGGTTTTGGTTTTCACCCTTTAACGGCTTATTTTTAAGTAAGTGTGATTTTTGCAAATTATCGTCGTACTCTGAAATCGGGATACCCGGGACTACGCGGTCAGTTCTTACAAGTTACATTGGTCCCGTGCGAGGTGTTCGTACCTCCTACGGGGTCGTTTGGGGGCTGGTTTGGGTTTTCACCCCTTAACGGCTAGTTTTTAAGTCTAAGTTTGATTTTTGCAAATTATCGTCATACTTTCAAATCGGGAGATCCGATACTACGCGGTCAGTTCCTACAAGTTGCATTGGTCCCGTGCGAGCTGTTCGTGCCTCCTACGGGGTCATTTGGGGGCTGGTTTGGGTTTTCACCCCTTAACGACTAGTTTTTAAGTCTAAGTGTGATTTTTGCAAATTATCGTCATACTCTAAAATCGGGAGACCCGGGACTACGCGGTCAGTTCCTAGAAGTTGCATTGGTCCCGTGCGAGGTGCTCGTGCCTCCTACGAGGCCGTTTGGGGGCTGGTTTGGGTTTTCACCCCTTAACGGCTAGTTTTTAAGTCCAAGTGTGATTTTTGCAAATTATCGTCGTACTTACAAACCGGGAGATCCGGGACTACGCGGTCAGTTCCTACAAGTTGCATTGGTCCCGTGCGAGGTGTTCGTACCTCCTACGGGGCAGTTTGTGGACTGGTTTGGGTTTTCACCCTTTAACGGCCTATTTTTAACTCTAAGTGTGATTTTTGAAAATTATCCTCATACTCTCAATTCGGGAGACCCGAGACTACGTGGTCAGATTCTACAAGTTACATCGGTCCCATACGAGGTGTTCGTGCCTCCTACGGGGTCGTTTGGGGGCCGGTTTGGGTTTTCACCCTTTAACGGCATGTTTTTAACTCTAAGTGTGATTTTTGCAAATTATCGTCATACTCTCAAACTGGGAGACCCGGGACTATGCGGTCAGTTCCTACAAGTTACATTGGTCCCGTGCGAAGTGTTCGTGCCTCCTACGGGGTCGTTTGGGGTCGATTTGGGTTTTCACCCTTTAACAGCCTGTTTTTAAGTTTACATGTGATTTTTACAAATTATCATCCTATTTACAAACCGGGAGACCCGGGACTACGCGGTCAGTTCCAATAAGTTGCATTGGACCCGTGCGAGGTGTTCGTACCTCCTACGGGGCCGTTTGGGGGCTGGTTTGGGTTTTCACCCTTAAATGGCCTGTTTTTAAGTCTAAGTGTGATTTTTGCAAATTATCATCGTACTCTCAAACCAGGACACCCGGTACTACGCGGTCAGTTCCTACAAGTTGCATTGGTCCCGTGCGAGGTGTCGTGCCTCCTACGGGGCCGTTTGGGGGCTGGTTTGGGTTTTCACCCCTTAACGGCTAGTTTTTAAGTCTAAATGTGATTTTTTCAAACTATCGTCATACTTTCATACCGGGACACCCGGTACTACGCGGTCTGTTCCTACAAGTTGCATTGGTCCCGTGCGAGCTGTTCGTGCCTCCTACGGGGTCGTTTGGGGGATGGTTTGGGTTTTCACCCCTTAACGGCTAGTTTTTAAGTCCAAGTGTGATTTTTGCAAATTATCGTTGTACTCCCAAATCGGGAGACCTGGGAGTACGCAGTCAATTCCTACAAGTTGCATTGGTCCCGTGCGAGGTGTTCGTACCACCTATGGGGGCGTTTGGGAACTGGTTTGGGTTTTCACCCTTTAACGGCTTGTTTTTAAGTCTAAGTGTGATTTTTGCAAATTATCGTCGTACTCTCAAATCGGGATACCCAGGACTACGCGGTCAGTTCCTACAAGTTGCATTGGTCCCGTGTGAGGTGTTCGTGCCTTCTACGGGGTCGTTTCGGGGCTGGTTTGGGTTTTCACCCCTTAACGGCTAGTTTTTAAGTCTAACTGTGATTTTTGCAAATTATCGTCATACTCTCAAATCGGGAGACCAGGGACTACGCGGTGAGTTACTACAAGTTGCATTGGTCCCGTGCGAGGTGTTCGTACCTCCTACGGGGCCGTTTGGGGGCTGGTTTCGGTTTTCACCCTTTCATGGCTTGTTTTTAAGTCTAAGTGTGATTTTTGCAAATTATCGTCATACTCTCAAGCCGGGACACCCGGGAATACGCAGTCAGTTCCTATAAGTTGCATTGGTCCCGTGCGAGGTGTTCGTGCCTCCAACGGGGTCGTTTGGGGGCTGGTTTGAGTTTTCACCCTTTAACAGCTTGTTTTTAAGTCTAAGTGTGATTTTTGCAAATTATCGTCATACTCTCAGACCAGGACACCCGGGACTACGCGGTCAGTTCCTACAAGTTTCATTGGTCCCGTGCGAGGTGTTCGTGCCTCCTACGGGGCCGTTTGGGGGCTGGTTTGGGTTTTCACCCCTTAACGGCATGTTTTTAAGTCCAAGTGTGATTTTTGCAAATTGTCACCGTACTTACAAACCGGGAGACCCGGGACTACGCGGTCAGTTCCTACAAGTTGCATTGGTCCCGTGCGAGGTGTTCGTACCTCCTACGGGGCCGTTTGGGGACTGGTGTTGGTTTTCACCCTTTAACGGCTTATTTTTAAGTCTAAGTGTGATTTTTACAAATTATCGTCGTACTCTCAAATCGGGATACCCGGGACTACGCGGTCAGTTCTTACTAGTTGCATTGGTCCCGTGCGAGGTGTTCGTGCCTCCTACGGGGTCGTTTGGGGACTGGTTTGGGTTTTCACCCCTTAACGGCTATTTTTTAAGTCTAAATGTGATTTTTTCATATTAACGTCATACTTTCAAACCGGGACACCCGGTACTACGCGGTCAGTTCCTACAAGTTGCATTGGTCCCGTGCGAGGTGTCCGTGCCTCCTACGGGTCAGTTTGGGGACTGGTTTGGGTTTTCACCCCTTAACGGCTATTTTTTAAGTCGAAATGTGATTTTTTCAAATTATCGTCATACTTTCAAACCGGGACACCCGGTCTTACGCGGTCAGTTCCTACAAGTTGCATTGGTCCCGTGCGAGGTGTTCGTGCCTCCTACGGGCCGTGTGGGGGCTGGTTTGGGTTTTCACCCCTTAACGGCTAGTTTTTAAGTCCAAGTGTGATTTTTTCAAATTATCATCGTACTCTCAAATCGGGAGACCCGGGACTACGCGGTCAGTTCCTACAAGTTGCATTGGTCCCGTGCGAGGTGTTCGTACCTCCTACGGGGCCGTTTGGGGACTGGTTTTGGTTTTCACCCTTTAACGGCTTATTTTTAAGTCTAAGTGTGATTTTTGCAAATTATCGTCGTACTCTCAAATCGGGATACCCGGGACTACGCGGTCAGTTCTTACGAGTTGCATTGGTCCCGTGCGAGGTGTACGTGCCTCCTACGGGGTCGTTTGGGGGCTGGTTTGGGTTTTAACCCCTTAACGACTAGTTTTAAAGTCTAAGTGTGATTTTTGCAAATTATCGTCATACTCTCAAATCGGGAGATCCGATACTACGCGGTCAGTTCCTACAAGTTGCATTGGTCCCGTGCGAGGTGTTCGTGCCTCCGACGGGGTCGTTTGGTGGCTGGTTTGGGTTTTCACCCCTTAACGGCTAGTTTTTAAGTCTAAGTGTGATTTTTTCAAATTATAGTCATACTCTCAAATCGGGATACCCAGGACTACGCGGTCAGTTCCTACAAGTTGCATTGGTCCCGTGCGAGGTGTTCGTACCTCCTACGGGGACGTTTGGGGACTGGTTTGGGTTTTCACCCCTTAACGGCTAGCTTTTAAGTCTAATTGTGATTTTTGCAAATTATCGTCATACTCTCAAATCGGGACACCCGGGAATACGCGGTCAGTTCCTATAAGTTGCATTGGTCCCGTGCGAGGTGTTCGTGCCTCCAACGGGGTCGTTTGGGGGCCGGTTTGGGTTTTCACCCTTTAACGGCATGTTTTTAAGTCCAAATGTGATTTTTGCAAATTATCATCGTACTCTCAAACTGGGAGACCCGGGACTATGCGGTCAGTTCCTACAAGTTACATTGGTCCCGTGCGAAGTGTTCGTGCCTCCTACGGGGTCATTTGGGGTCGATTTGGGTTTTCACCCTTTAACGGCCTGTTTTTAAGTTTACATGTGATTTTTACAAATTATCATCCTATTTACAAACCGGAAGACCCGGGACTACGCGGTCAGTTCCTATAAGTTGCATTGGTCCCGTACGAGGTGTTCGTACCTCCTACGTGGCCGTTTGGGGGCTGGTTTGGGTTTTCACCCTTAAATGGCCTGTTTTTAAGTCTAAGTGTGATTTTTGCAAATTATCATCGTACTCTCAAACCAGGACACTCGGGACTACGCGGTCAGTTCCTACAAGGTTCATTGGTCCCGTGCGAGGTGTCCGTGCCTCCTACAGGGCCGTTTGGGGACTGGTTTGGGTTTTCACCCCTTAACGGCTAGTTTTTAAGTCTAAATGTGATTTTTTCAAACTATCGTCATACTTTCAAACCGGGACACCCGGTACTACGCGGTCTGTTCCTACAAGTTGCGTTGGTCCCGTGCGAGCTGTTCGTGCCTCCTACGGGGTCGTTTGGGGGATGGTTTGGGTTTTCACCCCTTAACGGCTAGTTTTTAAGTCCAAGTGTGATTTTTGCAAATTATCGTTGTACTCCCAAATCGGGAGACCTGGGAGTACGCGGTCAATTCCTACAAGTTGCATTGGTCCCGTGCGAGGTGTTCGTACCACCTATGGGGGCGTTTGGGAACTGGTTTGGGTTTTCAGCCTTTAACGGCTTGTTTTTAAGTCTAAGTGTGATTTTTGCAAATTATCGTCATACTCTCAAACCAGGACACCCGAGACTACGCGGTCAGTTCCTACAAGTTTCATTGGTCCCGTGCGAGGTGTTCGTTCCTCCTACGGGGTCGTTTGGGGTCTGGTTTGGGTTTTCACCCCTTAACGGCTAGTTTTTAAGTCTAACTGTGATTTTTGCAAATTATCGTCATACTCTCAAATCGGGAGATCCGGTACTACGCGGTCAGTTCCTACAAGTTGCATTGGTCCCGTGCGAGGTGTTCGTGCCTCCTACTGGGTCGTTTGGGGGCTGGTTTGGGTTTTCACCCCTTAATGGCTAGTTTTTAAGTCTAAGTGTGATTTTTGCAAATTATCGTCATACTCTCAAATCGGGAGACCAGGGACTACGCGGTCAGTTCCTACAAGTGGCATTGGTCCCGTGCGAGGTGTTCGTACCTCCTACGGGGCCGTTTGGGGGTTGGTTTCGGTTTTCACCCTTTAATGGCTTGTTTTTAAGTCTAAGTGTGATTTTTGCAAATTATCGTCATACTCTCAAATCGGGTGACCAGGGACTACGCGGTCAGTTACTACAAGTTGCATTGGTCCCGGGCGAGGTGTTAGTACCTCCTACGGGGTTTGGGGGCTGGGTTCGGTTTTCACCCTTTAATGGCTTGTTTTTAAGTCTAAGTGTGATTTTTGTAAATTATCATCCAATTCCAAACCGGGTGATCCGGGACTATGCGGTCAGTTCCTATAAGTTGCATTGGTCCCGTGCGAGGTGTTCGTGCCTCCAACGGGGTCGTTTGGGGGCTGGATTGGCTTTTCACCCTTTAACAGCTTGTTTTTAAGTCTAAGTGTGATTTTTGCAAATTATCGTCATACTCTCAAACCAGGACACCCGAGACTACGCGGTCAGTTCCTACAAGTTGCATTGGTCCCGTGCGAGGTGTTCGTGCCTCCTACGGGGTCGTGTGGGGGCTGGTTTGGGTTTTCACCCATTAACGGCTAGTTTTTAAGTCCAAGTGTGATTTTTGCAAATTATCATCGTACTCTCAAATCGGGAGACCCGGGAATACGCGGTCAGTTCCTACAAGTTGCATTGGTCCCGTGCGAGGTGTTCGTACCTCCTACGGGGCCGTTTGGGGACTGGTTTTGGTTTTCACCCTTTAACGGCTTATTTTTAAGTCTAAGTGTGATTTTTGCAAATTATCGTCGTACTCTGAAATCGGGATACCCGGGACTACGTGGTCAGTTCTTACAAGTTTCATTGGTCCCGTGCGAGGTGTTCGTACCTCCTACGGGGTCGTTTGGGGGCTGGTTTGGGTTTTCACCCCTTAACGGCTAGTTTTTAAGTCTAAGTTTGATTTTTGCAAATTATCGTCATACTTTCAAATCGGGAGATCCGATACTACGCGGTCAGTTCCTACAAGTTGCATTGGTCCCGTGCGAGCTGTTCGTGCCTCATACGGGGTCATTTGGGGGTTGGTTTGGGTTTTCACCCCTTAACGACTAGTTTTTAAGTCTAAGTGTGATTTTTGCAAATTATCGTCATACTCTAAAATCGGGAGACCCGGGACTACGCGGTCAGTTCCTAGAAGTTGCATTGGTCCCGTGCGAGGTGCTCGTGCCTCCTACGAGGCCGTTTGGGGGCTGGTTTGGGTTTTCACCCCTTAACCGCTAGTTTTTAAGTCCAAGTGTGATTTTTGCAAATTATCGTCGTACTTACAAACCGGGAGATCCGGGACTACGCGGTCAGTTCCTACAAGTTGCATTGGTCCCGTGCGAGGTGTTCGTACCTCCTACGGGGCAGTTTGTGGACTGGTTTGGGTTTTCACCCTTTAACGGCATATTTTTAACTCTAAGTGTGATTTTTGAAAATTATCCTCATACTCTCAATTCGGGAGACCCGAGACTACGTGGTCAGATTCTACAAGTTACATCGGTCCCATACGAGGTGTTCGTGCCTCCTACGGGGTCGTTTGGGGGCCGGTTTGGGTTTTCACCCTTTAACGGCATGTTTTTAACTCTAAGTGTGATTTTTGCAAATTATCGTCATACTCTCAAACTGGGAGACCCGGGACTATGCGGTCAGTTCCTACAAGTTACATTGGTCCCGTGCGAAGTGTTCGTGCCTCCTACGGGGTCGTTTGGGGGCCGGTTTGGGTTTTCACCCTTTAACGGCATGTTTTTAAGTCCAAATATGATTTTTGCAAATTATCATCGTACTCTCAAACAGGGAGACCCGGGATTATACGGTCAGTTCCTACAAGTTACATTGGTCCCGTGCGAAGTGTTCGTGCCTCCTACGGGGTCGTTTGGGGTCGATTTGGGTTTTCACCCTTTAACGGCCTGTTTTTAAGTTTACATGTGATTTTTACAAATTATCATCCTATTTACAAACCGGGAGACCCGGGACTACGCGGTCAGTTCCTATAAGTTGCATTGGTCCCGTGCGAGGTGTTCGTACCTCCTACGGGGCCGTTTGGGGGCTGGTTTGGGTTTTCACCCTTAAATGGCCTGTTTTTAAGTCTAAGTGTGATTTTTGCAAATTATCATCGTACTCTCAAACCAGGACACCCGGGACTACGCGGTCAGTTCCTACAAGTTGCATTGGTCCCGTGCGATGTGTCCGTGCCTCCTACGAGGCCGTTTGGGGACTGGTTTGGGTTTTCACCCCTTAACGGCTATTTTTTAAGTATAAATGTGATTCTTTCAAATTATCGTCATACTTTCAAACCGGGACACCCGGTACTACGCGGGCAGTTCCTACAAGTTGCATTGGTCCCGTGCGAGGAGTTCGTGCCTCCTACGGGGTCGTTTGGGGGCTGGTTTGGGTTTTCACCCCTTAACGGCTAGTTTTTAAGTCTAAATGTGATTTTTTCAAACTATCGTCATACTTTCAAACCGGGACACCCGGTACTACGCGGTCAGTTCCTACAAGTTGCATTGGTCCCGTGTGAGCGGTTCGTGCCTCCTACGGGGTCGTTTGGGGGATGGTTTGGGTTTTCACCCCTTAACGGCTAGTTTTTAAGTCTAACTGTGATTTTTGCAAATTATCGTCATACTCTCAAATCGGGAGATCCGGTACTACGCGGTCAGTTCCTACAAGTTGCATTGGTCCCGTGCGAGGTGTTCGTGCCTCCTACTGGGTCGTTTGGGGGCTGGTTTGGGTTTTCACCCCTTAACGGCTAGTTTTTAAGTCTAATTGTGATTTTTGCAAATTATCGTCATACTCTCAAATCGGGAGACCAGGGACTACGCGGTGAGTTACTACTTGTTGCATTGGTCCCGTGCGAGGTGTTCGTACCTCCTACGGGGCCGTTTGGGGGCTGGTTTCGGTTTTCACCCTTTCATGGCTTGTTTTTAAGTCTAAGTGTGATTTTTGCAAATTATCGTCATACTCTCAAGCCGGGACACCCGGGAATACGCAGTCAGTTCCTATAAGTTGCATTGGTCCCGTGCGAGGTGTTCGTGCCTCCAACGGGGTCGTTTGGGTGCTGGTTTGAGTTTTCACCCTTTAACAGCTTGTTTTTAAGTCTAAGTGTGATTTTTGCAAATTATCGTCATACTCTCAAACCAGGACACCCGGGACTACACGGTCAGTTCCTACAAGTTTCATTGGTCCCGTGCGAGGTGTTCGTGCCTCCTACGGGGCCGTTTGGGGGCTGGTTTGGGTTTTCACCCCTTAACGGCATGTTTTTAAGTCCAAGTGTGATTTTTGCAAATTGTCACCGTACTTACAAACCGGGAGACCCGGGACTACGCGGTCAGTTCCTACAAGTTGCATTGGTCCCGTGCGAGGTGTTCGTACCTCCTACGGGGCCGTTTGGGGACTGGTTTTGGTTTTCACCCTTTAACGGCTTATTTTTAAGTCTAAGTGTGATTTTTGCAAATTATCGTCGTACTCTCAAATCGGGATACCCGGGACTACGCGGTCAGTTCTTACGAGTTGCATTGGTCCCGTGCGAGGTGTACGTGCCTCCTACGGGGTCGTTTGGGGGCTGGTTTGGGTTTTAACCCCTTAACGACTAGTTTTAAAGTCTAAGTGTGATTTTTGCAAATTATCGTCATACTCTCAAATCGGGAGATCCGATACTACGCGGTCAGTTCCTACAAGTTGCATTGGTCCCGTGCGAGGTGTTCGTGCCTCCGACGGGGTCGTTTGGTGGCTGGTTTGGGTTTTCACCCCTTAACGGCTAGTTTTTAAGTCTAAGTGTGATTTTTTCAAATTATAGTCATACTCTCAAATCGGGATACCCAGGACTACGCGGTCAGTTCCTACAAGTTGCATTGGTCCCGTGCGAGGTGTTCGTACCTCCTACGGGGACGTTTGGGGACTGGTTTTGGGTTTTCACCCCTTAACGGCTAGCTTTTAAGTCTAATTGTGATTTTTGCAAATTATCGTCATACTCTCAAATCGGGACACCCGGGAATACGCGGTCAGTTCCTATAACTTGTATTGGTCCCGTGCGAGGTGTTCGTGCCTCCAACGGGGTCGTTTGGGGGCCGGTTTGGGTTTTCACCCTTTAACGGCATGTTTTTAAGTCCAAATGTAATTTTTGCAAATTATCATCGTACTCTCAAACTGGGAGACCCGGGACTATGCGGTCAGTTCCTACAAGTTACATTGGTCCCGTGCGAAGTGTTCGTGCCTCCTACGGGGTCATTTGGGGTCGATTTGGGTTTTCACCCTTTAACGGCCTGTTTTTAAGTTTACATGTGATTTTTACAAATTATCATCCTATTTACAAACCGGGGGACCCGGGACTACGCGGTCAGTTCCTATAAGTTGCATTGGTCACGTACGAGGTGTTCGTACCTCCTACGTGGCCGTTTGGGGGCTGGTTTGGGTTTTCACCCTTAAATGGCCTGTTTTTAAGTCTAAGTGTGATTTTTGCAAATTATCATCGTACTCTCAAACCAGGACACTCGGGACTACGCGGTCAGTTCCTACAAGGTTCATTGGTCCCGTGCGAGGTGTCCGTGCCTCCTACAGGGCCGTTTGGGGACTGGTTTGGGTTTTCACCCCTTAACGGCTAGTTTTTAAGTCTAAATGTGATTTTTTCAAACTATCGTCATACTTTCAAACCGGGACACCCGGTACTACGCGGTCTGTTCCTACAAGTTGTATTGGTCCCGTGCGAGCTGTTCGTGCCTCCTACGGGGTCGGTTTGGGGATGGTTTGGGTTTTCACCCCTTAACGGCTAGTTTTTAAGTCCAAGTGTGATTTTTGCAAATTATCGTTGTACTCCCAAATCGGGAGACCTGGGAGTACGCGGTCAATTCCTACAAGTTGCCTTGGTCCCGTGCGAGGTGTTCGTACCACCTATGGGGGCGTTTGGGAACTGGTTTGGGTTTTCACCCTTTAACGGCTTGTTTTTAAGTCTAAGTGTGATTTTTGCAAATTATCGTCGTACTCTCAAATCGGGATACCCAGGACTACGCGGTCAGTTCCTACAAGTTGCATTGGTCCCGTGTGAGGTGTTCGTGCCTTCTACGGGGTCGTTTGGGGGCTGGTTTGGGTTTTCACCCCTTAACGGCTAGTTTTTAAGTCTAACTGTGATTTTTGCAAATTATCGTCATACTCTCAAATCGGGAGACCAGGGACTACGCGGTGAGTTACTACAAGTTGCATTGGTCCCGTGCGAGGTGTTCGTACCTCCTACGGGGCCGTTTGGGGGCTGGTTTCGGTTTTCACCCTTTCATGGCTTGTTTTTAAGTCTAAGTGTGATTTTTGCAAATTATCGTCATACTCTCAAGCCGAGACACCCGGGAATACGCAGTCAGTTACTATAAGTTGCATTGGTCCCGTGCGAGGTGTTCGTGCCTCCAACGGGGTCGTTTGGGGGCTGGTTTGAGTTTTCACCCTTTAACAGCTTGTTTTTAAGTCTAAGTGTGATTTTTGCAAATTATCGTCCTACTCTCAAACCAGGACACCCGGGACTACGTGGTCAGTTCCTACAAGTTTCATTGGTCCCGTGTGAGGTGTTCGTGCCTCCTACGGGGCCGTTTGGGGGCTGGTTTGGGTTTTCACCCCTTAACGGCATGTTTTTAAGTCCAAGTGTGATTTTTGCAAATTGTCGCCGTACTTACAAACCGGGAGACCCGGGACTACGCGGTCAGTTCCTACAAGTTGCATTGGTCCCGTGCGAGGTGTTCGTACCTCCTACGGGGCCGTTTGGGGACTGGTGTTGGTTTTCACCCTTTAACGGCTTATTTTTAAGTCTAAGTGTGATTTTTGCAAATTATCGTCGTACTCTCAAATCGGGATACCCGGGACTACGCGGTCAGTTCTTACTAGTTGCATTGGTCCCGTGCGAGGTGTTCGTGCCTCCTACGGGGTCGTTTGGGGACTGGTTTGGGTTTTCACCCCTTAACGGCTATTTTTTAAGTCTAAATGTGATTTTTTCAAATTAACGTCATACTTTCAAACCGGGACACCCGGTACTACGCGGTCAGTTCCTACAAGTTGCATTGGTCCCGTGCGAGGAGTTCGTGCCTCCTACGGGGTCGTTTGGGGGCTGGTTTGGGTTTTCACCCCTTAACGGCTAGTTTTTAAGTCCAAGTGTGATTTTTGCAAATTATCGTCGTACTCTCAAATCGGGAGACCTGGGACTACGCGGTCAATTCCTACAAGTTGCATGGGGCCGTGCGAGGTGTTCGTACCTCCTACGGGGCAGTTTGGGGACAGGTTTGGGTTTTCACCCTTTAACGGCAAGTTTTTAAGTCCAAGTGTGATTTTTGCAAATTATCATCGTACTTACAAACCGGGAGATCCGGGACTACGCGGTCAGTCCCTACAAGTTGCGTTGGTCCCGTGCGAGGTGTTCGTACCTCCTACGGGGCCGTTTGGGGACTGGTTTGGGTTTTCACCCTTTAACGGCCTGTTTTTAAAGTGTGATTTTTGAAAATTATCCTGATACTTTCAAATCGGGAGACCCGAGACTACGTGGTAAGATTCTACAAGTTACATCGGTCCCATACGAGGTGTTCGTGCCTCCTACGGGGTCGTTTGGGGGCCGATTTAGGTTTTCACCCTTTAACGGCAAGTTTTTAACTCTAAGTGTGATTTTTGCAAATTATCGTCATACTCTCAAACTGGGAGACCCGGGACTATTCGGTCAGTTCCTACAAGTTACATTGGTCCCGTGCGAAGTGTTCGTGCCTCCTACGGGGTCGTTTGGGGTCGATTTGGGTTTTCACCCTTTAACGGCCTGTTTTTAAGTTTACATGTCATTTTTACAAATTATCATCCTATTTACAAACCGGGAGACCCGGGACTACGCGGTCAGTTCCTATAAGTTGCATTGGTCCCGTGCGAGGTGTTCGTGCCTCCTACGGGGCTGTTTGGGGGCTGGTTTGGGTTTTCACCCGTTAAGGGCCTGTTTTTAAGTCTAAGTGTGATTTTTGCAAATTATCATCGTACTCTCAAACCAGGACACCCGGGACTACGCGGTCAGTTCCTACAAGTTGCATTGGTCCCGTACGAGGTGTCCGTGCCTCCTACGGGTCAGTTTGGGGACTGGTTTGGGTTTTCACCCCTTAACGGCTATTTTTTAAGTCGAAATGTGATTTTTTCAAATTATCGTCATACTTTCAAACCGGGACACCCGGTCTTACGCGGTCAGTTCCTACAAGTTGCATTGGTCCCGTGCGAGGTGTTCGTGCCTCCTACGGGCCGTGTGGGGGCTGGTTTGGGTTTTCACCCCATAACGGCTAGTTTTTAAGTCCAAGTGTGATTTTTGCAAATTATCATCGTACTCTCAAATCGGGAGACCCGGGACTACGCGGTCAGTTCCTACAAGTTGCATTGGTCCCGTGCGAGGTGTTCGTACCTCCTACGGGGCCGTTTGGGGACTGGTTTTGGTTTTCACCCTTTAACGGCTTATTTTTAAGTCTAAGTGTGATTTTTGCAAATTATCGTCGTACTCTCAAATCGGGATACCCGGGACTACGCGGTCAGTTCTTACGAGTTGCATTGGTCCCGTGCGAGGTGTTCGTGCCTCCTACGGGGTCGTTTGGGGGCTGGTTTGGGTTTTCACCCCTTAACGACTAGTTTTAAAGTCTAAGTGTGATTTTTGCAAATTATCGTCATACTCTCAAATCGGGAGATCCGATACTACGCGGTCAGTTCCTACAAGTTGCATTGGTCCCGTGCGAGGTGTTCGTGCCTCCGACGGGGTCGTTTGGGGGCTGGTTTGGGTTTTCACCCCTTAATGGCTAGTTTTTAAGTCTAAGTGTGATTTTTGCAAATTATCGTCATACTCTCAAATCGGGAGACCAGGGACTACGCGGTCAGTTCCTACAAGTTGCATTGGTCCCGTGCGAGGTGTTCGTACCTCCTACGGGGCCGTTTGGGGGTTGGTTTCGGTTTTCACCCTTTAATGGCTTGTTTTTAAGTCTAAGTGTGATTTTTGCAAATTATCGTCATACTCTCAAATCGGGAGACCAGGGACTACGCGGTCAGTTACTACAAGTTGCATTGGTCCCGGGCGAGGTGTTAGTACCTCCTACGGGGTTTGGGGGCTGGGTTCGGTTTTCACCCTTTAATGGCTTGTTTTTAAGTCTAAGTGTGATTTTTGTAAATTATCATCCTATTCACAAACCGGGAGATCCGGGACTATGCGGTCAGTTCCTATAATTTGCATTGGTCCCGTGCAAGGTGTTCGTGCCTCCAACGGGGTCGTTTGGGGGCTGGATTGGCTTTTCACCCTTTAACAGCTTGTTTTTAAGTCTAAGTGTGATTTTTGCAAATTATCGTCATACTCTCAAACCAGGACACCCGAGACTACGCGGTGAGTTCCTACAAGTTGCATTGGTCCCGTGCGAGGTGTTCGTGCCTCCTACGGGGTCGTGTGGGGGTTGGTTTGGGTTTTCACCCATTAACGGCTAGTTTTTAAGTCCAAGTGTGATTTTTGCAAATTATCATCGTACTCTCAAATCGGGAGACCCGGGACTACGCGGTCAGTTCCTACAAGTTGCATTGGTCCCGTGCGAGGTGTTCGTACCTCCTACGGGGCCGTTTGGGGACTGGTTTTGGTTTTCACCCTTTAACGGCTTATTTTTAAGTCTAAGTGTGATTTTTGCAAATTATCGTCGTACTCTGAAATCGGGATACCCGGGACTACGCGGTCAGTTCTTACAAGTTGCATTGGTCCCGTGCGAGGTGTTCGTACCTCCTACGGGGTCGTTTGGGGGCTGGTTTGGGTTTTCACCCCTTAACGGCTAGTTTTTAAGTCTAAGTTTGATTTTTGCAAATTATCGTCATACTTTCAAATCGGGAGATCCGATACTACGCGGTCAGTTCCTACAAGTTGCATTGGTCCCGTGCGAGCTGTTCGTGCCTCATACGGGGTCATTTGGGGGCTGGTTTGGGTTTTCACCCCTTAACGACTAGTTTTTAAGTCTAAGTGTGATTTTTGCAAATTATTGTCATACTCTAAAATCGGGAGACCCGGGACTACGCGGTCAGTTCCTAGAAGTTGCATTGGTCCCGTGCGAGGTGCTCGTGCCTCCTAGGAGGCTGTTTGGGGGCTGGTTTGGGTTTTCACCCCTTAACGGCTAGTTTTTAAGTCCAAGTGTGATTTTTTCAAATTATCGTCATACTTTCAAACCGGGACACCCGGTACTACGCGGTCAGTTCCTACAAGTTTCATTGGTCCCGTGCGAGGTGTTCGTGCCTCCTACGGGGTCGTTTGGGGGCCGGTTTGGGTTTTCACCCTTTAACGGCATGTTTTTAACTCTAAGTGTGATTTTTGCAAATTATCGTCATACTCTCAAACTGGGAGACCCGGGACTATGCGGTCAGTTCCTACAAGTTACATTAGTCCCGTGCGAAGTGTTCGTGCCTCCTACGGGGTCGTTTGGGGGCCGGTTTGGGTTTTCACCCTTTAACGGCATGTTTTTAAGTCCAAATGTGATTTTTGCAAATTATCATCGTACTCTCAAACTGGGAGACCCGGGACTATACGGTCAGTTCCTACAAGTTACATTGGTCCCGTGCGAAGTGTTCGTGCCTCCTACGGGGTCGTTTAGGGTCGATTTGGGTTTTCACCCTTTAACGGCCTGTTATTAAGTTTACATGTGATTTTTACAAATTATCATCCTATTTACAAACCGGGAGACCCGGGACTACGCGGTCAGTTCCTATAAGTTGCATTGGTCCCGTGCGAGGTGTTCGTACCTCCTACGGGGCCGTTTGGGTTTTCACCCTTAAATGGCCTGTTTTTAAGTCTAAGTGTGATTTTTGCAAATTATCATCGTACTCTCAAACCAGGACACCCGGGACTACGCGGTCAGTTCCTACAAGTTGCATTGGTCCCGTGCGATGTGTCCGTGCCTCCTACGGGGCCATTTGGGGACTGGTTTGGGTTTTCACCCCTTAACGGCTATTTTTTAAGTATAAATGTGATTTTTTCAAATTATCGTTATACTTTCAAACCGGGACACCCGGTACTACGCGGGCAGTTCCTACAAGATGCATTGGTCCCGTGCGAGGAGTTCGTGCCTCCTACGGGGTCGTTTGGGGGCTGGTTTGGGTTTTCACCCCTTAACGGCTAGTTTTTAAGTCTAAATGTGATTTTTTCAAACTATCGTCATACTTTCAAACCGGGACACCCGGTACTACGCGGTCAGTTCCTACATGTTGCATTGGTCCCGTGTGAGCTGTTCGTGCCTCCTACGGGGTCGTTTGGGGGATGGTTTGGGTTTTCACCCTTTAACGGCTAGTTTTTAAGTCCAAGTGTGATTTTTGCAAATTATCGTTGTACTCCCAAATCGGGAGACCTGGGAGTACGCGGTCAATTCCTACAAGTTGCATTGGTCCCGTGCGAGGTGTTCGTACCACCTATGGGGGCGTTTGGGAACTGGTTTGGGTTTTCACCCTTTAACGGCTTGTTTTTAAGTCTAAGTGTGATTTTTGCAAATTATCGTCGTACTCTCAAATCGGGATACCCAGGACTACGCGGTCAGTTCCTACAAGTTGCATTGGTCCCGTGTGAGGTGTTCGTGCCTTCTACGGGGTCGTTTGGGGGCTGGTTTGGGTTTTCACCCCTTAACGGCTTGTTTTTAAGTCTAACTGTGATTTTTGCAAATTATCGTCATACTCTCAAATCGGGAGATCCGGTACTACGCGGTCAGTTCCTACAAGTTGCATTGGTCCCGTGCGAGGTATTCGTGCCTCCTACTGGGTCGTTTGGGGGCTGGTTTGGGTTTTCACCCCTTAACGGCTAGTTTTTAGTCTAATTGTGATTTTTGCAAATTATCGTCATACTCTCAAATCGGGAGACAGGGACTATGCGGTGAGTTACTACAAGTTGTTTTGGTCCCGTGCGAGGTGTTCGTACCTCCTACGGGGCCGTTTGGGGGCTGGTTTCGGTTTTCACCCTTTCATGGCTTGTTTTTAAGTCTAAGTGTGATTTTTGCAAATTATCGTCATACTCTCAAGCCGGGACACCCGGGAATACGCAGTAAGTTCCTATAAGTTGCATTCGTCCCGTGCGAGGTGTTCGTGCCTCCAACGGGGTCGTTTGGGGGCTGGTTTGAGTTTTCACCCTTTAACAGCTTGTTTTTAAGTCCAAGTGTGATTTTTGCAAATTGTCACCGTACTTACAAACCGGGAGACCCGGGACTACGCGATCAGTTCCTACAAGTTGCATTGGTCCCGTGCGAGGTGTTCGTACCTCCTACGGGGCCGTTTGGGGACTGGTTTTGGTTTTCACCCTTTAACGGCTTATTTTTAAGTCTAAGTGTGATTTTTGCAAATTATCGTCGTACTCTCAAATCGGGATACCCGGGACTACGCGGTCAGTTCTTACGAGTTGCATTGGTCCCGTGCGAGGTGTTCGTGCCTCCTACGGGGTCGTTTGGGGACTGGTTTGGGTTTTCACCCCTTAACGGCTATTTTTTAAGTCTAAATGTGATTTTTTCAAATTAACGTCATACTTTCAAACCGGGACACCCGGTACTACGCGGTCAGTTCCTACAAGTTGCATTGGTCCCGTGCGAGGAGTTCGTGCCTCCTACGGGGTCGTTTGGGGGCTGGTTTGGGTTTTCACCCCTTAACGGCTAGTTTTTAAGTCCAAGTGTGATTTTTGCAAATTATCGTCGTACTCTCAAATCGGGAGACCTGGGACTACGCGGTCAATTCCTACAAGTTGCATGGGGCCGTGCGAGGTGTTCGTACCTCCTACGGGGCAGTTTGGGGACAGGTTTGGGTTTTCACCCTTTAACGGCAAGTTTTTAAGTCCAAGTGTGATTTTTGCAAATCATCATCATACTTACAAACCGGGAGATCCGGGACTACGCGGTCAGTTCCTACAAGTTGCGTTGGTCCCGTGCGAGGTGTTCGTACCTCCTACGGGGCCGTTTGGGGACTGGTTTGGGTTTTCACCCTTTAACGGCCTGTTTTTAAAGTGTGATTTTTGAAAATTATCCTCATACTTTCAAATCGGGAGACCCGAGACTACGTGGTAAGATTCTACAAGTTACAACGGTCCCATACGAGGTGTTCGTACCTCCTACGGGGTCGTTTGGGGGCCGATTTAGGTTTTCACCCTTTAACGGCAAGTTTTTAACTCTAAGTGTGATTTTTGCAAATTATCGTCATACTCTCAAACTGGGAGACCCGGGACTATTCGGTCAGTTCCTACAAGTTACATTGGTCCCGTGCGAAGTGTTCGTGCCTCCTACGGGGTCGTTTGGGGTCGATTTGGGTTTTCACCCTTTAACGGCCTGTTTTTAAGTTTACATGTGATTTTTACAAATTATCATCCTATTTACAAACCGGGAGACCCGGGACTACGCGGTCAGTTCCTATAAGTAGCATTGGTCCCGTGCGAGGTGTTCGTACCTCCTACGGGGCTGTTTGGGGGCTGGTTTGGGTTTTCACCCGTTAAGGGACTGTTTTTAAGTCTAAGTGTGATTTTTGCAAATTATCATTGTACTCTCAAACCAGGACACCCGGGACTACGCGGTCAGTTCCTACAAGTTGCATTGGTCCCGTGCGAGGTGTCCGTGCCTCCTACGGGTCAGTTTGGGGACTGGTTTGGGTTTTCACCCCTTAACGGCTATTTTTTAAGTCGAAATGTGATTTTTTCAAATTATCGTCATACTTTCAAACCGGGACACCCGGTCTTACGCAGTCAGTTCCTACAAGTTGCATTGGTCCCGTGCGAGGTGTTCGTGCCTCCTACGGGCCGTGTGGGGGCTGGTTTGGGTTTTAACCCCTTAACGGCTAGTTTTTAAGTCCAAGTGTGATTTTTGCAAATTATCATCGTACTCTCAAATCGGGAGACCCGGGACTACGCGGTCAGTTCCTACAAGTTGCATTGGTCCCGTGCGAGGTGTTCGTACCTCCTACGGGTCCGTTTGGGGACTGGTTTTGGTTTTCACCCTTTAACGGCTTATTTTTAAGTCTAAGTGTGATTTTTGCAAATTATCGTCGTACTCTCAAATCGGGATACCCGGGACTACGCGGTCAGTTCTTACGAGTTGCATTGGTCCCGTGCGAGGTGTTCGTGCCTCCTACGGGGTCGTTTGGGCTGGTTTGGGTTTTCACCCCTTAACGGCTAGTTTTAAAGTCTAAGTGTGATTTTTGCAAATTATCGTCATACTCTCAAATCGGGAGATCCGATACTACGCGGTCAGTTCCTACAAGTTGCATTGGTCCCGTGCGAGGTGTTCGTGCCTCCGACGGGTTCGTTTGGTGGCTGGTTTGGGTTTTCACCCCTTAACGGCTAGTTTTTAAGTCTAAGTGTGATTTTTTCAAATTATAGTCATACTCTCAAATCGGGATACCCAGGACTACGCCGTCAGTTCCTACAAGTTGCATTGGTCCCGTGCGAGGTGTTCGTACCTCCTACGGGGACGTTTGGGGACTGGTTTTGGGTTTTCACCCCTTAACGGCTAGCTTTTAAGTCTAATTGTGATTTTTGCAAATTATCGTTATACTCTCAAATTGGGACACCCGGGAATACGCGGTCAGTTCCTTTAAGTTGCATTGGTCCCGTGCGAGGTGTTCGTGCCTCCAACGGGGTCGTTTGGGGGCCGGTTTGGGTTTTCACCCTTTAACGGCATGTTTTTAAGTCCAAATGTGATTTTTGCAAATTATCATCGTACTCTCAAACTGGGAGACCCGGGACTATGCGGTCAGTTCCTACAAGTTACATTGGTCCCGTGCGAAGTGTTCGTGCCTCCTACGGGGTCATTTGGGGTCGATTTGGGTTTTCACCCTTTAACGGCCTGTTTTTAAGTTTACATGTGATTTTTACAAATTATCATCCTATTTACAAACCGGGGGACCCGGGACTACGCGGTCAGTTCCTATAAGTTGCATTGGTCACGTACGAGGTGTTCGTACCTCCTACGTGGCCGTTTGGGGGCTGGTTTGGGTTTTCACCCTTAAATGGCCTGTTTTTAAGTCTAAGTGTGATTTTTGCAAATTATCATCGTACTCTCAAACCAGGACACTCGGGACTACGCGGTCAGTTCCTACAAGGTTCATTGGTCCCGTGCGAGGTGTCCGTGCCTCCTACAGGGCCGTTTGGGGACTGGTTTGGGTTTTCACCCCTTAACGGCTAGTTTTTAAGTCTAAATGTGATTTTTTCAAACTATCGTCATACTTTCAAACCGGGACACCCGGTACTACGCGGTCTGTTCCTACAAGTTGCATTGGTCCCGTGCGAGCTGTTCGTGCCTCCTACGGGGTCGTTTGGGGGATGGTTTGGGTTTTCACCCCTTAACGGCTAGTTTTTAAGTCCAAGTGTGATTTTTGCAAATTATCGTTGTACTCCCAAATCGGGAGACCTGGGAGTACGCGGTCAATTCCTACAAGTTGCATTGGTCCCGTGCGAGGTGTTCGTACCACCTATGGGGGCGTTTGGGAACTGGTTTGGGTTTTCAGCCTTTAACGGCTTGTTTTTAAGTCTAAGTGTGATTTTTGCAAATTATCGTCGTACTCTCAAATCGGAATACCCAGGACTACGCGGTCAGTTCCTACAAGTTGCATTGGTCCCGTGCGAGGTGTTCGTGCCTCCTACTGGGTCGTTTGGGGGCTGGTTTGGGTTTTCACCCCTTAACGGCTAGTTTTTAAGTCTAATTGTGATTTTAGCAAATTATCGTCATACTCTCAAATCGGGAGACCAGGGACTACGCGGTCAGTTACTACAAGTTGCATTGGTCCCGTGCGAGGTGTTCGTACCTCCTACGGGGCCGTTTGGGGGCTGGTTTCGGTTTTCACCCTTTAATGGCTTGTTTTTAAGTCTAAGTGTGATTTTTGCAAATTATCGTCATACTCTCAAGCCGGGACACCCGGGAATACGCAGTACGTTCCTATAAGTTGCATTGGTCCCATGCGAGGTGTTCGTGCCTCCAACGGGGTCGTTTGGGGGCTGGTTTGGGTTTTCACCCTTTAAAAGCTTGTTTTTAAGTCTAAGTGTGATTTTTTCAAATTATCGTCATACTCTCAAACCAGGACACCCGGGACTACGCGGTCAGTTCCTACAAGTTTCATTGGTCCCGTGCGAGGTGTTCGTGCCTCCTACGGGGCCGTTTGGGGGCTGGTTTGGGTTTTCACCCTTTAATGGCCTGTTTTTAAGTCTAAGTGTGATTTTTGCAAATTATCATCGTACTCTCAAACCAGGACACCCGGGACTACGCGGTCAGTTCCTACAAGTTTCATTGGTCCCGTGCGAGGTGTTCGTGCCTCCTACGGGGCCGTTTGGGGGCTGGTTTGGGTTTTCACCCCTTAACGGCAAGTTTTTAAGTCCAAGTGTGATTTTTGCAAATTATCATCGTACTTACAAACCGGGAGACCCGGGACTACGTGGTCTGTTCCTACAAGTTGCATTGGTCCCGTGCGAGGTGTTCGTGCCTCCTACGGGGTCGTTTGGGCGCTGGTTTGGGTTTTCACCCCTTAACGGCTAGTTTTTAAGTCTAAGTGTGATTTTTGCAAATTATCATCGTACTCTCAAACCAGGAGACCCGGGACTACGAGATCAGTTCCTACAAGTTGCCTTGTTCCCGTGCGAGGTGTTCGTGCCTCCTACGGGGACGTTTGGGGGCTGGTTTGGGTTTTCACCCTTTAACGGCTAGTTTTTAAGTCCAAGTGTGATTTTTCCAAATTATCGTCGTACTCTCAAATCGGGAGACCAGGGACTACGCGGTCAGTTACTACAAGTTGCATTGGTCCCGGGCGAGGTGTTAGTACCTCCTACGGGGTTTGGGGGCTGGTTTCGGTTTTCACCCTTTAATGGCTTGTTTTTAAGTCTAAGTGTGATTTTCGTAAATTATCGTCATACTCTCAAGCCGGGACACCCGGGACTACGCAGTCAGTTCCTATATGTTGCATTGGTCCCGTGCGAGGTGTTCGTGCCTCCAACGGGGTCATTTGGGGGCTGGATTGGGTTTTCACCCTTTAACGGCTTGTTTTTAAGTCTAAGTGTGATTTTTTCAAATTATCGTCATACTCTCAAACCAGGACACCCGAGACTACGCGGTCAGTTCCTACAAGTTTCATTGGTCCCGTGCGAGGTGTTCGTGCCTCCTACGGGGTTGTTTGGGATCTGGTTTGGGTTTTCACACCTTAACGGCTAGTTTTTAAGTCCAAGTTTGATTTTTGCAAATTATCGTCATACTCTCAAATCGGGAGATCCGGTACTACGCGGTCAGTCCCTACAAGTTGCATTGGTCCCGTGCGAGGTGTTCGTGCCTCCTACTGGGTCGTTTGGGGGCTGGTTTGGGTTTTCACCCCTTAATGGCTAGTTTTTAAGTCTAATTGTGATTTTTGCAAATTATCATCGTACTTACAAACCGGGAGATCCGGGACTACGCGGTCAGTTACTACAAGTTGCATTGGTCCCGGGCGAGGTGTTAGTACCTCCTACGGGGTTTGGGGGCTGGTTTCGGTTTTCACCCTTTAATGGCTTGTTTTTAAGTCTAAGTGTGATTTTTGTAAATTATCATCCTATTCACAAACCGGGAGATCCGGGACTATGCGGTCAGTTCCTATAAGTTGCATTGGTCCCGTGCGAGGTGTTCGTGCCTCCAACGGTGTCGCTTGGGGGCTGGATTGGGTTTTCACCCTTTAACAACTTGTTTTTAAGTCTAAGTGTGATTTTTGCAAATTATCATCATACTCTCAAACCAGGACACCCGAGACTACGCGGTCAGTTCCTACAAGTTTCATTGGTCCCGTTCGAGGTGTTCGTGCCTCCTACGGGGTCGTGTGGGGGCTGGTTTGGGTTTTCACCCATTAACGGCTAGTTTTTAAGTCCAAGTGTGATTTTTGCAAATTATCTTCGTACTCTCAAATCGGGAGACCCGGGACTACGCGGTCAGTTCCTACAAGTTGCATTGGTCCCGTGCGAGGTGTTCGTACCTCCTACGGGGCCGTTTGGGGACTGGTTTTGGTTTTCACCCTTTAACGGCTTATTTTTAAGTCTAAGTGTGATTTTTGCAAATTATCGTCGTACTTACATACCGGGAGATCCGGGACTACGCGGTCAGTTCCTACAAGTTGCATTGGTCCCGTACGAGGTGTGCCTACAAGTTGCGTTGGTCCCCTGCGAGGTGTTCGTACCTCCTACGGGGCCGTTTGGGGACTGGTTTGGGTTTTCACCCTTTAACGGCCTGTTTTTAACTTTAAGTGTGATTTTTGAAAATTATCCTCATACTTTCAAATCGGGAGACCCGAGACTACGTGGTAAGATTCTACAAGTTACATCGGTCCCATACGAGGTGTTCGTGCCTCCTACGGGGTCGTTTGGGGGCCGATTTAGGTTTTCACCCTTTAACGGCAAGTTTTTAACTCTAAGTGTGATTTTTGCAAATTATCGTCATACTCTCAAACTAGGAGACCCGGGACTATGCGATCAGTTCCTACAAGTTACATTGGTCCCGTGCGAAGTGTTCGTGCCTCCTACGGGGTCATTTGGGGTCGATTTGGGTTTTCACCCTTTAACGGCCTGTTTTTAAGTTTACATGTGATTTTTACAAATTATCATCCTATTTACAAACCGGGAGACCCGGGACTACGCGGTCTGTTCCTACAAGTTGCATTGGTCCCGTGCGAGGTGTTCGAACCTCCTACGGGGCCGTTTGGGGGCTGGTTTGGGTTTTCACCCGTTAAGGGCCTGTTTTTAAGTCTAAGTGTGATTTTTGCAAATTATCATCGTACTCTCAAACCAGGACACCCGGGACTACGCGGTCAGTTCCTACAAGTTGCATTGGTCCCGTGCGAGGTGTCCGTGCCTCCTACGGGTCCGTTTGGGGACTGGTTTGGGTTTTCACCCCTTAACGGCTATTTTTTAAGTCGAAATGTGATTTTTTCAAATTATCGTCATACTTTCAAACCGGGACACCCGGTCTTACGCGGTCAGTTCCTAGAAGTTGCATTGGTCCCGTGCGAGGTGTTCATGCCTCGTACGGGCCGTGTGGGGGCTGGTTTGGGTTTTCACCCCCTAACGGCTAGTTTTTAAGTCCAAATGTGATTTTTGCAAATTATCATCGTACTCTCAAATCGGGAGACCCGGGACTACGCGGTCAGTTCCTACAAGTTGCATTGGTCCCGTGCGAGGTGTTCGTACCTCCTACGGGGCCGTTTGGGGACTGGTTTTGGTTTTCATCCTTTAACGGCTTATTTTTAAGTCTAAGTGTGATTTTTGCAAATTATCGTCGTACTCTCAAATCGGGATACCCGGGACTACGCGGTCAGTTCTTACGAGTTGCATTGGTCCCGTGCGAGGTGTTCGTGCCTCCTACGGGGTCGTTTGGGGGCTGGTTTGGGTTTTCACCCCTTAACGGCTAGTTTTTAAGTCTAAGTGTGATTTTTGCAAATTATCGTCATACTCTCAAATCGGGAGATCCGATACTACGCGGTCAGTTCCTACAAGTTGCATTGGTCCCGTGCGAGGTGTTCGTGCCTCCCACGGAGTCGTTTGGTGGCTGGTTTGGGTTTTCACCCCTTAACGGCTAGTTTTTAGAGTCTAAGTGTGATTTTTTCAAATTATAGTCATACTCTCAAATCGGGAGACCAGGGACTACGCGGTCAGTTACTACAAGTTGCATTGGTCCCGTGCGAGGTGTTCGTACCTCCTACGGGGCCGTTTGGGGACTGGTTTGGGTTTTCACCCCTTAACGGCTAGTTTTTAAGTCTAATTGTGATTTTTGCAAATTATCGTCATACTCTCAAATCGGGAGACCAGGGACTACGCGGTCAGTTACTACAAGTTGCATTGGTCCCGTGCGAGGTGTTCGTACCTCCTACGGGGCCGTTTGGGGGCTGGTATTGGTTTTCACCCTTTAATGGCTTGTTTTTAAGTCTATGTGTGATTTTTGCAAATTATCATCATACTCTCAAGCCGGGACACCCGGGAATACGCGGTCAGTTCCTATAAGTTGCATGGGTCCCGTGCGAGGTGTTCGTGCCTCCTACGGGGCCGTTTGGGGGCTGGTTTGGGTTTTCACCCCTTAACGGCATGTTTTTAAGTCCAAATGTGATTTTTGCAAATTATCATCGTACTTACAAACCGGTAGATTCGGGACTACGCGGTCAGTTCCTACAAGTTGCATTGGTCCCGTGCGAGGTGTTCGTACCTCCTACGGGGCCGTTTGGGGGCTGGTTTGGGTTTTCACCCTTTAATGGCTTGTTTTTAAGTCTAAGTGTGATTTTTGCAAATTATCATCGTACTCAAACCAGGACACCCGGGACTAGGCGGTCAGTTCCTACAAGTTGCATTGGTCCCGTGCGAGGTGTCCGTGCCTCCTACGGGGCCGTTTGGGGACTGGTTTGGGTTTTCACCCCTTAACGGCTATTTTTTAAGTCTAAATGTGATTTTTTCAAATTATCGTCATACTTTCAAACCGGGACACCCGGTACTACGCGGTCAGTTCCTACAACTTGCATTGGTCCCGTGCGAGGAGTTCGTGCCTCCTACCGGGTCGTTTGGGGGCTGGTTTGGGTTTTCACCCCTTAACGGCTAGTTTTTAAGTCCAAGTGTGATTTTTACAAATTATCGTCGTACTCTCAAATCGGGAGACCTGGGACTACGCGGTCAATTCCTACAAGTTGCATGGGGCCGTGCGAGGTGTTCGTACCTCCTACGGGGCAGTTTGGGGACAGGTTTGGGTTTTCACCCTTTAACGGTAAGTTTTTAAGTCCAAGTGTGATTTTTGCAAATTATCATCGTACTTACAAACCGGGAGATCCGGGACTACGCGGTCAGTTCCTACAAGTTGCATTGGTCCCGTGCGAGGTGTTCGTACCTCCTACGGGGCCGTTTGGGGGCTGGTTTCAGTTTTCACCCTTTAACGGCTTGTTTTTAAGTTTAAGTGTGATTTTTGCAAATTATCGTCATACTCCCAAACCGGGAGACCCGAGACTACGTGGTATGATTCTATAAGTTACATCGGTCCCATGCGAAGTGTTCGTGCCTCCTACGGGGTCGTTTGGGGGCTGGTTTGGGTTTTCACCCTTTAACGGCTAGTTTTTAAGTCTAAGTGTGATTTTTGCAAATTATCGTCATACTCTCAAACTGGGAGACCCGGGACTATGCGGTCAGTTCCTACAAGTTACATTGGTCCCGTGCGAAGTGTTCGTGCCTCCTACGGGGTCGTTTGGGGTCGATTTGGGTTTTCACCCTTTAACGACCTGTTTTTAAGTTTTTTTTTTTCGGTAATTAAAGTGTATTAGAAACAAAAGACCCAAATATAAAAGGCCAAAAGGCCAAAGAGTCAGCTAGATACATGCATCTCGAGACCGACGATCTAAACATTTAGTCATACAAGATAGAGTTGGGTAATCCCCATAAATTACAAGTCATCCAGTTGGAGTAAGATCTTCGATATTTCTTCCAATAGCTAGATTTTCCTCGCACCATTTCCTCGATGCTCCTAATCACCTTGGACGTTGTGGCCAATCCCTTGTTATGGAGCCTACTATTTCTTTCCTGCCACAGACAATAGATGGTGGCAGAGAAGGAAGTGGTCTTAATCCTGGATTTTAGGTCAATCCCTTTACTATCAGCAACAGCCTTCCTGATCTCAATATCCCACCTTCCCATTGCTTTATAAGATTGGTTCCTAAATAGAATCTCATCCCAAACAATTTTAGAGAATGGGCATTCCATTAAGATGTGCTTAATAGTCTCAATCCCAGAGTTACAAAGCAAACAGGCTTTATTATCGACAACTCCCCAATCAAAGAGTTTATCTTTAGTCACTAAAGCCTTTCTGCAAGCCAACCAAAGAATGAAAGAACACTTTGGGATACTCATCTTGTTCCAAACCAGCCCATGCCATTGAACTTCATTCCCCCTAGAATAGGTGTACTCATATGCAGACGCAATAGAGAAGTTACCCGACCTGTTAGGAGTCCACTTTACACTATCAGAGGTCATAGGATTTATAGAAGGCAGGGGAGAGTTTTTGATATCATTCAGCTCCCAAGTGGTAGAAGCTGGCCATTTCCAATTGAACCCATCAATGAATTCGGAGACCTTAGCCTTGGAGTTGCTAGCAGCATCATATATGGTTCTATCCCCAAAAAGAGGTTGAAGAGGGCCAAGGTGGTGCCAATTATCATGCCACATGAACGTATTCCTGCCATTTCCAATATCAGCCTTAACCATGAGTCTACATTCCTCTCTAGCTTTAAGAATTTTCCTCCAGCTCCATGAAGAGTCTTGAGGAATGGGGATTGCCCATATGCTTCTCCCTTTTATCTTATAAGTATGACACCACTTGACCCAAAGACTATCCTTTTTGTTGAAGAGGTTCCAAAGGTTTTTCATCACTGCAGCCTTGTTCCAATGAGTCGGGCACTTTATTCCCATGTGACTTTTACAAATAATCGTCCTATTTACAAACTGGGAGACCCGGGACTACGCGGTCAGTTCCTACAAGTTGCATTGGTCCCTTGCGAGGTGTTCGTACGGGCCGTTTGGGCGCTGGTTTGGGTTTTCACCCTTTAATGGCCAGTTTTTAAGTCTAAGTGTGATTTTTGCAAATTATCATCGTACTCTCAAATCGGGAGATCCGATACTACGCGGTCAGTTCCTACAAGTTGCATTGGTCCCGTGCGAGGTGTTCGTGCCTCCGACGGGGTCGTTTGGTGGCTAGTTTGGGTTTTCACCCCTTAACGGCTAGTTTTTAAGTCTAAGTGTGATATTTTCAAATTATAGTCATACTCTCAAATCGGGATACCCAGGACTACGCGGTCAGTTCCAACAAGTTGCATTGGTCCCGTGCGAGGTGTTCGTACCTCCTACGGGGACGTTTGGGGACTGGTTTGGGTTTTCACCCCTTAACGGCTAGCTTTTAAGTCTAATTGTGATTTTTGCAAATTATCGTTACTCTCAAATCGAGACACCCGGGAATACGCGGTCAGTTCCTATAAGTTGCATTGGTCCCGTGCGAGGTGTTCGTGCCTCCAACGGGGTCGTTTGGGGGCCGGTTTGGGTTTTCACCCTTTAACGGCATGTTTTTAAGTCCAAATGTGATTTTTGCAAATTATCATCGTACTCTCAAACTGGGAGACCCGGGACTATGCGGTCAGTTCCTACAAGTTACATTGGTCCCGTGCGAAGTGTTCGTGCCTCCTACGGGGTCATTTGGGGTCGATTTGGGTTTTCACCCTTTAACGGCCTGTTTTTAAGTTTACATGTGATTTTTACAAATTATCATCCTATTTACAAACCGGGAGACCCGGGACTACGCGGTCAGTTCCTATAAGTTGCATTGGTCCCGTACGAGGTGTTCGTACCTCCTACGTGGCCGTTTGGGGGCTGGTTTGGGTTTTCACCCTTAAATGGCCTGTTTTTAAGTCTAAGTGTGATTTTTGCAAATTATCATCGTACTCTCAAACTAGGACACTCGGGACTACGCGGTCAGTTCCTACAAGGTTCATTGGTCCCGTGCGAGGTGTCCGTGCCTCCTACAGGGCCGTTTGGGGACTGGTTTGGGTTTTCACCCCTTAACGGCTAGTTTTTAAGTCTAAATGTGATTTTTTCAAACTATCGTCATACTTTCAAACCGGGACACCCGGTACTACGTGGTCAATTCCTACAAGTTGCATTGGTCCCGTGCGAGGTGTTCGTACCACCTATGGGGGCGTTTGGGAACTGGTTTGGGTTTTCAGCCTTTAAAGACTTTTTTTTAAGTCTAAGTGTGATTTTTCCAAATTATCGTCATACTCTCAAACCAGGACACCCGAGACTACGCGGTCAGTACCTACAAGTTTCATTGGTCCCGTGCGAGGTGTTCGTGCCTCCTACGGGGTCGTTTGGGGGCTGGTTTGGGTTTTCACCCCTTAACGGCTAGTTTTTAAGTCTAACTGTGATTTTTACAAATTATCGTCATACTCTCAAATCGGGAGATCCGGTACTACGCGGTCAGTTCCTACAAGTTGCATTGGTCCCGTGCGAGGTGTTCGTGCCTCCTACTGGGTCGTTTGGGGGCTGGTTTGGGTTTTCACCCTTTAATGGCTAGTTTTTAAGTCTAAGTGTGATTTTTGCAAATTATCGTCATACTCTCAAATCGGGAGACCAGGGACTACGCGGTCAGTTCCTACAAGTTGCATTGGTCCCGTGCGAGGTGTTCGTACCTCCTACGGGGCCGTTTGGGGGTTGGTTTCGGTTTTCACCCTTTAATGGCTTGTTTTTAAGTCTAAGTGTGATTTTTGCAAATTATCGTCATACTCTCAAATCGGGAGACCAGGGACTACGCGGTCAGTTACTACAAGTTGCATTGGTCCCGGGCGAGGTGTTAGTACCTCCTTCGGGGTTTGGGGGCTGGGTTCGGTTTTCACCCTTTAATGGCTTGTTTTTAAGTCTAAGTGTGATTTTTGTAAATTATCATCATATTCACAAACCGGGAGATCCGGGACTATGCGGTCAGTTCCTATAATTTGCATTGGTCCCGTGCAAGGTGTTCGTGCCTCCAACGGGGTCGTTTGGGGGCTGGATTGGCTTTTCACCCTTTAACAGCTTGTTTTTAAGTCTAAGTGTGATTTTTGCAAATTATCGTCATACTCTCAAACCAGGACACCCGAGACTACGCGGTGAGTTCCTACAAGTTGCATTGGTCCCGTGCGAGGTGTTCATGCCTCCTACGGGGTCGTGTGGGGGCTGGTTTGGGTTTTCACCCATTAACGGCTAGTTTTTAAGTCCAAGTGTGATTTTTGCAAATTATCATCGTACTCTCAAATCGGGAGACCCGGGACTACGCGGTCAGTTCCTACAAGTTGCATTGGTCCCGTGCGAGGTGTTCGTACCTCCTACGGGGCCGTTTGGGGACTGGTTTTGGTTTTCACCCTTTAACGGCTTATTTTTAAGTCTAAGTGTGATTTTTGCAAATTATCGTCGTACTCTGAAATCGGGATACCCGGGACTACGCGGTCAGTTCTTACAAGTTGCATTGGTCCCGTGCGAGGTGTTCGTACCTCCTACGGGGTCGTTTGGGGGCTGGTTTGGGTTTTCACCCCTTAACGGCTAGTTTTTAAGTCTAAGTTTGATTTTTGCAAATTATCGTCATACTTTCAAATCGGGAGATCCGATACTACGCGGTCAGTTCCTACAAGTTGCATTGGTCCCGTGCGAGCTGTTCGTGCCTCATACGGGGTCATTTGGGGGCTGGTTTGGGTTTTCACCCCTTAACGACTAGTTTTTAAGTCTAAGTGTGATTTTTGCAAATTATTGTCATACTCTAAAATCGGGAGACCCGGGACTACGCGGTCAGTTCCTAGAAGTTGCATTGGTCCCGTGCGAGGTGCTCGTGCCTCCTAGGAGGCCGTTTGGGGGCTGGTTTGGGTTTTCACCCCTTAACGGCTAGTTTTTAAGTCCAAGTGTGATTTTTGCAAATTATCGTCGTACTTACAAACCGGGAGATCCGGGACTACGCGGTCAGTTCCTACAAGTTGCATTGGTCCCGTGCGAGGTGTTCGTACCTCCTACGGGGCAGTTTGTGGACTGGTTTGGGTTTTCACCCTTTAACGGCCTATTTTTAACTCTAAGTGTGATTTTTGAAAATTATCTTCATACTCTCAATTCGGGAGACCCGAGACTACGTGGTCAGATTCTACAAGTTACATCGGTCCCATACGAGGTGTTCGTGCCTCCTACGGGGTCGTTTGGGGGCCGGTTTGGGTTTTCACCCTTTAACGGCATGTTTTTAACAACTAAAGTATCCCGCCGGCATCATCTCAGGTAACACAAACCTCTGAGCCACCATGAACAACCTGCCTCCGGCTACACGTGGAGATAGGAATTTCAATGCCTCCCAGTCGCAAGATACTATTGCCCTGTTTGGGCAGTCAAATTTACGCAATACCCCTCTGGATACAGCAAAATTTATTCCCTATGACGCAGTGGAAGTTCCCTTGTGTTCAGCTCATGAGGATGAATTTGAAGATGGCCAAGTTGTGGTCTCTGGAGGAAATGTAGGCAATATCCCAGATACCTCCATACATGAACCTGGATGGGATGATTGGAGTGAAGAGAAGAAGAAGTATAACGAATTTCTGAATATGAAGGGCTTCTCCTATGAGGATATTATGCAAGTTAGAGGAACTGTACAAAGAGAAGAAGGCTCCAACTCTGTTGGGGAGAGATGCAAGAATGAAGAAAAGGAATGTATAAAAGAAGGTTCGAGTAAGAATGCAGCTGGACCCATACCCTGTTCTACCCCAAATAAGGCTGGGGATAAATCATGGAAGGATGTTGTTGCTGATAAGAGATACCCAAAGTTTAGATTAACATACCATGCCCCTTCAATAACTGATAAAAGGATCATTGTATCCCCACCTCTGGAAGTGGCTACATGTGGTTATGCGAAATGGGAAAATAGTATGGTTGGATGCTTCCTTGGAAGGAGCCTGCCCTACACTCTGGTATGCAATATTGCCCATAGACTATGGGATAAATTTGGACTCCAAAAAATTGTGGGGCATAATAATGGCAATTACTTTTTCATGTTTGAGAATGCTAGTATGAGGGATGAGGTCATTGACAATGGGCCATGGCATTTTGTGGGAAACCCAATTATCATCCAGAAATGGACTCCAAATTTCTCTTTTGCTAAAGATTCAACCTCAAAGATCCCTGTCTGGGTGAAGTTCCATAATATCCCTATGCAATTATGGACAGAGGAGGGGTTGAGCTATGTTGCTAGCTCAGTTGGAATTCCATTGTATGCTGATACTATTACAGAAGGAATGCAAAGAATAAGTTTTGCCAGAATATGTGTGGAACTAAAAGTCATGGAAGATTATCCCAAAGTCATTGAAGTTATAATGGAGGATGGATCATATGCTGAGGTTGGAGTGGAGTATCAAGAAAAACCATCTTCATGTGTCAAGTGTGGCATATTTGGGCATGGAATGGTTAACTGTCCTAAGGCTAAGAAGGCATGGGTGGCAATAAATAATAGAGTGGAGGTGTTCCCATACAAAAGTAAGATAGAGGTTCAGAAGGCCCTTGAAGAAGGGTGGACTCAAGTTCAACATAAGGGTATCAAAACCCCTACAGGTACTGATAATGCCATTAGTGGAGTGTTGGAAAAAGGAGCTCTAATTGAAGAAGGAAAGGCAGCAAAAGAGGGGAGGAGGAATATTGACCTTACTAAAGTTACAACTCATAATCAATTTGACATATTAGAGGCTGCAATAGAGGATGAGCCTATAGTGCAGCTCAAAGGCCATCATGCTGGGAACTCTGAGAACCTTTCTCCTGTTGAACTAGATAACTGTGGGGGGACAATACAAGGAAAACCAGGTGTGGAGGGCAGTAATACTGACAGTACTATGACCTCTAACCCCTCAGAAGGTCTGGAGATAGACAAAGATGAGTTGACTATGGTTACTACCCCTGTTCCATCTGGGTTGGTTCTGAAAATTAAGGCAGTAGATGAGTTTGACAAGGGGGATAGAGTGGATGGTAAAGGGGTGTTCAGGAGCAACAAGAATGACAAGAGGAGATCAGGCAACAAATCAAATAAATTCCGATGACCAAGATGGGAACATGGAATATTAGGGGGCTCAATTCCTCCCATAAACAAATTGAAGTGGATAAGTTGATCAAGGATAATAAGCTAGATCTGATTTGTTTAGTTGAGACCAAGATCAGGAGGAATAACTTAGAGAATGTTAAAAGTATGTGTTTTTACCAGTGGGAGTATGTTCACAACTGCCCTATGGAAGGTGGGGTGGCTAGAGTGATTGTGGGATGGAATCCCAAGATTCTAAGTATTGAGGTGGTTGGTACTCAGAGACAAGCTTTGTTTTGCAATGTGAATATTATAGGAACCAATTATTCCTTTTATGCCACTTTCATCTATGGGGACAACATGACTGAAAATAGAAGGAGCCTATGGGATTTTCTTATGGAGAACAAAGGTGTGGTTAATGATAGGCCTTGGATTCTCATGGGTGATTTTAATGTTGTTAGAAATCAGGATGAGAAAAAAGGTATTAATGGCATTGACACTGCTGCTACTGATGAATTTAATAACTGTTTAAGGGATCTAAATGCAGATGACATGGCAAATAGTGGGCTTTGGTTTACTTGGAATAAAAATCAGCTGGGCTGCAATAATGTGCAATCAAGGATTGATAGGGTGCTGCACAATGACATATGGACTGATGTATTTCCTAACTCTCAAGCAATCACCTTGCCGTGTGGAATCTCAGACCATAGCCCTATTATTACCCTTCTAGATTACAGTAGCAACTGGAAGCCTAAGCCTTTCAAGTTTTTTAATTTCTGGATGAACCACCAGGAATTCATGCCCATTCTTATTGAGGCATGGGATGTTGAGATGGATGGTAACCCGATGATGAGGCTGTTTAGGAAGCTGAATAGAGTGAAAGTATCCTTGAAGAATTTTAATAAGAAGTTTTTTAACAGAATCTCCATTCAGGTAACTGACATAAAGAGTAAGCTGGATAACCTTCAGAGAGCTTTGGACATTGATGGTTCCAATGAGGAGCTCCAAATGGAGGAGAAAGAGATGAGGGAGAAGTACACTTACATGAGGAATGATGAAGAGTCTTTCTTAAGGCAGAAGGCTAGGACTAAGTGGCTGCAGCTTGGTGATCAGAACAATGCCTTCTTCCATAAGAAGGTTAATCAAAACTTGGCTAGAAGGAAAATTGTGAGCATTGAGAATGATATGGGGGTGAGGGTGGAAGGAAGAGAGAAGGTGGCTAGGGAATCTGTGAGATACTTTCAGAATCTGTTTGGGAATAGGGTGCAGTGTGTGGATGCTGATGATGTTCTTGGGGAGGTAATAAAGACTAAACTCAACTCTCACCAAGCTGAGTTATTAGAAGCTGATGTCTCCCATGATGAAATTAAGGCAGCTATGTTTGCAATAGGGTCTGACAAGGCTCCTGGACCTGATGGTTTCAATAGCCATTTCTTTAAAGAAAACTGGCAACTTGTGGGGGATGATGTGTGTGATGCAATTAAGTACTTCTTTGATACTGGTATGTTTCCTTGGCTTTAATTCCTAAGATATCTACTCCTATTTCTATGAAGGATTTCAGACCTATCTCATGCTGTAACACCATCTACAAATGCATATCCAAAGTGATCACTCGTAGGCTTAAGAAGCTGATGCCTATCCTTATCAGCAATAACCAAGCTGCTTTTGTGGAAGGAAGGTCTATTGCAGACAATATCCTCTTACTCCAAGAGTTGATGAGGAACTATCATAGGGACTCCATCCCTCCTAGATGTGTTATCAAGATTGATATGCTCAAGGCATATGATTTGGTTAGCTGGGATTTCTTGATTAATCTTTTGGTGCAGTTTGGGTTTCCCTCTAAGGTCATAGGGTGGATTACCATGTGTGTGACCACTACCAGGTTCTCTATAAATCTGAATGGTGAGCTGAATGGGTTTTTTCCTGGTAGAAGAGGGCTTAGACAGGGAGATCCTCTATCTCCCTATCTGTTCCTGCTTGTGATGGAGGCATTCACAGGGATTATCTCCAAAGCTACTGAATCTGCCCTTTTCAAACATCATCCTAAATGCAAGGAGATGTCCCTCACCCATCTTAGTTTTGCTGATGACTTGGTTGTTTTTACGGGTGGGGATAAAGAGTCCTGCAGAATTGTCAAGGATGCCATAGCTGAATTTAGTTCCTATTCGGGACTTATGGTTAACTTAGATAAAAGTAGTCTTTTCACTGCTGGGATCAATATGGATGGGATTCAGGAGATTTCTTCTATCTTGGGCATTCAACATGGGCACCCCCCCTTCAAATATCTTGGGGTGCCTCTCATTACTACTAGGCTGAAAAAGGAGGATTGCCAGATCCTGGTGGATAGGATCACCATGAGAGTCAGATGCTGGACTAATAAGTTTTTAAGTTTTGCAGGTAGACTCCTCCTTGTGAAGACTGTCATTTTCAGCATACAAGTTTATTGGGCTTGCACTTTTATTTTGCCTAAAAGCATAATAAAGAAGATTGAGCAAGTTATGAAGAATTATCTATGGAAAGGGGATGAGACTAACAGTAAAGGTGCTAAAGTTGCTTGGGAGGACATCTGTGTGTCTCTAGAGGAAGGAGGGCTAAATATCAAGAGTCTAGAGACATGGAACATTGCTGCCATGGCTAAGCACTTATGGAATCTATGCAGTAAGAAGGATAGTTTATGGATTAAGTGGTGCAACATATACAAAATTAAAGGGAGGAGCATATGGGCTTTGAGTATACCAAATGATGCATCATGGAGTTGGAGGAAAATTCTTAAGATAAGAGAAAAGTTTAGAAGACAAATCAAAACAATCATTGGGAATGGGACTCAAATCTTTATGTGGTATGATTTGTGGCATCCTAATGGGCCATTGTTTCCCCTTTATGGGAACAACATTGTGTATGACTCAGCTAGTAGTCTAAAAGCTAAAGTTTCTGATTTCATCCACCAAATGGAGTGGAGATGGCCCTCAACTGTGACATGGGAATTAAATGAAGTGAAGAATGCTAGCTTACCTGCAATTCTTGAGGGAAATGACTATGTGGTTTGGCTTCCTTCCAAGAAAGGGACCTTCACCATTGCATCTGCTTGGGAGCTATTGAAGACCCACAAGCCTACTGTTACTTGGAGCAAATTTGTTTGGAGTAAGGTTTGCATTCCTAAGTGTTCTTTCATTGCTTGGTTAGTATTTCGAAAGGCCATCAACACTAAGGACAAATTATTTGAATGGGGTATTTCTGAGGATGACCTGTGTGGGATTTGTGGTTCTAAGAGGGAAACTTATAACCACCTGTTCTCTCAATGCAGCCTTAGCAAGAGTATATGGGAGGAGGTGATGCTTAGAAATCAGCGGTATAGGAAGTTTCAAAGTTGGAATAGAGAGTTATCCTTGGCCACTGTTAACCACTCTACTATTTCCTTATGTGACAAGATTAGATCCCTTTCCTTCATTACAACGATCTATTGCATCTGGATGGAGAGGAATTCGAGGTGCTTTAAGCATGTCTCCAATTCTCTAGACACCATTGTGAAGGGTATTGAAAACATGGTTAAAGCCAAAGTTCTTACTTGGAAGAAGGATAGAAGAAATTACACTAACTGGATGGCTTGTATGTATTGGAACATCCCTGAAAATAGGCTGTTGAGCTAATCTTTTGTTTGCTTTTTGGTTGGCTCCGGGGTATGCCCCGGGGTCCTTTTGATCTTTGAGGTTCCTTCCTCTGTGTATTCTTCTTTTTTTTATATATACATCTAATTTCCCAAAAAAAAAAAAAAAAAAAAAAAGTGTGATTTTTGCAAATTATCGTCATACTCTCAAACTGGGAGACCCGGGACTATGCGGTCAGTTCCTACAAGTTACATTAGTCCCGTGCGAAGTGTTCGTGCCTCCTACGGGGTCGTTTGGGGGCCGGTTTGGGTTTTCACCCTTTAACGGCATGTTTTTAAGTCCAAATGTGATTTTTGCAAATTATCATCGTACTCTCAAACTGGGAGACCCGGGACTATACGGTCAGTTCCTACAAGTTACATTGGTCCCGTGCGAAGTGTTCGTGCCTCCTACGGGGTCGTTTGGGGTCGATTTGGGTTTTCACCCTTTAACGGCCTGTTATTAAGTTTACATGTGATTTTTACAAATTATCATCCTATTTACAAACTGGGAGACCCGGGACTACGCGGTCAGTTCCTATAAGTTGCATTGGTCCCGTGCGAGGTGTTCGTACCTCCTACGGGGCCGTTTGGGGGCTGGTTTGGGTTTTCACCCTTAAATGGCCTGTTTTTAAGTCTAAGTGTGATTTTTGCAAATTATCATCGTACTCTCAAACCAGGACACCCGGGACTACGCGGTCAGTTCCTACAAGTTGCATTGGTCCCGTGCGATGTGTCCGTGCCTCCTACGGGGCCATTTGGGGACTGGTTTGGGTTTTCACCCCTTAACGGCTATTTTTTAAGTATAAATGTGATTTTTTCAAATTATCGTTATACTTTCAAACCGGGACACCCGGTACTACGCGGGCAGTTCCTACAAGATGCATTGGTCCCGTGCGAGGAGTTCGTGCCTCCTACGGGGTCGTTTGGGGGCTGGTTTGGGTTTTCACCCCTTAACGGCTAGTTTTTAAGTCTAAATGTGATTTTTTCAAACTATCGTCATACTTTCAAACCGGGACACCCGGTACTACGCGGTCAGTTCCTACAAGTTGCATTGGTCCCGTGTGAGCTGTTCGTGCCTCCTACGGGGTCGTTTGGGGGATGGTTTGGGTTTTCACCCTTTAACGGCTAGTTTTTAAGTCCAAGTGTGATTTTTGCAAATTATCGTTGTACTCCCAAATCGGGAGACCTGGGAGTACGCGGTCAATTCCTACAAGTTGCATTGGTCCCGTGCGAGGTGTTCGTACCACCTATGGGGGCGTTTGGGAACTGGTTTGGGTTTTCACCCTTTAACGGCTTGTTTTTAAGTCTAAGTGTGATTTTTGCAAATTATCGTCGTACTCTCAAATCGGGATACCCAGGACTACGCGGTCAGTTCCTACAAGTTGCATTGGTCCCGTGTGAGGTGTTCGTGCCTTCTACGGGGTCGTTTGGGGGCTGGTTTGGGTTTTCACCCCTTAACGGCTTGTTTTTAAGTCTAACTGTGATTTTTGCAAATTATCGTCATACTCTCAAATCGGGAGATCCGGTACTACGCGGTCAGTTCCTACAAGTTGCATTGGTCCCGTGCGAGGTGTTCGTGCCTCTTACTGGGTCGTTTGGGGGCTGGTTTGGGTTTTCACCCCTTAACGGCTAGTTTTTAGTCTAATTGTGATTTTTGCAAATTATCGTCATACTCTCAAATCGGGAGACAGGGACTACGCGGTGAGTTACTACAAGTTGTTTTGCTCCCGTGCGAGGTGTTCGTACCTCCTACGGGGCCGTTTGGGGGCTGGTTTCGGTTTTCACCCTTTCATGGCTTGTTTTTAAGTCTAAGTGTGATTTTTGCAAATTATCGTCATACTCTCAAGCCGGGACACCCGGGAATACGCAGTCAGTTCCTATAAGTTGCATTCGTCCCGTGCGAGGTGTTCGTGCCTCCAACGGGGTCGCTTGGGGGCTGGTTTGAGTTTTCACCCTTTAACAGCTTGTTTTTAAGTCCAAGTGTGATTTTTGCAAATTGTCACCGTACTTACAAACCGGGAGACCCGGGACTACGCGGTCAGTTCCTACAAGTTGCATTGGTCCCGTGCGAGGTGTTCGTACCTCCTACGGGGCCGTTTGGGGACTGGTTTTGGTTTTCACCCTTTAACGGCTTATTTTTAAGTCTAAGTGTGATTTTTGCAAATTATCGTCGTACTCTCAAATCGGGATACCCGGGACTACGCGGTCAGTTCTTACGAGTTGCATTGGTCCCGTGCGAGGTGTTCGTGCCTCCTACGGGGTCGTTTGGGGACTGGTTTGGGTTTTCACCCCTTAACGGCTATTTTTTAAGTCTAAATGTGATTTTTTCAAATTAACGTCATACTTTCAAACCGGGACACCCGGTACTACGCGGCCAGTTCCTACAAGTTGCATTGGTCCCGTGCGAGGAGTTCGTGCCTCCTACGGGGTCGTTTGGGGGCTGGTTTGGGTTTTCACCCCTTAACGGCTAGTTTTTAAGTCCAAGTGTGATTTTTGCAAATTATCGTCGTACTCTCAAATCGGGAGACCTGGGACTACGCGGTCAATTCCTACAAGTTGCATGGGGCCGTGCGAGGTGTTCGTACCTCCTACGGGGCAGTTTGGGGACAGGTTTGGGTTTTCACCCTTTAACGGCAAGTTTTTAAGTCCAAGTGTGATTTTTGCAAATCATCATCATACTTACAAACCGGGAGATCCGGGACTACGCGGTCAGTTCCTACAAGTTGCGTTGGTCCCGTGCGAGGTGTTCGTACCTCCTACGGGGCCGTTTGGGGACTGGTTTGGGTTTTCACCCTTTAACGGCCTGTTTTTAAAGTGTGATTTTTGAAAATTATCCTGATACTTTCAAATCGGGAGACCCGAGACTACGTGGTAAGATTCTACAAGTTACATCGGTCCCATACGAGGTGTTCGTGCCTCCTACGGGGTCGTTTGGGGGCCGATTTAGGTTTTCACCCTTTAACGGCAAGTTTTTAACTCTAAGTGTGATTTTTGCAAATTATCGTCATACTCTCAAACTGGGAGACCCGGGACTATTCGGTCAGTTCCTACAAGTTACATTGGTCCCGTGCGAAGTGTTCGTGCCTCCTACGGGGTCGTTTGGGGTCGATTTGGGTTTTCACCCTTTAACGGCCTGTTTTTAAGTTTACATGTGATTTTTACAAATTATCATCCTATTTACAAACCGGGAGACCCGGGACTACGCGGTCAGTTCCTATAAGTAGCATTGGTCCCGTGCGAGGTGTTCGTACCTCCTACGGGGCTGTTTGGGGGCTGGTTTGGGTTTTCACCCGTTAAGGGACTGTTTTTAAGTCTAAGTGTGATTTTTGCAAATTATCATTGTACTCTCAAACCAGGACACCCGGGACTACGCGGTCAGTTCCTACAAGTTGCATTGGTCCCGTGCGAGGTGTCCGTGCCTCCTACGGGTCAGTTTGGGGACTGGTTTGGGTTTTAACCCCTTAACGGCTATTTTTTAGGTCGAAATGTGATTTTTTCAAATTATCGTCATACTTTCAAACCGGGACACCCGGTCTTACGCGGTCAGTTCCTACAAGTTGCATTGGTCCCGTGCGAGGTGTTCGTGCCTCCTACGGGCCGTGTGGGGGCTGGTTTGGGTTTTAACCCCTTAACGGCTAGTTTTTAAGTCCAAGTGTGATTTTTGCAAATTATCATCGTACTCTCAAATCGGGAGACCCGGGACTACGCGGTCAGTTCCTACAAGTTGCATTGGTCCCGTGCGAGGTGTTCGTACCTCCTACGGGTCCGTTTGGGGACTGGTTTTGGTTTTCACCCTTTAACGGCTTATTTTTAAGTCTAAGTGTGATTTTTGCAAATTATCGTCGTACTCTCAAATCGGGATACCCGGGACTACGCGGTCAGTTCTTACGAGTTGCATTGGTCCCGTGCGAGGTGTTCGTGCCTCCTACGGGGTCGTTTGGGCTGGTTTGGGTTTTCACCCCTTAACGGCTAGTTTTAAAGTCTAAGTGTGATTTTTGCAAATTATCGTCATACTCTCAAATCGGGAGATCCGATACTACGCGGTCAGTTCCTACAAGTTGCATTGGTCCCGTGCGAGGTGTTCGTGCCTCCGACGGGTTCGTTTGGTGGCTGGTTTGGGTTTTCACCCCTTAACGGCTAGTTTTTAAGTCTAAGTGTGATTTTTTCAAATTATAGTCATACTCTCAAATCGGGATACCCAGGACTACGCCGTCAGTTCCTACAAGTTGCATTGGTCCCGTGCGAGGTGTTCGTACCTCCTACGGGGACGTTTGGGGACTGGTTTTGGGTTTTCAACCCTTAACGGCTAGCTTTTAAGTCTAATTGTGATTTTTGCAAATTATCGTTATACTCTCAAATCGGGACACCCGGGAATACGCGGTCAGTTCCTTTAAGTTGCATTGGTCCCGTGCGAGGTGTTCGTGCCTCCAACGGGGTCGTTTGGGGGCCGGTTTGGGTTTTCACCCTTTAACGGCATGTTTTTAAGTCCAAATGTGATTTTTGCAAATTATCATCGTACTCTCAAACTGGGAGACCCGGGACTATGCGGTCAGTTCCTACAAGTTACATTGGTCCCGTGCGAAGTGTTCGTGCCTCCTACGGGGTCATTTGGGGTCGATTTGGGTTTTCACCCTTTAACGGCCTGTTTTTAAGTTTACATGTGATTTTTACAAATTATCATCCTATTTACAAACCGGGGGACCCGGGACTACGCGGTCAGTTCCTATAAGTTGCATTGGTCACGTACGAGGTGTTCGTACCTCCTACGTGGCCGTTTGGGGGCTGGTTTGGGTTTTCACCCTTAAATGGCCTGTTTTTAAGTCTAAGTGTGATTTTTGCAAATTATCATCGTACTCTCAAACCAGGACACTCGGGACTACGCGGTCAGTTCCTACAAGGTTCATTGGTCCCGTGCGAGGTGTCCGTGCCTCCTACAGGGCCGTTTGGGGACTGGTTTGGGTTTTCACCCCTTAACGGCTAGTTTTTAAGTCTAAATGTGATTTTTTCAAACTATCGTCATACTTTCAAACCGGGACACCCGGTACTACGCGGTCTGTTCCTACAAGTTGCATTGGTCCCGTGCGAGCTGTTCGTGCCTCCTACGGGGTCGTTTGGGGGATGGTTTGGGTTTTCACCCCTTAACGGCTAGTTTTTAAGTCCAAGTGTGATTTTTGCAAATTATCGTCGTACTCTCAAATCGGAATACCCAGGACTACGCGGTCAGTTCCTACAAGTTGCATTGGTCCCGTGCGAGGTGTTCGTGCCTCCTACTGGGTCGTTTGGGGGCTGGTTTGGGTTTTCACCCCTTAACGGCTAGTTTTTAAGTCTAATTGTGATTTTAGCAAATTATCGTCATACTCTCAAATCGGGAGACCAGGGACTACGCGGTCAGTTACTACAAGTTGCATTGGTCCCGTGCGAGGTGTTCGTACCTCCTACGGGGCCGTTTGGGGGCTGGTTTCGGTTTTCACCCTTTAATGGCTTGTTTTTAAGTCTAAGTGTGATTTTTGCAAATTATCGTCATACTCTCAAGCCGGGACACCCGGGAATACGCAGTAAGTTCCTATAAGTTGCATTGGTCCCATGCGAGGTGTTCGTGCCTCCAACGGGGTCGTTTGGGGGCTGGTTTGGGTTTTCACCCTTTAAAAGCTTGTTTTTAAGTCTAAGTGTGATTTTTTCAAATTATCGTCATACTCTCAAACCAGGACACCCGGGACTACGCGGTCAGTTCCTACAAGTTTCATTGGTCCCGTGCGAGGTGTTCGTGCCTCCTACGGGGCCGTTTGGGGGCTGGTTTGGGTTTTCACCCTTTAATGGCCTGTTTTTAAGTCTAAGTGTGATTTTTGCAAATTATCATCGTACTCTCAAACCAGGACACCCGGGACTACGCGGTCAGTTCCTACAAGTTTCATTGGTCCCGTGCGAGGTGTTCGTGCCTCCTACGGGGCCGTTTGGGGGCTGGTTTGGGTTTTCACCCCTTAACGGCAAGTTATTAAGTCCAAGTGTGATTTTTGCAAATTATCATCGTACTTACAAACCGGGAGACCCGGGACTACGCGGTCAGTTCCTACAAGTTGCATTGGTCCCGTGCGAGGTGTTCGTGCCTCCTACGGGGTCGTTTGGGCGCTGGTTTGGGTTTTCACCCCTTAACGGCTAGTTTTTAAGTCTAAGTGTGATTTTTGCAAATTATCATCGTACTCTCAAACCAGGAGACCCGGGACTACGAGATCAGTTCCTACAAGTTGCATTGTTCCCGTGCGAGGAGTTCGTGCCTCCTACGGGGACGTTTGGGGGCTGGTTTGGGTTTTCACCCTTTAACGGCTAGTTTTTAAGTCCAAGTGTGATTTTTCCAAATTATCGTCGTACTCTCAAATCGGGAGACCAGGGACTACGCGGTCAGTTACTACAAGTTGCATTGGTCCCGGGCGAGGTGTTAGTACCTCCTACGGGGTTTGGGGGCTGGTTTCGGTTTTCACCCTTTAATGGCTTGTTTTTAAGTCTAAGTGTGATTTTCGTAAATTATCGTCATACTCTCAAGCCGGGACACCCGGGACTACGCAGTCAGTTCCTATATGTTGCATTGGTCCCGTGCGAGGTGTTCGTGCCTCCAACGGGGTCGTTTGGGGGCTGGATTGGGTTTTCACCCTTTAACGGCTTATTTTTAAGTCTAAGTGTGATTTTTTCAAATTATCGTCATACTCTCAAACCAGGACACCCGAGACTACGCGGTCAGTTCCTACAAGTTTCATTGGTCCCGTGCGAGGTGTTCGTGCCTCCTACGGGGTCGTTTGGGGTCTGGTTTGGGTTTTCACACCTTAACGGCTAGTTTTTAAGTCCAAGTGTGATTTTTGCAAATTATCGTCATACTCTCAAATCGGGAGATCCGGTACTACGCGGTCAGTCCCTACAAGTTGCATTGGTCCCGTGTGAGGTGTTCGTGCCTCCTACTGGGTCGTTTGGGGGCTGGTTTGGGTTTTCACCCCTTAATGGCTAGTTTTTAAGTCTAATTGTGATTTTTGCAAATTATCATCGTACTTACAAACCGGGAGATCCGGGACTACGCGGTCTGTTACTACAAGTTGCATTGGTCCCGGGCGAGGTGTTAGTACCTCCTACGGGGTTTGGGGGCTGGTTTCGGTTTTCACCCTTTAATGGCTTGTTTTTAAGTCTAAGTGTGATTTTTGTAAATTATCATCCTATTCACAAACCGGGAGATCCGGGACTATGCGGTCAGTTCCTATAAGTTGCATTGGTCCCGTGCGAGGTGTTCGTGCCTCCAACGGTGTCGCTTGGGGGCTGGATTGGGTTTTCACCCTTTAACAACTTGTTTTTAAGTCTAAGTGTGATTTTTGCAAATTATCATCATACTCTCAAACCAGGACACCCGAGACTACGCGGTCAGTTCCTACAAGTTTCATTGGTCCCGTTCGAGGTGTTCGTGCCTCCTACGGGGTCGTGTGGGGGCTGGTTTGGGTTTTCACCCATTAACGGCTAGTTTTTAAGTCCAAGTGTGATTTTTGCAAATTATCTTCGTACTCTCAAATCGGGAGACCCGGGACTACGCGGTCAGTTCCTACAAGTTGCATTGGTCCCGTGCGAGGTGTTCGTACCTCCTACGGGGCCGTTTGGGGACTGGTTTTGGTTTTCACCCTTTAACGGCTTATTTTTAAGTCTAAATGTGATTTTTGCAAATTATCGTCATACTTACATACCGGGAGATCCGGGACTACGCGGTCAGTTCCTACAAGTTGCATTGGTCCCGTGCGAGGTGTGCCTACAAGTTGCGTTGGTCCCCTGCGAGGTGTTCGTACCTCCTACGGGGCCGTTTGGGGACTGGTTTGGGTTTTCACCCTTTAACGGCCTGTTTTTAACTTTAAGTGTGATTTTTGAAAATTATCCTCATACTTTCAAATCGGGAGACCCGAGACTACGTGGTAAGATTCTACAAGTTACATCGGTCCCATACGAGGTGTTCGTGCCTCCTACGGGGTCGTTTGGGGGCCGATTTAGGTTTTCACCCTTTAACGGCAAGTTTTTAACTCTAAGTGTGATTTTTTCAAATTATCGTCATACTCTCAAACTGGGAGACCCGGGACTATGCGGTCAGTTCCTACAAGTTACATTGGTCCCGTGCGAAGTGTTCGTGCCTCCTACGGGGTCGTTTGGGGTCGATTTGGGTTTTCACCCTTTAACGGCCTGTTTTTAAGTTTACATGTGATTTTTACAAATTATCATCCTATTTACAAACCGGGAGACCCGGGACTACGCAGTCTGTTCCTACAAGTTGCATTGGTCCCGTGCGAGGTGTTCGAACCTCCTACGGGGCCGTTTGGGGGCTGGTTTGGGTTTTCACCCGTTAAGGGCCTGTTTTTAAGTCTAAGTGTGATTTTTGCAAATTATCATCGTACTCTCAAACCAGGACACCCGGGACTACGCGGTCAGTTCCTACAAGTTGCATTGGTCCCGTGCGAGGTGTCCGTGCCTCCTACGGGTCCGTTTGGGGACTGGTTTGGGTTTTCACCCCTTAACGGCTATTTTTTAAGTCGAAATGTGATTTTTTCAAATTATCGTCATACTTTCAAACCGGGACACCCGGTCTTACGCGGTCAGTTCCTAGAAGTTGCATTGGTCCCGTGCGAGGTGTTCATGCCTCCTACGGCCCGTGTGGGGGCTGGTTTGGGTTTTCACCCCCTAACGGCTAGTTTTTAAGTCCAAATGTTATTTTTGCAAATTATCATCGTACTCTCAAATCGGGAGACCCGGAACTACGCGGTCAGTTCCTACAAGTTGCATTGGTCCCGTGCGAGGTGTTCGTACCTCCTACGGGGCCGTTTGGGGACTGGTTTTGGTTTTCATCCTTTAACGGCTTATTTTTAAGTCTAAGTGTGATTTTTGCAAATTATCGTCGTACTCTCAAATCGGGATACCCGGGACTACGCGGTCAGTTATTACGAGTTGCATTGGTCCCGTGCGAGGTGTTCGTGCCTCCTACGGGGTCGTTTGGGGGCTGGTTTGGGTTTTCACCCCTTAACGGCTAGTTTTTAAGTCTAAGTGTGATTTTTGCAAATTATCGTCATACTCTCAAATCGGGAGATCCGATACTACGCGGTCAGTTCCTACAAGTTGCATTGGTCCCGTGCGAGGTGTTCGTGCCTCCCACGGAGTCGTTTGGTGGCTGGTTTGGGCTTTCACCCCTTAACGGCTAGTTTTTAGAGTCTAAGTGTGATTTTTTCAAATTATAGTCATACTCTCAAATCGGGAGACCAGGGACTACGCGGTCAGTTACTACAAGTTGCATTGGTCCCGTGCGAGGTGTTCGTACCTCCTACGGGGCCGTTTGGGGACTGGTTTGGGTTTTCACCCCTTAACGGCTAGTTTTTAAGTCTAATTGTGATTTTTGCAAATTATCGTCATACTCTCAAATCGGGAGACCAGGGACTACGCGGTCAGTTACTACAAGTTGCATTGGTCCCGTGCGAGGTGTTCGTACCTCCTACGGGGCCGTTTGGGGGCTGGTATTGGTTTTCACCCTTTAATGGCTTGTTTTTAAGTCTATGTGTGATTTTTGAAAATTATCATCATACTCTCAAGCCGGGACACCCGGGAATACGCGGTCAGTTCCTATAAGTTGCATGGGTCCCGTACGAGGTGTTCGTGCCTCCTACGGGGCCGTTTGGGGGCTGGTTTGGGTTTTCACCCCTTAACGGCATGTTTTTAAGTCCAAATGTGATTTTTGCAAATTATCATCGTACTTACAAACCGGGAGATTCGGGACTACGCGGTCAGTTCCTACAAGTTGCATTGGTCCCGTGCGAGGTGTTCGTACCTCCTACGGGGCCGTTTGGGGGCTGGTTTGGGTTTTCACCCTTTAATGGCTTGTTTTTAAGTCTAAGTGTGATTTTTGCAAATTATCATCGTACTCAAACCAGGACACCCGGGACTAGGCGGTCAGTTCCTACAAGTTGCATTGGTCCCGTGCGAGGTGTCCGTGCCTCCTACGGGGCCGTTTGGGGACTGGTTTGGGTTTTCACCCCTTAACGGCTATTTTTTAAGTCTAAATGTGATTTTTTCAAATTATCGTCATACTTTCAAACCGGGACACCCGGTACTACGCGGTCAGTTCCTACAACTTGCATTGGTCCCGTGCGAGGAGTTCGTGCCTCCTACCGGGTCGTTTGGGGGCTGGTTTGGGTTTTCACCCCTTAACGGCTAGTTTTTAAGTCCAAGTGTGATTTTTACAAATTATCGTCGTACTCTCAAATCGGGAGACCTGGGACTACGCGGTCAATTCCTACAAGTTGCATGGGGCCGTGCGAGGTGTTCGTACCTCCTACGGGGCAGTTTGGGGACAGGTTTGGGTTTTCACCCTTTAACGGTAAGTTTTTAAGTCCAAGTGTGATTTTTGCAAATTATCATCGTACTTACAAACCGGGAGATCCGGGACTACGCGGTCAGTTCCTACAAGTTGCATTGGTCCCGTGCGAGGTGTTCGTACCTCCTACGGGGCCGTTTGGGGGCTGGTTTCAGTTTTCACCCTTTAACGGCTTGTTTTTAAGTTTAAGTGTGATTTTTGCAAATTATCGTCATACTCCCAAACCGGGAGACCCGAGACTACGTGGTATGATTCTATAAGTTACATCGGTCCCATGCGAAGTGTTCGTGCCTCCTACGGGGTCGTTTGGGGGCTGGTTTGGGTTTTCACCCTTTAACGGCTAGTTTTTAAGTCTAAGTGTGATTTTTGCAAATTATTCATACTCTCAAACTGGGAGACCCGGGACTATGCGGTCAGTTCCTACAAGTTACATTGGTCCCGTGCAAAGTGTTCGTGCCTCCTACGGGGTCGTTTGGGGTCGATTTGGGTTTTCACCCTTTAACGACCTGTTTTTAAGTTTTTTTTTTTCGGTAATTAAAGTGTATTAGAAACAAAAGACCCAAATATAAAAGGCCAAAAGGCCAAAGAGTCAGCTAGATACATGCATCTAGAGACCAACGATCTAAACATTTAGTCATACAAGATAGAGTTGGGTAATCCCCATAAATTACAAGTCATCCAGTTGGAGTAAGATCTTCGATATTTCTTCCAATAGCTAGATTTTCCTCGCACCATTTCCTCGATGCTCCTAATCACCTTGGACGTTGTGGCCAATCCCTTGTTATGGAGCCTACTATTTCTTTCCTGCCACAGACAATAGATGGTGGCAGAGAAGGAAGTGGTCTTAATCCTGGATTTTAGGTCAATCCCTTTACTATCAGCAACAGCCTTCCTGATCTCAATATCCCACCTTCCCATTGCTTTATAAGATTGGTTCCTAAATAGAATCTCATCCCAAACAATTTTAGAGAATGGGCATTCCATTAAGATGTGCTTAATAGTCTCAATCCCAGAGTTACAAAGCAAACAGGCTTTATTATCGACAACTCCCCAATCAAAGAGTTTATCTTTAGTCACTAAAGCCTTTCTGCAAGCCAACCAAAGAATGAAAGAACACTTTGGGATACTCATCTTGTTCCAAACCAGCCCATGCCATTGAACTTCATTCCCCCTAGAATAGGTGTACTCATATGCAGACGCAATAGAGAAGTTACCCGACCTGTTAGGAGTCCACTTTACACTATCAGAAGTCATAGGATTTATAGAAGGCAGGGGAGAGTTTTTGATATCATTCAGCTCCCAAGTGGTAGAAGCTGGCCATTTCCAATTGAACCCATCAATGAATTCGGAGACCTTAGCCTTGGAGTTGCTAGCAGCATCATATATGGTTCTATCCCCAAAAAGAGGTTGAAGAGGGCCAAGGTGGTGCCAATTATCATGCCACATGAACGTATTCCTGCCATTTCCAATATCAGCCTTAACCATGAGTCTACATTCCTCTCTAGCTTTAAGAATTTTCCTCCAGCTCCATGAAGAGTCTTGAGGAATGGGGATTGCCCATATGCTTCTCCCTTTTATCTTATAAGTATGACACCACTTGACCCAAAGACTATCCTTTTTGTTGAAGAGGTTCCAAAGGTTTTTCATCACTGCAGCCTTGTTCCAATGAGTCGGGCACTTTATTCCCATGTGACTTTTACAAATTATCGTCCTATTTACAAACTGGGAGACCCGGGACTACGCGGTCAGTTCCTACAAGTTGCACTGGTCCCGTGCGAGGTGTTCGTACGGGCCGTTTGGGCGCTGGTTTGGGTTTTCACCCTTTAATGGCCAGTTTTTAAGTCTAAGTGTGATTTTTGCAAATTATCATCGTACTCTCAAATCGGGAGATCCGATACTACGCGGTCAGTTCCTACAAGTTGCATTGGTCCCGTGCGAGGTGTTCGTGCCTCCGACGGGGTCGTTTGGTGGCTAGTTTGGGTTTTCACCCCTTAACGGCTAGTTTTTAAGTCTAAGTGTGATTTTTTCAAATTATAGTCATACTCTCAAATCGGGATACCCAGGACTACGCGGTCAGTTCCTACAAGTTGCATTGGTCCCGTGCGAGGTGTTCGTACCTCCTACGGGGACGTTTGGGGACTGGTTTGGGTTTTCACCCCTTAACGGCTAGCTTTTAAGTCTAATTGTGATTTTTGCAAATTATCGTCATACTCTCAAATCGGGACACCCGGGAATACGCGGTCAGTTCCTATAAGTTGCATTGGTCCCGTGCGAGGTGTTCGTGCCTCCAACGGGGTCGTTTGGGGGCCGGTTTGGGTTTTCACCCTTTAACGGCATGTTTTTAAGTCCAAATGTGATTTTTGCAAATTATCATCGTACTCTCAAACTGGGAGACCCGGGACTATGCGGTCAGTTCCTACAAGTTACATTGGTCCCGTGCGAAGTGTTCGTGCCTCCTACGGGGTCATTTGGGGTCGATTTGGGTTTTCACCCCTTAACGGCTAGTTTTTAAGTCTAAGTGTGATTTTTGCAAATTATCGTCATACTCTCAAATCGGGAGATCCGATACTACGCGGTCAGTTCCTACAAGTTGCATTGGTCCCGTGCGAGCTGTTCGTGCCTCCTACAGGGTCGTTTGGGGGCTGGTTTGGGTTTTCACCCCTTAACGACTAGTTTTTAAGTCTATGTGTGATTTTTGCAAATTATTGTCATAGTCTCAAATCGGGAGACCGGGGACTACGCGGTCAGTTCCTACAAGTTGCATTGGTTCTGTGCGAGGTGTTCGTACCTCCTACGTGGCCGTTTGGGGGCTGGTTTGGGATTTCACCCTTTAACGGCTTGTTTTTAAGTTTAAGTGTGATTTTTGCAAATTATCGTCATACTCTCAAACCGGGACACCCGGGACTACGCGGTCAGTTCCTATAAGTTGCATTGGTCCCGTGCGAGGTGTTCGTGCCTCCTACGGGGTTGTTTGGGGGCTGGTTTGGGTTTTCACCATTTAACGGCTAGTTTTTAAGTCTAAGTGTGATTTTTGCCAATTATCGTCATACTCCCAAATCGGGAGATCCGGGACTACGCGGTCAGTTCCTACAAGTTGCATTGGTCCCGTGCGAGGTGTTCGTGCCTCCTACGGGGCCGTTTGGGGGCTGGTTCTGGTTTTCACCCCTTAACGGCTAGTTTTTAAGTCTAAGTGTGATTTTTGCAAATTATCGTCGTACTCTCAAACCATGAGACTCGGGACTACGCGGTCTGTTCCTACAAGTTGCATTGGTCCCGTGCGAGGTGTTCGTGCCTCCTACGGGGTCGTTTGGGCGCTGGTTTGGGTTTTCACCCCTTAACGGCTAGTTTTTAAGTCTAAGTGTGATTTTTGCAAATTATCGTCGTACTCTCAAACCAGGAGACGCGGAACTACGCGGTCAGTTCCTACAAGTTGCATTGGTCCCGTGCGAGGTGTTCGTGCCTCCTACAGGGCCGTTTGGGGGCTGGTTTGGGTTTTCACCCCTTAACGACTAATTTTTTAGTCTAAGTGTGATTTTTAATAATTATTGTCATACTCTCAAACCGGGACACCCGGGACCACGCGGTCAATTCCTACAAGTTGTATTGGTCCTATGCGAGGTGTTCGTGCCTTCTACGGGGTCGTTTGGGGGCCGGTTTGGGTTTTCACCCTTTAACGACTTGTTTTTAAGTGTAAGTGTGATTTTTGCAAATTATCATCCTATTCACAAACCGGGAGATCCGGGATTATGCAGTCAGTTCCTACAAGTTGCATTGGTCCCGTGCGAGGTGTTCGGGCCTCCTACGGGGTCGTTTGGTGGCTGGTTTGGGTTTTCACCCCTTAACGGCTAGTTTTTAAGTCTAAGTGTGATTTTTGCAAATTATCATCATACTCTCAAATCGGGAGATCCGATACTACGCGGTCAGTTGCTACAAGTTGCATTGGTCCCGTGCGACGTGTTCGTGCCTCCTACGGGGTCGTTTGGGGCTGGTTTGGGTTTTCACCCCTTAACGGCTAGTTTTTAAGTCTAAGTGTGATTTTTGCAAATTATCGTCATACTCTCAAATCGGGAGACCGGGGACTACGCGGTCAGTTCCTACAAGTTGCATTGGTCCCGTGCGATGTGTTCGTACCTCCTACGGGGCCGTTTGGGGGTTGGTTTGGGTTTTCACCCTTTAACGGCTTATTTTTAAGTTTAAGTGTGATTTTTGCACATTATCGTCATACTCACAAACCGGGACACACCCGAGACTACGCGGTCAGTTCCTATAAGTTGCATTTGTCCCGTGCGAGGTGTTCGTGCCTCCTACGGGGTCGTTTGGGGACAGGTTTGGGTTTTCACCCTTTAACGGCTAGTTTTTAAGTCTAAGTGTGATTTTTGCAAATTATCGTCATGCTCTCAAATCGGGAGATCCGGGACTATGCTGTCAGTTCCTACAAGTTGCATTGGTCCCGTGCGAGGTGTTCGTGCCTCCTACGGGGTCGTTTGGGGGCTGGTTTGGGTTTTCACGCCTTAACGGCTAGTTTTTAAGTCGAAGTGTGATTTTTGCAAATTATCGTCGTACTCTCAAATCAGGAGACCCGGGACTACGCGGTCAGTTTCTACAAGTTGCATTGGTCTCGTGCGAGGTGTTCGTACCTCCTACGGGGCCGTTTGGGGGCTGGTTTCGGTTTTCACCCTTTAACGGCTTGTTTTTAAGTCTAAGTGTGATTTTTGCAAATTATCGTCATACTCTCAAACCGGGACACCCGGGACCACGCGGTCAGTTCCTACAAGTTGTATTGGTCCTATGCGAGGTGTTCGTGCCTCCTACGGGGTCGTTTGGGGGCCGGTTTGGGTTTTCACCCTTTAACGGCTTGTTTTTAAGTCCAAGTGTGATTTTTGCAAATTATCATCCTATTCACAAATCGGGAGATCCGGGACTATGCGGTCAGTTCCTACATGTTGCATTGGTCCCGTGCGAGGTGTTCGTGCCTCCTACGGAGTCGTTTGGTGGCTGGTTTGGGTTTTCACCCCTTAATGGCTAGTTTTTAAGTCTAAGTGTGATTTCTGCAAATTATCGTCGTACTCTCAAATCGGGAGACCCGGGACTACGCGGTCAGTTCGTACAAAATTGCATTGGTCCCGTGCGAGGTGTTCTAACCTCCTACGGGGCCGTTTGGGGGCTGGTTTCGGTTTTCACCCTTTAACGGCTTGTTTTTAAGTTTAAGTGTGATTTTTGCAAATTATCGACATACTCCAAAACCGGGACACACCCGGGACTACGCGGTCAGTTCCTATAAGTTGCATTTGTCCCGTGCGAGGTGTTCGTGCCTCCTACGGGGTCGTTTGGGGGCTGGTTTGGGTTTTCACCCTTTAACGGCTAGTTTTTAAGTCTAAGTGTGATTTTTGCAAATTATCGTCATACTCTCAAATCGGGAGATGCGGGACTATGCGGTCAGTTCCTACAAGTTGCATTGGTCCTGTGCGAGATGTTCGTGCGTCCTACGGGGTCGTTTGGGGGCTGGTTTGGGTTTTCACCCTTTAATGGCTAGTTTTTAAGTCTAAGCGTGATTTTTGCAAATTATCGTCATACTCTCAAATCGGAAGATCCGGGACTATGCGGTCAGTTCCTACAAGTTGCATTGGTCCCGTGCGAGGTGCTCGTGCCTCCTACGGGGTCGTTTGGGGGCTGGTTTGGGTTTTCACGCCTTAACGGCTAGTTTTTAAGTCGAAGTGTAATTTTTGCAAATTATCGTCGTACTCTCAAATCGAGAGACCCGGGACTACGCGGTCAGTTTCTACATGTTGCATTGGTCTCGTGCGAGGTGTTCGTACCTCCTACGGGGACGTTTGGGGGCTGGTTTCGGTTTTCACCCTTTAACGGCTTGTTTTTAAGTCTAAGTGTTCGTGCCTCCTACGGGGTCGTTTGGGGGCCGGTTTGGGTTTTCACCCTTTAACGGCTTGTTTTTAAGTCCAAGTGTGATTTTTGCAAATTATCATCCTATTCACAAACCGGGAGATCCGGGACAATGCGGTCAGTTCCTACATGTCGCATTGGTCCCGTCCAAGTGTGATTTTTGCAAATTATCGTCGTACTCTCAAACCAGGAGACCCGGGACTACGCGGTCTGTTCCTACAAGTTGTATTGGTCCCGTGCGAGGTGTTCGTGCCTCCTACGGGGTCGTTTGGGCGCTGGTTTGGGTTTTCACCCCTTAACGGCTAGTTTTTAAGTCTAGGTGTGATTTTTGCAAATTATCGTCGTACTCTCAAATCGGGAGATCCGGGACTACGCGGTCAGTTCCTACAAGTTGCATTGGTCCCGTGCGAGGTGTTCGTGCCTCCTACTGGGTCGTTTGGGGGCTGGTTTCGGTTTTCACCCCTTAACGGTTAGTTTTTAAGTCTAAGTGTGATTTTTGCAAATTATCGTCGTACTCTCAAACCAGGAGACCCGGGACGACGAGGTCAGTTCCTACAAGTTGCATTGGTCCCGTGCGAGGTGTTCGTGCCTCCTACGGGGACGTTTGGGGGCTGGTTTGGGTTTTCACCGTTTAACGGCTAGTTTTTAAGTCTAAGTGTGATTTTTGCAAATTATCGTCATACTCTCAAATTGGGAGATCCAGGACTACGCGGTCAGTTCCTACAAGTTGCATTGGTCCCGTGCGAGGTGTTCGTGCCTCCTACTGGGTCGTTTGGGGGCTGGTTTGGATTTTCACCCCTTAACGGTTAGTTTTTAAGTCTAAGTGTGATTTTTGCAAATTATCGTCATACTCTCAAATCGGGAGACCAGGGACTACACGGTCAGTTCCTACAAGTTGCATTGGTCCCGTGCGAGGTGTTCGTACCTCCTACGGGGCCGTTTGGGGGTTGGTTTCGGTTTTCACCCTTTAATGGCTTGTTTTTAAGTCTAAGTGTGATTTTTGCAAATTATCGTCATAATCCTCTCAAGCCGGGACACCCGGGACTACGCGGTCAGTTCCTACAAGTTTCATTGGTCCCATGCGAGGTGTTCGTGCCTCCAACGGGGTCGCTTGGGGGCTGGTTTGGGTTTTCACCCTTTAACTGCTTGTTTCTAAGTCTAAGTGTGATTTTTGCAAAATATCGTCATACTCTCAAACCAGGACACCCGAGACTACGCGGTCAGTTCCTACAAGTTGCATTGGTCCCGTGCGAGGTGTTCGTGCCTCCTACGGGGTCGTTTGGGGGCTGGTTTGGGTTTTCACCCTTTATTGGCTTGTTTTTAAGTCTAAGTGTGATTTTTGCAAATTATCATCGTACTCTCAAACCAGGACACCCGGGACTACGCGATCAGTTCCTACAAGTTGCATTGGTCCCGTGCGAGGTGTTCGTGCCTCCTACGGGGTCGTTTGGAGGCCGGTTTGGGTTTTCACCCTTTAACGGCTTCTTTTTAAGTCTAAGTGTGATTTTTGAAAATTATCATCCTATTCACAAACCGGGAGATCCGGGACTATGCGGTCAGTTCCTACAAGTTGCATTGGTCGCGTCCGAGGTGTTCGTGCTTCCTACGGGGTTGTTTGTTGGCTGGTTTGGGTTTTCACCCCTTAACGGCTAGTTTTTAACTCTAAGTGTGATTTTTCCAAATTATCGTCGTACTCTCAAATCGGGAGACCCGGGACTACGCGGTCAGTTCCTACAAGTTGCATTGGTCCCGTGCGAGGTGTTCGTGCCTCCTACGGGGTCGGGTTTTCACCCCTTAACGGCTAGTTTATAAGTCTAAGTGTGATTTTTGCAAATTATCGTCGTACTCTCAAACCAAAAGACCCGGGACTACACGGTCAATTCCTACAAGTTGCATTGGTCCCGTGCGAGGTGTTCGTACCACCTACGGGGGCGTTTGGGCGCTGGTTTGGGTTTTCACCCTTTAACGACTTGTTTTTATGTCTAAGTGTGATTTTTGCAAATTATCGTCGTACTCTTAAATCGGGATACCCGGGACTACGCGGTCAGTTCCTACAAGTTGCATTGGTCCCGTGCGAGGTGTTCGTGCCTTCTACGGGGTTGTTTGGGGGCTGGTTTGGGTTTTCACCCCTTAACGGCTAGTTTTTAAGTCTAACTGTGATTTTTGAAAATTATCGTCATACTCTCAAATCGGGAGACCAGGGACTACGCGGTCAGTTACTACAAGTTGCATTGGTCCCGTGCGAGGTGTTCGTACCTCCTACGGGGCCGTTTGGGGGCTGGTTTCGGTTTTCACCCTTTAATGGCTTGTTTTTAAGTCTAAGTGTGATTTTTGCAAATTGTCGTCATACTCTCAAGCCGGGACACCCGGGAATACGCGGTCAGTTCCTATAAGTTGCATTGGTCCCGTGCGAGGTGTTCGTGCCTCCAACGGGGTCGTTTGGGGGCTGGTTTGGGTTTTCACCATTTAACAGCTTGTTTTTAAGTCTAAGTGTGATTTTTGCAAATTATCGTCATACTCTCAAACCAGGACACCCGGGACTATGCGATCACTTCCTACAAGTTTCATTGGTCCCGTGCGAGGTGTTCGGGCCTCCTACGGGGCCGTTTGGGGGTTGGTTTGGGTTTTCACCCCTTAACGGCATGTTTTTAAGTCCAAGTGTGATTTTTGCAAATTATCATCGTACTTACAAACAGGGAGATCCGGGACTACGCGGTCAGTTCCTACAAGTTGCATTGGTCCCGAGCGAGGTGTTCGTTACCTCCTACGGGGCCGTTTGGGGCCTGGTTTGGGTTTCGCCCTTTAACGGCGTGTTTTTAACTCTAAGTGTGATTTTTGAAAATTATCCTCATACTTTCAAATCGGGAGACCCGAGACTACGTGGTAAGATTCTACAAGTTACATCGGTCCCATACGAGGTGTTCGTGCCTCCTACGGGGTCGTTTGGGAGCCGATTTGGGTTTTCACCCTTTAACGGCATGTTTTAAACTCTAATAAGTGTGATTTTTGCAAATTATCGTCATACTCTCAAACTGGGAGACCCGGGACTATGCGGTCAGTTCCTACAAGCTACATTGGTCCCGTGCGAAGTGTTCGTGGCTTCTACGAGGTCGTTTGGGGTCGATTTGGGTTTTCACCCTTTAACGGCCTGTTTTTAAGTTTACATGTGATTTTTACAAATTATCATCCTACTTACAAACCGGGAGACCCGGGACTACGCGGTCAGTTCCTACAAGTTTCATTGGTCCCGTGCGAGGTGTTCGTACCTCCTACGGGGCCGTTTGGGGGCTGGTTTGGGTTTTCACCCTTTAATGGCCTGTTTTTAAGTCTAAGTGTGATTTTTTCAAATTATCATCGTACTCTCAAACCAGGACACCCGGGACTACGCGGTCAGTTCCTACAAGTTGCATTGGTCCCGTGCGAGGTGTCCGTGCCTCCTACGGGGCCGTTTGGAGACTGGTTTGGGTTTTCACCCCTTAACGGCTATTTTTTAAGTCTAAATGTGATTTTTTCAAATTATCGTCATACTTTCAAACCGGGACACCCGGTACTACGCGGTCAGTTCCTACAAGTTTCATTGGTCCCGTGCGAGGTGTTCGTGCCTCCAACGGGGTCGTTTGGTGGCTGGTTTGGGTTTTCACCCTTTTTTTTTGGGGGGGAAAGATTGAGTATATATAAAAACTAAGAATTTACAGAGGAAAAAACCTTAACAAAAGAAAGGAAACCCCAGGGCATACCCCAAAGGCAAACAAAACAACAAGAAGAGCCAAAACTAGACTAATCCTTAGTACAGAAGCCTATCTTCAGGAATGTTCCAGTACATACAAGCCATCCAGTTTGCATAGTTCCTTCTGTCCTTCTTCCAAGTAAGCACTTTTGCTCGAACCATGTTTTCAATGCCCTTCACAATGGAGTCAAGGGAATTGGAGACATGCTTGAAGCATCTAGCATTCCTTTCCATCCAAATGCAGTAGATAGTAGTAGTAAAGGATAAGGATCTTATCTTATCGCATAGAGTCTTCGAAGAGTGGTTAATTGTAGCCATATCCAACTCACTATTTAAATCCAGGGTATCCCTATAGCATTGGTTTCTTAGTCACACCTCTTGCCATATACTTTTACTAAGGCTGCACTGAGTGAACAAGTGGTTATATGTCTCCCTCTCATTCCCACATAACTCACACAGGTCATCCATATAAACCCCCCACTCATGTAGATTAACTTTAGTGTTGATTGCCCTCCTAACCACCAACCAGGTAATGAAAGAGCATTTAGGGATGCACACCTTACTCCACACAAACTTGCTCCAGTTAACCATAGGCTTATGTGCCTTTAAAAGATCCCAAGCAGAAGCTATGGTGAACTTCCCATTATTAGAGGGCAGCCACACAACATTATCATTTGCATCCTGAATAGTAGGAAGAATAGCATTCTTAACTTCATTCAGCTCCCAAGTCACAGTTGAAGGCCATCTCCACTCCAAGTGGTGGATAAAATCAGAAACTTTTTCTTTTAGATTACTAGCAGAGTCATACACAATGTTTCCCCCATATAAGGGGTGCAGCGGTCCATTAGGGTGCCAATTATCAAACCACATAAAAGCATGATTTCCATTCCCAATGATGGTCTTTATTTTGCTTCTAAACTTCTCTCTGATCTTGAGGATTTTCCTCCAGCTCCATGAAGAATCATTTGGGATACTCAGAGCCCAGATGCTCCTTCCCTTGATCTTATAAATGTTGCACCATTTGATCCATAGGCTGTCCTTCTTACTGCATAGATTCCACAAATGCTTAGCCATAGCTGCTCTGTTCCAAGTCTCTAGACACTTGATATTTAGCCCCCCCTCATCCAGAGATACACAAATATCCTTCCAAGCAACTTTTGGCCCTTTTCTATTAGCCTCATCCCCTTTCCATAAGTAATTCCTCATAATCTGCTCAATTTTTTTAATGATGCTCTTGGGCAGGATAAAAATGCTTGCCCAATACACTTGGATGCTGAAAATCACAGTCTTCACAAGGAGGAGCCTACCTGCAAAACTCAGGAATTTATTAGTCCAACATCTGGTTCTCATAGTTATCCTTTCCACCAAGTGAGAGCAATCCTCCTTCTTCAACCTAGTTGTGATGAGAGGAACCCCCAGATATTTGAAAGGAGGGGAGCTGTGCTGTATTCCCAGAATAGAGGAGATCTCCTGAATCCCATCCACATTAACCCCAGCAGTGAAGAGGCTGCTCTTCTCCAAGTTGACCATAAGCCCAGTTAAAGAGCTGAACTTTGATATATCCTCCTTCACAATGCTGCAAGACACCCTGTCCCCACCAGCAAAAACTATCAGATCATCAGCAAAACTAAGATGAGTTAGGGCCATCTCCTTGCACCTGGGGTGATAACTGAACAGGTCTGATTCAGCAGCTTTAGAAATAATCCCAGAGAAAGCCTCCATCACAAGCAGGAAAAGATATGGAGAGAGAGGGTCTCCCTGCCTGAGCCCTCTTTTCCCATGAAAAAACCCATTCAGTTCCCCATTCAGATTAATGGAGAACCTGGTAGTAGTCACACACTTGGAGATCCACCCAATGACTTTGGGGGGGAAGCCAACATGAGTCAATAGATGCATCAGGAAGTCCCAGCTCACTGTATCATAGGATTTAAGAATATCTATCTTAATTGCACATCTAGGAGGGTTAGTGTCCCTATGATAATTTCTCATTAACTCTTGTAATAGCAGGATGTTATCAGCTATGGATCTGCCTTCAACAAAGGCAGCCTGATTATTACTAATGAGGTCTGGCATTATCTTCTTAAGCCTGCAAGTAATAACTTTGGAGATGCACTTGTACAAGGTGTTGCAGCACGATATAGGTCTGAAATCCCTCATACTTCTAGGGGCTGCAACCTTAGGAATCAAAGCCAGGTTGGTACAGTTCCACTGGTTGAAGAAACTCCCATTATCGAAAAAGAATTTTATAGCCTCACACACCTCTTCCCCCACAAGCTGCCAATTCATTTTAAAGAAATAGCTGTTAAAGCCATCCAGACCAGGGGCCTTGTCAGACCCAATTCCAAACATTGCCTCTTTGATTTCATCATGTGTGACCTCTTTCTCCAATAACTCAGCTTGATTAGAGGTGAGCTTATTCTTAATCACCTCCCCCAAAACAGTGTTAGCATCAATACATCGCAACCTATTCCCTAACAAGTTCCCAAAAAATTTCACAGCTTCTCCAAGCCACCTGCTCTTTCCCTTCAATTCTCACACCATGATCATCATCAATGCTCAAAATTTTCCTTCTAGCCACATTTTGAATTACTTTCTTATGAAAGAAAGTATTATTTTGGTCTCCCAGCTGCAGCCACTTAACTCTAGCCTTCTGTCTAAGGAATGACTCCTCCTCATTCCTAAGCTTAGCATATTTGATTCTCATCGCCTTAGCAGCATCCTGCTTCTCCCTATTAGCACCATCTCTGTCCAGCTCACTTTGGATAGCATCAAGCTTAGACTTGGAATCAGCAACCATTGCTGAAATCTTGTTAAAGAACATCCTATTAAAGTGCTTCAACGAGGCCTTGACTCTATTCAGCTTCTTGAAGAGCTTCTGCATTGGGTTCCCATCCACTTCAACATCCCAAGCTTCAATGATAGTAGGCATAAACTCATCGTGATTCATCCATAAGTTGAAGAACTTGAATGGCTTAGGTCTCCAAGTAATAGTGTTATCCATAATGGTGATAATGGGACTGTGGTCCGAAATTCCACAAGGAAGGGTAATAGCTTGTGAATTAGGGAAGAGAGTAGCCCACCTATCATTGTGTATGACTCTATCAATCCTCGATTGAACATTATTGTCACCCCTCTGATTCCTATTCCAGGTGAACCATAACCCACTATTGACCATATCATCCGCATTTAGCTCATTCAGACAATCATTAAACTCCTCAGCAGCAGCTCTGTCAATACCCAATACTCCCATTTTTTCCTCCTGGCATCTGACCACATAAAAATCCCCCATTAATATCCAAGGCCCATCATTAACCACCAATTTATTTTCTCTAAGGAAAGTCCAATGGCATCTCCTCTGCTCAGGAAGGTTTTCCCCATATATGAAGATAGCATGGAAGGAGTAGCTGGTACCAATGATATTTACAAGGCAGAATAGGGCCTGTCTATGAGTGTAAATCACCTCAATCTTCAGAATATTTGGGTTCCAGCCCACAATCACTCTAGCCACACCCCCATCCGTGGGGCAATTATGGATATACTCCCAATGATAGAAGCAAGAACTTTTAATAGTCTCCATATTGTTCGTTCTAATCTTAGTTTCCACAAGACTGATAAGGTCTAATCTATTATCCTTTATTAGTTTAACCACCTCCACCTGCTTATGGGGAGCATTAAGGCCCCTTATATTCCATGTACCCATTCTGGTCATCTAAACTTCTTAACTTTGTTACCTGATTTCTTCTTCCCTTTCTTGTTACTCCCAGGTAACTCATTGCCTCCACCTTTGTCTCCTCCCCTTTCCAGCCCCTTTTCATCAACTGCCTTAATCTTAAGAACCAAGCCAGCTGGTGCAGGAGTGGACATTAGAGGATCTTCAATCTCAGTCTCCAAAATATCAAATGGATTAGGGGAATTTATGCTCTTATCCCCTTCTTCTAACACTGGCTTAGTAACTACCTCAGGCTGCCCTGCTACTGGATCATTCCTGGCATTAGGAACTAGATTGATCCCTACCTCGGCCTGAACTTCTTTTGGTTTTGTTGCCCTCTTGTCATTATGATTCTTATTGGTTGTGTATTGCACTTGGGTCCATTCCTCTTCTAAGGCCTTCTGAATCTCAGTCTGACTTTTGAAAGGATACATCATCTCTTTGTTGTTAGTTGCCACCCATGCCTTCTTGGCCTTCTGACAATTGAGGAGATCATGACCAAAAATGCCACATTTGATACACGATGGAGGTTTTTCTTGGTACTCAACTGCAACCACAGCAATGGACCCATCCTCCATTTTAATATCAATGGTCCTTGGGTATTCTCCCATGACTTTTAACTCCACACATATCCTAGCAAAACTGATTTTTTGCATTCCTTCAGTTATAGTATCAGCATACATTGGTATTCCAACAGAGCTAGCCACATAGCTCAGCCCTTCCTCTGTCCATAACTGGACAGGAATGTCATGAAATTTGACCCAAACAGGAATCACTGAAGTTGAGTCTTTGCTGAAAGAGAAGTTTGGAGCCCATTTTTGGATGATAATTGGGTTCCCCACAAAATGCCATGGGCCATTGTCAATTACCTCATCCCTCATATTAGCATTATCAAACATAAAGAAATAGAAACCATTGTTGTGACCCACAATCTGTTTGAGGCCAAACTTGTTCCATAACTTATGTGCTATATTGCAAACTAAGGTGTAAGGTAATTTCCTTCCCAGAAAGCAACCCACCATGCTATTCTCCCATTTAGCATATCCATTAGCTGCTAACTCCACTGGAGGGGCCACAGTGATCCTGTTATCAGAAATAGAGGGGGGATGATATGTGAGTCGAAGCTTGGGGCATCTTTTAGTGGCAACAACATCCTTCCAAGATTTCTCCACAGCTACGTTCTTGGGGGAGCATGGAATAGGTCCACTACCAATACAATCCCCTGCTTCTTGCCTTATCCCTCTCTTATCTCCATCCCCAGAATAGGTGGAGTCCTTGCTTTCGTTTATGGCTCTTCCATGTTGCAGTACATCCTCATATGAGAACCCTTTATGCTTCATGAATTCCTTGTACATCTCTACAATCTTAGAGTCCTGAATCGTATCTTCTAAGGCAACAATTTGTCCCTCTTCATTTTCTTCCTTGTCAATTGAATCTTGAATATCAATCGGACCAGACTCCATTCCCAGGCCGCTATCTTGATTGGAGGGAAATCAAACTGCATCAAAAGGAACGAATCTAGCAACTTCTAAAGGGGGGGTACGCCTCTGGGAGTTCCCATCCGTGTTCAAGGACGTTTGGGAAGGGATAGGGTTACGAGCCCACCCACCACGAATGGCCGGAGGTAGTTTGTTCATGGTAGCCTATAGGTTAAGGTGGCCGGAGGTAGATTGGTAGGGTAAGGCGGTGGTAGTTTTAGGGTTGTGTTTGGCTGATGGTTTTTTAGAGAGAAGCGGGAGCATTTTCTTGTCCATTGTTTCTTTGTTTGGTTTTCACCCTTTAACAGCTTGTTTTTAAGTCTAAGTGCGATTTTTGCAAATTATCGGCATACTCTCAAACCAGGACACCCGAGACTACGCGGTCAGTTCCCACAAGTTGCATTGGTCCCGTGCGAGGTGTTCGTGCCTCCTACGGGGCCGTGTGGGGGCTGGTTTGGGTTTTCACCCCTTAACGGCTGGTTTTTAAGTCCAAGTGTGATTTTTGCAAATTATCATCGTACTCTCAAATCGGGAGACCCGGGACTACACGGTCAGTTCCTACAAGTTGCATTGGTCCCGTGCGAGGTGTTCGTACCTCCTACGGGGCCGTTTGGGGACTGGTTTTGGTTTTCACCCTTTAACGGCTTATTTTTAAGTCTAAGTGTGATTTTTGCAAATTATCGTCGTACTCTCAAATCGGGATACCCGGGACTACGCGGTCAGTTCTTAGCAGTTGCATTGGTCCCGTGCGAGGTGTTCGTGCCTCCTACGGGGTCGTTTGGGGGCTGGTTTGGGTTTTCACTCCTTAACGGCTAGTTTTTTAAGTCTAAGTGTGATTTTTGCAAATATCGTCATACTTTCAAATCGGGAAATCCGATACTACATCGTCAGTTCCTACAAGTTGCATTGGTCCCGTGCGAGCTGTTCGTGCCTCCTACGGGGTCGTTTGGGGGCTGGTTTGGGTTTTCACCCCTTAACGACTAGTTTTAAGTCTAAGTGTGATTTTTGCAAATTATCGTCATACTCTCAAATCGGGAGACCGGGGACTACGTGGTCAGTTCCTACAAGTTGCATTGGTTCCGTGCAAGGTGTTCGTACCTCCTACGGGGCCGTTTGGGGGCTGGTTTGGGTTTTCACCCTTTAACGGCTAGTTTTTAAGTCTAAGTGTGTTTTCTGCAAATTATCGTCATACTCTCAAATCGAGAGATCCAGGACTTCGCGGTCAGTTCCTACAAGTTGCATTGGTTCCGTGCGAGGTGTTCGTACCTCCTACGGGGCCGTTTGGGGGCTGGTTTGGGATTTCACCCTTTAACGGCTTGTTTTTAAGTTTAAGTGTGATTTTTGCAAATTATCGTCATACTCTCAAACCGGGACACATCCGGGACTACGCGGTCAGTTCCTATAAGTTGCATTGGTCCCGTGCGAGGTGTTCATGCCTCCTACGGGGTCGTTTGGGGACTGGTTTGGGTTTTCACCCTTTAACGACTAGTTTTTAAGTCTAAGTGTGTTTTTTGCAAATTATCGTCATACTCTCAAATCGAGAGATCCAGGACTTCGCGGTCAGTTCCTACAAGTTGCATTGGTCCCGTGCGAGGTGTTCGTGCCTCCTACGGGGCCGTTTGGGGCTGGTTTGGGTTTTCACCCCTTAACGGCTAGTTTTTAAGTCTAAGTGTGATTTTTGCAAATTATCGTCGTACTCTCAAACCAGGAGACCCGGGACAACGCGGTCAGTTCCTACAAGTTGCATTGGTTCCGTGCGAGGTGTTCGTACCTCCTACGGGGCCGTTTGGGGGCTGGTATGGGATTTCAACCTTTAACGACTTGTTTTTAAGTTTAAGTGTGATTTTTGCAAATTATCGTCGTACTCTCAAATCGGGATACCCGGGACTACGCGGTCAGTTCTTACAAATTGAATTAGTCCCGTGCGAGGTGTTCGTGCCTCCTACGGGGTCGTTTGGGGGCTGGTTTGGGTTTTCACCCTTTTATGGCCTGTTTTTAAGTCTAAGTTTGATTTTTGCAAATTATCGTCATACTTTCAAATCGGGAGATCCGATACTACGCGGTCAGTTCCTACAAGTTGCATTGGTCCCGTGCGAGCTGTTCGTGCCTCCTACGGGGTCGTTTGGGGGCTGGTTTGGGTTTTCACCCCTTAACGACTAGTTTTTAAGTCTAAGTGTGATTTTTGCAAATTATCGTCATACTCTCAAATCGGGAGACCCGGGACTACGCGGTCAGTTCCTAGAAGTTGCATTGGTCCCGTGCGAGGTGCTCGTGCCTCCTACAAGGCCGTTTGGGGGCTGGTTTGGGTTTTCACCCCTTAACGGCTAGTTTTTAAGTCCAAGTGTGATTTTTGCAAATTATCGTTGTACTTACAAACCGGGAGATCCGGGACTACGCGGTCAGTTCCTACAAGTTGTATTGGTCCCGTGCGAGGTGTTCGTACCTCCTACGGGGCAGTTTGTGGACTGGTTTGGGTTTTCACCCTTTAACGGCCTATTTTTAACTCTAAGTGTGATTTTTGAAAATTATCCTCATACTCTCAATTCGGGAGACCCGAGACTACGTGGTCAGATTCTACAAGTTACATCGGTCCTATACGAGGTGTTCGTGCCTCCTACGGGGTCGTTTGGGGGCCGGTTTGGGTTTTCACCCTTTAACGACATGTTTTTAACTCTAAGTGTGATATTTGCAAATTATCGTCATACTCTCAAACTGGGAGACCCGGGACTATGCGGTCAGTTCCTACAAGTTACATTGGTCCCGTGCGAAGTGTTCGTGCCTCCTACGGGGTCGTTTGGGGTCGTTTGGGGTCGATTTGGGTTTTCACCCTTTAACGGCCTGTTTTTAAGTTTACATGTGATTTTTACAAATTATCATCCTATTTACAAACCGGGAGACCCGGGACTACGCGGTCAGTTCCTATAAGTTGCATTGGTCCCGTGCGAGGTGTTCGTACCTCCTACGGGGCCGTTTGGGGGCTGGTTTGGGTTTTCACCCTTAAATGGCCTGTTTTTAAGTCTAAGTGTGATTTTTGCAAATTATCATCGTACTCTCAAACCAGGACACCCGGGACTACGCGGTCAGTTCCTACAAGTTGCATTGGTCCCGTGCGATGTGTCCGTGCCTCCTACGGGGCCGTTTGGGGACTGGTTTGGGTTTCACCCCTTAACGGCTATTTTTAAGTCTAAATGTGATTTTTTCAAATTATCGTCATACTTTCAAACCGGGACACCCGGTACTGCGCGGGCTGTTCCTACAAGTTGCATTGGTCCCGTGCGAGGAGTTCGTGCCTCCTACGGGGTCGTTTGGGGGCTGGTTTGGGTTTTCACCCCTTAACGGCTAGTTTTTAAGTCTAAATGTGATTTTTTCAAACAATCGTCATACTTTCAAACCGGGACACCCGGTACTACTCGGTCAGTTCCTACAAGTTGCATTGGTCCCGTGCGAACTGTTCGTGCCTCCTACGGGGTCGTTTGGGTTTTCACCCCTTAACGGCTAGTTTTTAAGTCCAAGTGTGATTTTTGCAAGTTATCGTTGTACTCCCAAATCGGGAGACCTGGGAGTACGCGGTCAATTCCTACAAGTTGTATTGGTCGTGTGCGAGGTGTTCGTACCACCTATGGGGGCGTTTGAGAACTGGTTTGGGTTTTCACCCTTTAACGGCTTGTTTTTAAGTCTAAGTGTGGGTTTTGCAAATTATCGTCGTACTCTCAAATCGGGATACCCAGGACTACGCGGTCAGTTCCTACAAGTTGCATTGGTCCCGTGCGAGGTGTTCGTGCCTTCTACGGGGTCGTTTGGGGGCTGGTTTGGGTTTTCACCCCTTAACGGCTAGTTTTTAAGTCTAACTGTGATTTTTGCAAATTATCGTCATACTCTCAAATCGGGAGATCCGGTACTACGCGGTCAGTTCCTAAAAGTTGCATTGGTCCCGTGCGAGGTGTTCGTGCCTCCTACTGGGTCGTTTGGGGGCTGGTTTGGGTTTTCACCCCTTAACGGCTAGTTTTTAAGTCTAATTGTGATTTTTGCAAATTATCATCATACTCTCAAATCGGGAGACCAGGGACTACGCGGTGAGTTACTACAAGTTGCATTGGTCCCGTGCGAGGTGTTCGTACCTCCTACGGGGCCGTTTGGGGGCTGATTTCGGTTTTCACCCTTTAATGGCTTGTTTTTAAGTCTAAGTTTGATTTTTGCAAATTATCGTTATACTCTCAAGCCGGGACACCCGGGAATACGCAGTCAGTTCTTATAAGTTGCATTGGTCCCGTGCGAGGTGTTCGTGCCTCCAACGGGGTCGTTTGGGGGCTGGTTTGGATTTTCACCCTTTAATAGCTTGTTTTTAAGTCCAAGTGTGATTTTTGCAAATTATCATCGTACTTACAAACCGGGAGATCCGGGACTACGCGGTCAGTTCCTACAAGTTGCATAGGTCCCGTGCGAGGTGTTCGTACCTCCTACGGGGTCGTTTGGGGGCTGGTTTGGGTTTTGATCCTTTAATGGCCTGTTTTTAAGTCTTAGTGTGATTTTTGCAAATTATCATCGTACTCTCAAACCAGGACAGCCGGGACTACGCGGTCAGTTCCTACAAGTTGCATTGGTCCCGTGCGAGGTGTCCGTGCCTCCTACGGGGCCGTTTGGGGAGTGGTTTGGGTTTTCACCCCTTAACGGCTATTTTTTAAGTCTAAATGTGATTTTTTGAAATTAACGTCATACTTTCAAACCGTGACACCCGGTACTACGCGGTCTGTTCCTACAAGTTGCATTGGTCCCGTGCGAGGAGTTCGTGCCTCGTACGGGGTCGTTTGGGGGCTGGTTTGGGTTTTCATCCTTTAACGGCTAGTTTTTAAGTCCAAGTGTGATTTTTGCAAATTATCGTCGTACTCTCAAATCGGGAGACCTGGGACTACGCGGTCAATTCCTACAAGTTGCATGGGGCCGTGCGAGGTGTTTGTACCTCCTACGGGGCAGTTTGGGGACAGGTTTGGGTTTTCACCCTTTAACGGCAAGTTTTTAAGTCCAAGTGTGATTTTTGCAAATTATCATCGTACTTACAAACCGGGAGATCCGGGACTACGCGGTCAGTTCCTACAAGTTGCATTGGTCCCGTGCGAGGTGTTCGTACCTCCTACGGGGCCGTTTGGGGACTGGTTTGGGTTTTCACCCTTTAACGGCCTGTTTTTAACTCTAAGTGTGATTTTTGAAAATTATCCTCATACTTTCAAATCGGGAGACCCGAGACTACGTGGTAAGATTCTACAAGTTACATCGGTCCCATACGAGGTGTTCGTGCCTCCTACGGGGTCGTTTGGGGGCCGATTTGGGTTTTCACCCTTTAACGGCAAGTTTTTAACTCTAAGTGTGATTTTTGCAAATTATCGTCATACTCTCAAACTAGGAGACCCGGGACTATGCGGTCAGTTCCTACAAGTTACATTGGTCCCGTGCGAAGTGTTCGTGCCTCCTACGGGGTCGTTTGGGGTCGATTTGGGTTTTCACCCTTTAACGGCCTGTTTTTAAGTTTACATGTGATTTTTACAAATTATCATCCTATTTACAAACCGGGAGACCCGGGACTACGCGGTCTGTACCTACAAGTTGCATTGGTCCCGTGCGAGGTGTTCGTACCTCCTACGGGGCCGTTTGGGGGCTGGTTTGGGTTTTCACCCGTTAAGGGCCTGTTTTTAAGTCTAAGTGTGATTTTTGCAAATTATCATCGTACTCTCAAACCAGGACACCCAGTCTTACGCGGTCAGTTACTACAAGTTGCATTGGTCCCGGGCGAGGTGTTAGTACCTCCTACGGGGTTTGGAGGCTGGTTTCGGTTTTCACCCTTTAATGGCTTGTTTTTAAGTCTAAGTGTGATTTTTGTAAATTATCATCCTATTCACAAACCGGGAGATCCGGGACTATGCGGTCAGTTCCTATAAGTTGCATTGGTCCCGTGCGAGGTGTTCGTGCCTCCAACGGTGTCGCTTGGGGGCTGGATTGGGTTTTCACCCTTTAACAACTTGTTTTTAAGTCTAAGTGTGATTTTTGCAAATTATCGTCATACTCTCAAACCAGGACACCCGAGACTACACGGTCAGTTCCTACAAGTTGCATTGGTCCCGTTCGAGGTGTTCGTGCCTCCTACAGGGTCGTGTGGGGGCTGGTTTGGGTTTTCACCCATTAACGGCTAGTTTTTAAGTCCAAGTGTGATTTTTGCAAATTATCATCGTACTCTCAAATCGGGAGACCCGGGACTACGCGGTCAGTTCCTACAAGTTGCATTGGTCCTGTGCGAGGTGTTCGTACCTCCTACGGGGCCGTTTGGGGACTGGTTTAGGTTTTCACCCTTTAACGGTTTATTTTTAAGTCTAAGTGTGATTTTTGCAAATTATCGTCGTACTCTCAAATCGGGATTCCCGCGACTACGCGGTCAGTTCTTACGAGTTGCATTGGTCCCGTGCGAGGTGTTCGTGCCTCCTACGGGGTCGTTTGGGGGCTGGTTTGGGTTTTCACCCCTTAACGGCTGGTTTTTAAGTCCAAGTGTGATTTTTGCAAATTATCATCGTACTCTCAAATCGGGAGACCCGGGACTACACGGTCAGTTCCTACAAGTTGCATTGGTCCCGTGCGAGGTGTTCGTACCTCCTACGGGGCCGTTTGGGGACTGGTTTTGGTTTTCACCCTTTAACGGCTTATTTTTAAGTCTAAGTGTGATTTTTGCAAATTATCGTCGTACTCTCAAATCGGGATACCCGGGACTACGCGGTCAGTTCTTAGCAGTTGCATTGGTCCCGTGCGAGGTGTTCGTGCCTCCTACGGGGTCGTTTGGGGGCTGGTTTGGGTTTTCACTCCTTAACGGCTAGTTTTTTAAGTCTAAGTGTGATTTTTGCAAATATCGTCATACTTTCAAATCGGGAAATCCGATACTACATCGTCAGTTCCTACAAGTTGCATTGGTCCCGTGCGAGCTGTTCGTGCCTCCTACGGGGTCGTTTGGGGGCTGGTTTGGGTTTTCACCCCTTAACGACTAGTTTTAAGTCTAAGTGTGATTTTTGCAAATTATCGTCATACTCTCAAATCGGGAGACCGGGGACTACGTGGTCAGTTCCTACAAGTTGCATTGGTTCCGTGCAAGGTGTTCGTACCTCCTACGGGGCCGTTTGGGGGCTGGTTTGGGTTTTCACCCTTTAACGGCTAGTTTTTAAGTCTAAGTGTGTTTTTTGCAAATTATCGTCATACTCTCAAATCGAGAGATCCAGGACTTCGCGGTCAGTTCCTACAAGTTGCATTGGTTCCGTGCGAGGTGTTCGTACCTCCTACGGGGCCGTTTGGGGGCTGGTTTGGGATTTCACCCTTTAACGGCTTGTTTTTAAGTTTAAGTGTGATTTTTGCAAATTATCGTCATACTCTCAAACCGGGACACACCCGGGACTACGCGGTCAGTTCCTATAAGTTGCATTGGTCCCGTGCGAGGTGTTCATGCCTCCTACGGGGTCGTTTGGGGACTGGTTTGGGTTTTCACCCTTTAACGACTAGTTTTTAAGTCTAAGTGTGTTTTTTGCAAATTATCGTCATACTCTCAAATCGAGAGATCCAGGACTTCGCGGTCAGTTCCTACAAGTTGCATTGGTCCCGTGCGAGGTGTTCGTGCCTCCTACGGGGCCGTTTGGGGCTGGTTTGGGTTTTCACCCCTTAACGGCTAGTTTTTAAGTCTAAGTGTGATTTTTGCAAATTATCGTCGTACTCTCAAACCAGGAGACCCGGGACAACGCGGTCAGTTCCTACAAGTTGCATTGGTTCCGTGCGAGGTGTTCGTACCTCCTACGGGGCCGTTTGGGGGCTGGTATGGGATTTCAACCTTTAACGACTTGTTTTTAAGTTTAAGTGTGATTTTTGCAAATTATCGTCGTACTCTCAAATCGGGATACCCGGGACTACGCGGTCAGTTCTTACAAATTGAATTAGTCCCGTGCGAGGTGTTCGTGCCTCCTACGGGGTCGTTTGGGGGCTGGTTTGGGTTTTCACCCTTTTATGGCCTGTTTTTAAGTCTAAGTTTGATTTTTGCAAATTATCGTCATACTTTCAAATCGGGAGATCCGATACTACGCGGTCAGTTCCTACAAGTTGCATTGGTCCCGTGCGAGCTGTTCGTGCCTCCTACGGGGTCGTTTGGGGGCTGGTTTGGGTTTTCACCCCTTAACGACTAGTTTTTAAGTCTAAGTGTGATTTTTGCAAATTATCGTCATACTCTCAAATCGGGAGACCCGGGACTACGCGGTCAGTTCCTAGAAGTTGCATTGGTCCCGTGCGAGGTGCTCGTGCCTCCTACAAGGCCGTTTGGGGGCTGGTTTGGGTTTTCACCCCTTAACGGCTAGTTTTTAAGTCCAAGTGTGATTTTTGCAAATTATCGTTGTACTTACAAACCGGGAGATCCGGGACTACGCGGTCAGTTCCTACAAGTTGCATTGGTCCCGTGCGAGGTGTTCGTACCTCCTACGGGGCAGTTTGTGGACTGGTTTGGGTTTTCACCCTTTAACGGCCTATTTTTAACTCTAAGTGTGATTTTTGAAAATTATCCTCATACTCTCAATTCGGGAGACCCGAGACTACGTGGTCAGATTCTACAAGTTACATCGGTCCTATACGAGGTGTTCGTGCCTCCTACGGGGTCGTTTGGGGGCCGGTTTGGGTTTTCACCCTTTAACGACATGTTTTTAACTCTAAGTGTGATATTTGCAAATTATCGTCATACTCTCAAACTGGGAGACCCGGGACTATGCGGTCAGTTCCTACAAGTTACATTGGTCCCGTGCGAAGTGTTCGTGCCTCCTACGGGGTCGTTTGGGGTCGTTTGGGGTCGATTTGGGTTTTCACCCTTTAACGGCCTGTTTTTAAGTTTACATGTGATTTTTACAAATTATCATCCTATTTACAAACCGGGAGACCCGGGACTACGCGGTCAGTTCCTATAAGTTGCATTGGTCCCGTGCGAGGTGTTCGTACCTCCTACGGGGCCGTTTGGGGGCTGGTTTGGGTTTTCACCCTTAAATGGCCTGTTTTTAAGTCTAAGTGTGATTTTTGCAAATTATCATCGTACTCTCAAACCAGGACACCCGGGACTACGCGGTCAGTTCCTACAAGTTGCATTGGTCCCGTGCGATGTGTCCGTGCCTCCTACGGGGCCGTTTGGGGACTGGTTTGGGTTTCACCCCTTAACGGCTATTTTTAAGTCTAAATGTGATTTTTTCAAATTATCGTCATACTTTCAAACCGGGACACCCGGTACTGCGCGGGCTGTTCCTACAAGTTGCATTGGTCCCGTGCGAGGAGTTCGTGCCTCCTACGGGGTCGTTTGGGGGCTGGTTTGGGTTTTCACCCCTTAACGGCTAGTTTTTAAGTCTAAATGTGATTTTTTCAAACAATCGTCATACTTTCAAACCGGGACACCCGGTACTACTCGGTCAGTTCCTACAAGTTGCATTGGTCCCGTGCGAACTGTTCGTGCCTCCTACGGGGTCGTTTGGGTTTTCACCCCTTAACGGCTAGTTTTTAAGTCCAAGTGTGATTTTTGCAAGTTATCGTTGTACTCCCAAATCGGGAGACCTGGGAGTACGCGGTCAATTCCTACAAGTTGTATTGGTCGTGTGCGAGGTGTTCGTACCACCTATGGGGGCGTTTGAGAACTGGTTTGGGTTTTCACCCTTTAACGGCTTGTTTTTAAGTCTAAGTGTGGGTTTTGCAAATTATCGTCGTACTCTCAAATCGGGATACCCAGGACTACGCGGTCAGTTCCTACAAGTTGCATTGGTCCCGTGCGAGGTGTTCGTGCCTTCTACGGGGTCGTTTGGGGGCTGGTTTGGGTTTTCACCCCTTAACGGCTAGTTTTTAAGTCTAACTGTGATTTTTGCAAATTATCGTCATACTCTCAAATCGGGAGATCCGGTACTACGCGGTCAGTTCCTAAAAGTTGCATTGGTCCCGTGCGAGGTGTTCGTGCCTCCTACTGGGTCGTTTGGGGGCTGGTTTGGGTTTTCACCCCTTAACGGCTAGTTTTTAAGTCTAATTGTGATTTTTGCAAATTATCATCATACTCTCAAATCGGGAGACCAGGGACTACGCGGTGAGTTACTACAAGTTGCATTGGTCCCGTGCGAGGTGTTCGTACCTCCTACGGGGCCGTTTGGGGGCTGATTTCGGTTTTCACCCTTTAATGGCTTGTTTTTAAGTCTAAGTTTGATTTTTGCAAATTATCGTTATACTCTCAAGCCGGGACACCCGGGAATACGCAGTCAGTTCTTATAAGTTGCATTGGTCCCGTGCGAGGTGTTCGTGCCTCCAACGGGGTCGTTTGGGGGCTGGTTTGGATTTTCACCCTTTAATAGCTTGTTTTTAAGTCCAAGTGTGATTTTTGCAAATTATCATCGTACTTACAAACCGGGAGATCCGGGACTACGCGGTCAGTTCCTACAAGTTGCATAGGTCCCGTGCGAGGTGTTCGTACCTCCTACGGGGTCGTTTGGGGGCTGGTTTGGGTTTTGACCCTTTAATGGCCTGTTTTTAAGTCTTAGTGTGATTTTTGCAAATTATCATCGTACTCTCAAACCAGGACAGCCGGGACTACGCGGTCAGTTCCTACAAGTTGCATTGGTCCCGTGCGAGGTGTCCGTGCCTCCTACGGGGCCGTTTGGGGAGTGGTTTGGGTTTTCACCCCTTAACGGCTATTTTTTAAGTCTAAATGTGATTTTTTGAAATTAACGTCATACTTTCAAACCGTGACACCCGGTACTACGCGGTCTGTTCCTACAAGTTGCATTGGTCCCGTGCGAGGAGTTCGTGCCTCGTACGGGGTCGTTTGGGGGCTGGTTTGGGTTTTCATCCTTTAACGGCTAGTTTTTAAGTCCAAGTGTGATTTTTGCAAATTATCGTCGTACTCTCAAATCGGGAGACCTGGGACTACGCGGTCAATTCCTACAAGTTGCATGGGGCCGTGCGAGGTGTTTGTACCTCCTACGGGGCAGTTTGGGGACAGGTTTGGGTTTTCACCCTTTAACGGCAAGTTTTTAAGTCCAAGTGTGATTTTTGCAAATTATCATCGTACTTACAAACCGGGAGATCCGGGACTACGCGGTCAGTTCCTACAAGTTGCATTGGTCCCGTGCGAGGTGTTCGTACCTCCTACGGGGCCGTTTGGGGACTGGTTTGGGTTTTCACCCTTTAACGGCCTGTTTTTAACTCTAAGTGTGATTTTTGAAAATTATCCTCATACTTTCAAATCGGGAGACCCGAGACTACGTGGTAAGATTCTACAAGTTACATCGGTCCCATACGAGGTGTTCGTGCCTCCTACGGGGTCGTTTGGGGGCCGATTTGGGTTTTCACCCTTTAACGGCAAGTTTTTAACTCTAAGTGTGATTTTTGCAAATTATCGTCATACTCTCAAACTAGGAGACCCGGGACTATGCGGTCAGTTCCTACAAGTTACATTGGTCCCGTGCGAAGTGTTCGTGCCTCCTACGGGGTCGTTTGGGGTCGATTTGGGTTTTCACCCTTTAACGGCCTGTTTTTAAGTTTACATGTGATTTTTACAAATTATCATCCTATTTACAAACCGGGAGACCCGGGACTACGCGGTCTGTACCTACAAGTTGCATTGGTCCCGTGCGAGGTGTTCGTACCTCCTACGGGGCCGTTTGGGGGCTGGTTTGGGTTTTCACCCGTTAAGGGCCTGTTTTTAAGTCTAAGTGTGATTTTTGCAAATTATCATCGTACTCTCAAACCAGGACACCCAGTCTTACGCGGTCAGTTACTACAAGTTGCATTGGTCCCGGGCGAGGTGTTAGTACCTCCTACGGGGTTTGGAGGCTGGTTTCGGTTTTCACCCTTTAATGGCTTGTTTTTAAGTCTAAGTGTGATTTTTGTAAATTATCATCCTATTCACAAACCGGGAGATCCGGGACTATGCGGTCAGTTCCTATAAGTTGCATTGGTCCCGTGCGAGGTGTTCGTGCCTCCAACGGTGTCGCTTGGGGGCTGGATTGGGTTTTCACCCTTTAACAACTTGTTTTTAAGTCTAAGTGTGATTTTTGCAAATTATCGTCATACTCTCAAACCAGGACACCCGAGACTACACGGTCAGTTCCTACAAGTTGCATTGGTCCCGTTCGAGGTGTTCGTGCCTCCTACAGGGTCGTGTGGGGGCTGGTTTGGGTTTTCACCCATTAACGGCTAGTTTTTAAGTCCAAGTGTGATTTTTGCAAATTATCATCGTACTCTCAAATCGGGAGACCCGGGACTACGCGGTCAGTTCCTACAAGTTGCATTGGTCCTGTGCGAGGTGTTCGTACCTCCTACGGGGCCGTTTGGGGACTGGTTTAGGTTTTCACCCTTTAACGGTTTATTTTTAAGTCTAAGTGTGATTTTTGCAAATTATCGTCGTACTCTCAAATCGGGATTCCCGCGACTACGCGGTCAGTTCTTACGAGTTGCATTGGTCCCGTGCGAGGTGTTCGTGCCTCCTACGGGGTCGTTTGGGGGCTGGTTTGGGTTTTCACCCTTTAATGGCCTGTTTTTAAGTCTAAGTGTGATTTTTGCAAATTATTATCGTACTCTCAAACCAGGACACACGGGACTACGCGGTCAGTTCCTAAAAGTTGCATTGGTCCCGTGCGAAGTTTTCGTGCCTCCTACGGGCCGTGTGGGGGCTGGTTTGGGTTTTCACCCCTTAACGGCTAGTTTTTAAGTCCAAGTGTGATTTTTGCAAATTATCATCGTACTCTCAAATTGGGAGACCCGGGACTACGCGGTCAGTTCCTACAAGTTGCATTGGTCCCGTGCGAGGTGTTCGTACCTCCTACGGGGCCGTTTGGTGACTGGTTTGGGTTTTCACCCCTTAACGGCTAGTTTTTAAGTCTAAGTGTGATTTTTGCAAATTATCGTCATACTCTCAAATCGGGAGATCCGATACTACGCGGTCAGTTCCTACAAGTTGCATTGGTCCCGTGCGAGGTGTTCGTGCCTCCTACGGGGTCTTTTGGTAGCTGGTTTGGGTTTTCACCCCTTAACGGCTAGTTTTTAAGTCTAAGTGTGATTTTTTCAAATTATAGTCATACTCTCAAATCGGGATACCCAGGACTACGCGGTCAGTTCCTACAAGTTGCATTGGTCCCGTGCGAGGTGTTCGTACCTCCTAGTTTGGGGACTGGTTTGGGTTTTCACCCCTTAACGACTAGTTTTTAAGCCTAATTGTGATTTTTGCAAATTATCATCCTATTCACAAACCGGGAGATCCGGGACTATGCGGTCAGTTCCTACAAGTTGCATTGTCCCGTGCAAGGTGTTCGTGCGTCCTACGGGGTCGTTTGGGGGCTGGTTTGGGTTTTCACCCTTTAACAGCTTGTTTTTAAGTCTAAGTGTGAATTTTGCAAATTATCGTCATACTCTCAAACCAGGACACCCGGGACTACGCGGTCAGTTCCTACAAGTTTCATTGGTCCCGTGCGAGGTGTTCGTGCCTCCTACGGGGCCGTTTGGTGGCTGGTTTGGGTTTTCGCCCCTTAACGGCATGTTTTTAAGTCCAAATGTGATTTTTGCAAATTATCATCGTACTTACAAACCGGGAGATTCGGGACTACGCGGTCAGTTCCTACAAGTTGCATTGGTCCCGTGCGAGGTGTTCGTACCTCCTACGGGGCCGTTTGGTGGCTGGTTTGGGTTTTCACCCTTTAATGGCCTGTTTTTAAGTCTAAGTGTGATTTTTACAAATTATCATCGTACTCAAACCAGGACACCCGGGACTACGCGGTCAGTTCCTACAAGTTGCATTGGTCCCGTGCGAGGTGTCCGTGCCTCCTACGGGGCCGTTTGGGGACTGGTTTGGGTTTTCACCCCTTAATGGCTATTTTTTAAGTCTAAATGTGATTTTTTCAAATTATCGTCATACTTTCAAACCGGGACACCCGGTACTACGCGGTGAGTTCCTACAAGTTGCATTGGTCCCGTGCGAGGGGTTCGTGCCTCCTACGGGGTCGTTTGGGTGTTGGTTTGGGTTTTCACCCCTTAAAGGCTAGTTTTTAAGTCCAAGTGTGATTTTTGCAAATTATCGTCGTACTCTCAAATCGGGAGACCTGGGACTACGCGGTCAATTCCTACAAGTTGCATGGGGCCGTGCGAGGTGTTCGTACCTCCTACGGGGCAGTTTGGGGACAGGTTTGGGTTTTCACCCGTTAACGGCAAGTTTTTAAGCCCAAGTGTGATTTTTGCAAATTATCATCGTACTTACAAACCGGGAGATCCGGGACTACGCGGTCAGTTCCTACAAGTTGCATTGGTCCCGTGCGAGGTGTTCGTACCTCCTACGGGGCCGTTTGGGGACTGGTTTGGATTTTCACCCTTTAACGGCCTGTTTTTAACTCTAAGTGTGATTTTTGAAAATTATCCTCATACTTTTAAATCGGGAGACCCGAGACTACGTGGTATGATTCTATAAGTTACATCGGTCCCATACGAGGTGTTCGTGCCTCCTACGGGGTCGTTTGGGGGCCGATTTGGGTTTTCAACCTTTAACGGCATGTTTTTAACTCTAAGTGTGATTTTTGCAAATTATCGTCATACTCTCAAACTGGGAGACTCGGGACTATGCGGTCAGTTCCTACAAGTTACATTGGTCCCGTGCGAAGTGTTCGTGCCTCTTACGGGGTCGTTTGGGGTCGATTTGGGTTTTCACCCTTTAACGGCCTGTTTTTAAGATTACATGTGACTTTTACAAATTATCATCCTATTTACAAACCGAGAGACCCGGGACTACGCGGTCAGTTCCTACAAGTTGCATTGGTCCCGTGCGAGGTGTTCGTACCTCCTACGGGGCCGTTTGGGCGCTGGTTTGGGTTTTCACCCTTTAATGGCCTGTTTTTAAGTCTAAGTGTGATTTTTGCAAATTATCATCGTACTTTCAAACCAGGACACCCGGGACTACGCGGTCACTTCCTACAAGTTGCATTGGTCCCGTACGAGGTGTCCGTGCCTCCTACGGGGCCGTTTGAGGACTGGTTTGGATTTTCACCCCTTAACGGCTATTTTTTAAGTCGGAATGTGATTTTTTCAAATTATCGTCATACTTTCAAACCGGGACACCCGGTACTACGCTGTCAGTTCCTAGAAGTTGCATTGGTCCCGTGCGAGGAGTTCGTGACTCCGACGGGGTCGTTTGGGGGCTGGTTTGGGTTTTCACCCCGTAACGGCTAGTCTTTAAGTCCAGGTGTGATTTTTGCAAATTATCGTCGTACTCTCAAATCGGGAGACCTGGGACTACGCGGTCAATTCCTACAAGTTGCATGGGGCCGTGCGAGGTGTTCGTACCTCCTACGGGGCCGTTTGGGGACATGTTTGGGGACAGGTTTGGGTTTTCACCCTTTAACGGCTTGTTTTTAAGTCTAAGTGTGATTTTTCCAAATTATCATCGTACTCTCAAATCGGGATACCCAGGACTACGCGGTCAGTTCCTACAAGTTGCATTGGTCCCGTGCGAGGTGTTCGTGCCTCCTACGGGGTCGTTTGGGGGCTGGTTTGGGTTTTCACCCCTTAACGGCTAGTTTTTAAGTCTAATTGTGATTTTTGCAAATTATCATCATACTCTCAAATCGGAAGACCAGGGACTACGCGGTCAGTTACTACAAGTTGCATTGGTCCCGTGCGAGGTGTTAGTACCTCCTACGGGGTTTGGGGGCAGGTTTCGGTTTTCACCCTTTAATGGCTTGTTTTTAAGTCTAAGTGTGATTTTTGCAAATTATCGTCATACTCTCAAGCCGGGACACCCGGGACTACGCGGTCAGTTCCTATAAGTTGCATTGGTCCCGTGCGAGGTGTTCGTGCCTCCAACGGGGTCGTTTGGGGGCTGGTTTGGGTTTTCACCCTTTAACAGCTTGTTTTTAAGTCTAAGTGTGATTTTTGCAAATTATCGTCATACTCTCAAACCAGGACACCCGAGACTACGCGGTCAGTTCCTAAAAGTTGCATTGGTCCCTTGCGAGGTTTTCGTGCCTCCTACGGGCCGTGTGGGGGCTGATTTGGGTTTTCACCCCTTAACGGCTAGTTTTTAAGTCCAAGTGTGATTTTTGCAAATTATCATCGTACTCTCAAATCGGGAGACCCGGGACTACGCGGTCTGTTACTACAAGTTGCATTGGTCCCGTGCGAGGTGTTCGTACCTCCTACGGGGCCGTTTGGGGACTGGTTTGGGTTTTCACCCCTTAACGGCTAGTTTTTAAGTCTCAGTGTGATTTTTGCAAATTATGGTCATACTCTCAAATCGGGAGATCCGATACTACGCGGTCAGTTCCTACAAGTTGCATTGGTCCCGTGCGAGCTGTTCGTGCCTCCTACGGGGTCGTTTGGGGGCTGGTTTGGGTTTTCACCCCTTAACGACTAGTTTTAAGTCTATGTGTGATTTTTGCAAATTATCGTCATACTCTCAAATCGGGAGACCGGGGACTACGCGGCCAGTTCCTACAAGTTGCATTGGTTCCGTGCGAGGTGTTCGTACCTCCTGCGTTGCCGTTTGGGGGCTGGTTTGGGATTTCACCCTTTAACGGCTTGTTTTTAAGTTTAAGTGTGATTTTTGCAAATTATCGTCATACTGTCAAACCGGGACACCCGGGACTACGCGGTCAGTTCCTATAAGTTGCATTGGTCCCGTGCGAGGTGTTCGTGCTTCCTACGGGGTCGTTTGGGGGCTGGTTTGGGTTTTCACCCTTTAACGGCTAGTTTTTAAGTCTAAGTGTGATTTTTGCAAATTATCGTCATACTCTCAAATTGGGAGATCCGGGACTACGCGGTCAGTTCCTACAAGTTGCATTGGTCCCGTGCGAGGTGTTCGTGCCCCGTTTGGGGGCTGGTTCTGGTTTTCACCCCTTAACGGCTAGTTTTTAAGTCTAAGTGTGATTTTTGCAAATTATCGTCGTACTCTCAAACCATGAGACTCGGGACTACGCGGTCTGTTCCTACAAGTTGCATTGGTCCCGTGCGAGGTGTTCGTGCCTCCTACGGGGTCGTTTGGGCGCTGGTTTGGGTTTTCACCCCTTAACGGCTAGTTTTTAAGTCTAAGTGTGATTTTTGCGAATTATCGTCGTACTCTCAAACCAGGAGACCCGGGACTACGCGGTCTATTCCTACAAGTTGCATTGGTCCCGTGCAAGTTGCATTGGTCCCGTGCGAGGTGTTCGTGCCTCCTACGGGGTCGTTTGGGGGCTGGTTTGGGTTTTCACCCCTTAACGGCTAGTTTTTAAGTCTAAGTGTGATTTTTGCAAATTATCGTCGTACTCTCAAACCAGGAGACCCGGGACTACGCGGTCAGTTCCTACAAGTTGTATTGGTCCCGTGCGAGGTGTTCGTGCCTCCTACGGGGCCGTTTGGGGGCTGGTTTGGGTTTTCACCCCTTAACGACTAATTTTTAAGTCTAAGTGTGATTTTTACAAATTATCGTCATACTCTCAAACCGGGACACCCGGGACCACGCGGTCAATTCCTACAAGTTGTATTGGTCCTATGCGAGGTGTTCGTGCCTCCTACGGGGTCGTTTGGGGGCCGGTTTGGGTTTTCACCTTTTAACGACTTGTTTTTAAGTGTAAGTGTGATTTTTGCAAATTATCATCCTACTCACAAACCGGGAGATCCGGGACTATGCAGTCAGTTCCTACAAGTTGCATTGGTCCCGTGCGAGGTGTTCAGTCCTCCTACGGGGTCGTTTGGTGGCTGGTTTGGGTTTTCACCCCTTAACGGCAAGTTTTTAAGTCTAAGTGTGATTTTTGCAAATTATCGTCATACTCTCAAATCGGGAGACCGGGGACTACGCGGTCAGTTCCTACAAGTTGCATTGGTCCCGTGCGATGTGTTCGTACCTCCTACGGGGCCGTTTGGGGGCTGGTTTGGGTTTTCACCCTTTAACGGTTTATTTTTAAGTTTAAGTGTGATTTTTGCAAATTATCGTCATACTCACAAACCGGGACACACCCGAGACTACGCGGTCAGTTCCTATAAGTTGCATTGGTCCCGTGCGAGGTGTTCGTGCCTCCTACGGGGTCGTTTGGGGTCTGGTTTGGGTTTTCACCCTTTAACGGCTAGTTTTTAAGTCTAAGTGTGATTTTTGCAAATTATCGTCATACTCTCAAATCGGGAGATCCGGGACTATGCGGTCAGTTCCTACAAGTTGCATTGGTCCCGTGCGAGGTGTTCGTGCCTCCTACAGGGCCGTTTGGGGGCTGGTTTCGGTTTTCACCATTTAACGGCTTGTTTTTAAGTCTAAGTGTGATTTTTGCAAATTATCGTCATACTCTCAAACCGGGACACCCGGGACCATGCGGTCAGTTCCTACAAGTTGTATTGGTCCTATGCGAGGTGTTCGTGCCTCCTACGGTGTCATTTGGGGGCCGGTTTGGGTTTTCACCCTTTAACGGCTTGTTTTTAAGTCCAAGGGTGATTTTTGCAAATTATCATCCTATTCACAAACCGGGAGATCCGGGACTATGCGGTCAGTTCCTACATGTTGCATTGGTCCCGTGCGAGGTGTTCGCGCCTCCTACGGGGTCGTTTGGTGGCTGGTTTGGGTTTTCACTCCTTAATGGCTAGTTTTTAAGTCTAAGTGTGATTTCTGCAAATTATCGTCGTACTCTCCAATCGGGAGACCCGGCGGGACTACGCGGTCAGTTCGTACAAAATTGCATTGGTCCCGTGCGAGGTGTTCGTGCCTTCTACGGGGTCGTTTGGGGGCTGGTTTCGGTTTTCACCCTTTAACGGCTTGTTTTCAAGTTTAAGTGTGATTTTTGCAAATTATCGTCATAGTCCCAAACCGGGACACACCCGGGACTACGCGGTCAGTTCTTATAAGTTGCATTGGTCCCGTGCGAGGTGTTCGTGCCACCTACGGGGTCGTTTGGGGGCTGGTTTGGGTTTTCACCCTTTAACGGCTAGTTTTTAAGTCTATGTGTGATTTTTGCAAATCATCGTCATACTCTCAAATCGGGAGATGCGGGACTATGCGGTCAGTTCCTACAAGTTGCATTGTCCCGTGCAAGGTGTTCGTGCGTCCTACGGGGTCGTTTGGGGGCTGGTTTGGGTTTTCACCCCTTAACGGCTAGTTTTTAAGTCTAAGTGTGATTTTTGCAAATTATTGTCGTACTCTCAAATCGGGAGACCCAGGACTACGCGGTCAGTTCCTAGAAGTTGCATTGGTCTCGTGCGAGGTGTTCGTACCTCCTACGGGGCCGTTTGGGGGCTGGTTTGGGTTTTCACCCTTTAACGACTTGTTTTTAAGTCTAAGTGTGATTTTTGCAAATTATCGTCATACTCTCAAACCGGGACACCCGGGACCACGCGGTCAGTTCTTACAAGTTGTATTGGTCCTATGCGAGGTGTTCGTGCCTCCTACGGGGTCGTTTGGAGGCCGGTTTGGGTTCTCAGCCTTTAACGGCTTCTTTTTAAGTCTAAGTGTGATTTTTGCAAATTATCATCCTATTCACAAACCGGGAGATCCGGGACTATGCGGTCAGTTCCTACAAGTTGCATTGGTCGCGTGCGAGGTTTCGTGCCTCCTGCGGGGTCGTTTGGTGGCTGGTTTGGGTTTTCACCCCTTAACGGCTAGTTTTTAAGTCTAAGTGTGAGTTTTGCAAATTATCGTCGTACTCTCAAATCGGGAGACCCGGGACTACGCGGTCAGTTCCTACAAGATGCATTGGTCCCGTGCGAGGTGTTCGTGCCTCCTACGGGGTCGGGTTTTCACCCCTTAACGGCTAGTTTATAAGTCTAAGTGTGATTTTTGCAAATTATCATCGTACTCTCAAACCAGGAGACCCGGGACTACGCGGTCTGTTCCTACAAGTTGCATTGGTCCCGTGCGAGGTGTTCGTGCCTCCTACGGGGTCGTTTGGGCGCTGGTTTGGGTTTTCACCCCTTAACGGCTAGTTTTTAAGTCTAAGTGTGATTTTTGCAAATTATCGTCGTACTCTCGAACCAGGAGCCCCGGGACTACGAGGTCAGTTCCTACAAGTTGCATTGGTCCCGTGCGAGAAGTTCGTGCCTCCTACGGGGACGTTTGGGGGCTGGTTTGGGTTTTCACCCTTTAACGGCTAGTTTTTAAGTCTAAGTGTGATTTTTACAAATTATCGTCATACTCTCAAATCGGGAGATCCGGGACTACGCGGTCAGTTCCTACAAGTTGCATTGGTCCCGTGCGAGGTGTTCGTGCCTCCTACTGGGTCGTTTGGGGGTTGGTATTGGTTTTCACCCCTTAACGGCTAGTTTTTAAGTCTAAGTGTGATTTTTGCAAATTATCGTCATACTCTCAAATCGGGAGACCAGGGACTACGCGGTCAGTTCCTTAAAGGTGCATTGGTCCCGTGCAAGGTGTTCGTACCTCCTACGGGTCCGTTTGGGGGTTGGTTTCGGTTTTCACCCTTTAATGGCTTGTTTTTAAGTCTATGTGTGATTTTTGCAAATTATCGTCATACTCTCAAGCCGGGACACCCGGGACTACGCGGTCAGTTCCTACAAGTTGCATTGGTCCCGTGCGAGGTGTTCGTGCCTCCAACGGGGTCGTTTGGGGGCTGGTTTGGGTTCTCACCCTTTAACCGCTTGTTTCTAAGTCTAAGTGTGATTTTTGCAAATTATCGTCATACTCTCAAACCAGGACACCCGAGACTACGCGGTAAGTTCCTACAAGTTGCATTGGTCCCGTGCGAGGTGTTCGTGCCTCCTACGGGGTCGTTTGGGGGCTGGTTTGGGTTTTCACCCTTTAATGGCTTGTTTTTAAGTCTAAGTGTGATTTTTGCAAATTATCATCGTACTCTCAAACCAGGACACCCGGGACTACGCGGTCAGTTCCTACAAGTTGCATTGGTCCCGTGCGAGTTGTTTGTGCCTCCTACGGGGTCGTTTGGAGGCCGGTTTGGGTTTTCACCCTTTAACGGCTTCTTTTTAAGTCTAAGTGTGATTTTTGCAAATTATCATCCTATTCACAAACCGGGAGATCCGGGACTATGCGGTCAGTTCCTACAAGTTGCATTGGTCGCGTGCGAGGTGTTCGTGCTTCCTACGGGGTCGTTTGGTGGCTGGTTTGGGTTTTCACCCCTTAACGGCTAGTTTTTAAGTCTAAGTGTGATTTTTGCAAATTATCGTCGTACTCTCAAATCGGGAGACCCGGGACTACGCGGTCAGTTCCTACAAGTTGCATTGGTCCCGTACGAGGTGTTCGTGCCTCCTACGGGGTCGGGTTTTCACCCCTTAACGGCTAGTTTATAAGTCTAAGTGTGATTTTTGCAAATTATCGTCGTACTCTCAAACCAGGAGACCCGGGACTACGCGGTCTGTTCCTACAAGTTGCATTGGTCCCGTGCGAGGTGTTCGTGCCTCCTACGGGGTCGTTTGAGCGCTGGTTTGGGTTTTCACCCCTTAACGGCTAGTTTTTAAGTCTAAGTGTGATTTTTGCAAATTATCGTCGTACTCTCAAACCAGGAGACCCGGGACTACGAGGTCAGTTCCTACAAGTTGCATTGGTCCCGTGCGAGGTGTCCGTGCCTCCTACGGGGACATTTGGGGGCTGGTTTGGGTTTTCACCCTTGAACGGCTAGTTTTTAAGTCTAAGTGTGACTTTTGCAAATTATCATCATACTCTCAAATCGGGAGATCCGGGACTACGCGGTCAGTTCCTACACGTTGCATTGGTCCCGTGCGAGATGTTTGTGCCTCCTACTGGATCGTTTGGGGGCTGTTTTGGGTTTTCACCCCTTAACGGCTAGTTTTTAAGTCTGAGTGTGATTTTTGCAAATTATCGTCATACTCTCAAATCGGGAGACCAGGGACTACGCGGTCAGTTCCTACAAGTTGCATTGGTCCCGTGCGAGGTGTTCGTACCTCCTACGGGGCCGTTTGGGGGTTGGTTTCGGTTTTCACCCTTTAATGGCTTGTTTTTATGTCTAAGTGTGATTTTTGCAAATTATCGTCATACTCTCAAGCCGGGACACCCGGGACTACGCGGTCAGTTCCTACAAGTTGCATTGGTCCCGTGCGAGGTGTTCGTGCCTCCAACGGGGTCGTTTGGGGGCTGGTTTGGGTTTTCACCCTTTAACAGCTTGTTTCTAAGTCTAAGTGTGATTTTTGCAAATTATCGTCATACTCTCAAACCAGGACACCCGAGACTACGCGGTCAGTTCCTGAAAGTTGCATTGGTCTCGTGCGAGGTGTTCGTGCCTCCTACGGGGTCGTTTGGGGGCTGGTTTGGGTTTTAACCTTTAATGGCTTGTTTTTAAGTCTAAGTGTGATTTTTGCAAATTATCATCGTACTCTCAAACCAGGACACCCGGGACTACGCGGTCAGTTCCTACAAGTTGCATTGGTCCCGTGCGAGGTGTTCGTGCCTCCTACGAGGCCGTGTGGGGGTTGGTTTGGGTTTTCACCCCTTAACGGCTAGTTTTTAAGTCCAAGTGTGATTTTTGCAAATTATCATCGTACTTACAAACCGGGAAATCCAGGACTACGCGGTCAGTTCCTACAAGTTGCATCGGTCCCGTGCGAGGTGTTCGTAAGTCCTACGGGGCAGTTTGTGGACTGGTTTGGGTTTTCACCCTTTAACGGCCTGTTTTTAACTCTAAGTGTGATTTTTGAAAATTATCCTCATACTCTCAAATCGGGAGACCCGAGACTACGTGGTCAGATTCTACAAGTTTCATCGGTCCCATACGAGGTGTTCGTGCCTCCTACGGGGTCGTTTGGGGGCCGATTTGGGTTTTCACCCTTTAACGGCATGTTTTTGACTCTAAGTGTGATTTTTGCAAATTATCATCATACTCTAAAACTGGGAGACCCGGGACAATGCGGTCAGTTCCTACAAGTTACATTGGTCCCGTGCGAAGTGTTCGTGCCTGCTACGGGGTCGTTTGGGGTCGATTTGGGTTTTCACCCTTTAACGGCCTGTTTTTAAGTTTACATGTGATTTTTACAAATTATCATCCTACTTACAAACCGGGAGACCCGGGACTACGCGGTCAGTTCCTATAAGTTGCATTGGTCCTGTGCGAGGTGTTCGTGCCTCCTACGGGATCGTTTGGGGGCCGATTTGGGTTTCCACCCTTTAACGGCCTGTTTTTAAGTTTACGTTTGATTTTTGCAAATTATCGTCCTATTCACAAACCGGGAAATCCGGGACTACGCGTTCAGTTCCTACAAGTTACATGGGTCCCGTGCGAGGTGTTCGTGCCTCCTACGGGGTCGTTTGGGGGCCGGTTTGGGTTTTCACCCTTTAATGGCTTGTTTTTAAGTTTAAGTGTTGATTTTTACAAAATTTCATCATATTCTCAAACCAGAAGACCCGGGACTGCGCGATCAGTTCCTACAAGTTACATTGGTCCCATGCGAGGTGTTTGTGCCTCGTACGGTATCGTTTGGGGGTTGTTTTGGGTTTTCACCCTTTAACGGCTTGTTTTTAAGTTTAAGTGTTGATTTTGCAAATTATCGTCATATTCTCAAACCGGGAGACTCGGGACTACGCGGTCAGTTCCTACAAGTTACATTGGTCCCGTGCGACGTGTTCGTGCCTCTTACGGGACCGTTTGGGGGCTGGTTTGGATTTTCACCCTCAAACGGCTTATTTTCAAGCCTAATCTACGTATTTTGAAATTATCATCATATTCTCAAACTGGAAGACCCGGGACTGCGGGGTCAGTTCAGACGAGTTACGTTGGTCCCGTCGGAGGTGTTCGTGCCTCTTACGGGGCCGTTTGGGGGTTGGTTTGGGGTTTTACCCACAAACGGCTTGTTTTCAAGCCGAATCTACGTATTTTGAAATTATCGTCATATTCTCAAACTGGGAGACTCGGGACTACATGGTCAGTTCGTACGAGTTACATTGGTCTCGTACGAGATGTTCATGCCTCTTACGGGGCCGTTTGGGGGCTGGTTTGAGTTTTCGCTCCTTAACGGCTAGTTTTTAAGTCTAAGTGTGATTTTTGCAAATTATCGTCATACTTTCAAATCGGGAGATCCGATACTACGCGGTCAGTTCCTACAAGTTGCATTGGTCCCGTGCGAGCTGTTCGTGCCTCCTACGGGGTTGTTTGGGGGCTGGTTTGGGTTTTCACCCCTTAACGACTAGTTTTTAAGTCTAAGTGTGATTTTTGCAAATTATCGTCATACTCTCAAATCGGGAGACTGGGGACTACGCGGTCAGTTCCTACAAGTTGCATTGGTTCCGTGCGAGGTGTTCGTACCTCCTACGGGGCCGTTTGGGGGCTGGTTTGGGATTTCACCCTTTAACGGCTTGTTTTTAAGTTTAAGTGTGATTTTTGAAAATTATCGTCATACTCTCAAACCGGGACACCCGGGACTACGCGGTCAGTTCCTACAAGTTGCATTGGTCCCGTACGAGGTGTTCGTGCCTCCTACGGGGTCGGGTTTTCACCCCTTAACGGCTAGTTTATAAGTCTAAGTGTGATTTTTGCAAATTATCGTCGTACTCTCAAACCAGGAGACCCGGGACTACGCGGCCAATTCCTACAAGTTACATTGGTTCCGTGCGAGGTGTTCGTGCCTCCTACGGGGTCGTTTGGGGGCTGGTTTGGGTTTTCACCCTTTAACGGCTAGTTTTTAAGTCTAAGTGTGATTTCTTAAAATTATCGTCATACTCTCAAACCAGGACATCCGGGACTACGCGGTCAGTTCCTACAAGTTGCATTGGTCCCGTGCGAGGTGTTCGTACCTCCTACGGGGCCGTTTGGGTGTTGGTTTCGGTTTTCACCCTTTAATGGCTTGTTTTTAAGTCTAAGTGTGATTTTTGTAAATTATCGTCATACTCTCAAGACGGGACAACCGGGACTACGCGGTCAGTTCCTACAAGTTGCATTGGTCCCGTGCGAGGTGTTTGTGCCTCCTACGGGGTCGTTTGGGGGATGGTTTGGGTTTTCACCCCTTAACGGCTAGTTTTTAATTTGCAAAAATCACACTTAGACTTAAAAACAAGCCGTTAAAGGGTGAAAACCCAAACCAGTTCTCAAACGCCCCCGTAGGTGGTACGAACACCTCGCACGGGACCAATGCAACTTGTAGGAATTGACCACGTACTCCCAGGTCTCCCGATTTGTGAGTACAACGATAATTTGCAAAAATCACACTTGGACTTAAAAACTAGCCGTTAAGGGGTGAAAACCCAAACCATCCCCCAAACGACCCCGTAGGAGGCACGAACACCTCGCACGGGACCAATGCAACTTGTAGGAACTGACCGCGTAGTGCCGGGTGTCCCGGTTTGAAAGTATGACGATAATTTGAAAAAATCACATTTTGACTTAAAAACTAGCCGTTAAGGGGTGAAAACCCAAACCAGTCCCCAAACGGCCCTGTAGGAGGCACGGACACCTCGCACGGGACCAATGCAACTTGTAGGAACTGACCGCGTAGTCCCGGGTGTCCTGGTTTGCGAGTACGATGATAATTTGCAAAAATCACACTTAGACTTAAAATTAGGCCATTTAAGGGTGAAAACCCAAACCAGCCCCAAACGGCCCCGTAGGAGGTACGAACACCTCGCACGAGACCAATGCAACTTATAGGAACTGACCGCGTAGTCCCGGGTCTCCCGATTTGTAAATAGGATGATAATTTGTAAAAATCACATGTAAATTTAAAACAGGCCGTTAAAGGGTGAAAACCCAAATCGACCCCAAACGACCTCGTAGGAGGCACGAACACTTCGCACGGGACCAATGAAACTTGTAGGAACTGACCGCATAGTCCCGGGTCTCCCAGTTTGAGAGTATGACGATAATTTGCAATAATCACAAAAACATGCCATTAAAGGGTGAAAATCCAAACCGGCCCCCAAACGACCCCGTGGGAGGCACGAACACCTCGTATGGGACCGATGTAACTTGTAGAATCTGACCACGTAGTCTCGGGTCTCCCGATTTGAGAGTATGAGGATAATTTTCAAAAATCACACTTAGAGTTAAAAACAGGCCGTTAAAGGGTGAAAACCCAAACCAATCCACAAACTGCCCCGTAGGAGGTACGAACACCTCGCACGGGACCAGTGCAACTTGTAGGAACTGACCGCGTAGTCCCGGGTATCCTGGTTTGAGAGTACGACGATAATTTGCAAAAATCACACTTAGACTTAAAAACTAGCCGTTAAGGGGTGAAAACCCAAACCAGCCCCCAAACGACCCCGTAGGAGGCACGAACACCTCGCACGGCACCAATGCTACTTGCACGGGACCAATGCAACTTGTAGGAACAGACCGCGCGGTCCCGGGTCTCCTGGTTTGAGAGTACGACGATAATTTGCAAAAATCAGACTTAGACTTAAAAACTAGCCGTTAAGGGGTGAAAACCCAAACCAGCCCCCAAACGGCCCCGTAGGAGGCACGGACACCTCGCACGGGACCAATGCAACTTGTAGGAACTGACCGTGTAGTCCCGGATCTCCCGATTTGAGAGTATGACGATAATTTGCAAAAATCACACTTAGACGTAAAAGCTAGCCGTTAAAGGGTGAAAACCCAAACTAGCCCCCAAACGACCCCGTAGGAGGCACGAACACCTCGCACGGGACCAATGCAACTTGTAGGAACTGACCGCGTAGTCCCGGGTCTCCAGGTTTGAGAGTACGACGATAATTTGCAAAAATCACACTTAGACTTAAAAACTAGCTGTTAAGGGGTGAAAACCCAAACCAGCGCCCAAACGACACCGTAGGAGGCACAAACACCTCGCACGGGACCAATGCAACTTGTAGGAACAGACCGCGTAGTCCCGGGTCTCCTGGTTTGAGAGTACGACGATAATTTGCAAAAATCACACTTAGACTTAAAAACTAGCCGTTAAGGGGTGAAAACCCAAACCAGCCCCCAAACGACCCCGTAGGAGGCACGAACACCTGGCACGGGACCGATGCAACTTATAATAACTGACCGCGTAGTCCCGGGTGTCCCGGTTTGAGAGTATGACGATAATTTGCAAAAATCACACTTAAACTTAAAACACAAGCCGTTAAAGGGTGAAATCCCAAACCAGCCCCCAAACGGCCCCGTAGGAGGTACGAACACCTCGCACGGAACCAATGCAACTTGTAGGAACTGACCGTGTAGTCCCTGGTCTCCCGATTAAGCCGTTAAAGGGTGAAAACAAAATCCAGTCCCCAAACGGCCCCGTAGGAGGTACGAACACCTCGCACGGGACCAATGCAATTTGTAGGAACTGACCGCGTTGCCCAGGGTCTCCCGATTTGAGAGTACGATGATAATTTGCAAAAATCACACTTGGACTTAAAAACTAGCCGTTAAGGGGTGAAAACCCAAACCAGTCCCCAAACGGCCCTGTAGGAGAGACGGACACCTCGCACGGGACCAATGCAACTTGTAGGAACTGACCGCGTAGTCTCGGGTGTCCTGGTTTGAGAGTATGACGATAATTTGCAAAAATCACACTTAAACTTAAAAACAAGCCTTTAAAGGGTGAAATCCCAAACCAGCCCCCAAACGGCCCCGTAGGAGGTACGAAGACCTCGCACGGAACCAATGCAACATGTAGGAACTAACCGCGTAGTCCCCGGTCTCCCGATTAAGCCGTTAAAGGGTGAAAACCAAAACCAGTCCCCAAACGGCCCCGTAGGAGGAACGAACACCTCGCACGGGACCAATGCAACTTTTAGGAACTAACCGCGTAGTCCCGGGTGTCCTGGTTTGAGAGTACGATAATAATTTGCAAAAATCACACTTAGACTTAAAAACAGGCCATTAAAGGGTGAAAACCCAAACCAGCCCCCAAACGACATTGTAGGAGGCACGAACACCTCGCACGGGACCAATGCAACTTGTAGGAACTGACCGCGTAGTCTCGGGTGTCCTGGTTTGAGAGTATGACGATAATTTGCAAAAATCACACTTAGACTTAAAAACAAGCCGTTAAAGGGTGAAATCCCAAACGAGCCCCCAAACGGCCCAGTAGGAGGTACGAACACCTCGCACGGAACCAATGCAACATGTAGGAACTAACCGCGTAATCCCCGGTCTCCCGATTAAGCCGTTAAAGGGTGAAAACCAAAACCAGTCCCCAAACGGCCCCGTAGGAGGTACGAACACCTCGCACGGGACCAATGCAACTTTTAGGAACTGATCGCGTAGTCCCGGGTGTCCTGGTTTGAGAGTACGATAATAATTTGCAAAAATCACACTTAGACTTAAAAACAGGCCATGAAAGGGTGAAAACCCAAACAAGCCCCCAAACGACCTCGTAGGAGGCACGAACACCTCGCACGGGACCAATGCAACTTGTAGGAACTGACCGCGTAGTCTCGGGTGTCCTGGTTTGAGAGTATGACGATAATTTGCAAAAATCACACTTAGACTTAAAAACAAGCTGTTAAAGGGTGAAAAAGCAAACCAGACCCCAAACGACCCCGTTGGAGGCACGAACACCTCGCACGGGACCAATGCAACTTATAGGAACTGACCGCGTAGTCCCGGGTGTCCCGGCTTGAGAGTATGACGATAATTTGAAAAAATCACACTTCGACTTAAAAACAAGCCATTAAAGGGTGAAAACCGAAACCAACCCCCAAACCCCGTAGGAGGTACTAACACCTCGCACGGGACCAATGCAACTTGTAGTAACTGACCGCGTAGTCCCTGGTCTCCCGATTTGAGAGTATGACGATAATTTGCAAAAATAACAATTAGACTTAAAAACTAGCCGTTAAGGGGTGAAAACCCAAACCAGCCCCCAAACGACCCAGTAGGAGGCACGAACACCTCGCACGGGACCAATGCAACTTGTAGGAACTGACCGCGTAGTTCCGGATCTCCCGATTTGAGAGTATGACGATAATTTGCAAAAATCACAGTTAGACTTAAAAACTAGCCGTTAAGGGGTGAAAACCCAAACCAGCCCCCAAACGACCCCGTAGGAGGCTCGAACACCTCGCACGGGACCAATGCAACTTGTAGGAACTGACCGCGTAGTCCTGGATATCCCGATTTGAGAGTACGACGATAATTTGCAAAAATCACACTTAAACTTAAAAACAAGCCGTTAAAGGGTGAAAACCCAAACCAGTTCCCAAACGGCCCCGTAGGTGGTACGAACTCCTCGCACGGGACCAATGCAACTTGTAGGAACTGACCGCGTACTCCCAGGTCTCCCGATTTGAGAGTACGATGATAATTTGCAAAAATCACACTTGGACTTAAAAACTAGCCGTTAAGGGGTGAAAACCCAAACCAGCCCCCAAACGACTCCGTAGGAGGCACGAACACCTCGCACGGGACCAATGCAACTTGTAGGAACTGACCGCATAGTCCCGGATCTCCCGGTTTGTGAATAGGATGATAATTTGCAAAAATCACACTTAGACTTAAAAACAAGCCGTTAAAGGGTGAAAACCCAAACCGGCCTCCAAACGACCCCGTAGGAGGCACGAACACCTCGCACGGCCCCATGCAACTTGTAGGAATTGAGCGCGTAGTCCCAGGTCTCCCGATTTGAGAGTACGACGATAATTTGCAAAAATCACACTTGGACTTAAAAACTAGCCGTTAAGGGGTGAAAACCCAAACCAGCCCCCAAACGACCCCGTAGGAGGCACGAACTCCTCGCACGGGACCAGTGCAATTTGTAGGAACTGACCGCGTATTACCGGGTGTCCCGGTTTGAAAGTATGACGATAATTTGAAAAAATCACATTTAGACTTAAAAAATAGCCGTTAAGGGGTGAAAACCCAAACCAGTCCCCAAACGGCCCCGTAGGAGGCACGGACACATCGCACGGGACCAATGCAACTTGTAGGAACTGACCGCGTAGTCCCGGGTGTCCTGGTTTGAGAGTACGATGATAATTTGCAAAAATCACACTTAGACTTAAAAACAGGCCCTTAAAGGGTGAAAACCCAAACCAGCCCCCAAACGGCCCCGTAGGAGGTACGAACACCTCGCACGGGACCAATGCAACTTGTAGGAACTGACCGCGCAGTCCCGGGTCTCCCGGTTTGTAAATAGGATGATAATTTGTAAAAATCACACGTAAACTTAAAAACAGGCCGTTAAAGGGTGAAAACCCAAATCGACCCCAAACGACCCCGTAGGAGGCACGAACACTTCGCACGGGACCAATGTAACTTGTAGGAACTGACCGCATAGTCCCGGGTCTCCCAGTTTGAGAGTATGACGATAATTTGCAAAAATCACACTTAGAGTTAAAAACATGCCGTTAGAGGGTGAGAACCCAAATCGGCTCCCAAACGACCCCGTAGGAGGCACGAACACCTCGTATGGGACCGATGTAACTTGTAGAATCTTACCACGTAGTCTCGGGTCTCCCGATTTGAAAGTATGAGGATAATTTTCAAAAATCACACTTAGAGTTAAAAACAGGCCGTTAAAGGGTGAAAACCCAAACCAGTCCCCAAACGGCCCCGTAGGAGGTACAAACACCTCGCACGGGACCAATGCAACTTGTAGGCACTGACCGCGTAGTCCTGGGTATCCCGATTTGAGAGTACGACGATAATTTGCAAAAATCACACTTAGACTTAAAAACAAGCCGTTAAAGGGTGAAAACCCAAACCAGTTCCCAAACGGCCCCGTAGGTGGTACGAACACCTCGCACGGGACCAATGCAACTTGTAGGAGTTGACCGCGTACTCCCAGGTCTCCCGATTTGAGAGTACGACCATAATTTGCAAAAATCACACTTGGACTTAAAAACTAGCCGTTAAGGGGTGAAAACCCAAACCAGCCCCCAAACGACCCAGTAGGAGGCACGAACACCTCATACGGGACCAATGCAACTTGTAGGAACTGACCGCGTAGTACCGGGTCTCCCGGTTTGTAAATAGGATGATAATTTGTAAAAATCACATGTAAACTTAAAAACAAGCTATTAAAGGGTGAAAACCCAAACCAGCCCCCAAACGACCCCGTTGGAGGCACGAACACCTCGCACGGGACCAATGCAACTTATAGGAACTGACCGCGTATTCCCGGGTGTCCCGGCTTGAGAGTATGACGATAATTTGCAAAAATCACACTTAGACTTAAAAACAAGCCATTAAAGGGTGAAAACCGAAATCAGCCCCCAAACGGCCCCGTAGGAGGTACGAACACCTCGCACGGGACCAATGCAACTTGTAGTAACTCACCGCGTAGTCCCTGGTCTCCCGATTTGAGAGTATGATGATAATTTGCAAAATTCACAATTAGACTTAAAAACTAGCCGTTAAGGGGTGAAAACCCAAACCATCCCCCAAACGACCCAGTAGGAGGCACGAACACCTCATACGGGACCAATGCAACTTGTAGGAACTGACCGCGTAGTACCGGATCTCCCGATTTGAGAGTATGATGATAATTTGCAAAAATCACAGTTAGACTTAAAAACTAGTCGTTAAGGGGTGAAAACACAAACTAGCCCCCAAACGACCCCGTAGAAGGCACGAACACCTCGCACGGGACCAATGCAACTTGTAGGAACTGACCGCGTAGTCCTGGGTATCCCGATTTGAGAGTACGACGATAATTTGCAAAAATCACACTTAGACTTAAAAACAAGCCGTTAAACGGTGAAAATCCAAACCAGTTCCCAAACGCCCCCGTAGGTGGTACGAACACCTCGCACGGGACCAATGCAACTTGTAGGAATTGACCGCGTACTCCCAGGTCTCCCGATTTGTGAGTACAACGATAATTTGCAAAAATCACACTTGGACTTAAAAACTAGCCGTTAAGGGGTGAAAACCCAAACCATCCCCCAAACGACCCCGTAGGAGGTACGAACACCTCGCACGGGACCAATACAACTTGTAGGAACTGACCGCGTAGTACCGGGTGTCCCGGTTTGAAAGTATGACGATAATTTGAAAAAATAACATTTAGACTTAAAAACTAGCCGTTAAGGGTGAAAACCCAAACCGGCCCCCAAACGACCCCGTAGGAGGCACGAACATCTCGTATGGGACCGATGTAACTTGTAGAATCTGACCATGTAGTCTCGGGTCTCCCGATTTGAGAGTATGAGGATAATTATCAAAAATCACACTTAGAGTTAAAAACAGGCCGTTAAAGGGTGAAAACCCAAACCAGTCCACAAACTGCCCCGTAGGAGGTACGAACACCTCGCACGGGACCAATGCAACTTGTAGGAACTGACCGCGTAGTCCTGGATCTCCCGGTTTGTAAGTACGATGATAATTTGCAAAAATCACACTTGGACTTAAAAACTAGCCGTTAAGGAAGCTGTTAAAGGGTGAAAACCGAAACCAACCCCCAAACGGCCCCGTAGGAGGTACGAACACCTCGCACGGGACCAATGCAACTTGTAGGAACTGACCGCGTAGTCCCTGGTCTCCCGATTTGAGAGTATGACGATAATTTGCAAAAATCACACTTAGACTTAAAAACTAGTCGTTAAGGGGTGAAAACCCAAACCAGCCCCCAAACGACCCAGTAGGAGGCACGAACACCTCGCACGGGACCAATGCAACTTGTAGGAACTGACCGCGTAGTCCCGGATCTCCCGATTTGAGAGTATGACGATAATTTGCAAAAATCACACTTAGACTTAAAAACAAGCCGTTAAAGGGTGAAAACCAAAACCAACCCCCAAACGACCCCGTAGGAGGCACGAACACCTCGTACGAGACCAATGCAACTTGTAGGAACTGACGGTGTAGTCCCGGGTCTCCTGGTTTGAGAGTACGACGATAATTTGCAAAAATCACACTTAGACTTAAAAACTAGCCGTTAAGGGGTGAAAACCCAAACCAGCTCCCAAACGACCCCGTAGGAGGCACAAACACCTCGCACGGGACCAATGCAACTTGTAGGAACAGACCGCGTAGTCCCGGGTCTCCTGGTTTGAGAGTACGATGATAATTTGCAGAAATCACACTTAGACTTAAAAACTAGCCATTAAGGGGTGAAAACCCGACCCCGTAGGAGGCACGAACACCTCGCACGGGACCAATGCAACTTGTAGGAACTGGCCGCGTAGTCCCGGGTGTCCCGGTTTGAGATTATGACGATAATTTGAAAAAATCACACTTAAACTTAAAAACAAGCCGTTAAAGGGTGAAATCCCAAACCAGCCCCCAAACGGCCCCGTTGGAGGTACGAACACCTTGCACGGAACCAATACAACTTGTAGGAACTGACCGCGTAGTCCCCGGTCTCCTGATTTGAGAGTATGACGATAATTTGCAAAAATCACACTTAGACTTAAAAACTAGTCGTTAAGGGGTGAAAACCCAAACCAGCCCTCAAACGACCCCGTAGGAGGCACGAACAGCTCGCACGGGACCAATGCAACTTGTAGGAACTGACCGCGTAGTATCGGATCTCCCAATTTGAAAGTATGGTGAAAATTTGCAAAAATCACACTTAGACTTAAAAACTAGCCGTTAAGGGGTGAAAACTCAAACCAGCCCCCAAACGGCCCCCGTAAGAGGCATGAACATCTCGTACGAGACCAATGTAAACTGTACGAACTGACCATGTAGTCCCGAGTCTCCCAGTTGCAAAATATGACGATAATTTCAAAATACGTAGATTCGGCTTGAAAACAAGCCGTTTGTGGGTGAAAACCCAAACCAGCCCCCAAACCGTCCCGTAAGAGGCACGAACACCTCGCACGGGACTAATGTAACTCGTATGAACTGACTGTGTAGTTCCGGGTCTCTCGGTTTGAGAATATGACGATAATTTCAAAATACATAGATTAGGCTTCAAAATAAGCCGTTTGAGGGTAAAACCCCAAACCAACCCCCAAACGGCCCCGTAAGAGGCACGAACACCTCCCACGGGACCAATGTAACTCGTCTGAACTGACCCCGCAGTCCCGGGTCTTCCAGTTTGAGAATATGATGATAATTTCAAAATACGTAGATTAGGCTTGAAAATAAGCCGTTTGAGGGTGAAAATCCAAACCAGCCCCCAAACGGTCCCGTAAGAGGCACGAACACGTCGCACGGGACCAATGTAACTTGTAGGAACTGACCGCGTAGTCCCGAGTCTCCCGGTTTGAGAATATGACGATAATTTGCAAAATCAACACTTAAACTTAAAACACAAGCCGTTAAAGGGTGAAAACCCAAAACAACCACCAAACGATGCCGTACGAGGCACAAACACCTCGCACGGAACCCATGTAACTTGTAGGAACTGACCGCGTAGTTCCGGATCTCCCGGTTTGTGAATAAGACGATAATTTGCAAAAATCAAACGTAAACTTAAAAACAGGCCGTTAAAGGGTGAAAACCCACATCGGCCCCCAAACGACCCCGTAGGAGGCACGAACACCTCGCACAGGACCAATGCAACTTGTAGGAACTGACCGCGTGGTCCTGGGTCTCCCGGTACCAACCCACCAAACGGCCCCGTAGGAGGTACGAACACCTCGCACGGGACCAATGCAACTTGTACGAACTGACCTCGTAGTCCCGGGTCTCCCGATTTGAGAGTACGACGATAATTTGCAAAAATCACACTTAGACTTAAAAACTAGCCGTTAAGGGGCGAAAACTCAAACCAGCCACCAAACAACCCCGTAGGAGGCACGAACACCTCGCACGGGACCAATGCAACTTGTAGGAACTGACCGCATAGTCCCGGATCTCCCGGTTTGTGAATAGGATGATAATTTGCAAAAATCACACTTAGACTTAAAAACAAGCTGTTAAAGGGTGAAAACCCAAACCGGCCTCCAAACGACCCTGTAGGAGGCACGAACACCTCGCATAGGACCAATACAACTTGTAGGAACTGACCGCGTGGTCCCGGGTGTCCCGGTTTGAGAGTATGACGATAATTTGGAAAAATCACACTTAGACTTAAAAACAAGCCATTAAAGGGTGAAAACCGAAACCAGCCCCCAAACGGCCCCGTAGGAGGTACGAACACCTCGCACGAGACCAATGCAACTTGTAGGAACTGACCGCGTAGTCCCGGGTCTCCCGATTTGAGAGTACGACGATATTTTGCAAAAATCACACTTAGACTTAAAAACTAGCCGTTAAGGGGTGAAAACCCAAACCAGCCCCCAAACGACCCCGTAGGAGGCTCGTCCTCGCACGGGACCAATGCAACATGTAGGAACTTACCGCATAGTCCCGCATCTCCCGATTTGAGAGTATGACGATAATTTGCAAAAATCACACTTAGACTTAAAAACTAGCAGTTAAAGGGTGAAAACCCAAACCAGCCCCCAAACGACCCCGTAGGAGGCACGAACACCTCGCACGGGACCAATGCAACTTATAGGAACTGACCGCGTAGTCCCGGGTGTGTCCTGGTCTGGGAGTATGACGATAATTTGCAAAAATCACACTTAAACTTAAAAACAAGCCGTTAAAGGGTGAAAACCGAAACCAGCCCCCAAACGGCCCCGTAGGAGGTACGAACACCTCGCACGAGACCAATGCAACTTGTAGGAACTGACCGCGTAGTCCCCGGTCTCCCGATTTGAGAGTATGACGATAATTTGCAAAAATCACACTTGGACTTAAAAACTAGCCGTTAAGGGGTGAAAACCCAAACCAGCCCCAAACGACCCCGTAGGAGGCACGAACACCTCGCACGGGACCAATGCAACTTGTACGAACTGACCGCGTTCCAATTTGAGAGTACGACGATAATTTGCAGAAATCACACTTAGACTTAAAAACTAGCCATTAAGGGGTGAAAACCCAAACCAGCCACCAAACGACCCCGTAGGAGGCACGAACACCTCGCACGGGACCAATGCAACATGTAGGAACTAACCGCATAGTCCCGGATCTCCCGATTTGTGAATAGGATGATAATTTGCAAAAATCACACTTGGACTTAAAAACAAGCCGTTAAAGGGTGAAAACCCAAACCAGCCCCCAAACGACCCCGTAGGAGGCACGAACACCTCGCATAGGACCAATACAACTTGTAGGAACTGACCGCGTGGTCCCGGGTGTCCCGGTTTGAGAGTATGACGATAATTTGGAAAAATCACACTTAGACTTAAAAACAAGCCATTAAAGGGTGAAAACCGAAACCAGCCCCCAAACGGCCCCGTAGGAGGTACGAACACCTCGCACGAGACCAATGCAACTTGTAGGAACTGACCGCGTAGTCCCGGGTCTCCCGATTTGAGAGTACAGTGATATTTTGCAAAAATCACACTTAGACTTAAAAACTAGCCGTTAAGGGGTGAAAACCCAAACTAGCCCCCAAACGACCCCGTAGGAGGCACGAACACCTCGCACGGGACCAATGCAACATGTAGGAACTTACCGCATAGTCCCGCATCTCCCGATTTGAGAGTATGACGATAATTTGCAAAAATCACACTTAGACTTAAAAACTAGCAGTTAAAGGGTGAAAACCCAAACCAGCCCCCAAACGACCCCGTAGGAGGCACGAACACCTCGCACGGGACCAATGCAACTTATAGGAACTGACCGCGTAGTCCCGGGTGTGTCCTGGTTTGGGAGTATGACGATAATTTGCAAAAATCACACTTAAACTTAAAAACAAGCCATTAAAGGGTGAAAACCGAAACCAGCCCCCAAACGGCCCCGTAGGAGGTACGAACACCTCGCACGGGACCAATGAAACTTGTAGGAACAGATCGCGTAGTCCCCGGTCTTCCGATTTGAGAGTATGACGATAATTTGCAAAAATCACACTTGGACTTAAAAACTAGCCGTTAAGGGGTGAAAACCCAAACCAGCCCCAAACGACCCCGTAGGAGGCACGAACACCTCGCACGGGACCAATGCAACTTGTACGAACTGACCGCGTGCCGATTTGAGAGTACGACGATAATTTGCAGAAATCACACTTAGACTTAAAAACTAGCCATTAAGGGGTGAAAACCCAAACCAGCCACCAAACGACCCCGTAGGAGGCACGAACACCTCGCACGGGACCAATGCAACAAGTAGGAACTAACCGCATAGTCCCGGATCTCCCGATTTGTGAATAGGATGATAATTTGCAAAAAATCACACTTGGACAAAAACAAGCCGTTAAAGGGTGAAAACCCAAACCAGCCCCCAAACGACCCCGTAGGAGGCACGAACACCTCGCATAGGACCAATACAACTTGTAGGAACTGACCGCGTGGTCCCGGGTGTCCCGGTTTGAGAGTATGACGATAATTTGGAAAAATCACACTTAGACTTAAAAACAAGCCATTAAAGGGTGAAAACCGAAACCAGCCCCCAAACGGCCCCGTAGGAGGTACGAACACCTCGCACGAGACCAATGCAACTTGTAGGAACTGACCGCGTAGTCCCGGATCTCCCGATTTGAGAGTACGACGATAATTTGCAAAAATCACACTTAGACTTAAAAACTAGCCGTTAATGGGTGAAAACCCAAACCAGCCCCCAAACGACCCCGTATGAGGCACGAACACCTCGCACGGGACCAATGCAACTTGTTGGAACTGACCGCATAGTATCGGATCTCCCGATTTGAGAGTATGACGATAATTTGCAAAAATCACACTTAGACTTAAAAACTAGCCGTTAAAGGGTGAAAACCCAAACCAGCCCCCAAACGACCCCGTAGGAGGCACGAACACCTCGTACGGGACCAATGCAACTTATAGGAACTGACCGCGTAGTCTCGGGTGTGTCCCGGTTTGAGAGTATGACGATAATTTGCAAAAATCACACTTAAACTTAAAAATAAGCCGTTAAAGGGTGAAAACCCAAACCAGCCCCCAAACGGCCCCGTAGGAGGTACGAACACATCGCACGGGACCAATGCAACTTGTAGGAACTGAACGCGTAGTCCCCGGTCTCCCGATTTGAGAGTATGACGATAATTTGCAAAAATCACACTTCGACTTAAAAACTAGCCGTTAAGGGGTGAAAACCCAAACCAGCCCCAAACGACCCCGTAGGAGGCACGAACACCTCGCACGGGAACAATGCAACTTGTAGGAACTGACCGCGTATTATCGGATCTCCCGGTTTGTGAATAGGATGATAATTTGCAAAAATCACACTTACACTTAAAAACAAGCCGTTAAAGGGTGAAAATCCAAACCGGCCCCCAAACGACCCCGTAGGAGGCACGAACACCTCGCATAGGTCCAATACAACTTGTAGGAATTGACCGCGTGGTCCCGGGTGTCCCGGTTTGAGAGTATGACGATAATTTGCAAAAATCACACTTAGACTTAAAAATTAGTCGTTAAGGGGTGAAAACCCAAAGCAGCCCCCAAACGGCCCCGTAGGAGGCACGAACACCTCGCACGGGACCGATGCAACTTGTAGGAACTGACCGCGTAGTCCCGGGTCTCATGGTTTGAGAGTACGACGATAATTTGCAAAAATCACACTTAGACTTAAAAACTAGCCATTAAGGGGTGAAAACCCAAACCAGCCCCCAAACGACCCCGTAGGAGGCACGAACACCTCGCACGGGACCAATGCAACTTGTAGGAACTGACCGCATAGTCCCGGGTCTCCCAGTTTGAGAGTATGACGATAATTTTCAAAAATCACACTTAGAGTTAAAAACATGTCGTTAAAGGGTGAAAACCCAAATCGGCCCCCAAACGACCCCGTAGGAGGCACGAACACCTCGCATGGGACCGATATAACTTGTAGAATCCTACCACGTAGTCTCGGGTCTCTCGATTTGAGAGTATGAGGATAATTTTCAAAAATCACACATAGAGTTAAAAACAGGCCGTTAAAGGGTAAAAACCCAAACTAGTCCCCAAACGGCCCCGTAGAAGGTACGAACACCTCGCACGGGACCAATGCAACTTGTAGGAACTGACCGCGTAGTCCCGGATCTCCCGGTTTGTGAGTACGATGATAATTTTCAAAAATCACACTTGGACTTAAAAACATGCCGTTAAAGGGTGACAACCCAAACCAGCCCCCAAACGGCCCCATAGGAGGCACGAACACCTCGAACGGAACCAAGAAACTTGTTGGAACTGACCGCGTAGTCCCGGGTGTCCTGGTTTGAGAGTATGATGATAATTTGCAAAAATCACACTTGGACTTAAAAACAAGCTGTTAAAGGATGAAAACCGAAACCAGCCCCCAAACGACCCCGTTGGAGGAACGAACACCTCGTACGGGACCAATGCAACTTATAGGAACTGACAGCGTAGTCCCGGGTCTCCTGGTTTGAGAGTTCGACGATAATTTGCAAAAATCACACTTAGACTTAAAAACAAGCCATTAAAGGGTGAAAAGCGAAACCAGCCCCCAAACGGCCTCGTAGGAGGTACGAACACCTCGTACGGGACCAATGCAACTTGTAGTAACTGACCGCGTAGTCCCTGGTCTCCCGATTTGAGAGTATGACGATAATTTGCAAAAATCACAATCAGACTTAAAAACTAGCCGTTAAGGGGTGAAAACCCAAACCAGCCCCCAAACGACCCAGTAGGAGGCACGAACACCTCGCACGGGACCAATGCAAGTTGTAGGAACTGACCGCGTAGTACCGGATCTCCCGATTTGAGAGTATGACAATAATTTGCAAAAATCACAGTTAGACTTAAAAACTAGCCGTTAAGGGGTGAAAACCCAAACCAACCCCCAAACGACCCCGTAGAAGGCACGAACACCTCGCACAGGACCAATGAAACTTGTAGGAACTGACCGCGTAGTCCTGGGCATCCCGATTTGAGAGTACGACGATAATTTGGAAAAATCACACTTAGAGTTAAAAACAAGCCGTTAAAGGGTGAAACCCCAAACCAGTTCCCAAACGCCCCCGTAGGTGGTACGAACACCTCGGACGGGACCAATGCAACTTCTAAGAATTGACCACGTACTCCCAGGTCTCCCGATTTGTGAGTACAACGATAATTTACAAAAATCACATTTGGACTAAAAAACTAGCCGTTAAGGGGTGAAAACCCAAACCAGCCCCCAAACGACCCCGTAGGAGGCACGAACACCTCGTACGGGACCAATGCAACTTGTAGGAACTGACCGCGTAGTACCGGGTGTCCCGGTTTGAAAGTATGACTATAATTTGAAAAAATCACATTTAGACTTAAAAACTAGCCATTAAGGGGTGAAAACCCAAACCAGTCCCCAAACGGCCCTGTAGGAGGCACGGACACCTCGCACGGGACCAATGCAACTTGTAGGAACTGACCGCGTAGTACCGGGTGTCCTGGTTTGAGAGTACGATGATAATTTGCAAAAATCACACTTAGACTTAAAAACAGGCCATTTAAGGGTGAAAACCCAAACCAGCCCCCAAACGGCCCCGTAGGAGGTACGAACACCTCCCACGGGACCAATGCAACTTATAGGAACTGACCGCGTAGTCCCGGGTCTCCCGGTTTGTAAATAGGATGATAATTTGTAAAAATCACATGTAAACTTAAAAACAGGCCGTTAAAGGGTGAAAACCCAAATCGACCCCAAACGACCCCGTAGGAGGCACGAACACTTCGCACGGGACCAATGTAACTTGTAGGAACTGACCGCATAGTCCCGGGTCTCCCAGTTTTAGAGTATGATGATAATTTGCAAAAATCACACTTAGAGTTAAAAACATGCCGTTAAAGGGTGAAAACCCAAACCGGCCCTCAAACGACCCCGTAGGAGGCACGAACACCTCGTATGGGACCGATGTAACTTGTAGAATCTGACCACGTAGTCTCGGGTCTCCCGATTTGAGAGTATGAGGATAATTTTCAAAAATCACACTTAGAGTTAAAAACAGGCCGTTAAAGGGTGAAAACCCAAACCAGTCCCCAAACTGCCCCGTAGGAGGTACGAACACCTCTCACGGGACCAATGCAACTTGTAGGAACTGACCGCGTAGTCCCGGATCTCCCGGTTTGTAAGTACGATAATAATTTGCAAAAATCACACTTGGACTTAAAAACTAGCCGTTAAGGAAGCTGTTAAAGGGTGAAAACCCAAACCAGCCCCCAAACGACCCCGTTGGAGGCACGAACACCTCGCACGGGACCAATCCAACTTGTAGGAACTCACCGCGTAGTCCCGGGTGTCCCGGCTTGAGAGTATGACGATAATTTGTAAAAATCACACTTAGACTTAAAAACAAGCCATTAAATGATGAAAATCAAAACCAACCCCCAAACGGCCCCGTAGGAGGTACGAACACCTCGCACGGGACCAATGCAACTTGTAGGAACTGACCGCGTAGTCCCTGGTCTCCCGATTTGAGAGTATGACGATAATTTGCAAAAATCACACTTAGACTTGAAAACTAGTCGTTAAGGGGTGAAAACCCAAACCATCCCCCAAACGATCCAGTAGGAGGCACGAACACCTCGCACGGGACCAATGCAACTTATAGGAACTGACCGCGTAGTCCCGGATCTCCCGATTTGAGAGTATGACGATAATTTGCAAAAATCACACTTAGACTTAAAAACTAGCCGTTAAAGGGTGAAAACCCAAACCCGCCCCCAAACGACCCCGTAGGAGGCACGAACACCTCGCACGGGACCAATGCAACTTGTAGGAACTCACAGCGTAGTCCCGGGTCTCCTGGTTTGAGAGTACGACGATAATTTGCAAATATCACACTTAGACTTAAAAACTAGCCGTTAAGGGGTGAAAACCCAAACCAGCGCCCAAACGACCCCGTAGGAGGCACGAACACCTCGCACGGGACCAATGCAACTTGTAGGAACAGTCCACGTAGTCCCGGGTGTCCTGGTTTGAGAGTACGATGATAATTTGCAAAAATCACACTTAGACTTAAAAACTAGCCGTTAAGGGGTGAAAACCCAACCCCGTAGGAGGCACGAACACCTCGCACGGGACCAATGCAACTTGTAGGAATTGACCACGTAGTCCCGGGTGTCCCGGTTTGAGAGTATGACGATAATTTGCAAAAATCACACTTAAACTTAAAAACAAGCCGTTAAAAGGTGAAATCCCAAACCAGCCCCCAAACGGCCCCGTAGGAGGTACGAACACCTCGCACGGAACCAATGCAACTTGTAGGAACTGACCGCGTAGTCCCCGGTCTCCCGATTTGAGAGTATGACGATAATTTGCAAAAATCACACTTAGACTTAAAAACTAGTCGTTAAGGGGTGAAAACCCAAACCAGCCCCCAAACGACCCCGTAGGAGGCACGAACAGCTCGCACGGGACCAATGCAACTTGTAGGAACTGACCGCGTAGTATCGGATCTCCCGATTTGAAAGTATGACGATAATTTGCAAAAATCACACTTAGACTTAAAAACTAGCCGTTAAGGGGTGAAAACTCAAACCAGCCCCCAAACGGCCCCATAAGAGGCATGAACATCTCGTACGAGACCAATGTAACTCGTACGAACTGACCATGTAGTTCCGAGTCTCCCAGTTTGAGAATATGACGATAATTTCAAAATACGTAGATTCGGCTTGAAAACAAGCCATTTGTGGGTGAAAACCCAAACCAGCCCCCAAACCGTCCCGTAAGAGGCACGGACACCTCGCACGGGACTAATGTAACTCGTAAGACTCTGACCGTGTAGTTTCGGGTCTCTCGGTTTGAGAATATGACGATAATTTCAAAATACATAGATTAGGCTTCAAAATAAGCCGTTTGAGCGTAAAACCCCAAACCAACCCCCAAACGGCCCCGTAAGAGGCACGAACACCTCCCACGGGACCAATGTAACTCGTCTGAACTGACCCCGTAATCCCGGGTCTTCCAGTTTAAGAATATGATGATAATTTCAAAATACGTAGATTAGGCTTGAAAATAAGCCGTTTGAGGGTGAAAATCAAAACCAGCCCCCAAACGGTTCCGTAAGAGGCACGAACACGTCGCACGGGACCAATGTAACTTGTAGGAACCGACCGCGTAGTCCCGAGTCTCCCGGTTTGAGAATATGACGATAATTTGCAAAATCAACACTTTAACTTAAAAACAAGCCGTTAAAGGGGCGAAACCCAAAACAACCCCCAAACGATCCCGTACGAGGCACAAACACCTCTCATGGGACCAATGTAACTTGTAGGAACTGATCGCGCAGTCCCGGGTCTTCCGGTTTGAGAATATGATGAAAATTTGTAAAAATCAACACTTAAACTTAAAAACAAGCCGTTAAAGGGTGAAAACCCAAACCGGCCCTCAAACGACCCCGTAGGAGGCACGAACACCTCGCACCGGACCCATGTAACTTGTAGGAACTGACCGCGTAGTCCCGGATCTCCCGGTTTGTGAATATGACGATAATTTGCATAGATCACACTTAGACTTAAAAACTAGCCGTTAAGGGGTGAAAACCCAAACCAGCCACCAAACGCCCCGTAGGAGGCACGAGCACCTCGCACGGGACCAATGCAACTTGTAGGAACTGACCGCATAGTCCCGGATCTCCCGGTTTGTGAATAGGATGATAATTTGCAAAAATCACACTTAGACTTAAAAACAAGCCGTTAAAGGGTGAAAACCCAAACCAGCCTCCAAACGACCCCGTGGGAGGCACAAACACCTCGCATAGGACCAATACAACTTGTAGGAACTGACCGCGTGGTCCCGGGTGTCCCGGTTTGAGAGTATGACGATAATTTGCAAAAATCACACTTAGACTTAAAAACAAGTCGTTAAAGGGTGAAAACCGAAACCAGCCCCCAAACGGCCCCGTAGGAGGTACGAACACCTCGCACGAGACCAATGCAACTTGTAGGAACTGACCGTGTAGTCCCGGATCTCCCGGTTTGTAAGTACGATGATAATTTGCAAAAATTACACTTGGACTTAAAAATTTGCTGTTAAGGGGTGAAAACCCAAACCAGCCCCCAAACGGCCCCGTAGGAGGCACGAACACCTCGCACGGGACCAATGCAACTTGTAGGAATTGACCGCGTGGTCCTGGGTGTCCCGGTTTGAGAGTATGACAATAATTTGCAAAAATCACACTTAGACTTAAAAATTAGTCGTTAAGGGGTGAAAACCCAAACCAGCCCTCAAACGGCCCCGTAGGAGGCACGAACACCTCGCACGGGACCAATGCAACTTGTAGGAACTGGCCGCGTAGTCCCGGGTGTCCCGGTTTGAGAGTATGACGATAATTTGCAAAAATCACTCTTAAACTTAAAAACAAGCCGTTAAAGGGTGAAATCCCAAACCAGCCCCCAAACGGCCCCGTAGGAGGTACGAACACCTCGCACGGAACCAATGCAACTAGTAGGAACTGACCGCGTAGTCCCCGGTCTCCCGGTTTGTAAATAGGATGATAATTTGTAAAAATCACATCTAAACTTAAAAACAGGCCGTTAAAGGGTGAAAACCCAAATCGACCCCAAACGACCCCGTAGGAGGCACGAACACTTCGCACGGGACCAATGTAACTTGTAGGAACTGACCGCATAGTCCCGGGTCTCCCAGTTTGAGAGTATGACGATAATTTTCAAAAATCACTCTTATAGTTAAAAACATGCCGTTAAAGGGTGAAAACCCAAATCGGCCCCCAAACGACCCCATAGGAGGCACGAACACCTCGCACGGGACCAATGCAACTTGTAGGAACTGACCGCGTAGTCCCGGATCTCCCGGTTTGTAAGTACGATGATAATTTGCAAAAATCACACTTGGACTTAAAAACATGCCGTTAAGTGGTGAAAACCCAAACCAGCCCCCAAACGGCCCCGTAGGAGGCACGAACACCTCGCACGGGACCAATGAAACTTGTAGGAACTGACCGCGTAGTCCCGGGTGTCCTGGTTTGAGAGTATGACGATAATTTGCGAAAATCATACTTAGACTTAAAAACAAGCTGTTAAAGGGTGAAAACCCAAACCAGCCCCCAAACGACCCCATTGGAGGCACGAACACCTCGCACGGGACCAATGCAACTTGTAGGAACTGACCGCGTAGTCCCGGGTGTCCCGATTTGAGAGTATGACGATAATTTGCAAAAATCACACTTAGACTTAAAAACTAGCCGTTAAAGGGTGAAAACCTAAACCAGCCCCCAAACGACCCCGTAGGAGGCACGGACACCTCGCACGGGACCAATGCAACTTGTAGGAACTGACCGCGTAGTCTCGGGTGTCCTGGTTTGAGAGTATTACGATAATTTGCAAAAATCACACTTAGACTTAAAAACAAGCTGTTAAAGGGTGAAAACCCAAACCAGCCCCCAAACGACCCCGTTGGAGGCACGAACACCTCGCACGGGACCAATGCAGTTTATAGTAACTGACCGCGTAGTCCCGGGTGTCCCGGTTTGAGAGTATGACGATAATTTGCAAAAATCACACTTGAACTTAAAAACCAGCCGTTAAAGGGTGAAATCCCAAACCAACCCCCAAACGGCCCCGTAGGAGGTACGAACACCTCGCACGGGACCAATGCAACTTGTAGGAACTAACCGCGTAGTACCGGGTGTCCCGGTTCGAAAGTATGACGATAGTTTGAAAAAATCACATTTAGACTTAAAAACTAGTCGTTAAGGGGTGAAAACCCAAACCGGTCCCCAAACGGCCCCGTAGGAGGTACGAACACCTCGCACGGGACCCATGCAACTTGTAGGAACTGACCGCGTAGTCCCGGATCTCCCGGTTTGTAAGTACGATGATAATTTGCAAAAATCACACTTGGACTTAAAAACATGCCGTTAAGGGGTGAAAACCCAAACCAGCCCCCAAACGGCCCCGTAGGAGGCCCGAACACCTCGCACGGGTCCAATGAAACTTGTAGGAAGTGATCGCCTAGTCCCGGGTGTCCTGCTTTGAGAGTATGACGATAATTTGCAAAAATCACACTTAGACTTAAAAACAAGCTGTTAAAGGGTGAAAACCCAAACCAGCCCCCAAACGACCCCGTTGGAGGCACGAACACCTCGCACGGGACCAATGCAACTTATAGGAACTGACCGCGTATTTCCGGGTGTCCCGGCTTGAGAGTATGACGATAATTTGCAAAAATCACACTTAGACTTAAAAACAAGCCATTAAAGGGTGAAAACCCAAACCAGTCCACAAACTGCCCCGTAGGAGGTATGAACACCTCGCACGGGACCAATGCAACTTGTAGGAACTGACCGCGTAGTCCCTGGTCTCCCGATTTGAGAGTATGACGATAATTTGCAAAAATCACAGTTAGACTTAAAAACTAGTCGTTAAGGGGTGAAACCCAAACCAGCCCCCAAACGACCCCGTAGAAGGCACGAACACCTCGCACGGGACCAATGCAACTTGTAGGAACTGACCGCGTAGTCCTGGGTATCCCGATTTGAGAGTACGACGATAATTTGCAAAAATCACATTTAGACTTAAAAACTAGCCGTTAAAGGGTGAAAACCCAAACCAGTTCCCAAACGCCCCCGTAGGTGGTACGAACACCTCGCACGGGACCAATGCAACTTGTAGGAATTGACCGCGTACTCCCAGGTCTCCCGATTTGTGAGTACAACGATAATTTGCAAAAATCACACTTGGACTTAAAAACTAGCCGTTAAGGGGTGAAAACCCAAACCAGCCCCCAAACGACCCCGTAGGAGGCACGAACACCTCGCACGGGACCAATACAACTTCTAGGAACTGACCGCGTAGTACCGGGTGTCCCGGTTTGAAAGTATGACGATAATTTGAAAAAATCACATTTTGACTTAAAAACTAGCCGTTAAGGGGTGAAAACCCAAACCAGTCCCCAAACAGCCCTGTAGGAGGCACGGACACCTCGTAAGGGACCAATGCAACTTGTAGGAACTGACCGCTTAGTCCCGGGTGTCCTGGTTTGAGAGTACGATGATAATTTGCAAAAATCACACTTAGACTTAAAAACAGGCCATTTAAGGATGAAACCCCAAACCAGCCCCCAAACGGCCCCGTAGGAGGTACGAACACCTCGCACAGGACCAATGCAACTTATAGGAACTGACCGCGTAGTCCCGGGTCTCCCGGTTTGTAAATAGGATGATAATTTGTAAAAATCACATGTAAACTTAAAAACAGGCCGTTAAAGGGTGAAAACCCAAATCGACCCCAAACGACCCCGTAGGAGGCACGAACACTTCGCACGGGACCAATGTAACTTGTAGGAACTGACCGCATAGTCCCGGATCTCCCAGTTTGAGAGTATGACGATAATTTGCAAAAATCACACTAAGAGTTAAAAACATGCCGTTAAAGGGTGAAAATCCAAACCGGCCCCCAAACGACCCCGTAGGAGGCACGAACACCTCGTATGGGTCCGATGTAACTTGTAGAATCTGACCACGTAGTCTCGGGTCTCCCGATTTGAGAGTATGAGGGTAATTTTCAAAAATCACACTTAGAATTAAAAACAGGCCGTTAAAGGGTGAAAACCCAAACCAGTCCACAAACTGCCCTGTAGGAGGTACGAACACCTCGCACGGGACCAATGCAACTTGTAGGAACTGACCGCGTAGTCCCGGATCTCCCGGTTTGTAAGTACGATGATAATTTGCAAAAATCACACTTGGACTTAAAAACTAGCCGTTAAGGGGTGAAAACCCAAACCAGCCCCCAAACGGCCTCGTAGGAGGCACGAACACCTCGCACGGGACCAATGCAACTTGTAGGAACTGACCGCGTAGTCCCAGGTGTCCTAGTTTGAGAGTAAGATGATAATTTGCAAAAATTTCACTTAGACTTAAAAACAGGCCATTAAAGGGTGAAAACCCAAACCAGCCCCCAAACGACCCCGTAGGAGGCACGAACACCTCGCACGGGACCAATGCAACTTGTAGGAACTGACCGCGTAGTCTCGGGTGTCCTGCTTTGAGAGTATTACGATAATTTTCAAAAATCACACTTAGACTTAGAAACAAGCTGTTAAAGGGTGAAAACCCAAACCAGCACCCAAACGACCCCGTTGGAGGCACGAACACCTAGCACGGGACCAATGCAACTTCTAGGAACTGACCGCGTAGTCCCGGGTGTCCCGATTTGAGAGTATGACGATAATTTGCAAAAATCACACTTAGACTTAAAAACTAGCCGTTAAAGGGTGAAAACCCAAACCAGCCCCCAAACGACCCCGTAGGAGGCACGAACACCTCGGACGGGACCAATGCAACTTGTAGGAACTGACCGCGTAGTCCCGGGTCTCCTGGTTTGAGAGTACGACGATAATTTGCAAAAATCACACTTAGACTTAAAAACTAGCCGTTAAGGGGTGAAAACCCAAACCAGCGCCCAAACGACCCCGTAGGAGGCACGAACACCTCGCACGGGATCAATGCAACTTGTAGGAACAGACCGCGTAGTCCCGGGTCTCCGGGTTTGAGAGTACGACGATAATTTGCAAAAATCACATTTAGACTTAAAAACTAGCCGTTAAGGGGTGAAAACCCGACCCCGTAGGAGGCACGAACACCTCGCACGGGACCAGTACAACTTGTAGGAACTGACCGCGTAGTCCCGGGTGTCCCGGTTTGAGAGAATGACGATAATTTGCAAAAATCACACTTAAACTTAAAAACAAGCCGTTAAAGGGTGAAATCCCAAACCAGCCCCCAAACGGCCCCGTAGGAGGTACGAACACCTCGCACGGAACCAATGCAACTTGTAGGAACTGACCGCGTAGTCCCCGGTCTCCCGATTTGAGAGTATGACGATAATTTGCAAAAAATCACACTTAGACTTAAAAACTAGTCGTTAAGGGGTGAAAACCCAAACCAGCCCCCAAACGACCCCGTAGGAGGCACGAACAGCTCGCACGGGACCAATGCAACTTGTAGGAACTGACCGCGTAGTATCGGATCTCCCGTTTGAAAGTATGACGATAATTTGCAAAAATCACACTTAGACTTAAAAACTAGCCGTTAAGGGGTGAAAACTCAAACCAGCACCCAAACGGCCCCGTAAGAGGCATGAACATCTCGTACGAGACCAATGTAACTCGTACGAACCGACCATGTCGTCCCGAGTCTCCCAGTTTGAGAATATGACGATAATTTCAAAATACGTAGATTCGGCTTGAAAACAAGCCGTTTATGGGTGAAAACCCAAGCCAACCCCCAAACCGTCCCTTAAGAGGCACGGACACCTCGCACGGGACCAATGCAACTTGTAGGAACTGACCGCGTAGTCCCGGGTGTCCCGGTTTGAGAGTATGACGATAATTTGCAAAAATCACACTTAAACTTAAAAACAAGCCGTTAAAGGGTGAAATCCCAAACCAGCCCCCAAACGGCCCCGTAGGAGGTACGAACACCTCGCACGGAACCAATGCAACTTGTAGGAACTGACCGCGTAGTCCCCGGTCTCCCGATTTGAGAGTATGACGATAATTTGCAAAAATCACACTTAGACTTAAAAACTAGTCGTTAAGGGGTGAAAACCCAAACCAGCCCCCAAACGACCCCGTAGGAGGCACGAACAGCTCGCACGGGACCAATGCAACTTGTAGGAACTGACCGCGTAGTATCGGATCTCCCGATTTGAAAGTATGACGATAATTTGCAAAAATCACACTTAGACTTAAAAACTAGCCGTTAAGGGGTGAAAACTCAAACCAGCCCCCAAACGGCCCCGTAAGAGGCATGAACATCTCGTACGAGACCAATGTAACTCGTACGAACTGACCATGTAGTCCCGAGTCTCCCGGTTTGAGAATATGACGATAATTTCAAAATACGTAGATTCGGCTTGAAAACAAGCCGTTATTGGGTGAAAACCCAAACCAACCCCCAAACCGTCCCGTAAGAGGCACGGACACCTCGCACGGGACTAATGTAACTCGTACGAACTCACCGTGTAGTTCCGGGTCTCTCGGTTTGAGAATATGACGATAATTTCAAAATACATAGATTAGGCTTCAAAATAAGCCGTTTGAGGGTAAAACCCCAAACCAACCCCCAAACGGCCCCGTAAGAGGCACGAACACCTCCCACGGGACCAATGTAACTCGTCTGAACTGACCCCGAAGTCCCGGGTCTTCCAGTTTGAGAATATAATGATAATTTCAAAATACGTAGATTAGGCTTGAAAATAAGCCGTTTGAGGGTGAAAATCCAAACCAGCCCCCAAACGGTCCCGTAAGAGGCACGAACACATCGCACGGGACCAATGTAACTTGTTGGAACTGACCGCGTAGTCCCGAGTCTCCCGGTTTGAGAATATGACGATGATTTGCAAAATCAACACTTAAACTTAAAAACAAGCCGTTAAAGGGTAAAAACCCAAAACAACCCCCAAACGATCCCGTACGAGGCACAAACACCTCGCATGGGACCAATGTAACTTGTAGGAACTGGTCGCGCAGTCCCGGGTCTTTCGGTCTGAGAATATGATGAAAATTTGTAAAAATCAACACCTAAACTTAAAAACAAGCCGTTAAAGGGTGAAAACCCAAACCGGCCCCCAAACGACCCCGTAGGAGGCACGAACACCTCGCACGGGACCCATGTCACTTGTAGGAACTGACCGCGTAGTCCCGGATCTCCCGGTTTGTGAATAGGATGATAATTTGCAAAAATCAAACGTAAACTTAAAAACAGGCCGTTAAAGGGTGGAAACCCAAATCGGCCCCCAAACGACCCCGTAGGAGGCACGAACACCTCGCACAGGACCAATGCAACCTGTAGGAACTGACCGCGTGGTCCTGGGTCTCCCGGTTTGAGAGTATGATGATAATTTGTAAATAACACACTTAGACTTAAAAACAAGCCGTTAAAGGGTGAAAACCGAAACCAGCCCCCAAACGGCCCCGTAGGAGGTACGAACACCTCGCACGGGACCAATGCAACTTGTAGGAACTGACCGCGTAGTCCCGGGTGTCCCGGCTTGAGAGTATGACGATAATTTGCAAAAATCACACTTACACTTAAAAACAAGCCGTTAAGGGGTGAAAACCCAAACCAGCCCCCAAACGGCCCCGTAGGAGGTACGAACACCTCGCACGGGACCAATGCAACTTGTAGGAACTGACCGCGTAGTCCCGGGTCTCCCGATTTGAGAGTACGACGATAATTTGCAAAAATCACACTTAGACTTAAAAACTAGCCGTTAAGGGGTGAAAACCCAAACCAACCACCAAACGACCCCGTAGGAGGCACGAACACCTCGTACGGGACCAATGCAACTTGTAGGAACTGACCGCATAGTCCCGGATCTCCCGGTTTGTGAATAGGATGATAATTTGCAAAAATCACACTTTGACTTAAAAACAAGCCGTTAAAGGGTGAAAACCCAAATCGGCCCCCAAACGACCCCGTAGGAGGCACGAACACCTCGTATGGGACCGATGTAACTTGTAGAATCTTACCACGTAGTCTCGGGTCTCCCGATTTGAAAGTATGTGGATAATTTTCAAAAATCACACTTAGAGTTAAAAACAGGCCGTTAAAGGGTGAAAACCCAAACCGGTCCCCAAACGGCCCCGTAGGAGGTACGAACACCTCGCACGGGACCAATGCAACTTGTAGGAACTGACCGCGTAGTCCCGGATCTCCCGGTTTGTAAGTACGATGATAATTTGTAAAAATCACACTTGGACTTAAAAACATGCCGTTAAGGGGTGAAAACCCAAACCAGCCCCCAAACGGCCCAGTAGGAGGCACGAACACCTCGCACGGGACCAATGAAACTTGTAGGAAGTGACCGCGTAGTCCCGGGTGTCCTGGTTTGAGAGTATGACGATAATTTGCAAAAATCACACTTAGACTTAAAAACAAGCCATTAAAGGGTGAAAACCGAAACCAGCCCCCAAACGGCCCCGTAGGAGGTACGAACACCTCGCACGGGACCAATGCAACTTGTAGTAACTGACCGCGTAGTCCCAGGTGTCCTGGATTGAGAGTACGATGATAATTTGCAAAAATCACACTTAGACTTAAAAACAGGCCATTAAAGGGTGAAAACCCAAACCAGCCCCCAAACGACCCCGTAGGAAGCACGAACACCTCGTATGGGACCGATGTAACTTGTAGAATCTGACCATGTAGTCTTGGGTCTCCCGATTTGAGAGTATGAGGATAATTTTCAAAAATCACACTTAGAATTAAAAACAAGCCGTTAAAGGGTGAAAACCCAAACTGGTTCCCAAACGCCCCCGTAGGTGGTACGAACACCTCGCACGGGACCAACGCAACTTGTAGGAATTGACCGCGTACTCTTAGGTCTCCCGATTTGTGAGTACAACGATAATTTGCAAAAATCACACTTGGACTTACAAACTAGCCGTTAAGGGGTGAAAACCCAAACCAGCCCCCAAACGACCCCGTAGGAGGCACGAGCACCTCGCACGGTACCAATGCAACTTGTAGGAACTGACCGCGTAGTACCAGGTGTCCCGGTTTGAAAGTATGACGATAATTTGAAAAAATCACATTTAGACTAAAAAACTAGCCGTTAAGGGGTGAAAACCCAAACGGCCCTGTAGGAGGCACGGACACCTCGCACGGGACCAATGCAACTTGTAGGAACTGACCGCGTAGTCCCGGGTGTCCTGGTTTGAGAGTACGATGATAATTTGCAAAAATCACACTTAGATTTAAAAACAGGCCATTTAAGGGTGAAACCCAAACCAGCCCCCAAACGGCCCCGTAGGAGGTACGAACACCTCGCACGGGACCAATGCAACTTATAGGAACTGACCGCGTAGTCCCGGGTCTCCCGGTTTGTAAATAGGATGATAATTTGTAAAAATCACATGTAAACTTAAAAACAGGCCGTTAAAGGGTGAAAACCCAAATCGACCCCGTAGGAGGCACGAACACTTCGCACGGGACCAATGTAACTTGTAGGAACTGACCGCATAGAGTGTCTCCCAGTTTGAGAGTATGACGATAATTTGCAAAAATCATACTTAGAGTTAAAAACATGCCGTTAAAGGGTGAAAACCCAAACCGGCCCCCAAACGACCCCGTAGGAGGCACGAACACCTCGTATGGGACCGATGTAACTTGTAGAATCTGACCACGTAGTCTCGGGTCTCCCGATTTGAGAGTATGAGGTTAATTTTCAAAAATCACACTTAGAATTTAAAACAGGCCGTTAAAGGGTGAAACCCCAAACCAGTCCACAAACTGCCCCGTAGGAGGTACGAACACCTCGCACGGGACCAATGCAACTTGTAGGAACTGACCGCGTAGTCCCGAATCTCCCGGTTTGTAAGTACGATGATAATTTGCAAAAATCACACTTGGACTTAAAAACATGCCGTTAAGGGGTGAAAACCCAAACCAGCCCCCAAACGGCCTCGTAGGAGGCACGAACACCTCGCACGGGACCAATGCAACTTGTAGGAACTGACCGCGTAGTCCCAGGTGTCCTGGTTTGAGAGTACGATTATAATTTGCAAAAATCACACTTAGACTTAAAAACAGGCCATTAAAGGGTGAAAACCCAAACAAGCCCCCAAACGACCCCGTAGGAGGCACGAACACCTCGCATGGGACCAATGCAACTTGTAGGAACTGACCGCGTAGTCTCGGGTGTCCTGGTTTGAGAGTATGACGATAATTTGCAAAAATCACACTTAGACTTAGAAATAAGCTGTTAAAAGGTGAAAACCCAAACCAGCCCCCAAACGACCCCGTTGGAGGCACGAACACCTCGCACGGGACCAATGCAACTTGTAGGAACGGACCGCGTAGTCCCGGGTGTCCCGGCTTGAGAGTATGACGATAATTTTCAAAAATCACACTTAGACTTAAAAACAAGCCATTAAAGGGTGAAAACCGAAACCAACCCCCAAACGGCCCCGTAGGAGGTACGAACACCTCGCACGGGACCAATGCAACTTGTAGGAACTGACCGCGTAGTCCCCGGTCTCCCGATTTGTGAGTACAACGATAATTTGCAAAAATCACACTTGGACTTAAAAACTAACCGTTAAGCGGTGAAAACCCAAACCATCCCCCAAACGACCCCGTAGGAGGCACGAACACCTCGCACGGGACCAATGCAACTTGTAGGAACTGACCGCGTAGTCCCGGGTCTCCTGGTTTGAGAGTACGACGATAATTTGCAAAAATCACACTTAGACTAAAAAACTAGCCGTTAAGGGGTGAAAACCCAAACCAGCAACCAAACGACCCCGTAGGAGGCACGAACACCTCGCACGGGACCAATGCAACATGTAGGAACTGACCGCATAGTCCCGGATCTCCCGGTTTGTGAATAGGATGATAATTTGCAAAAATCACACTTAGACTTAAAAACAAGCCGTTAAAGGGTGAAAACACAAACCGGCCTCCAAACGACCCCGTAGGAGGCACGAACACCTCGCATAGGACCAATACAGCTTGTAGGAACTGACCGCGTGGTCCCGGTTGGAGAGTATGACGATAATTTGCAAAAATCACACTTAGACTTAAAAACAAGTCGTTAAAGGGTGAAAACCAAAACCAGCCCCCAAACGGCCCCGTAGGAGGTACGAACACCTCGCACGAGACCAATGCAACTTGTAGGAACTGACCGCGTAGTCCCGGGTCTCCCGATTTGAGAGTACGACGATAATTTGCAAAAATCACACTTGGACTTAAAAACTAACCGTTAAGGGGTGAAAACCCAAACCAGCCCCCAAACGACCCCGTAGGAGGCACGAACACCTCGCACGGGACCAATACAACTTGTAGGAACTGACCGCATAGTCCCGCATCTCCCGATTTGAGAGTATGACGATAATTTGCAAAAATCACACGTAGACTTAAAACCTAGCCGTTAAAGGGTGAAAACCCAAACCAGCCCCCAAACGACCCCGTAGGAGGCACGAACACCTCGCACGGGACCAATGCAACTTATAGGAACTGACCGCGTAGTCCCGGGTGTGTCCCGGTTTGGGAGTATGACGATAATTTGCAAAAATCACACTTAAACTTAAAAACAAGCCGTTAAAGGGTGAAAACCGAAACCAGCCCCCGAACGGCCCCGTAGGAGGTACGAACACCTCGCACGGGACCAATGCAACTTGTACGAACTGACCGCGTAGTCCCGGGTCTCCCAATTTGAGAGTACGACGATAATTTGCAGAAATCACACTTAGACTTAAAAACTAGCCATTAAGGGGTGAAAACCCAAACCAGCCACCAAACGACCCCGTAGGAGGCACGAACACCTCGCACGGGACCAATGCAACATGTAGGAACTGACCGCATAGTCCCGGATCTCCCAGTTTGTGAATAGGATGATAATTTGCAAAAATCACACTTGGAATTAAAAACAAGCCGTTAAAGGGTGAAAACCCAAACCGGCCCCCAAACGACCCCGTAGGAGGCACGAACACCTCGCATAGGACCAATACAACTTGTAGGAACTGACCGCGTGGTCCCGGGTGTCCCGGTTTGAGAGTATGACGATAATTTGCAAAAATCACACTTAGACTTAAAAACAAGCCGTTAAAGGGTGAAAACCGAAACCAGCCCCCAAACGGCCCCGTAGGAGGTACGAACACCTCGCACGAGACCAATGCAACTTGTAGGAACTGACCGCGTAGTCCCGGGTCTCCCGATTTGAGAGTACGACGATAATTTGCAAAAATCACACTTTGACTTAAAAACTAGCCGTTAAGGGGTGAAAACGCAAACCAGCCCCCAAACGACCCCGTAGGAGGCACGAACACCTCGCACGGGACCAATGCAACTTGTAGGAACTCACCGCATAGTCCCGGATCTCCCGAATTGAGAGTATGACGATAATTTGCAAAAATCACACTTAGACTTAAAAACTAGCCGTTAAAGGGTGAAAACCCAAACCAGCCCCCAAACGACCCCGTAGGAGGCACGAACACCTCGTACGGGACAAATGCAACTTATAGGAACTGACCGCGTAGTCTCGGGTGTGTCCCGGTTTGAGAGTATGACGATAATTTGCAAAAATCACACTTAAACTTAAAAATAAGCCGTTAAAGGGTGAAAAGCCAAACCAACCCCCAAACGGCCCCGTAGGAGGTACGAACACATCGCACGGGACCAATGCAACTTGTAGGAACTGACCGCGTAGTCCCCGGTCTCCCGATTTGAGAGTATGACGGTAATTTGCAAAAATCACACTTAGACTTAAAAACTAGCCGTTAAGGGGTGAAAACCCAAACCAGCCCCCAAACGACCCCGTAGGAGGCACGAACACCTCGCACGGGACCAATGCAACTTGTAGGAACTGACCGCGTAGTATCGGATCTCCCGATTTGAGAGTATGACGATAATTTGCAAAAATCACACGTAGACTTAAAAACTAGCCATTAAGGGGTGAAAACCCAAACCAGCCACCAAACGACCCCGTAGGAGGCACGAACACCTCGCACGAGACCAATGCAACTTGTAAGAACTGACTGCATAGTTCCGGATCTCCCGGTTTGTGAATTGGATGATAATTAGCAAAAATCACACTTACACTTAAAAACAAGCCGTTAAAGGGTGAAAACCCGAACCAGCCCCCAAACGACCCCGTAGGAGGCACGAACACCTCGCATAGGACCAATACAACTTGTAGGAATTGACCGCGTGGTCCCGGGTGTCCCGGTTTGAGAGTATGACGATAATTTGCAAAAATCACACTTAGACTTAAAAATTAGTCGTTAAGGGGTGAAAACCCAAACCAGCCCCCAAACGGCCCCGTAGGAGGCACGAACACCTCGCACGGGACCAATGCAACTTGTAGGAACTGACCGCGTAGTCCCGGGTCTCCTGGTTTGAGAGTACGACGATAATTTGCAAAAATCACACTTAGACTTAAAAACTAGCCGTTAAGGGGTGAAAACCCAAATGAACCAGTAGGAGGCACGAACACCTCGCACGGGACCAATGCAACTTGTAGGAACTGACCGCGTAGTCCCGGGTCTCCTGGTTTGAGAGTACGACGATAATTTGCAAAAATCACACTTAGACTTAAAAACTAGCCGTTAAGGGGTGAAAACCCAAACCAACCCCCAAACGGCGCCGTAGGAGGCACGAACACCTCGCACGGGACCAATGCAACTTGTAGGAACTGACCGCGTAGTCCCGGATCTCCCGATTTGAGAGTATGACGATAATTTGCAAAAATCACACTTAGACTTAAAAACTAGCCGTTAAAGGGTGAAAACCCAAACCAGCCCTCAAACGACCCCGTAGGAGGCACGAACACCTCGCACGGGACCAATGCAACTTGTAGGAACTGACCGCGTAGTCCCGGGTAGCGTAGTCCCGGATCTCCTGGTTTGAGAGTACGACGATAATTTGCAAAAATCACACTTAGACTTAAAAACTAGCCGTTAAGGGGTGAAAACCCAAACCAGCGCCCAAACGACCCCGTAGGAGGCACGAACACCTCGCACGGGACCAATGCAACTTGTAGGAACAGACCGCGTTGTCCCGGGTCTCCTGGTTTGAGAGTACGACGATAATTTGCAAAAATCACACTTAGACTTAAAAACAAGCCGTTAAGGGGTGAAAACCCAAACCAGCCCCCAAACGGCCCCGTAGGATGCACGAACACCTCGCACGGGACCATTGCAACTTGTAGGAACTGACCGCGTAGTCCCGGATCTCCCGATTTGAGAGTATGACGATAATTTTCAAAAATCACACTTAGACTTAAAAACGAGCCGTTAAAGGGTGAAAACCCAAACCATCCCCCGAACGACCCCGTAGGAGGCACGAAGACCTCGCACGGGACCAAGGCAACTTATAGGAACTGACCGCGTAGTCCCGGGTGTCCCGGTTTGAGAGTATGACGATAATTTACAAAAATCACACTTAAACTTAAAAACAAGTCGTTAAAGGGTGAAATCCCAAACCAGCCCCCAAACGGCCCCGTAGGAGGTACGAACACCTCGCACGGAACCAATGCAACTTGTAGGAACTGACCGCGTAGTCCCCGGTCTCCCGATTTGAGAGTATGACGATAATTTGCAAAAATCACACTTAGACTTAAAAACTAGTCGTTAAGGGGTGAAAACCCAAACCAGCCCCCAAACGACCCCGTAGGAGGCACGAACAGCTCGCACGGGACCAATGCAACTTGTAGGAACTGACCGCGTAGTCCCCGGTCTCCCGATTTGAGAGTATGACGATAATTTGCAAAAAACACACTTAGACTTAAAAACTAGTCGTTAAGGGGTGAAAACCCAAACCAGCCCCCAAACGACCCCGTAGGAGGCACGAACAGCTCGCACGGGACCAATACAACTTGTAGGAACTGACCGCGTAGTATCGGATCTCCCGATTTGAGAGTATGACGATAATTTGCAAAAATCACACTTAGACTTAAAAACTAGCCGTTAAGGGGTGAAAACCCAAACCAGCCCCCAAACGACCCCGTAGGAGGCACAAACACCTCGCACGGGACCAATGCAACTTTAAGAACTGACCGCGTAGCCTCGGGTATCCCGATTTGAGAGTACGCCGATAATTTGCAAAAATCACACTTAGACTTAAAAATAAGCCGTTAAAGGGTGAAAACCAAAACCAGTCCCCAAACGGCCCGTAGGAGGTACGAACACCTCGCACGGGACCAATGCAACTTGTAGGAACTGACCGCGTAGTCCCCGGTCTCCCGATTTGAGAGTATGACGATAATTTGCAAAAATCACACTTAGACTTAAAAACTAGTCGTTAAGGGGTGAAAACCCAAACCAGCCCCCACACGGCCCGTAGGAGGCACGAACACCTCGCACGGGACCAATGCAACTTTTAGGAACTGACCGTGTAGTCCCGGGTGTCCTGGTTTGAGAGTACGATAATAATTTGCAAAAATCACACTTAGACTTAAAAACAGGCCATTAAAGGGTAAAAACCCAAACCAGCCCCCAAACGAACCCGTAGGAGGCACGAACACCTCGGACGGGACCAATGCAACTTGTAGGAACTGACCGCCTTGTCTCGGGTGTCCTGGTTTGAGAGTATGACGATAATTTGCAAAAATCACACTTAGACTTAAAAACTAGTCGTTAAGGGGTGAAAACCCAAACCAGCCCCCAAACGACCCCGTAGGAGGCACGAACAGCTCGCACGGGACCAATGCAACTTGTAGGAACTGACCGCGTAGTATCGGATCTCCCGATTTGAGAGTATGACGATAATTTGAAGAAATCACACTTAGACTTAAAAACTAGCCGTTAAGGGGTGAAAACCCAAACCAGCCCCCAAACGACCCCGTAGGAGGCACGAACACCTCGCACGGGACCAATGCAACTTGTAAGAACTGACCGCGTAGTCTCGGGTATCCCATTTGAGAGTACGACGATAATTTGCAAAAATCACACTTAGACTTAAAAATAAGCCGTTAAAGGGTGAAAACGAAAACCAGGCCCCAAACGGCCCCATTGGAGGTACGAACACCTCGCACGGGACCAATGCAACTTGTAGGAACTGACCGCGTAGTCCCGGGTCTCCCGATTTGAGAGTACGATGATAATTTGCAAAAATCACACTTGGACTTAAAAACTAGCCGTTAAGGGGTGAAAACCCAAACCAGCCCCCACACGGCCGGTAGGAGGCACGAACACCTCGCACGGGACCAATGAAACTTTTAGGAACTGACCGTGTAGTCCCGGGTGTCCTGGTTTGAGAGTACGATAATAATTTGCAAAAATCACACTTAGACTTAAAAACAGGCCATTAAAGGGTAAAAACCCAAACCAGCCCCCAAACGACCCCGTAGGAGGCACGAACACCTCGCACGGGACCAATGCAACTTGTAGGAACTGACCGCGTAGTCTCGGGTGTCCTGGTTTGAGAGTATGACGATAATTTGCAAAAATCACACTTAGACTTAAAAACAAGCTGTTAAAGGGTGAAAACCCAAACCAGCCCCCAAACAACCCCGTTGGAGGCACGAACACCTCGCACGAACTGACCGCGTAGTCCCAGGTGTCCCGGCTTGAGAGTATGACGATAATTTGCAAAAATCACACTTAGACTTAAAGACAGGCCATTAAAGGGTGAAAACCCAAACCTGCCCCCAAACGGCCCCGTAGGAGGTACGAACACCTCGCACGGGACCAATGCAACTTGTAGGAACTGACCGCGCACTCCCTGGTCTCCCGATTTGAGAGTATGACGATAATTTGCAAAAATCACAATTAGACTTAAAAACTAGCCGTTAAGGGGTTAAAACCCAAACCAGCCCCCAAACGACCCAGTAGGAGGCACGAACACCTCGCACGGGACCAATGCAACTTGTAGAAACTGACCGCGTAGTACCGGATCTCCCGATTTGAGAGTATGACGATAATTTACAAAAATCACAGTTAGACTTAAAAACTAGCCGTTAAGGGGTGAAAACCCAAACCAGCCCCCAAACGACCCCGTAGGAGGCACGAACACCTCGCACGCGACCAATGCAACTTGTAGGAACTGACCGCGTAGTCCTGGGTATCCCGAATTGAGAGTACGACGATAATTTGCAAAAATCACACTTAGATTTAAAAACAAGCCGTTATAGAGTGAAAACCCAAACCTGTCCCCAAACGGCCCCGTAGGAGGTACGAACACCTCTCACGGCCCCATGCAACTTGTAGGAATTGACCGCGTAGTCCCAGGTCTCCCGATTTGAGAGTACGACGATAATTTGCAAAAATCACACTTGGACTTAAAAACTAGCCGTTACGGGGTGAAAACCCAAACCAGCTCCCAAACGACCCCGTAGGAGGCACGAACTCCTCGCACGGGACCAATGCAACTTGTAGGAACTGACCGCGTAGTACCGGGTGTCCCGGTTTGAAAGTATGACGATAATTTGAAAAAATCCATTTTGACTTAAAAAATAGCTGTTAAGGGGTGAAAACCCAAACCAGTCCCCAAACGGCCCCGTAGGAGGCACGGACACCTCGCACGGGACCAATGCAACTTGTAGGAACTGACCGCGTAGTCCCGGGTGTCCTGGTTTGAGAGTACGATGATAATTTGCAAAAATCACACTTAGACTTAAAAACAGGCCATTAAAGGGAGAAAACCCAAACCAGCCCCAAAAGGACCCGTAGGAGGTACGAACACCTCGCACGGGACCAATGCAACTTGTAAGAACTGACCGCGTAGTCCCGGGTCTCCCGGTTTGTAAATAGGATGATAATTTGTAAAAATCACATGTAAACTTAAAAACAGGCCGTTAAAGGGTGAAAACCCAAATCGACCCCAAACGACCCCGTAGGAGGCACGAACACTTCGCACGGGACCAATGTAACTTGTAGGAACTGACCGCATAGTCCCGGGTCTCCCAGTTTGAGAGTATGACGATAATTTGCAAAAATCACACTTAGAGTTAAAAACATGCCGTTAAAGGGTGAAAACCCAAACCGGCCCCCAAACGACCCCGTAGGAGGCACGAACACCTCGTATGGGACCGATGTAACTTGTAGAATCTGACCACGTAGTCTCGGGTCTCCCGAATTGAGAGTATGAGGATAATTTTCAAAAATCACATTTAGAGTTAAAAATAGGCCGTTAAAGGGTGAAAACCCAAACCAGTCCACAAACTACCCCGTAGGAAGTACGAACATCTCGCACGGGACCAATGCAACTTGTAGGAACTGACCGCGTAGTCCCGGATCTCCCGATTTGTAAGTACGACGATAATTTGCAAAAATCACACTTGGACTTAAAAACTAGCCGTTAAGGGGTGAAAACCCAAATCAGCCCCCAAACGGCCTCGTAGGAGGCACGAGCACCTCGCACGGGACCAATGCAACTTGTAGGAACTGACCGCGTAGTCCCGGGTCGCCCGATTTGAGAGTACGACGATAATTTGCAAAAATCACACATGGACTTAAAAACTAGCCGTTACGGGGTGAAAATCCGAACCAGCCCCCAAACGACCCTGTAGGAGGCACGAACTCCTCGCACGGGACCAATGCAACTTGTAGGAACTGACCGCGTAGTACCGGGTGTCCCGGTTTGAAAGTATGACGTTAATTTGAAAAAATCACATTTTGACTTAAAAAATTGCCGTTAAGGGGTGAAAACCCAAACCAGTCCCCAAACGGCCCCGTAGGAGGCACGGACACCTCGCACGGGACCAATGCAACTTGTAGGAACTGACCGCGTAGTCCCGGGTGTCCTGGTTTGAGAGTACGATGATAATTTGCAAAAATCACACTTAGACTTAAAAACAGGCCATTAAAGGGTGAAAACCCAAACCAGCCCCCAAACGGCCCCGTAGGAGGTACGAAGACCTCGCACGGGACCAATGCAACTTGTAGGAACTGACCGCGTAGTCCCGGGTCTCCCGGTTTGTAAATAGGATGATAATTTGTAAAGTCACATGTAAACTTAAAAACAGGCCGTTAAAGGGTGAAAACCCTAATCGACCCCAAACGACTCCGTAGGAGGCACGAACATTTCGCACGGGACCAATGTAACTTGTAGGAACTGACCGCATAGTCCCGGGTCTCCCAGTTTGAGAGTATGACGATAATTTGCAAAAATCACACTTAGAGTCAAAAACTTGCCGTTAAAGGGTGAAAACCCAAATCGGCCCCCAAACGACCCCGTAGGAGGCACGAACACCTCGTATGGGACCGATGTAACTTGTAGAATCTTACCACGTAGTCTCGGGTCTCCCGATTTGAAAGTATGAGTATAATTTTCCAAAATCACACTGAGAGTTAAAAACAGGCCGTTAAAGGGTGAAAACCCAAACCATTCCCCAAACGGCCCCGAAGGAGGTACGAACACCTCGTACGGGACCAATGCAACTTGTAGGAACTGACCGCGTAGTCCCGGATCTCCCGGTTTGTAAGTACGATGATAATTTGCAAAAATAACACTTGGACTTAAAAACTTGCCGTTAAAGGGTGAAAATCCAAACCTGTCCCCAAACGGCCCCGTAGGAGGTACGAACACCTCGCACGGCCCCATGCAACTTGTAGGAATTGACCGCGTAGTCCCAGGTCTCCCGATTTGAGAGTACGACGATAATTTGCAAAAGTCACACTTGGACTTAAAAACTAACCGTTAAGGGGTGAAAACCCAAACCAGCCCCCAAACGACCCCGTAGGAAGCACGAACACCTCGCACGGGACCAATGCAACTTGTAGGAACTGACCGCGTAGTTCCGGGTGTCCCGGTTTGAAAGTATGACGATAATTTGAAAAAATCACATTTAGACTTAAAAACTAGCCGTTAAGGGGTGAAAACCCAAACCAGTCCCCAAACGGCCCTGTAGGAGGCACGGACACCTCGCACGGCCCCATGCAACTTGTAGGAATTGACCGCGTAGTCCCAGGTCTCCCGATTTGAGAGTACGACGATAATTTGCAAAAATCACACTTGGACTTAAAAACTAGCCGTTAAGGGGTGAAAACCCAAACCAGCCCCCAAACGACCCCGTAGGAGGCACGAAGTCCTCGCACGGGGCCAATGCAACTTGTAGGAACTGACCGCGTAGTACCGGGTGTCCCGGTTTGAAAGTATGACGATAATTTGAAAAAATCACATTTAGACTTAAAAAATAGCCGTTAAGGGGTGAAAACCCAAACCAGTCCCCAAACGGACCCGTAGGAGGCACGGACACCTCGAACGGGACCAATGCAACTTGTAGGAACTGACCGCGTAGTCCCGGGTGTCCTGGTTTGAGAGTACGATGATAATTTACAAAAATCACATGTAAACTTAAAAACAGGCCGTTAAAGGGTGAAAACCCAAATCGACCCCAAACGACTCCGTAGGAGGCACGAACACTTCGCACGGGACCAATGTAACTTGTAGGAACTGACCGCATAGTCCCGGGTCTCCCAGTTTGAGAGTATGACGATAATTTGTAAAAATCACACTTAGAGTTAAAAACATGCCGTTAAAGGGTGAAAACCCAAATCGGCCCCCAAACGACCCCGTAGGAGGCACGAACACCTCGTATGGGACCGATGTAACTTGTAGAATCTTACCACGTATTTTCGGGTCTCCCGATTTGAAAGTATGAGGATAATTTTCAAAAATCACACTTAGAGTCAAAAACAGGCCGTTAAAGGGTGAAAACCCAAACCAGTCCCCAAACGGCCCCGTAGGAGGTACGAACACCTCGCACGGGACCAATGCAACTTGTAGGAACTGACCGCGTAGTCCCGGATCTCCCGGTTTGTAAGTACGATGATAATTTGCAAAAATCACACTTGGACTTAAAAACTTGCTGTTAAAGGGTGAAAACCCAAACCAGTCCCCAAACGGCCCCGTAGGAGGTACGAACACCTCGCACGGCCCCATGCAACTTGTAGGAATTGACCGCGTAGTCCCAGGTCTCCCGATTTGAGAGTACGACGATAATTTGCAAAAATCACACCTGGACTTAAAAACTAACCATTAAGGGGTGAAAACCCAAACCAGCCCCCAAACGACCCCGTAGGAGGCACGAACACCTCGCACGGGACCAATGCAACTTGTAGGAACTGACCGCGTAGTTCCGGGTGTCCCGGTTTGAAAGTATGACGATAATTTGAAAAAATCACATTTAGACTTAAAAACTAGCCGTTAAGGGGTGAAAACCCAAACCAGTCCCGAAACGGCCCTGTAGGAGGCACGGACACCTCGCACGGCCCCATGCAACTTGTAGGAATTGACCGCGTAGTCCCAGGTCTCCCGATTTGAGAGTACGACGATAATTTGCAAAAATCACACTTGGACTTAAAAACAAGCCGTTAAGGGGTGAAAACCCAAACCAGCCCCCAAACGACCCCGTAGGAGGCACGAAGTCCTCGCACGGGGCCAATGCAACTTGTAGGAACTGACCGCGTAGTACCGGGTGTCCCGGTTTGAAAGTATGACGATAATTTGAAAAAATCACATTTAGACTTAAAAAATAGCCGTTAAGGGGTGAAAACCCAAACCAGTCCCCAAACGGACCCGTAGGAGGCACGAACACCTCGCACGGGACCAATGCAACTTGTAGGAACTGACCGCGTAGTCCCGGGTGTCCTGGTTTGAGAGTACGATGATAATTTGCAAAAATCACACTTAGACTTAAAAATAGGCCATTAAAGGGTGAAAACCCAAACCAGCCCCCAAACGGCCCCGTAGGAGGTACGAACACCTCGCACGGGACCAATGCAACTTGTAGGAACTGACCGCGTAGTCCCGGGTCTCCCAGTTTGTAAATAGGATGATAATTTTTAAAAATCACATGTAAACTTAAAAACAGGCCGTTAAAGGGTGAAAACCCAAATCGACCCCAAACGACTCCGTAGGAGGCACGAACACTTCGCACGGGACCAATGTAACTTGTAGAAACAGACCGCATAGTCCCGGGTCTCCCAGTTTGAGAGTATGACGATAATTTGCAAAAATCACACTTAGACTTAAAAACATGCCGTTAAAGGGTGAAAACCCAAATCGGCCCCCAAACGACCCCGTAGGAGGCACGAACACCTCGTATGGGACCGATGTAACTTGTAGAATCTTACCACATATTTTCGGGTCTCCCGATTTGAAAGTATGAGGATAATTTTCAAAAATCACACTTAGAGTCAAAAACAGGCCGTTAAAGGGTGAAAACCCAAACCAGTCCCCAAACGGCCCCGTAGGAGGTACGAACACCTCGCACGGGACCAATGCAACTTGTAGGAACTGACCGCGTAGTCCCGGATCTCCCGGTTTGTAAGTACGATGATAATTTGCAAAAATAACACTTGGACTTAAAAACTTGCTGTTAAAGGGTGAAAACCCAAACCAGTCCCCAAACGGCCCCGTAGGAGGTACGAACACCTCGCACGGCCCCATGCAACTTGTAGGAATTGACCGCGTAGTCCCAGGTCTCCCAATTTGAGAGTACGACGATAATTTGCAAAAATCACACTTGGACTTAAAAACTAACCGTTAAGGGGTGAAAACCCAAACCAGCACCCAAACGACCCCGTAGGAGGCACGAACACCTCGCACGGGACCAATGCAACTTGTAGGAACTGACCGCGTAGTTCCGGGTGTCCCGGTTTGAAAGTATGACGATAATTTGAAAAAATCACATTTAGACTTAAAAACTAGCCGTTAAGGGGTGAAAACCCAAACCAGTCCCCAAACGGCCCTGTAGGAGGCACGGACACCTCGCACGGCCCCATGCAACTTGTAGGAATTGACCGCGTAGTCCCAGGTCTCCCGATTTGAGAGTACGACGATAATTTGCAAAAATCACACTTGGACTTAAAAACTAGCCGTTAAGGGGTGAAAACCCAAACCAGCCCCCAAACGACCCCGTAGGAGGCACGAAGTCCTCGCACGGGGCCAATGCAACTTGTAGGAACTGACCGCGTAGTACCGGGTGTCCCGGTTTGAAAGTATGACGATAATTTGAAAAAATCACATTTAGACTTAAAAAATAGCCGTTAAGGGGTGAAAATCCAAACCAGTCCCCAAACGGACCCGTAGGAGGCACGGACACCTCGAACGGGACCAATGCAACTTGTAGGAACTGACCGCGTAGTCCCGGGTGTCCTGGTTTGAGAGTGAGATGATAATTTGCAAAAATCACACTTAGACTTAAAAACAGGCCATTAAAGGGTGAAAACCCAAACCAGCCCCCAAACGGCCCCGTAGGAGGTACGAACACCTCGCACGGGACCAATGCAACTTGTAGGAACTGACCGCGTAGTCCCGGGTCTCCCAGTTTGTAAATAGGATGATAATTTGTAAAAATCACATGTAAACTTAAAAACAGGCCGTTAAAGGGTGAAAACCCAAATCGACCCCAAACGACTCCGTAGGAGGCACGAACACTTCGCACGGGACCAATGTAACTTGTAGAAACAGACCGCATAGTCCCGGGTCTCCCAGTTTGAGAGTATGACGATAATTTGCAAAAATCACACTTAGAGTTAAAACACATGCCGTTAAAGGGTGAAAACCCAAATCGGCCCCCAAACGACCCCGTAGGAGGCACGAACACCTCGTATGGGACCGATGTAACTTGTAGAATCTTACCACGTATTTTCGGGTCTCCCGATTTGAAAGTATGAGGATAATTTTCAAAAATCACACTTAGAGTCAAAAACAGGCCGTTAAAGGGTGAAAACCCAAACCAGTCCCCAAACGGCCCCGTAGGAGGTACGAACACCTCGCACGGGACCAATGCAACTTGTAGGAACTGACCGCGTAGTCCCGGATCTCCCGGTTTGTAAGTACGATGATAATTTGCAAAAATCACACTTGGACTTAAAAACTTGCTGTTAAAGGGTGAAAACCCAAACCAGTCCCCAAACGGCCCCGTAGGAGGTACGAACACCTCGCACGGCCCCATGCAACTTGTAGGAATTGACCGCGTAGTCCCAGGTCTCCCGATTTGAGAGTACGACGATAATTTGCAAAAATCACACTTGGACTTAAAAACTAGCCGTTAAGGGGTGAATACCCAAACCAGCCCCCAAACGACCCCGTAGGAGGCACGAACTCCTCTCACGGGACCAATGCAACTTGTAGGAACTGACCGCGTAGTACCGGGTGTCCCGGTTTGAAAGTATGACGATAATTTGAAAAAATCACATTTAGACTTAAAAAATAGCCGTTAACGGGTGAAAACCCAAACCAGTCCCCAAACGGCCCCGTAGGAGGCACGGACACCTCGCACGGGACCAATGCAACTTGTAGGAACTGACCCTGTAGTCCCGGGTGTCCTGGTTTGAGAGTACGATAATAATTTGAAAAAATCACACTTAGACTTAAAAACAGGCCTTCAAAGGGTGAAAACCCAAACCAACCCCCAAACGGCCCCGTAGGAGGTACGAACACCTCGCACGGGACCAATGCAACTTGTAGGAATTGACCGCGTACTCCCAGGTATCCCAATTTGTGAGTACAACGATAATTTGCAAAAATCACACTTGGACTTAAAAACTAGCCGTTAAGGGCTGAAAACCAAAATCGACCCCAAACGACCCCGTAGGAGGCACGAACACTTCGCACGGGACCAATGTAACTTGTAGGAACTGACCGCATAGTCCCGGGTCTCCCAGTTTGAGAGTATGACGATAATTTGCAAAAATCACACTTAGAGTTAAAAACATGCTGTTAAAGGGTGAAAACCCAAATCGGCCCCCAAACGACCCCGTAGGAGGCACGAACACCTCGTATGGGACCGATGTAACTTTTAGAATCTTACCACGTAGTCTCGGGTCTCCCGATTTGAGAGTACGACGATAATTTGCAAAAATCACATTTGGACTTAAAAACTAACCGTTAAGGGGTGAAAACCCAAACCAGCCCCCAAACGACCCCGTAGGAGGCACGAACACCTCGCACGGGACCAATGCAACTTGTAGGAACTGACCGCATAGTCCCGCATCTCCCGATTTGAGAGTATGACGATAATTTGCAAAAATCACACTTAGACTTAAAAACAGGCCATTAAAGGGTGGAAACCCAAACCAACCCCCAAACGGCCCCGTAGGAGGTACGAACACCTCGCACGGGACCAATGCAACTTGTAGGAATTGACCGCGTACTCCCAGGTCTCCCGATTTGTGAGTACAACGATAATTTGCAAAAATCACACTTGGACTTAAAAACTAGCCGTTAAGGGGTGAAAACCCAAATCGACCCCAAACGACCCCGTAGGAGGCACGAACAGCTCGCACGGGACCAATGCAACTTGTAGGAACTGGCCGCGTAGTATCGGATCTCCCGATTTGAGTGTATGACGATAATTTGAAAAAATCACACTTAGACTTAAAAACTAGCCGTGAAGGGGTGAAAACCCAAACCAGCCCCCAAACGACCCCGTAGGAGGCACGAACACCTCGCACGGGACCAATGCAACTTGTAAGAACTGACCGCGTAGTCTCGGGTATCCCGATTTGAGAGTACGACGATAATTTGCAAAAATCACTCTTAGACTTAAAAACTAGCCGTTAAGGGGTGAAAACGCAAACCAGCCCCCAAACGACCCCGTAGGAGGCACGACCAGCTCGCACGGGACCAATGCAACTTGTAGGAACTGACCGCGTAGTATCGGATCTCCCAATTTGAGAGTACGACGATAATTTGCAGAAATCACACTTAGACTTAAAAACTAGCCGTTAAGGGGTGAAAACCCAAACCAGCCCCCAAACGACCCCGTAGGAGGCACGAACACCTCGCACGGGACCAATGCAACTTGTAGGAACTGACCGCGTAGTCCCGGGTCGCGTAGTCCCGGATCTCCTGGTTTGAGAGTACGACGATAATTTGCAAAAATCACACTTAGACTTAAAAACTAGCCGTTAAGGGGTGAAAACCCAAACCAGCCCCCAAACGACCCCGTAGGAGGCACGAACACCTCGCACGGGACCAATGCAACTTATAGGAACTGACCGCGTAGTCCCGGGTGTGTCCCGGTTTGGGAGTATGACGATAATTTGCAAAAATCACACTTAAACTTAAAAACAAGCCGTTAAAGGGTGAAAACCGAAACCAGCCCCCAAACGGCCCCGTAGGAGGTACGAACACCTCGCACGGGACCAATGCAACTTTTACGAACTGACCGCGTAGTACCGGGTCTCCCAATTTGAGAGTACGACGATAATTTGCAGAAATCACACTTAGACTTTAAAACTAGCCATTAAGGGGTGAAAACCCAAACCAGCCACCAAACGACCCCGTAGGAGGCACGAACACCTCGCACGGGACCAATACAACATGTAGGAACTGACCGCATAGTCCCGGATCTCCCAGTTTGTGAATAGGATGATAATTTGCAAAAATCACACTTGGACTTAAAAACAAGCCGTTAAAGGGTGAAAACCCAAACCGGCCCCGAAACGACCCCGTAGGAGGCACGAACACCTCGCATAGGACCAATACAACTTGTAGGAACTGCCCGTGTGGTCCCGGGTGTCCCGGTTTGAGAGTATGACGATAATTTGCAAAAATCACACTTAGACTTAAAAACAAGCCGTTAAAGGGTGAAAACCGAAACCAGCCCACAAACGGCCCCGTAGGAGGTAAGAACACCTCGCACGAGACCAATGCAACTTGTAGGAACTGACCGCGTAGTCCCGGGTCTCCCGATTTGAGTGTACGACGATAATTTGCAAAAATCACACTTAGACTTAAAAACTAGCCGTTAAGGGGTGAAAACCCAAACCAGCAACCAAACGACCCCGTAGGAGGCACGAACACCTCGCACGGGACCAATGTAACATGTAGGAACTGACCGCATAGTCCCGGATCTCCCGGTTTGTGAATAGGATGATAATTTGTAAAAATCACACTCAGACTTAAAAACAAGCCGTTAAGGGGTGAAAACTCAAACCAGCCCCCAAATGACCCCGTAGGAGGCACGAACACCTCGCACGGGACCAATGCAACTTGTAGGAACAGACCGCATAGTCCCGGGTCTCCTGGTTTGAGAGTACGACGATAATTTGTAAAAATCACACTTAGACTTAAAAACTAGCCGTTAAGTGGTGAAAACCCAAACCAGCCACCAAACGGCCCCGTAGGAGGCACGAACACCTCGCACGGGACCAATGAAACTTGTAGGAACTGACCGCGTAGTCCCGGATCTCCCGATTTGAGAGTATGACGATAATTTACAAAAATCACACTTAGACTTAAAAACTAGCCGTTAAAGGGTGAAAACCCAAACCATCCCTCAAACGACCCCGTAGGAGGCACGAACAGTTCGCACGGGACCAATGCAACTTGTAGGAACTGACCGCGTAGTCCCGGGTCGCGTAGGTTTGAGAGTACGACGATAATTTGCAAAAATCACACTTAGCCTTAAAAACTAGCCGTTAAGGGGTGAAAACCCAAACCAACGCCCAAACGACCCCGTAGGAGGCACGAACACCTCGCACAGGACCAATGCAACTTGTAGGAACAGACCGCGTAGTCCCGGGTCTCCTGGTTTGAGAGTACGACGATAATTTTCAAAAATCACACTTAGACTTAAAAACTAGCCGTTAAGGGGTGAAAACCCAAACCAGCCCCCAAACGGCCCCGTAGGAGGCACGAACACCTCGCACGGGACCATTGCAGGTTGTTGGAACTGACCGCGTAGTCCCGGATCTCCCGATTTGAGAGTATGATGATAATTTTCAAAAATCACACTTAGACTTAAAAACTAGCCGTTAAAGGGTGAAAACCCAAACCATCCCCCAAACGACCCCGTAGGAGGCACGAAGACCTCGCACGGGACCAATGCAACTTATAGGAACTGACCGCGTAGTCTCGGGTGTGTCCCGGTTTGAGAGTATGACGATAATTTGCAAAAATCACACTTAAACTTAAAAACAAGCCGTTAAAGGGTGAAAACCGAAACCAGCCCCCAAACGGCTCCGTAGGAGGTACGAACACCTCGCACGGGACCAATGCAACTTGTACGAACTGACCGCGTAGTACCGGGTCTCCCAATTTGAGAGTACGACGATAATTTGCAGAAATCACACTTTAAAACTAGCCATTAAGGGGTGAAAACCCAAACCAGCCACCAAACGACCCCGTAGGAGGCACGAACACCTCGCACGGGACCAATACAACATGTAGGAACTGAGCGCATAGTCCCGGATCTCCCAGTTTGTGAATAGGATGATAATTTGCAAAAATCACACTTGGACTTAAAAACAAGCCGTTAAAGGGTGAAAACCCAAACCGGCCCCGAAACGACCCCGTAGGAGGCACGAACACCTCGCATAGGACCAATACAACTTGTAGGAACTGCCCGTGTGGTCTCGGGTGTCCCGGTTTGAGAGTATGACGATAATTTGCAAAAATCACACTTAGACTTAAAAACAAGCCGTTAGAGGGTGAAAACCGAAACCAGCCCCCAAACGGCCCCGTAGGAGGTACGAACACCTCGCACGAGACCAATGAAACTTGTAGGAACTGACCGCGTAGTCCCGGGTCTCCCGATTTGAGTGTACGACGATAATTTGCAAAAATCACACTTAGACTTAAAAACTAGCCGTTAAGGGGTGAAAACCCAAACCAGCAACCAAACGACTCCGTAGGAGGCACGAACACCTCGCACGGGACCAATGCAACATGTAGGAACTGACCGCATAGTCCCGGATCTCCCGGTTTGTGAATAGGATGATAATTTGCAAAAATCACACTTAGACTTAAAAACAAGCCGTTAAGGGGTGAAAACCCAAACCAGCACCCAAATGACCCCGTAGGAGGCACGAACACCTCGCACGGGACCAATGCAACTTGTAGGAACAGACCGCGTAGTCCCGGGTCTCCTGGTTTGAGAGTACGACGATAATTTTTTAAAAATCACACTTAGACTTAAAAACTAGCCATTAAGTGGTGAAAACCCAAACCAGCCCCCAAACGGCCCCGTAGGAGGCACGAACACCTCGCACGGGACCAATGCAACTTGTAGGAACTGACCGCGTAGTCCCGGATCTCCCGATTTGAGAGTATGACGATAATTTGCAAAAATCACACTTAGACTTTAAAACTAGCCGTTAAAGGATGAAAACCCAAACCATCCCTCAAACGACCCCGTAGGAGGCACGAACAACTTGCACGGGACCAATGCAACTTGTAGGAACTGACCGCGTAGTCCCGGGTCGCGTAGTCCCGGATCTCCTGGTTTGAGAGTACGACGATAATTTGCAAAAATCACACTTAGACTTAAAAACTAGCCGTTAAGGGGTGAAAACCCAAACCAGCGTCCAAACGACCCCGTAGGAGGCACGAACACCTCGCACAGGACCAATGCAACTTGTAGGAACAGACCGCGTAGTCCCGGGTCTCCTGGTTTGAGAGTATGACGATAATTTGCAAAAATCACACTTCGACTTAAAAAGTAGCCGTTAAGGGGTGAAAACCCAAAACCAGCCCCCAAACGACCCCGTAGGAGGCACGAACACCTCGCACGGGACCAATGCAACTTGTAGGAACTGACCGCATAGTCCCGGATCTCCCGATTTGAGAGTATGACGATAATTTGCAAAAATCACACTTAGACTCAAAAACTAGCCGTTAAAGGGTGAAAACCCAAACCAGCCCCCAAACGACCCCGTAGGAGGCACGAACACCTCGTACGGGACCAATGCAACTTATAGGAACTGACCGCGTAGTCTCGGGTGTGTCCCGGTTTGAGAGTATGACGATAATTTGCAAAAATCACACTTAAACTTAAAAATAAGCCGTTAAAGGGTGAAAACCCAAACCAACCCCCAAACGGCCCCGTAGGAGGTACGAACACATCGCACGGGACCAATGCAACTTGTAGGAACTGACCGCGTAGTCCCCGGTCTCCCGATTTGAGAGTATGACGGTAATTTGCAAAAATCACACTTAGACTTAAAAACTAGCCGTTACGGGGTGAAAACCCAAACCAGCCCCAAACGACCCCGTAGGAGGCACGAACACCTCGCACGGGACCAATGCAACTTGTAGGAACTGACCGCGTAGTATCAGATCTCCCGATTTGAGAGTATGACGATAATTTGCAAAAAGCACACTTAGACTTAAAAACTAGCCGTTAAGGGGTGAAAACCCAAACCAGCCACCAAACGACCCCGTAGGAGGCACGAACACCTCGCACGGGACCAATGCAACTTGTAGGAACTGACTGCATAGTCTCGGATCTCCCGGTTTGTGAATAGGATGATAATTAGCAAAAATAACACTTACACTTAAAAACAAGCCGTTAAAGGGTGAAAACCCAAACCAGCCCCCAAACGACCCCGTAGGAGGCACGAACACCTCGCATAGGACCAATACAACTTGTAGGAATTGATCGCGTGGTCCCGGGTGTCCCGGTTTGAGAGTATGACGATAATTTGCAAAAATCACACTTAGACTTAAAAATTAGTCGTTAAGGGGTGAAAACCCAAACCAGCCCCCAAACGGCCCCGTAGGAGGCACGAACACCTCGCACGGGACCAATGCAACTTGTAGGAACTAACCGCGTAGTCCCGGGTATCCTGGTTTGAGAGTACGACGATAATTTGCAAAAATCACACTTAGACTTAAAAACTAGCCGTTAAGGGGTGAAAACCCAAACCAGCCCCCAAATGACCCCGTAGGAGGCACGAACACCTCGCACGGGACCAATGCAACTTGTAGGAAAACACCGCGTAGTCCCGGGTCTCCTGGTTTGAGAGTACGACAATAATTTTTAAAAATCACACTTAGACTTATAAACTAGCCGTTAAGTGGTGAAAACCCAAACCAGTCCCCAAACGGACCCGTAGGAGGCACGGACACCTCGCACGGGACCAATACAACTTGTAGGAACTGACCGCGTAGTCCCGGGTGTCCTGGTTTGAGAGTACGATGATAATTTGCAAAAATTACACTTTGACTTAAAAACAGGCCATTAAAGGGTGAAAACCCAAACCAGCCCCCAAACGGCCCCGTAGGAGGTACGAAAACCTCGCACGGGACCAATGCAACTTGTAGGAACTGACCGCGTAGTCCCGGGTCTCCCAGTTTGTAAATAGGATGATAATTTGTAAAAATCACATGTAAACTTAAAAACAGGCCGTTAAAGGGTGAAAACCCAAATCGACCCCAAACGACTCCGTAGGAGGCACGAACACTTCGCACGGGACCAATGTAACTTGTAGAAACAGACCGCATAGTCCCGGGTCTCCCAGTTTGAGAGTATGACGATAATTTGCAAAAATCACACTTAGAGTTAAAAACATGCCGTTAAAGGGTGAAAACCCAAATCGGCCCCCAAACGACCCCGTAGGAGGCACGAACACCTCGTATGGGACCGATGTAACTTGTAGAATCTTACCACGTAGTTTCGGGTCTCCCGATTTGAAAGTATGAGGATAATTTTCAAAAATCACACTTAGAGTCAAAAACAGGCCGTTAAAGGGTGAAAAACCAAACCAGTCCCCAAACGGCCCCGTAGGAGGTACGAACACCTCGCACAGGACCAATGCAACTTGTAGTAACTGACCGCGTAGTCCCGGGTGTCCTGGTTTGAGAGTACGATGATAATTTGAAAAAATCACACTTAGACTTAAAAACAGGCCATGAAAGGGTGAAAACCCAAACTAGCCCCCAAACGGCCCCGTAGGAGGTACGAACACCTCGCACGGGACCAATGCAACTTGTAGGAATTGACCGCGTACTCCCAGGTCTCCCGATTTGTGCGTACAATGATAATTTGCAAAAATCACACTTGGACTTAAAAACTAGCCGTTAAGGGGTGAAAACCTAAATCGACCCCGTAGGAGGCACGAACAGCTCGCACGGGACCAATGCAACTTGTAGGAACTGACCGCGTAGTATCGGATCTCCCGATTTGAGTGTATGACGATAATTTGAAAAAATCACACTTAGACTTAAAAACTAGCCGTTAAGGGGTGAAAACCCAAACCAGCCCCCAAACGACCCCGTAGGAGGCACGAACACCTCGCACGGGACCAATGCAACTTGTAAGAACTGACCGCGTAGTCTCGGGTATCCCGATTTGAGAGTACGACGATAATTTGCAAAAATCACACTTAGACTTAAAAACTAGCCGTTAAGGGGTGAAAACCCAAACCAGCCCCCAAACGACCCCGTAGGAGGCACGACCAGCTCGCACGGGACCAATGCAACTTGTAGGAACTGACCGCGTAGTCCCGGGTCGCGTAGTCCCGGATCTCCTGGTTTGAGAGTACGACGATAATTTGCAAAAATCACACTTAGACTTAAAAACTAGCCGTTAAGGGGTGAAAACCCAAACCAGCGTCCAAACGACCCCGTAGGAGGCACGAACACCTCGCACAGCACCAATGCAACTTGTAGGAACAGACCGCGTAGTCCCGGGTCTCCTGGTTTGAGAGTACGACGATAATTTGCAAAAATCACACTTAGACTTAAAAACTAGCCGTTAAGGGGTGAAAACCCAAACCAGCCCCCAAACGGCCCCGTAGGAGGCACGAACACCTCGCACGGGACCATTGCAACTTGTTGGAACTGACCGCGTAGTCCCGGATCTCCCGATTTGAGAGTATGACGATAATTTTCAAAAATCACACTTAGACTTAAAAACTAGCCGTTAAAGGGTGAAAACCCAAACCATCCCCCAAACGACCCCGTAGGAGGCACGAAGACCTCGCACGGGACCAATGCAACTTATAGGAACTGACCGCGTAGTCCCGGGTGTCCCGGTTTGAGAGTATGACGATAATTTGCAAAAATCACACTTCGACTTAAAAAGTAGCCGTTAAGGGGTGAAAACCCAAACCAGCCCCCAAACGACCCCGTAGGAGGCACGAACACCTCGCACGGGACCAATGCAGCTTGTAGGAACTGACCGCATAGTCCCGGATCTCCCGATTTGAGAGTATGACGATAATTTGCAAAAATCACACTTAGACTTAAAAACTAGCCGTTAAAGGGTGAAAACCCAAACCAGCCCCCAAACGACCCCGTAGGAGGCACGAACACCTCGTACGGGACCAATGCAACTTATAGGAACTGACCGCGTAGTCTCGGGTGTGTCCCGGTTTGAGAGTATGACGATAATTTGCAAATTCACACTTAAACTTAAAAATAAGCCGTTAAAGGGTGAAAACCCAAACCAACCCCCAAACGGCCCCGTAGGAGGTACGAACACATCGCACGGGACCAATGCAACTTGTAGGAACTGACCGCGTAGTCCCCGGTCTCCCGATTTGAGAGTATGACGATAATTTGCAAAAATCACACTTAGACTTAAAAACTAGCCGTTACGGGGTGAAAACCCAAACCAGAAACGACCCCGTAGGAGGCACGAACACCTCGCACGGGACCAATGCAACTTGTAGGAACTGACCGCGTAGTATCAGATCTCCCGATTTGAGAGTATGACGATAATTTGCAAAAATCACACTTAGACTTAAAAACTAGCCGTTAAGGGGTGAAAACCCAAACCAGCCACCAAACGACCCCGTAGGAGGCACGAACACCTCGCACGGGACCAATGCAACTTGTAGGAACTGACGGCATAGTCCCGGATCTCCCGGTTTGTGAATAGGATGATAATTAGCAAAAATCACACATACACTTAAAAACAAGCCGTTAAAGGGTGAAAACCCAAACCAACCCCCAAACGACCCTGTAGGAGGCACGAACACCTCGCATAGGACCAATACAACTTGTAGGAATTGACCGCGTGGTCCCGGGTGTCCCAGTTTGAGAGTATGACGATAATTTGCAAAAATCACACTTAGACTTAAAAATTAGTCGTTAAGGGGTGAAAACCCAAACCAGCCCCAAAACGGCCCCGTAGGAGGCACGAACACCTCGCACGGGACCAATGCAACTTGTAGGAACTAACCGCGTAGTCCCGGGTATCCTGGTTTGAGAGTACGACGATAATTTGCAAAAATCACACTTAGACTTAAAAACTAGCCGTTAAGGGGTGAAAACCCAAACCAGCCCCCAAATGACCCCGTAGGAGGCACGAACACCTCGCACGGGACCAATGCAACTTGTAGGAAAAGACCGCGTAGTCCCGGGTCTCCTGGTTTGAGAGTACGACGATAATTTGTAAAAATCACACTTAGACTTAAAAACTAGCCGTTAAGTGGTGAAAACCCAAACCAGTCCCCAAACGGACCCGTAGGAGGCACGGACACCTCGCACGGGACCAATACAACTTGTAGGAACTAACCGCGTAGTCCCGGGTGTCCTGGTTTGAGAGTACGATGATAATTTGCAAAAATCACACTTTGACTTAAAAACAGGCCATTAAAGGGTGAAAACCCAAACCAGCCCCCAAACGGCCCCGTAGGAGGTACGAACACCTCGCACGGGACCAATGCAACTTGTAGGAACTGACCGCGTAGTCCCGGGTCTCCCAGTTTGTAAATAGGATGATAATTTGTAAAAATCACATGTAAACTTAAAAACAGGCCGTTAAAGGGTGAAAACCCAAATCGACCCCAAACGACTCCGTAGGAGGCACGAACACTTCGTACGGGACCAATGTAACTTGTAGAAACAGACCGCATAGTCCCGGGTCTCCCAGTTTGAGAGTATGACGATAATTTGCAAAAATCACACTTAGAGTTAAAAACATGCCGTTAAAGGGTGAAAACCCAAATCGGCCCCCAAACGACCCCGTAGGAGGCACGAACACCTCGTATGGGACCGATGTAACTTGTAGAATCTTACCACGTAGTTTCGGGTCTCCCGATTTGAAAGTATGAGGATTATTTTCAAAAATCACACTTAGAGTCAAAAACAGGCCGTTAAAGGGTGAAAACCCAAACCAGTCCCCAAACGGCCCCGTAGGAGGTACGAACACCTCGCACGGGACCAATGCAACTTGTAGGAACTGATCGCGTAGTCCCGGATCTCCCGGTTTGTAAGTACGATGATAATTTGCAAAAATCACACTTGGACTTAAAAACTTGCTGTTAAAGGGTGAAAACCCAAACCTGTCCACAAACGGCCCCGTAGGAGGTACGAACACCTCGTACGGCCCCATGCAACTTATAGGAATTGACCGCGTAGTCCCAGGTCTCCCGATATGAGAGTACGACGATAATTTGCAAAAATCACACTTGGACTTAAAAACTAGCCGTAAGGGGTGAAAACCCAAACCAGCCCCCAAACGACCCCGTAGGAGGCACGAACTCCTCGCACGGGACCAATGCAACTTGTAGGAACTGACCGCGTAGTACCGGGTGTCCCGGTTTGAAAGTATGACGATAATTTGAAAAAATCACATTTAGACTTAAAAAATAGCCGTTAAGGGGTGAAAACCCAAACCAGTCCCCAAACGGCCCCGTAGGAGGTACGAAAACCTCGCACGGGACCAATGCAACTTGTAGTAACTGACCGCGTAGTCCCGGGTGTCCTGGTTTGAGAGTACGATGATAATTTGAAAAAATCACACTTAGACTTAAAAACAGGCCATTAAAGGGTGAAAACCCAAACTAGCCCCCAAATGGCCCCGTAGGAGGTACGAACACCTCGCACGGGACCAATGCAACTTGTAGGAATTGACCGCGTACTCCCAGGTCTCCCGATTTGTGAGTACAACGATAATTTGCAAAAATCACACTTGGACTTAAAAACTAGCCGTTAAGGGGTGAAAACCTAAATCGACCCCGTAGGAGGCACGAACAGCTCGCACGGGACCAATGCAACTTGTAGGAACTGACCGCGTAGTATCGGATCTCCCGATTTGAGTGTATGACGATAATTTGAAAAAATCACACTTAGACTTAAAAACTAGCCGTTAAGGGGTGAAAACCCAAACCAGCCCCCAAACGACCCCGTAGGAGGTACGAACACCTCGCACGGGACCAATGCAACTTGTAAGAACTGACCGCGTAGTCTCGGGTATCCCGATTTGAGAGTACGACGATAATTTGCAAAAATCACACTTAGACTTAAAAACTAGCCGTTAAGGGGTGAAAACCCAAACCAGCCCCCAAACGACCCCGTAGGAGGCACGACCAGCTCGCACGGGACCAATGCAACTTGTAGGAACTGACCGCGTAGTATCGGATCTCCCGATTTGAGAGTATGACGATAATTTGCAAAAATCACAGTTAGACTTGAAAACTAGCCGTTAAGGGGTGAAAACCCAAACCAGCCCACAAACGACCCCGTAGGAGGCACGAACACCTCGCACGGGACCAATGCAACTTGTAGGAACTGATCGCGTAGTCCTGGGTCGCGTAGTCCCGGATCTCCTGGTTTGAGAGTACGACGATAATTTGCAAAAATCACACTTAGACTTAAAAACTAGCCGTTAAGGGGTGAAAACCCAAACCAGCCCCCAAACGACCCCGTAGGAGGCACGAACACCTCGCACGGGACCAATGCAATTTATAGGAACTGACCGCGTAGTTCCGGGTGTCCCGGTTTGAAAGTATGACGATAATTTGAAAAAATCACATTTAGACTTAAAAACTAGCCGTTAAGGGGTGAAAACCCAAACCAGTCCCCAAACGGCCCTGTAGGAGGCACGGACACCTCGCACGGCCCCATGCAACTTGTAGGAATTGACTGCGTAGTCCCAGGTCTCCCGATTTGAGAGTACGACGATAATTTGCAAAAATCGCACTTGGACTTAAAAACTAGCCGTTAAGGGGTGAAAACCCAAACCAGCCCCCAAACGACCCCGTAGGAGGCACGAAGTCCTCGCACGGGGCCAATGCAACTTGTAGGAACTGACCGCGTCGTATCGGGTGTCCCGGTTTGAAAGTATGACGATAATTTGAAAAAATCACATTTAGACTTAAAAAATAGCCGTTAAGGGGTGAAAACCCAAACCAGCCCTCAAACGACCCCGTAGGAGGCACGAACACCTCGCACGGGACCAATGCAACTTGTAGGAACTGACCGCGTAGTCCCGGGTGTCCCGGTTTGAAAGTATGATGATAATTTGAAAAAATCACATTTAGACTTAAAAAATAGCCGTTGACGGGTGAAAACCCAAACCAGTCCCCAAACGGCCCCGTAGGAGGCACGGACACCTCGCACGGGACCAATGCAACTTGTAGGAACTGACCCTGTAGTCCCGGGTGTCCTGGTTTGAGAGTACGATGATAATTTGAAAAAATCACACTTAGACTTAAAAACAGGCCTTTTAAAGGGTGAAAACCCAAACCAACCCCCAAACGGCCCCGTAGGAGGTACGAACACCTCGCACGGGACCAACGCAACTTGTAGGAATTGACCGCGTACTCCCAGGTATCCCGATTTGTGAGTACAACGATAATTTGCAAAAATCACACTTGGACTTAAAAACTAGCCGTTAAGGGCTGAAAACCCAAATCGACCCCAAACGACCCCGTAGGAGGCACGAACACTTCGCACGGGACCAATGTAACTTGTAGGAACTGACCGCATAGTCCCGGGTCTCCCAGTTTGAGAGTATGACGATAATTTGCAAAAATCACACTTAGAGTTAAAAACATGCCGTTAAAGGGTGAAAACCCAAATCGGCCCCCAAACGACCCCGTAGGAGGCACGAACACCTCGTATGGGACCGATGTAACTTGTAGAATCTTACCACGTAGTCTCGGGTCTCCCGATTTGAGAGTACGACGATAATTTGCAAAAATCACACTTAGAGTCAAAAACTGGCTGTTAAAGGGTGAAAACCCAAACCAGTCCCCAAACGGCCCCGTAGGAGGTACGAACACCTCGCACGGGACCAATGCAACTTGTAGGAACTGACCGCGTAGTCCCGGATCTCCCGGTTTGTAAGTACGATGATAATTTGTAAAAATCACACTTGGACTTAAAAACTTGCTGTTAAAGGGTGAAAACCCAAACCTGTCCACAAACGGCCCCGTAGGAGGTACGAACACCTCGCACGGCCCCATGCAACTTATAGGAATTGACCGCGTAGTTCCAGGTCTCCCGATTTGAGAGTACGACGATAATTTGCAAAAATCACACTTGGACTTAAAAACTAGGCGTTAAGGGGTGAAAACCCAAACCAGCCCCCAAACGACCCCGTAGGAGGCACGAACTCCTCGCACGGGACCAATGCAACTTGTAGGAACTGACCGCGTAGTACCGGGTGTCCCGGTTTGAAAGTATGACGATAATTTGAAAAAATCACATTTAGACTTAAGAAATAGCCGTTAAGGGGTGAAAACCCAAACCAGTCCCCAAACGGCCCCGTAGGAGGTACGAACACCTCGCACGGGACCAATGCAACTTGTAGTAGCTGACCGCGTAGTCCCGGGTGTCCTGGTTTGAGAGTACGATGATAATTTGAAAAAATCACACTTAGACTTAAAAACAGGCCATTAAAGGGTGAAAACCTAAACCAGCCCCCAAACGGCCCCGTAGGAGGTACGAACACCTCGCACGGGACCAATGCAACTTGTAGGAATTGACCGCGTACTCCCAGGTCTCCCGATTTGTGAGTACAACGATAATTTGCAAAAATCACACTTGGACTTAAAAACTAGCCGTTAAGGGGTGAAAACCCAAATCGACCCCAAACGACCCCGTAGGAGGCACGAACAGCTCGCACGGGACCAATGCAACTTGTAGGAACTGACCGCGTAGTATCGGATCTCCCGATTTGAGTGTATGACGATAATTTGAAAAAATCACACTTAGACTTAAAAACTAGCCGTTAAGGGGTGAAAACCCAAACCAGCCCCCAAACGACACCGTAGGAGGCACGAACACCTCGCACGGGACCAATGAAACTTGTAAGAACTGACCGCGTAGTCTCGGGTATCCCGATTTGAGAGTACGACGATAATTTGCAAAAATCACACTTAGACTTAAAAACTAGCCGTTAAGGGGTGAAAACCCAAACCAGCCCCCAAACGACCCCGTAGGAAGCACGAACACCTCGCACGGGACCAATGCAACTTGTAGGAACTGACCGCGTAGTCCCGGGTCGCGTAGTCCCGGATCTCCTGGTTTGAGAGTACGACGATAATTTGCAAAAATCACACTTAGACTTAAAAACTAGCCGTTAAGGGGTGAAAACCCAAACCAGCCCCCAAACGACCCCGTAGGAGGCACGAACACCTCGCACGGGACCAATGCAACTTATAGGAACTGATCGCGTAGTCCCGGGTGTGTCCCGGTTTGGGAGTATGACGATAATTTGCAAAAATCACACTTAAACTTAAAAACAAGCCGTTAAAGGGTGAAAACCGAAACCAGCCCCCAAACGACCCCGTAGGAGGTACGAACACCTCGCACGGGACCAATGCAACTTATAGGAACTGACCGCGTAGTCCCGGGTGTGTCCCGGTTTGGGAGTATGACGATAATTTGCAAAAATCACACTTAAACTTAAAAACAAGCCGTTAAAGGGTGAAAACCGAAACCAGCCCCCAAACGGCCCCGTAGGAGGTACGAACACCTCGCACGGGACCAATGAAACTTGTACGAACTGACCGCGTAGTACCGGGTCTCCCAATTTGAGAGTACGACGATAATTTGCAGAAATCACACTTAGACTTAAAAACTAGCCATTAAGGGGTGAAAACCCAAACCAGCCCACAAACGACCCCGTAGGAGGCACGACCAGCTCGCACGGGACCAATGCAACTTGTAGGAACTGACCGCGTAGTATCGGATCTCCCGATTTGAGAGTATGACGATAATTTGCAAAAATCACAGTTAGACTTAAAAACTAGCCGTTAAGGGTCGAAAACCCAAACCAGCACCCAAACGACCCCGTAGGAGGCACGAACACCTCGCACGGGACCAATGCAACTTGTAGGAACTGACCGCGTAGTCCCGGGTCGCGTAGTCCCGGATCTCCTGGTTTGAGAGTACGACGATAATTTGCAAAAATCACACTTAGACTTAAAAACTAGCCGTTAAGGGGTGAAAACCCAAACCAGCCCCCAAACGACCCCGTAGGAGGCACGAACACCTCGCACGGGACCAATGCGACTTATAGGAACTGACCGCGTAGTCCCGGGTGTGTCCCGGTTTGGGAGTATGACGATAATTTGCAAAAATCACACTTAAACTTAAAAACAAGCCGTTAAGGGGTGAAAACCCAAACCAGCCCCCAAACGACCCCGTAGGAGGCACGAACACCTCGCATGGGACCAATGCAACTTGTAGGAACTGACCGCATAGTCCCGGGTCTCCCGATTTGAGAGTATGACGATAATTTGCAAAAATCACACTTAGACTTAAAAACTAGCCGTTAAGGGGTGAAAACCCAAACCAGCACCCAAACGGCCCCGTAGGAGGCACGAACACCTCGCACGGGACCAATGCAACTTGTAGGAACTGACCGCGTAGTCCCGGATCTCCCGATTTGAGAGTATGACGATAATTTGCAAAAATCACACTTAGACTTAAAAACTAGCAGTTAAAGGGTGAAAACCCAAACCAGCCCTCAAACGACCCCGTAGGAGGCACGAACACCTCGCACGGGACCAATGCAACTTATAGGAACTGACCGCGTAGTCCCGGGGTCGTGTAGTCCCGGCTCTCCTGGTTTGAGAGTACGACGATAATTTGCAAAAATCACACTTAGACTTAAAAACTAGCCGTTAAGGGGTGAAAACGCAAACCAGCGCCCAAACGACCCCGTAGGAGGCACGAACACCTCGCACGGGACCAATGCAACTTGTAGGAACAGACCGCGTAGTCCCGGGTCTCCTGGTTTGAGAGTACGACGATAATTTACAAAAATCACACTTAGACTTAAAAACTAGCCGTTAAGGGGTGAAAACCCAAACCATCCCCCAAACGGCCCCGTAGGATGCACGAACACCTCGCACGGGACCATTGCAACTTGTAGGAACTGACCGCGTAGTCCCGGATCTCCCGATTTGAGAGTATGACGATAATTTTCAAAAATCACACTTAGACTTAAAAACTAGCCGTTAAAGGGTGAAAACCCAAACCATCCCCCAAACGACCCCGTAGGAGGCACGAAGACCTCGCACGGGACCAATGCAACTTATAGGAACTGACCGCGTAGGCCCGGGTGTCCCGGTTTGAGAGTATGACGAAAATTTGCAAAAATCACACTTAAACTTAAAAACAAGTGGTTAAAGGGTGAAATCCCAAACCAGCCCCCAAACGGCCCCGTAGGAGGTACGAACACCTCGCACGGAACCAATGCAACTTGTAGGAACTGACCGCGTAGTCCCCGGTCTCCCGATTTGAGAGTATGACGATAATTTGCAAAAATCACACTTAGACTTAAAAACTAGTCGTTAAGGGGTGAAAACCCAAACCAGCCCCCAAACGGCCCCGTAGGATGCACGAACACCTCGCACGGGACCATTGCAACTTGTAGGAACTGACCGCGTAGTCCCGGATCTCCCGATTTGAGAGTATGACGATAATTTTCAAAAATCACACTTAGACTTAAAAACTAGCCGTTAAAGGGTGAAAACCCAAACCATCCCCCAAACGACCCCGTAGGAGGCACGAAGACCTCGCACGGGACCAATGCAACTTATAGGAACTGACCGCGTAGTCCCGGGTATCCCGATTTGAGAGTATGACGATAATTTGCAAAAATCACACTTAAACTTAAAAACAAGTGGTTAAAGGGTGAAATCCCAAACCAGCCCCCAAACGGCCCCGTAGGAGGTACGAACACTTCGCACGGAACCAATACAACTTGTAGGAACTGACCGCGTAGTCCCCGGTCTCCCGATTTGAGAGTATGACGATAATTTGCAAAAATCACACTTAGACTTAAAAACTAGTCGTTAAGGGGTGAAAACCCAAACCAGCCCCCAAACGACCCCGTAGGAGGCACGAACAGCTCGCACGGGACCAATGCAACTTGTAGGAACTGACCGCGTAGTACGGATCTCCCGATTTGAGAGTATGACGATAATTTGCAAAAATCACACTTAGACTTAAAAACTAGCCGTTAAGGGGTGAAAACCCAAACCAGCCCCCAAACGACCCCGTAGGAGGCACGAACACCTCGCACGGGACCAATGCAACTTGTAAGAACTAACCGCGTAGTCTCGGGTATCCCGATTTGAGAGTACGACGATAATTTGCAAAAATCACACTTAGACTTAAAAATAAGCCGTTAAAGGGTGAAAACCAAAACCAGTCCCCAAACGGCCCCGTAGGAGGTACGAACACCTCGCACGGGACCAATGCAACTTGTAGGAACTAACCGCGTAGTCCCCGGTCTCCCGATTTGAGAGTATGACGATAATTTGCAAAAATCACACTTAGACTTAAAAACCTGTCTTTAAGGGGTGAAAAACCAAACCAGCCCCCACACGGCCCGTAGGAGGCACGAACAGCTCGCACGGGACCAATGCAACTTGTAGGAACTGACCCCGTAGTATCGGATCTCCCGATTTGAGAGTATGACGATAATTTGAAAAAATCACACTTAGACTTAAAAACTAGCCGTTAAGGGGTGAAAACCCAAACCAGCCCCCAAACGACCCCGTAGGAGGCACGAACACCTCGCACGGGACCAATGCAACTTGTAAGAACTGACCGCGTAGTCTCGGGTATCCCGATTTGAGAGTACGACGATAATTTGCAAAAATCACACTTAGACTTAAAAATAAGCCGTTAAAGGGTGAAAACGAAAACCAGTCCCCAAACGGCCCCGTAGGAGGTACGAACACCTCGCACGGGACCAATGCAACTTGTAGGAACTGACCGCGTAGTCCCGGGTCTCCCGATTTGAGAGTACGATGATAATTTGCAAAAATCACACTTGGACTTAAAAACTAGCGGTTAAGGGGTGAAAACCCAAACCAGCCCCCACACGGCCGGTAGGAGGCACGAACACCTCGCACGGGACTAATGCAACTTTTAGGAACTGACCGTGTAGTCCCGGGTGTCCTGGTTTGAGAGTACGATAATAATTTGCAAAAATCACACTTAGACTTAAAAACAGGCCATTAAAGGGTAAAAACCCAAACCAGCCCCCAAACGACCCCGTAGGAGGCACGAACACCTCGCACGGGACCAATGCAACTTGTAGGAACTGACCGCGTAGTCTCGGGTGTCCTGGTTTGAGAGTATGACGATAATTTGCAAAAATCACACTTAGACTTAAAAACAAGCTGTTAAAGGGTGAAAACCCAAACCAGCCCCCAAACAACCCCGTTGGAGGCACGAACACCTCGCACGAACTGACCGCGTAGTCCCAGGTGTCCCGGCTTGAGAGTATGACGAAAATTTGCAAAAATCACACTTAGACTTAAAAACAGGCCATTAAAGGGTGGAAACCCAAACCTGCCCCCAAACGGCCCCGTAGGAGGTACGAACACCTCGCACGGGACCAATGCAACTTGTAGGAAGTGACCGCGCAGTCCCTGGTCTCCCGATTTGAGAGTATGACGATAATTTGCAAAAATCACAATTAGACTTAAAAACTAGCCGTTAAGGGGTGAAAACCCAAACCAGCCCCCAAACGACCCAGTAGGAGGCACAAACACCTCGCACGGGACCAATGCAACTTGTAGAAACTGACCGCGTAGTACCGGATCTCCCGATTTGAGAGTATGACGATAATTTACAAAAATCACAGTTAGACTTAAAAACTAGCCGTTAAGGGGTGAAAACCCAAACCAGCCCCCAAACGACCCCGTAGGAGGCACGAACACCTCGCACGGGACCAATGCAACTTGTAGGAACTGACCGCGTAGTCTTGGGTATCCCGAATTGAGAGTACGGCGATAATTTGCAAAAATCACACTTAGACTTAAAAATAGGCCGTTAAAGGGTGAAAACCCAAACCTGTCCCCAAACGGCCCCGTAGGAGGTACGAACACCTCTCACGGCCCCATGCAACTTGTAGGAATTGACCGCGTAGTCCCAGGTCTCCCGATTTGATAGTACGACGATAATTTGCAAAAATCACACTTGGACTTAAAAACTAGCCGTTACGGGGTGAAAACCCAAACCAGCTCCCAAACGACCCCGTAGGAGGCACGAAGTCCTCGCACGGGGCCAATGCAACTTGTAGGAACTGACCGCGTAGTACCGGGTGTCCCGGTTTGAAAGTATGACGATAATTTGAAAAAATCACATTTTGACTTAAAAAATAGCTGTTAAGGGGTGAAAACCCAAACCAGTCCCCAAACGGCCCCGTAAGAGGCACGGACACCTCGCACGGGACCAATGCAACTTGTAGGAACTGACCGCGTAGTCCCGGGTGTCCTGGTTTGAGAGTACGATGATAATTTGCAAAAATCACACTTAGACTTAAAAACAGGCCATTAAAGGGTGAAAACCCAAACCAGCCCCCAAACGGCCCCGTAGGAGGTACGAACACCTCGTATGGGACCGATGTAACTTGTAGAATCTTACCACGTAGTTTCGGGTCTCCCGATTTGAAAGTATGAGGATTATTTTCAAAAATCACACTTAGAGTCAAAAACAGGCCGTTAAAGGGTGAAAACCCAAACCAGTCCCCAAACGGCCCCGTAGGAGGTACGAACACCTCGCACGGGACCAATGCAACTTGTAGGAACTGACCGCGTAGTCCCGGATCTCCCGGTTTGTAAGTACGATGATAATTTGCAAAAATCACACTTGGACTTAAAAACTTGCTGTTAAAGGGTGAAAACCCAAACCTGTCCACAAACGGCCCCGTAGGAGGTACGAACACCTCGTACGGCCCCATGCAACTTATAGGAATTGACCGCGTAGTCCCAGGTCTCCCGATATGAGAGTACGACGATAATTTGCAAAAATCACACTTGGACTTAAAAACTAGCCGTAAGGGGTGAAAACCCAAACCAGCCCCCAAACGACCCCGTAGGAGGCACGAACTCCTCGCACGGGACCAATGCAACTTGTAGGAACTGACCGCGTAGTACCGGGTGTCCCGGTTTGAAAGTATGACGATAATTTGAAAAAATCACATTTAGACTTAAAAAATAGCCGTTAAGGGGTGAAAACCCAAACCAGTCCCCAAACGGCCCCGTAGGAGGTACGAAAACCTCGCACGGGACCAATGCAACTTGTAGTAACTGACCGCGTAGTCCCGGGTGTCCTGGTTTGAGAGTACGATGATAATTTGAAAAAATCACACTTAGACTTAAAAACAGGCCATTAAAGGGTGAAAACCCAAACTAGCCCCCAAATGGCCCCGTAGGAGGTACGAACACCTCGCACGGGACCAATGCAACTTGTAGGAATTGACCGCGTACTCCCAGGTCTCCCGATTTGTGAGTACAACGATAATTTGCAAAAATCACACTTGGACTTAAAAACTAGCCGTTAAGGGGTGAAAACCTAAATCGACCCCGTAGGAGGCACGAACAGCTCGCACGGGACCAATGCAACTTGTAGGAACTGACCGCGTAGTATCGGATCTCCCGATTTGAGTGTATGACGATAATTTGAAAAAATCACACTTAGACTTAAAAACTAGCCGTTAAGGGGTGAAAACCCAAACCAGCCCCCAAACGACCCCGTAGGAGGTACGAACACCTCGCACGGGACCAATGCAACTTGTAAGAACTGACCGCGTAGTCTCGGGTATCCCGATTTGAGAGTACGACGATAATTTGCAAAAATCACACTTAGACTTAAAAACTAGCCGTTAAGGGGTGAAAACCCAAACCAGCCCCCAAACGACCCCGTAGGAGGCACGACCAGCTCGCACGGGACCAATGCAACTTGTAGGAACTGACCGCGTAGTATCGGATCTCCCGATTTGAGAGTATGACGATAATTTGCAAAAATCACAGTTAGACTTGAAAACTAGCCGTTAAGGGGTGAAAACCCAAACCAGCCCACAAACGACCCCGTAGGAGGCACGAACACCTCGCACGGGACCAATGCAACTTGTAGGAACTGATCGCGTAGTCCTGGGTCGCGTAGTCCCGGATCTCCTGGTTTGAGAGTACGACGATAATTTGCAAAAATCACACTTAGACTTAAAAACTAGCCGTTAAGGGGTGAAAACCCAAACCAGCCCCCAAACGACCCCGTAGGAGGCACGAACACCTCGCACGGGACCAATGCAATTTATAGGAACTGACCGCGTAGTTCCGGGTGTCCCGGTTTGAAAGTATGACGATAATTTGAAAAAATCACATTTAGACTTAAAAAATAGCCGTTAAGGGGTGAAAACCCAAACCAGCCCTCAAACGACCCCGTAGGAGGCACGAACACCTCGCACGGGACCAATGCAACTTGTAGGAACTGACCGCGTAGTCCCGGGTGTCCCGGTTTGAAAGTATGATGATAATTTGAAAAAATCACATTTAGACTTAAAAAATAGCCGTTGACGGGTGAAAACCCAAACCAGTCCCCAAACGGCCCCGTAGGAGGCACGGACACCTCGCACGGGACCAATGCAACTTGTAGGAACTGACCCTGTAGTCCCGGGTGTCCTGGTTTGAGAGTACGATGATAATTTGAAAAAATCACACTTAGACTTAAAAACAGGCCTTTTAAAGGGTGAAAACCCAAACCAACCCCCAAACGGCCCCGTAGGAGGTACGAACACCTCGCACGGGACCAACGCAACTTGTAGGAATTGACCGCGTACTCCCAGGTATCCCGATTTGTGAGTACAACGATAATTTGCAAAAATCACACTTGGACTTAAAAACTAGCCGTTAAGGGCTGAAAACCCAAATCGACCCCAAACGACCCCGTAGGAGGCACGAACACTTCGCACGGGACCAATGTAACTTGTAGGAACTGACCGCATAGTCCCGGGTCTCCCAGTTTGAGAGTATGACGATAATTTGCAAAAATCACACTTAGAGTTAAAAACATGCCGTTAAAGGGTGAAAACCCAAATCGGCCCCCAAACGACCCCGTAGGAGGCACGAACACCTCGTATGGGACCGATGTAACTTGTAGAATCTTACCACGTAGTCTCGGGTCTCCCGATTTGAGAGTACGACGATAATTTGCAAAAATCACACTTAGAGTCAAAAACTGGCCGTTAAAGGGTGAAAACCCAAACCAGTCCCCAAACGGCCCCGTAGGAGGTACGAACACCTCGCACGGGACCAATGCAACTTGTAGGAACTGACCGCGTAGTCCCGGATCTCCCGGTTTGTAAGTACGATGATAATTTGTAAAAATCACACTTGGACTTAAAAACTTGCTGTTAAAGGGTGAAAACCCAAACCTGTCCACAAACGGCCCCGTAGGAGGTACGAACACCTCGCACGGCCCCATGCAACTTATAGGAATTGACCGCGTAGTTCCAGGTCTCCCGATTTGAGAGTACGACGATAATTTGCAAAAATCACACTTGGACTTAAAAACTAGGCGTTAAGGGGTGAAAACCCAAACCAGCCCCCAAACGACCCCGTAGGAGGCACGAACTCCTCGCACGGGACCAATGCAACTTGTAGGAACTGACCGCGTAGTACCGGGTGTCCCGGTTTGAAAGTATGACGATAATTTGAAAAAATCACATTTAGACTTAAAAAATAGCCGTTAAGGGGTGAAAACCCAAACCAGTCCCCAAACGGCCCCGTAGGAGGTACGAACACCTCGCACGGGACCAATGCAACTTGTAGTAGCTGACCGCGTAGTCCCGGGTGTCCTGGTTTGAGAGTACGATGATAATTTGAAAAAATCACACTTAGACTTAAAAACAGGCCATTAAAGGGTGAAAACCTAAACCAGCCCCCAAACGGCCCCGTAGGAGGTACGAACACCTCGCACGGGACCAATGCAACTTGTAGGAATTGACCGCGTACTCCCAGGTCTCCCGATTTGTGAGTACAACGATAATTTGCAAAAATCACACTTGGACTTAAAAACTAGCCGTTAAGGGGTGAAAACCCAAATCGACCCCAAACGACCCCGTAGGAGGCACGAACAGCTCGCACGGGACCAATGCAACTTGTAGGAACTGACCGCGTAGTATCGGATCTCCCGATTTGAGTGTATGACGATAATTTGAAAAAATCACACTTAGACTTAAAAACTAGCCGTTAAGGGGTGAAAACCCAAACCAGCCCCCAAACGACACCGTAGGAGGCACGAACACCTCGCACGGGACCAATGAAACTTGTAAGAACTGACCGCGTAGTCTCGGGTATCCCGATTTGAGAGTACGACGATAATTTGCAAAAATCACACTTAGACTTAAAAACTAGCCGTTAAGGGGTGAAAACCCAAACCAGCCCCCAAACGACCCCGTAGGAAGCACGAACACCTCGCACGGGACCAATGCAACTTGTAGGAACTGACCGCGTAGTCCCGGGTCGCGTAGTCCCGGATCTCCTGGTTTGAGAGTACGACGATAATTTGCAAAAATCACACTTAGACTTAAAAACTAGCCGTTAAGGGGTGAAAACCCAAACCAGCCCCCAAACGACCCCGTAGGAGGCACGAACACCTCGCACGGGACCAATGCAACTTATAGGAACTGATCGCGTAGTCCCGGGTGTGTCCCGGTTTGGGAGTATGACGATAATTTGCAAAAATCACACTTAAACTTAAAAACAAGCCGTTAAAGGGTGAAAACCGAAACCAGCCCCCAAACGACCCCGTAGGAGGTACGAACACCTCGCACGGGACCAATGCAACTTATAGGAACTGACCGCGTAGTCCCGGGTGTGTCCCGGTTTGGGAGTATGACGATAATTTGCAAAAATCACACTTAAACTTAAAAACAAGCCGTTAAAGGGTGAAAACCGAAACCAGCCCCCAAACGGCCCCGTAGGAGGTACGAACACCTCGCACGGGACCAATGAAACTTGTACGAACTGACCGCGTAGTACCGGGTCTCCCAATTTGAGAGTACGACGATAATTTGCAGAAATCACACTTAGACTTAAAAACTAGCCATTAAGGGGTGAAAACCCAAACCAGCCCACAAACGACCCCGTAGGAGGCACGACCAGCTCGCACGGGACCAATGCAACTTGTAGGAACTGACCGCGTAGTATCGGATCTCCCGATTTGAGAGTATGACGATAATTTGCAAAAATCACAGTTAGACTTAAAAACTAGCCGTTAAGGGTCGAAAACCCAAACCAGCACCCAAACGACCCCGTAGGAGGCACGAACACCTCGCACGGGACCAATGCAACTTGTAGGAACTGACCGCGTAGTCCCGGGTCGCGTAGTCCCGGATCTCCTGGTTTGAGAGTACGACGATAATTTGCAAAAATCACACTTAGACTTAAAAACTAGCCGTTAAGGGGTGAAAACCCAAACCAGCCCCCAAACGACTCCGTAGGAGGCACGAACACCTCGCACGGGACCAATGCGACTTATAGGAACTGACCGCGTAGTCCCGGGTGTGTCCCGGTTTGGGAGTATGACGATAATTTGCAAAAATCACACTTAAACTTAAAAACAAGCCGTTAAAGGGTGAAAACCGAAACCAGCCCCCAAACGGCCTCGTAGGAGGTACGAACACCTCGCACGGGACCAATGCAACTTGTACGAACTGACCGCGTAGTACCGGGTCTCCCAATTTGAGAGTACGACGATAATTTGCAGAAATCACACTTAGACTTAAAAACTAGCCGTTAAGGGGTGAAAACCCAAACCAGCACCCAAACGGCCCCGTAGGAGGCACGAACACCTCGCACGGGACCAATGCAACTTGTAGGAACTGACCGCGTAGTCCCGGATCTCCCGATTTGAGAGTATGACGATAATTTGCAAAAATCACACTTAGACTTAAAAACTAGCAGTTAAAGGGTGAAAACCCAAACCAGCCCTCAAACGACCCCGTAGGAGGCACGAACACCTCGCACGGGACCAATGCAACTTATAGGAACTGACCGCGTAGTCCCGGGGTCGCGTAGTCCCGGATCTCCTGGTTTGAGAGTACGACGATAATTTGCAAAAATCACACTTAGACTTAAAAACTAGCCGTTAAGGGGTGAAAACGCAAACCAGCGCCCAAACGACCCCGTAGGAGGCACGAACACCTCGCACGGGACCAATGCAACTTGTAGGAACAGACCGCGTAGTCCCGGGTCTCCTGGTTTGAGAGTACGACGATAATTTACAAAAATCACACTTAGACTTAAAAACTAGCCGTTAAGGGGTGAAAACCCAAACCATCCCCCAAACGGCCCCGTAGGATGCACGAACACCTCGCACGGGACCATTGCAACTTGTAGGAACTGACCGCGTAGTCCCGGATCTCCCGATTTGAGAGTATGACGATAATTTACAAAAATCACACTTAGACTTAAAAACTAGCCGTTAAAGGGTGAAAACCCAAACCATCCCCCAAACGACCCCGTAGGAGGCACGAAGACCTCGCACGGGACCAATGCAACTTATAGGAACTGACCGCGTAGGCCCGGGTGTCCCGGTTTGAGAGTATGACGAAAATTTGCAAAAATCACACTTAAACTTAAAAACAAGTGGTTAAAGGGTGAAATCCCAAACCAGCCCCCAAACGGCCCCGTAGGAGGTACGAACACCTCGCACGGAACCAATGCAACTTGTAGGAACTGACCGCGTAGTCCCCGGTCTCCCGATTTGAGAGTATGACGATAATTTGCAAAAATCACACTTAGACTTAAAAACTAGTCGTTAAGGGGTGAAAACCCAAACCAGCCCCCAAACGGCCCCGTAGGATGCACGAACACCTCGCACGGGACCATTGCACCTTGTAGGAACTGACCGCGTAGTCCCGGATCTCCCGATTTGAGAGTATGACGATAATTTTCAAAAATCACACTTAGACTTAAAAACTAGCCGTTAAAGGGTGAAAACCCAAACCATCCCCCAAACGACCCCGTAGGAGGCACGAAGACCTCGCACGGGACCAATGCAACTTATAGGAACTGACCGCGTAGTCCCGGGTATCCCGATTTGAGAGTATGACGATAATTTGCAAAAATCACACTTAAACTTAAAAACAAGTGGTTAAAGGGTGAAATCCCAAACCAGCCCCCAAACGGCCCCGTAGGAGGTACGAACACTTCGCACGGAACCAATACAACTTGTAGGAACTGACCGCGTAGTCCCCGGTCTCCCGATTTGAGAGTATGACGATAATTTGCAAAAATCACACTTAGACTTAAAAACTAGTCGTTAAGGGGTGAAAACCCAAACCAGCCCCCAAACGACCCCGTAGGAGGCACGAACAGCTCGCACGGGACCAATGCAACTTGTAGGAACTGACCGCGTAGTACGGATCTCCCGATTTGAGAGTATGACGATAATTTGCAAAAATCACACTTAGACTTAAAAACTAGCCGTTAAGGGGTGAAAACCCAAACCAGCCCCCAAACGACCCCGTAGGAGGCACGAACACCTCGCACGGGACCAATGCAACTTGTAAGAACTAACCGCGTAGTCTCGGGTATCCCGATTTGAGAGTACGACGATAATTTGCAAAAATCACACTTAGACTTAAAAATAAGCCGTTAAAGGGTGAAAACCAAAACCAGTCCCCAAACGGCCCCGTAGGAGGTACGAACACCTCGCACGGGACCAATGCAACTTGTAGGAACTAACCGCGTAGTCCCCGGTCTCCCGATTTGAGAGTATGACGATAATTTGCAAAAATCACACTTAGACTTAAAAACTTGTCTTTAAGGGGTGAAAAACCAAACCAGCCCCCACACGGCCCGTAGGAGGCACGAACAGCTCGCACGGGACCAATGCAACTTGTAGGAACTGACCCCGTAGTATCGGATCTCCCGATTTGAGAGTATGACGATAATTTGAAAAAATCACACTTAGACTTAAAAACTAGCCGTTAAGGGGTGAAAACCCAAACCAGCCCCCAAACGACCCCGTAGGAGGCACGAACACCTCGCACGGGACCAATGCAACTTGTAAGAACTGACCGCGTAGTCTCGGGTATCCCGATTTGAGAGTACGGCGATAATTTGCAAAAATCACACTTAGACTTAAAAATAAGCCGTTAAAGGGTGAAAACGAAAACCAGTCCCCAAACGGCCCCGTAGGAGGTACGAACACCTCGCACGGGACCAATGCAACTTGTAGGAACTGACCGCGTAGTCCCGGGTCTCCCGATTTGAGAGTACGATGATAATTTGCAAAAATCACACTTGGACTTAAAAACTAGCGGTTAAGGGGTGAAAACCCAAACCAGCCCCCACACGGCCGGTAGGAGGCACGAACACCTCGCACGGGACTAATGCAACTTTTAGGAACTGACCGTGTAGTCCCGGGTGTCCTGGTTTGAGAGTACGATAATAATTTGCAAAAATCACACTTAGACTTAAAAACAGGCCATTAAAGGGTAAAAACCCAAACCAGCCCCCAAACGACCCCGTAGGAGGCACGAACACCTCGCACGGGACCAATGCAACTTGTAGGAACTGACCGCGTAGTCTCGGGTGTCCTGGTTTGAGAGTATGACGATAATTTGCAAAAATCACACTTAGACTTAAAAACAAGCTGTTAAAGGGTGAAAACCCAAACCAGCCCCCAAACAACCCCGTTGGAGGCACGAACACCTCGCACGAACTGACCGCGTAGTCCCAGGTGTCCCGGCTTGAGAGTATGACGAAAATTTGCAAAAATCACACTTAGACTTAAAAACAGGCCATTAAAGGGTGGAAACCCAAACCTGCCCCCAAACGGCCCCGTAGGAGGTACGAACACCTCGCACGGGACCAATGCAACTTGTAGGAACTGACCGCGCAGTCCCTGGTCTCCCGATTTGAGAGTATGACGATAATTTGCAAAAATCACAATTAGACTTAAAAACTAGCCGTTAAGGGGTGAAAACCCAAACCAGCCCCCAAACGACCCAGTAGGAGGCACAAACACCTCGCACGGGACCAATGCAACTTGTAGAAACTGACCGCGTAGTACCGGATCTCCCGATTTGAGAGTATGACGATAATTTACAAAAATCACAGTTAGACTTAAAAACTAGCCGTTAAGGGGTGAAAACCCAAACCAGCCCCCAAACGACCCCGTAGGAGGCACGAACACCTCGCACGGGACCAATGCAACTTGTAGGAACTGACCGCGTAGTCTTGGGTATCCCGAATTGAGAGTACGACGATAATTTGCAAAAATCACACTTAGACTTAAAAACAAGCCGTTAAAGGGTGAAAACCCAAACCTGTCCCCAAACGGCCCCGTAGGAGGTACGAACACCTCTCACGGCCCCATGCAACTTGTAGGAATTGACCGCGTAGTCCCAGGTCTCCCGATTTGATAGTACGACGATAATTTGCAAAAATCACACTTGGACTTAAAAACTAGCCGTTACGGGGTGAAAACCCAAACCAGCTCCCAAACGACCCCGTAGGAGGCACGAAGTCCTCGCACGGGGCCAATGCAACTTGTAGGAACTGACCGCGTAGTACCGGGTGTCCCGGTTTGAAAGTATGACGATAATTTGAAAAAATCACATTTTGACTTAAAAAATAGCTGTTAAGGGGTGAAAACCCAAACCAGTCCCCAAACGGCCCCGTAAGAGGCACGGACACCTCGCACGGGACCAATGCAACTTGTAGGAACTGACCGCGTAGTCCCGGGTGTCCTGGTTTGAGAGTACGATGATAATTTGCAAAAATCACACTTAGACTTAAAAACAGGCCATTAAAGGGTGAAAACCCAAACCAGCCCCCAAACGGCCCCGTAGGAGGTACGAACACCTCGCACGGGACCAATGCAACTTGTAAGAACTGACCGCGTAGTCCCGGGTCTCCCGGTTTGTAAATAGGATGATAATTTGTAAAAATCACATGTAAACTTAAAAACAGGCCGTTAAAGGGTGAAAACCCAAATCGACCCCAAACGACCCCGTAGGAGGCACGAACACTTCGCACGGGACCAATGTAACTTGTAGGAACTGACCGCATAGTCCCGGGTCTCCCAGTTTGATAGTATGACGTTAATTTGCAAAAATCACACTTAGAGTTAAAAACATGCCGTTAAAGGGTGAAAACCCAAACCGGCCCCCAAACGACCCCGTAGGAGGCACGAACACCTCGTATGGGACCGATGTAACTTGTAGAATCTGACCACGTAGTGTCGGGTCTCCCGAATTGAGAGTATGAGGATAATTTTCAAAAATCACACTTAGAGTTAAAAATAGGCCGTTAAAGGGTGAAAACCCAAACCAGTCCACAAACTGCCCCGTAGGAAGTACGAACATCTCGCACGGGACCAATGCAACTTGTAGGAACTGACCGCGTAGTCCCGGATCTCCCGGTTTGTAAGTACGACGATAATTTGCAAAAATCACACTTGGACTTAAAAACTAGCCGTTAAGGAGTGAAAACCCAAACCAGCCCCCAAACGGCCTCGTAGGAGGCACGAGCACCTAGCACGGGACCAATGTAATTTGTAGGAACTGACCGCGTAGTCCCGGGTCTCCCGATTTGAGAGTACGACGATAATTTGCAAAAATCACACATGGACTTAAAAACTAGCCATTACGGGGTGAAAACCCACACCAGCCCCCAAACGACCCCGTAGGAGGCACGAACTCCTCGCACGGGACCAATGCAACTTGTAGGAACTGACCGCGTAGTACCGGGTGTCCCGGTTTGAAAGTATGACGTTAATTTGAAAAAATCACATTTTGACTTAAAAAATAGCTGTTAAGGGGTGAAAACCCAAACCAGTCCCCAAACGGCCCCGTAGGAGGTACGGACACCTCGCACGGGACCAATGCAACTTGTAGGAACTGACCGCGTAGTCCCGGGTGTCCTGGTTTGAGAGTACAATGATAATTTGCAAAAATCACACTTAGACTTAAAAACAGGCCATTAAAGGGTGAAAACCCAAACGAGCCCCCAAACGGCCCCGTATGAGGTACGAAGACCTCGCACGGGACCAATGCAACTTGTAGGAACTGACCGCGTAGTCCCGGGTCTCCCGGTTTGTAAATAGGATGATAATTTGTAAAGTCACATGTAAACTTAAAAACATGCCGTTAAAGGGTGAAAACCCTAATCGACCCCAAACGACTCCGTAGGAGGCACGAACACTTCGCACGGGACCAATGTAACTTGTAGGAACTGACCGCATAGTCCCGGGTCTCCCAGTTTGAGAGTATGACGATAATTTGCAAAAATCACACTTAAAGTCAAAAACTTGCCGTTAAAGGGTGAAAACCCAAATCGGCCCCCAAACGACCCCGTAGGAGGCACGAACACCTCGTATGGGACCGATGTAACTTGTAGAATCTTACCACGTAGCCTCGGGTCTCCCGATTTGAAAGTATGAGTATAATTTTCAAAAATCACACTTAGAGTTAAAAACAGGCCGTTAAAGGGTGAAAACCCAAACCATTCCCCAAACGGCCCCGAAGGAGGTACGAACACCTCGCACGGGACCAATGCAACTTGTAGGAACTGACCGCGTAGTCCCGGATCTCCCGGTTTGTAAGTACGATGATAATTTGCAAAAATCACACTTGGACTTAAAAACTTGCCGTTAAAGGGTGAAAACCCAAACCTGTCCCCAAACGGCCCCGTAGGAGGTACGAACACCTCGCACGGCCCCATGCAACTTGTAGGAATTGACCGCGTAGTCCCAGGTCTCCCGATTTGAGAGTACGACGATGATTTGCAAAAATCACACTTGGACTTAAAAACTAACCGTTAAGGGGTGAAAACCCAAACCAGCCCCCAAACGACCCCGTAGGAGGCACGAACACCTCGGACGGGACCAATACAACTTGTAGGAACTGACCGCGTAGTTCCGGGTGTCCCGGTTTGAAAGTATGACGATAATTTGAAAAAATCACATTTAGACTTAAAAACTAGCCGTTAAGGGGTGAAAACCCAAACCAGTCCCCAAACGGCCCTGTAGGAGGCACGGACACCTCGCACGGCCCCATGCAACTTGTAGGAATTGACCGCGTAGTCCCAGGTCTCCCGATTTGAGAGTACGACGATAATTTGCAAAAATCCCACTTGGACTTAAAAACTAGCCGTTAAGGGGTGAAAACCCAAACCAACCCCCAAACGACCCCGTAGGAGGCACGAAGTCCTCGCACGGGGCCAATGCAACTTGTAGGAACTGACCGCGTAGTACCGGGTGTCCCGGTTTGAAAGTATGACGATAATTTGAAAAAATCACATTTAGACTTAAAAACTAGCCGTTAAGGGGTGAAAACCCAAACCAGTCCCCAAACGGCCCTGTAGGAGGCACGGACACCTCGCACGGCCCCATGCAACTTGTAGGAATTGACCGCGTAGTCCCAGGTCTCCCGATTTGAGAGTACGACGATAATTTGCAAAAATCACACTTGGACTTAAAAACTAGCCGTTAAGGGGTGAAAACCCAAACCAGCCCCCAAACAACCCCTTAGGAGGAACGAACTCCTCGCACGGGGCCAATGCAACTTGTAGGAACTGACCGCGTAGTACCGGGTGTCCCGGTTTGAAAGTATGACGATAATTTGAAAAAATCACATTTAGACTTAAAAAATAGCCGTTAAGGGGTGAAAACCCAAACCAGTCCCCAAACGGACCCGTAGGAGGCACGGACACCTCGCACGGGACCAATGCAACTTGTAGGAACTGACCGCGTAGTCCCGGGTGTCCTGGTTTGAGAGTACGATGATAATTTACAAAAATCACACTTAGACTTAAAAACAGGCCATTAAAGGGTGAAAACCCAAACCAGTCCCCAAACGGCCCCGTAGGAGGTACGAACACCTCGCACGGGACCAATGCAACTTGTAGGAACTGACCGCGTAGTCCCGGGTCTCCCAGTTTGTAAATAGGATGATAATTTGTAACAATCACATGTAAACTTAAAAACAGGCCCTTAAAGGGTGAAAACCCAAATCGACCCCAAACGACTCCGTAGGAGGCACGAACACTTCGCACGGGACCAATGTAACTTGTAGAAACAGACCGCATAGTCCCGGGTCTCCCAGTTTGAGAGTATGACGATAATTTGCAAAAATCACACTTAGAGTTAAAAACATGCCGTTAAAGGGTGAAAACCCAAATCGGCCCCCAAACGACCCCGTAGGAGGCACGAACACCTCGTATGGGACCGATGTAACTTGTAGAATCTTACCACGTATTTTCGGGTCTCCCGATTTGAAAGTATGAGGATAATTTTCAAAAATCACACTTAGAGTCAAAAATAGGCCGTTAAAGGGTGAAAACCCAAACCAGTCCCCAAACGGCCCCGTAGGAGGTACGAACACCTCGCACGGGACCAATGCAACTTGTAGGAACTGACCGCGTAGTCCCGGATCTCCCGGTTTGCAAGTACGATGATAATTTGCAAAAATCACACTTGGACTTAAAAACTTGCTGTTAAAGGGTGAAAACCCAAACCTGTCCACAAACGGCCCCGTAGGAGGTACGAACACCTCGCACGGCCCCATGCAACTTATAGGAATTGACCGCGTAGTCCCAGGTCTCTCGATTTGAGAGTACGACGATAATTTGCAAAAATCACACTTGGACTTAAAAACTAGCCGTTAAGGGGTGAAAACCCAAACCAGCCCCCAAACGACCCCGTAGGAGGCACGAACTCCTCGCACGGGACCAATGCAACTTGTAGGAACTGACCGCGTAGTACCGGGTGTCCCGGTTTGAAAGTATGACGATAATTTGAAAAAATCACATTTAGACTTAAAAAATAGCCGTTAACGGGTGAAAACCCAAACCAGTCCCCAAACGGCCCCGTAGGAGGCACGGACACCTCGCACGGGACCAATGCAACTTGTAGGAACTGACCCTGTAGTCCCGGGTGTCCTGGTTTGAGAGTACGATGATAATTTGAAAAAATCACACTTAGACTTAAAAACAGGCCTTTAAAGGGTGAAAACCCAAACCAACCCCCAAACGGCCCCGTAGGAGGTACGAACACCTCGCACGGGACCAATGCAACTTGTAGGAATTGACCGCGTACCCCCAGGTATCCCGATTTGTGAGTACAACGATAATTTGCAAAAATCACACTTGGACTTAAAAACTAGCCGTTAAGGGCTGAAAACCCAAATCGACCCCAAACGACCCCGTAGGAAGCACGAACACTTCGCACGGGACCAATGTAACTTGTAGGAACTGACCGCATAGTCCCGGGTCTCCCAGTTTGAGAGTATGACGATAATTTGCAAAAATCACACTTAGAGTTAAAAACATGCCGTTAAAGGGTGAAAACCCAAATCGGCCTCCAAACGACCCCGTAGGAGGCACGAACACCTCGCATGGGACCGATGTAACTTGTAGAATCTTACCACGTAGTCTCGGAACTCCCGATTTGAGAGTACGACGATAATTTACAAAAATCACACTAGGACTTAAAAACTAACCGTTAAGGGGTGAAAACCCAAACCAGCCCCCAAACGACCCCGTAGGAGGCACGAACACCTCGCACGGTACCAATGCAACTTGTAGGAACTGACCGCATAGTCCCGCATCTCCCGATTTGAGAGTATGACGATAATTTGCAAAAATCACACTTAGACTTAAAAACAGGCCATTAAAGGATGAAAACCCAAACCAGCCCCCAAACGGCCCCGTAGGAGGTACGAACACCTCGCACGGGACCAATGCAACTTGTAGGAATTGACCGCGTACTCCCAGGTCTCCCGATTTGTGAGTACAACGATAATTTGCAAAAATCACACTTGGACTTAAAAACTAGCCGTTAAGGGGTGAAAACCCAAATCGACCCCAAACGACCCCGTAGGAGGCACGAACAGCTCGCACGGGACCAATGCAACTTGTAGGAACTGACCGCGTAGTATCGGATCTCCCGATTTGAGTGTATGACGATAATTTGAAAAAATCACACTTAGACTTAAAAACTAGCCGTGAAGGGGTGAAAACCCAAACCAGCCCCCAAACGACCCCGTAGGAGGCACGAACACCTCGCACGGGACCAATGCAACTTGTAAGAACTGACCGCGTAGTCTCGGGTATCCCGATTTGAGAGTACAACGATAATTTGCAAAAATCACACTTAGACTTAAAAACTAGCCGTTAAGGGGTGAAAACCCAAACCAACCCCCAAACGACCCCGTAGGAGGCACGACCAGCTCGCACGGGACCAATGCAACTTGTAGGAACTGACCGCGTAGTATCGGATCTCCCGATTTGAGAGTATGACGATAATTTGCAAAAATCACAGTTAGACTTAAAAACTAGCCGTTAAGGGGTGAAAACCCAAACCAGCCCCCAAACGACCCCGTAGGAGGCACGAACACCTCGCACGGGACCAATGCAACTTGTAGGAACTGACCGCGTAGTCCCGGGTCGCGTAGTCCCGGATCTCCTGGTTTAAGAGTACGACGATAATTTGCAAAAATCACACTTAGACTTAAAAACTAGCCGTTAAGGGGTGAAAACCCAAACCAGCCCCCAAACGACCCCGTAGGAGGCACGAACACCTCGCACGGGACCAATGCAACTTATAGGAACTGACCGCGTAGTCCCGGGTGTGTCCCGGTTTGGGAGTATGACGATAATTTGCAAAAATCACACTTAAACTTAAAAACAAGCCGTTAAAGGGTGAAAACCGAAACCAGCCCCCAAACGGCCCCGTAGGAGGTACGAACACCTCGCAAGGGACCAATGCAACTTGTACGAACTGACCGCGTAGTACCGGGTCTCCCAATTTGAGAGTACGACGATAATTTGCAGAAATCACACTTAGACTTAAAAACTAGCCATTAAGGGGTGAAAACCCAAACCAGCCACCAAACGACCCCGTAGGAGGCACGAACACCTCGCACGGGACCAATACAACATGTAGGAACTGACCGCATAGTCCCGGATCTCCCAGTTTGTGAATAGGATGATAATTTGCAAAAATCACACATGGACTTAAAAACAAGCCGTTAAAGGGTGAAAACCCAAACCGGCCCCGAAACGACCCCGTAGGAGGCACGAACACCTCGCATAGGACCAATAAAACTTGTAGGAACTGCCCGTGTGGTCCCGGCTGTCCCGGTTTGAGAGTATGACGATAATTTGCAAAAATCACACTTAGACTTAAAAACAAGCCGTTAAAGGGTGAAAACCGAAACCAGCCCCCAAACGGCCCCGTAGGAGGTACGAACACCTCGCACGAGACCAATGCAACTTGTAGGAACTGACCGCGTAGTCCCGGGTCTCCCGATTTGAGTGTACGACGATAATTTGCAAAAATCACACTTAGACTTAAAAACTAGCCGTTAAGGGGTGAAAACCCAAACCAGCAACCAAACGACCCCGTAGGAGGCACGAACACCTCGCACGGGGCCAATGCAACATGTAGGAACTGACCGCATAGTCCCGGATCTCCCGGTTTGTGAATAGGATGATAATTTGCAAAAATCACACTTAGACTTAAAAACAAACTGTTAAGGGGTGAAAACCCAAACCAGCCCCCAAATGACCCCGTAGGAGGCACGAACACCTCGCACGGGACCAATGCAACTTGTAGGAACAGACCGCGTAGTCCCGGGTCTCCTGGTTTGAGAGTACGACGATAATTTGTAAAAATCACACTTAGACTTAAAAACTAGCCGTTAAGTGGTGAAAACCCAAACCAGCCTCCAAACGGCCCCGTAGGAGGCACGAAAACCTCGCACGGGACCAATGCAACTTGTAGGAACTGACCGCGTAGTCCCGGATCTCCCGATTTGAGAGTATGACGATAATTTGCAAAAATCACACTTAGACTTAAAAACTAGCCGTTAAAGGGTGAAAACCCAAACCAGCCCTCAAACGACCCCGTAGGAGGCACGAACACCTCGCACGGGACCAATGCAACTTGTAGGAACTGACCGCGTAGTCCCGGGTCGCGTAGTCCCGGATCTCCTGGTTTGAGAGTACGACGATAATTTGCAAAAATCACACTTAGACTTAAAAACTTGTCGTTAAGGGGTGAAAACCCAAACCAGCGCCCAAACGACCCCGTAGGAGGCACGAACACCTCGCACAGGACCAATGCAACTTGTAGGAACAGACCGCGTAGTCCCGGGTCTCCTGGTTTGAGAGTACGACGATAATTTGCAAAAATCACACTTAGACTTAAAAACTAGCCGTTAAGGGGTGAAAACCCAAACCAGCCCCCAAACGGCCCCGTAGGAGGCACGAACACCTCGCACGGGACCATTGCAACTTGTTGGAACTGACCGCGTAGTCCCGGATCTCCCGATTTGAGAGTATGACGATAATTTTCAAAAATCACACTTAGACTTAAAAACTAGCCGTTAAAGGGTGAAAACCCAAACCATCCCCCAAACGACCCCGTAGGAGGCACGAAGACCTCGCACGGGTCCAATACAACTTATAGGAACTGACCGCGTAGTCCCGGGGTCGCGTAGTCCCGGATCTCCTGGTTTGAGAGTATGACGATAATTTGCAAAAATCACACTTCGACTTAAAAACTAGCCGTTAAGGGGTGAAAACCCAAACCAGCCCCCAAACGACCCCGTAGGAGGCACGAACACCTCGCACGGGACCAATGCAACTTGTAGGAACTGACCGCATAGTCCCGGATCTCCCGATTTGAGAGTATGACGATAATTTGCAAAAATCACACTTAGACTTAAAAACTAGCCGTTAAAGGGTGAAAACCCAAACCAGACCCCAAACGACCCCGTAGGAGGCACGAACACCTCGTACGGGACCAATGCAACTTATAGGAACTGACCGCGTAGTCTCGGGTGTGTCCCGGTTTGAGAGTATGACGATAATTTGCAAAAATCACACTTAAACTTAAAAACAAGCCGTTAAAGGGTGAAAACCGAAACCAGCCCCCAAACGGCCCCGTAGGAGGTACGAACACCTCGCACGGGACCAATGAAACTTGTACGAACTGACCGCGTAGTACCGGGTCTCCCAATTTGAGAGTACGACGATAATTTGCAGAAATCACACTTAGACTTAAAAACTAGCCATTAAGGGGTGAAAACCCAAACCAGCCCACAAACGACCCCGTAGGAGGCACGACCAGCTCGCACGGGACCAATGCAACTTGTAGGAACTGACCGCGTAGTATCGGATCTCCCGATTTGAGAGTATGACGATAATTTGCAAAAATCACAGTTAGACTTAAAAACTAGCCGTTAAGGGTCGAAAACCCAAACCAGCCACCAAACGACCCCGTAGGAGGCACGAACACCTCGCACGGGACCAATGCAACTTGTAGGAACTGACGGCATAGTCCCGGATCTCCCGGTTTGTGAATAGGATGATAATTAGCAAAAATCACACATACACTTAAAAACAAGCCGTTAAAGGGTGAAAACCCAAACCAGCCCCCAAACGACCCCGTAGGAGGCACGAACACCTCGCATAGGACCAATACAACTTGTAGGAATTGACCGCGTGGTCCCGGGTGTCCCGGTTTGAGAGTATGACGATAATTTGCAAAAATCACACTTAGACTTTAAAATTAGTCGTTAAGGGGTGAAAACCCAAACCAGCCCCCAAACGGCCCCGTAGGAGGCACGAACACTTCGTACGGGACCAATGTAACTTGTAGAAACAGACCGCATAGTTCCGGGTCTCCCAGTTTGAGAGTACGACGATAATTTGCAAAAATCACACTTGGACTTAAAAACTAGCCGTTAAGGGGTGAAAACCCAAACCAGCCCCCAAACGACCCCGTAGGAGGCACGAACTCCTCGCACGGGACCAATGCAACTTGTAGGAACTGACCGCGTAGTACCGGGTGTCCCGGTTTGAAAGTATGACGATAATTTGAAAAAATCACATTTAGACTTAAAAAATAGCCGTTAAGGGGTGAAAACCCAAACCAGTCCCCAAACGGCCCCGTAGGAGGTACGAACACCTCGCACGGGACCAATGCAACTTGTAGTAACTGACCGCGTAGTCCCGGGTGTCCTGGTTTGAGAGTACGATGATAATTGGAAAAAATCACTCTTAGACTTAAAAACAGGCCATTAAAGGGTGAAAACCCAAACCAGCCCCCAAACGGCCCCGTAGGAGGTACGAACACCTCGCACGGGACCAATGCAACTTGTAGGAATTGACCGCGTACTCCCAGGTCTCCCGATTTGTGAGTACAACGATAATTTGCAAAAATCACACTTGGACTTAAAAACTAGCCGTTAAGGGGTGAAAACCCAAATCGACCCCAAACGACCCCGTAGGAGGCACGAACAGCTCGCACGGGACCAATGCAACTTGTAGGAACTGACCGCGTAGTATCGGATCTCCCGATTTGAGTGTATGACGATAATTTGAAAAAATCACACTTTGACTTAAAAAATAGCCGTTAAGGGGTGAAAACCCAAACCAGCCCCCAAACGACCCCGTAGGAGGCACGAACACCTCGCACGGGACCAATGCAACTTGTAAGAACTGACCGCGTAGTCTCGGGTATCCCGATTTGAGAGTACGACGATAATTTGCAAAAATCACACTTAGACTTAAAAACTAGCCGTTAAGGGGTGAAAACCCAAACCAGCCCCCAAACGACCCCGTAGGTGGCACGACCAGCTCGCACGGGACCAATGCAACTTGTAGGAACTGACCGCGTAGTATCGGATCTCCCGATTTGAGAGTATGACGATAATTTGCAAAAATCACAGTTGTACTTAAAAACTAGCCGTTAAGGGGTGAAAACCCAAACCAGCCCCCAAACGACCCCGTAGGAGGCACGAACACCTCGCACGGGACCAATGCAACTTGTAGGAACTGATCGCGTAGTCCCGGGTCGCGTAGTCCCGGATCTCCTGGTTTGAGAGTACGACGATAATTTGCAAAAATCACACTTAGACTTAAAAACTAACCGTTAAGGGGTGAAAACCCAAACCAGCCCCCAAACGACCCCGTAGGAGGCACGAACACCTCGCACGGGACCAATGCAACTTATAGGAACTGACCGCGTAGTCCCGGGTGTGTCCCGGTTTGGGAGTATGACGATAATTTGCAAAAATCACACTTAAACTTAAAAACAAGCCGTTAAAGGGTGAAAACCGAAACCAGCCCCCAAACGGCCCCGTAGGAGGTACGAACACCTCGCAAGGGACCAATGCAACTTGTACGAACTGACCGCGTAGTACCGGGTCTCCCAATTTGAGAGTACGACGATAATTTGCAGAAATCACACTTAGACTTAAAAACTAGCCATTAAGGGGTGAAAACCCAAACCAGCCACCAAACGACCCCGTAGGAGGCACGAACACCTCGCACGGGACCAATACAACATGTAGGAACTGACCGCATAGTCCCGGATCTCCCAGTTTGTGAATAGGATGATAATTTGCAAAAATCACACTTGGACTTAAAAACAAGCCGTTAAAGGGTGAAAACCCAAACCGGCCCCGAAACGACCCCGTAGGAGGCACGAACACCTCGCATAGGACCAATACAACTTGTAGTAACTGCCCGTGTGGTCCCGGGTGTCCCGGTTTGAGAGTATGACGATAATTTGCTAAAATCACACTTAGACTTAAAAACAAGCCGTTAAAGGGTGAAAACCGAAACCCGCCCCCAAACGGCCCCGTAGGAGGTACGAACACCTCGCACGAGACCAATGCAACTTGTAGGAACTGACCGCGTAGTCCCGGGTCTCCCGATTTGACTGTACGACGATAATTTGTAAAAATCACACTTAGACTTAAAAACTAGCCGTTAAGGGGTGAAAACCCAAACCAGCAACCAAACGACCCCGTAGGAGGCACGAACACCTCGCACGGGACCAATGTAACATGTAGGAACTGACCGCATAGTCCCGGATCTCCCGGTTTGTGAATAGGATGATAATTTGCAAAAATCACACTTAGACTTAAAAACAAGCCGCTAAGGGGTGAAAACCCAAACCAGCCCCCAAATGACCCCGTAGGAGGCACGAACACCTCGCACGGGACCAATGCAACTTGTAGGAACAGACCGCGTAGTCCCGGGTCTCCTGGTTTGAGAGTACGACGATAATTTGTAAAAATCACACTTAGACTTAAAAACTAGCCGTTAAGTGGTGAAAACCCAAACCAGCCTCCAAACGGCCCCGTAGGAGGCACGAACACCTCGCACGGGACCAATGCAACTTGTAGGAACAGACCGCGTAGTCCCGGGTCTCCTGGTTTGAGAGTACGGCGATAATTTGCAAAAATCACACTTAGACTTAAAAACTAGCCGTTAAGGGGTGAAAACCCAAACCAGCCCCCAAACGGCCCCGTAGGATGCACGAACACCTCGCACGGGACCATTGCAGCTTGTAGGAACTGACCGCGTAGTCCCGGATCTCCCGATTTGAGAGTATGACGATAATTTTCAAAAATCACACTTAGACTTAAAAACTAGCCGTTAAAGGGTGAAAACCCAAACCATCCCCCAAACGATCCCGTATGAGGCACGAAGACCTCGCACGGGACCAATGCAACTTATAGGAACTGACCGCGTAGTCCCGGGTGTCCCGGTTTGAGAGTATGACGATAATTTGCAAAAATCACACTTAGACTTAAAAACTAACCGTTAAGGGGTGAAAACCCAAACCAGCCCCCAAACGACCCCGTAGGAGGCACGAACACCTCGCATGGGACCAATGCAACTTGTAGGAACTGACCGCATAGTCCCGGGTCTCCCGATTTGAGAGTATGACGATAATTTGCAAAAATCACACTTAGACTTAAAAACTAGCCGTTAAAGGGTGAAAACCCAAACCAGCCCCCAAACGACCCCGTAGGAGGCACGAAGACCTCGTACGGGACCAATGCAACTTATAGGAACTGACCGCATAGTCCCGGGTGTCCCGGTTTGAGAGTATGACGATAATTTGAAAAAATCACACTTCGACTTAAAAACTAGCCGTTAAGGGGTGAAAACCCAAACCAGCCCCCAAACGACCCCGTAGGAGGCACGAACACCTCGCACGGGACCAATGCAACTTGTAGGAACTGACCGCATAGTCCCGGATCTCCCGATTTGAGAGTATGACGATAATTTGCAAAAATCACACTTAGACTTAAAAACTAGCCGTTAAAGGGTGAAAACCCAAACCAGCCCCCAAACGACCCCGTAGGAGGCACGAACACCTCGTACGGGACCAATGCAACTTATAGGAACTGACCGCGTAGTCTCGGGTGTGTCCCGGTTTGAGAGTATGACGATAATTTGCAAAAATCACACTTAAACTTAAAAATAAGCCGTTAAAGGCTGAAAACCCAAACCAACCCCCAAACGGCCCCGTAGGAGGTACGAACACATCGCACGGGACCAATGCAACTTGTAGGAACTGACCGCGTAGTCCCCGGTCTCCCGATTTGAGAGTATGACGATAATTTGCAAAAATCACACTTAGACTGAAAAACTAGCCGTTAAGGGGTGAAAACCCAAACCAGCCCCAAACGACCCCGTAGGAGGCACGAACACCTCGCACTGGACCAATGCAACTTGTAGGAACTAACCGCGTAGTATCAGATCTCCCGATTTGAGAGTATGACGATAATTTGCAAAAATCACACTTAGACTTAAAAACTAGCCGTTAAGGGATGAAAACCCAAACCAGCCACCAAATGACCCCGTAGGAGGCACGAACACCTCGCACGGGACCAATGCAACTTGTAGGAACTGACTGCATAGTCCCGGATCTCCCGGTTTGTGAATAGGATGATAATTAGCAAAAATCACACTTACACTTAAAAACAAGCCGTTAAAGGGTGAAAACCCAAACCAGCCCCCAAACGACCCCGTAGGAGGCACGAACACCTCGCATAGGACCAATACAACTTGTAGGAATTGACCGCGTGGTCCCGGGTGTCCCGGTTTGAGAGTATGACGATAATTTGCAAAAATCACACTTAGACTTAAAAATTAGTCGTTAAGGGCTGAAAACCCAAACCAGCCCCCAAACGTCCCCGTAGGAGGCACAAACGCCTCGCACGGGACCAATGCAACTTGTAGGAACTAACCGCGTAGTCCCGGGTCTCCTGGTTTGAGAGTACGACAATAATTTGCAAAAATCACACTTAGACTTAAAAACTAGCCGTTAAGGGGTGAAAACCCAAACCTGCCCCCAAATGACCCTGTAGGAGGCACGAACACCTCGCACGGGACCAATGCAACTTGTAGGAACAGACCGCGTAGTCCTGGGTCTCCTGGTTTGAGAGTACGACGATAATTTGTAAAAATCACACTTAGACTTAAAAACTAGCCGTTAAGTGCTGAAAACCCAAACCAGCCCCCAAACGGCCCCGTAGGAGGCACGAACACCTCGTACGGGACCAATGCAACTTGTAGGAACTGACCGCGTAGTCCCGGATCTCCCGATTTGAGAGTATGACGATAATTTGCAAAAATCACACTTAAACTTAAAAACTAGCCGTTAAAGGGTGAAAACCCAAACCAGCCCTCAAACGACCCCGTAGGAGGCACGAACACCTCGCACGGGACCAATGCAACTTGTAGGAACTGACCGCGTAGTACCGGGTCGCGTAGTCCCGGATCTCCTGGTTTGAGAGTACGACGATAATTTGCAAAAATCACACTTAGACATAAAAACTAGCCGTTAAGGGGTGAAAACCCAAACCAGCGCCCAAACGACCCCGTAGGAGGCACGAACACCTCGCACAGGACCAATGCAACTTGTAGGAACAGACCGCGTAGTCCCGGGTCTCCTGGTTTGAGAGTACGACGATAATTTGCAAAAATCACACTTAGACTTAAAAGCTAGCCGTTAAGGGCTGAAAACCCAAACTAGCCCCCAAACGGCCCCGTAGGAGGCACGAACACCTCGCACGGGACCATTGCAACTTGTAGGAACTGACCGCGTAGTCCCGGATCTCCCGATTTAAGAGTATGACGATAATTTTCAAAAATCACACTTCGACTTAAAAACTAGCCGTTAAAGGGTGAAAACCCAAACCATCCCCCAAACGACCCCGTAGGAGGCACGAAGACCTCGCACGGGACCAATGCAACTTATAGGAACTGACCGCGTAGTCCCGGGTGTCCCGGTTTGAGAGTATGACGATAATTTGCAAAAATCACACTTAAACTTAAAAACAAGCCGTTAAAGGGTGAAATCCCAAACCAGCTCCCAAACGGCCCCGTAGGAGGTACGAACACCTCCCACGGAACCAATGCAACTTGTAGGAACAGACCGCGTAGTCCCCGGTCTCCCGATTTGAGAGTATGACGATAATTTGCAAAAATCACACTTAGACTTAAAAACTAGTCGTTAAGGGGTGAAACCCAAACCAGCCCCCAAACGACCCCGTAGGAGGCACGAACAGCTCGCACGGGACCAATGCAACTTGTAGGAACTGACCGCGTTGTATCGGATCTCCCGATTTGAGAGTATGACGATAATTTGAAAAAATCACACTTAGACTTAAAAACTAGCCGTTAAGGGGTGAAAACCCAAACCAGCCCCCAAACGACCCCGTACGAGGCACAAACACCTCGCACGGGACCAATGCAACTTGTAAGAACTGACCGCGTAGTCTCGGGTATCCCGATTTGAGAGTACGACGATAATTTTCAAAAATCACACTTAGACTTAAAAACAAGCCGTTAAAGGGTGAAAACCCAAACCAGTCCCCAAACGGCCCCGTAGGAGGTACGAACACCTCGCACGGGACCAATGCAACTTGTAGGAACTGACCGCGTAGTCCCGGGTCTCCCGATTTGAGAGTACGATGATAATTTGCAAAAATCACAGTTGTACTTAAAAACTAGCCGTTAAGGGGTGAAAACCCAAACCAGCCCCCACACGGCCCGTAGGAGGCACGAACACCTCGCACGGGACCAATGCAACTTTTAGGAACTGACCGTGTAGTCCCGGGTGTCCTGGTTTGAGAGTACGATAATAATTTGCAAAAATCACACTTAGAGTTAAAAACAGGCCATTAAAGGGTAAAAACCCAAACCAGTATCCAAACGACCCCGTAGGAGGCAGGAACACCTCGCACGGGACCAATGCAACTTGTAGGAACTGACCGCGCAGTCTCGGGTGTCCTGGTTTGAGAGTATTACGATAATTTGCAAAAATCACACTTAGACTTAAAAACAAGCTGTTAAAGGGTGAAAACCCAAACCAGCCCCCCAAACAACCCCGTTGGAGGCACGAACACCTCGCACGAACTGACCGCGTAGTCCCAGGTGTCCCGGCTTGAGAGTATGACGATAATTTGCAAAAATCACACTTAGACTTAAAAACAGGCCATTAAAGGGTAAAAACCCAAACCAGTATCCAAACGACCCCCTAGGAGGCACGAACACCTCGCACGGGACCAATGCAACTTGTAGGAACTGACCGCGCAGTCTCGGGTGTCCTGGTTTGAGAGTATGACGATAATTTGTAAAAATCACACTTAGACTTAAGAACAAGCTGTTAAAGGGTGAAAACCCAAACCAGCCCCCAAACAACCCCGTTGGAGGTACGAACACCTCGCACGAACTGACCGCGTAGTCCCAGGTGTCCCGGCTTGAGAGTATGACGATAATTTGCAAAAATCACACTTAGACTTAAAAACAGGCCATTAAAGGGTGAAAACCCAAACCTGCCCCCAAACGGCCCCGTAGGAGGTACGAACACCTCGCACGGGACCAATGCAACATGTAGGAACTGACCGCGTAGTACCGGGTGTCCCGGTTTGAAAGTATGACGATAATTTGAAAAAATCACATTTTGACTTAAAAAATAGCTGTTAAGGGGTGAAAACCCAAACCAGTCCCCAAACGGCCCCGTAGGAGGCACGGACACCTCCCACGGGACCAATGCAACTTGTAGGAACTGACCGCGTAGTCCCGGGTGTCCTGGTTTGAGAGTACGATGATAATTTGCAAAAATCACACTTAGACTTAAAAACAGGCCATTATAGGGTGAAAACCCAAACCAGCCCCCAAACGGCCCCGTAGGAGGTACGAAGACCTCGCACGGGACCAATGCAACTTGTAAGAACTGACCGCGTAGTCCCGGGTCTCCCGGTTTGTAAATAGGATGATAATTTGTGAAAATCACATGTAAACTTAAAAACAGGCCGTTAAAGGGTGAAAACCCAAATCGACCCCAAACGACCCCGTAGGAGGCACGAACACTTCGCACGGGACCAATGTAACTTGTAGGAACTGACCACATAGTCCCGGGTCTCCCAGTTTGAGAGTATGACGATAATTTGCAAAAATCACACTTAGAGTTAAAAACATGCCGTTAAAGGGTGAAAACCCAAACTGGCCCCCAAACGACCCCGTAGGAGGCACGAACACCTCGTATGGGACCGATGTAACTTGTAGAATCTGACCACGTAGTCTCGGGTCTCCCGATTTGAGAGTATGAGGATAATTTTCAAAAATCACACTTAGAGTTAAAAACAGGCCGTTAAAGGGTGAAAACCCAAACCAGTCCACAAACTGCCCCGTAGGAGGTACGAACACCTCGCACGGGACCAATGCAACTTGTAGGAACTGACCGCGTAGTCCCGGATCTCCCGGTTTGTAAGTACGATGATAATTTGCAAAAATCACACTTGGACTTAAAAACTTGCCGTTAAAGTGTGAAAACCCAAACCTGTCCCCAAACGGCCCCGTAGGAGGTACGAACACCTCGCACGGCCCCATGCAACTTGTAGGAATTGACCGCGTAGTCCCAGGTCTCCCGATTTGAGAGTACGACGATAATTTGCAAAAATCACACTTGGACTTAAAAACTAGCCGTTAAGGGGTGAAAAACCAAACCAGCCCCCGAACGGCCTCGTAGGAGGCACGAGCACCTCGCACAGGACCAATGCAACTTGTAGGAACTGACCGCGTAGTCCCGGGTGTCCTGGTTTGAGAGTACGATGATAATTTGCAAAAATCACACTTAGACTTAAAAACAGGCCATTAAAGGGTGAAAACCCAAACCAACCCCCAAACGACCCCGTAGGAGGCACGAACACCTCGCACGGGACCAATGCAAATTGTAGGAACTGACCGCGTAGTCCCGGGTGTCCTGGTTTGAGAGGACGATGATAATTTGCAAAAATCACACTTAGACTTAAAAACAGGCCATTAAAGGGTGAAAACCCAAACCAACCCCCAAACGACCCCGTAGGAGGCACGAACACCTCGCACGGGACCAATGCAAATTGTAGGAACTGACCGCGTAGTCTCGGGTGTCCCGGTTTGAGAGTATGACGATAATTTGCAAAAATCACAGTTAGACTCAAAAACAAGCTGTTAAAGGGTGAAAACCCAAACGACCCCCCAAACGACCCCGTTGGAGGCACGAACACCTCGCACGGGACCAATGCAACTTGTAGGAACTGACCGCGTAGTCCCGGGTGTCCCGGCTTGAGAGTATGACGATAATTTGCAAAAATCACACTTAGACTTAAAAACAAGCTGTTAAAGGGTGAAAACCGAAACCAGCCCCCAAACGGCCCCGTAGGAGGCACGACACCTCGCACGGGACCAATGCAACTTATAGGAACTGACCGCGTAGTCCCGGGTGTCCCGGCTTGAGAGTATGACGATAATTTGCAAAAATCACACTTAGACTTAAAAACAAGCCATTAAAGGGTGAAAACCGAAACCAGCCCCAAACGGCCCCGTAGGAGGTACGAACACCTCGCACGGGACCAATGCAACTTGTAGGAACTGACCGCGTAGTCCCTGGTCTCCCGATTTGAGAGTATGACGATAATTTGCAAAAATCACACTTAGACTTAAAAACTAGCCGTTAAGGGGTGAAAACCCAAACCAGCCCCCAAACGACCCAGTAGGAGGCACGAACACCTCGCACGGGACCAATGCAACTTGTAGGAACTGACCGCGTAGTCCCGGGTCTCCTGGTTTGAGAGTACGACGATAATTTTCAAAAATCACACTTAGACTTAAAAACTAGCCGTTAAGGGGTGAAAACCCAAACCAGCCCCCAAACGACCCCGTAGGAGGCACGAACACCTCGCACGGGACCAATGCAACTTGTAGGAACTGACCGCGTAGTCCCGGGTCTCCTGGCTTGAGAGTACGACGATAATTTGCAGAAATCACACTTAGACTTAAAAACTAGCCGTTAAGGGGTGAAAACCCAAACCAGCCCCAAACGGCCCCGTAGGAGGCACGAACACCTCGCACGGGACCAATGCAACTTGTAGGAACTGACCGCGTAGTCCCGGATCTCCCGATTTGAGAGTATGACGATAATTTGCAAAAATCACACTTAGACTTAAAAACTAGCCGTTAAAGGGTGAAAACCCAAACCAGCCCTCAAACGACCCCGTAGGAGGCACGAACACCTCGCACGGGACCAATGCAACTTGTAGGAACTGACCGCGTAGTCCCGGGTCGCGTAGTCCCGGATCTCCTGGTTTGAGAGTACGACGATAATTTGCAAAAATCACACTTAGACTTAAAAACTAGCCGTTAAGGGGTGAAAACCCAAACCAGCGCCCAAACGACCCCGTAGGAGGCACGAACACCTCGCACAGGACCAATGCAACTTGTAGGAACAGACCACGTAGTCCCGGGTCTCCTGGTTTGAGAGTACGACGATAATTTGCAAAAATCACACTTAGACTTAAAAACTAGCCGTTAAGGGGTGAAAACCCAAACCAGCCCCCAAACGGCCCCGTAGGAGGCACGAACACCTCGCACGGGACCATTGCAACTTGTAGGAACTGACCGCGTAGTCCCGGATCTCCCGATTTGAGAGTATGACGATAATTTTCAAAAATCACACTTAGACTTAAAAACTAGCCGTTAAAGGGTGAAAACCCAAACCATCCCCCAAACGACCCCGTAGGAGGCACGAAGACCTCGCACGGGACCAATGCAACTTATAGGAACTGACCGCGTAGTCCCGGGTGTCCCGGTTTGAGAGTATGACGATAATTTGCAAAAATCACACTTCGACTTAAAAACTAGCCGTTAAGGGGTGAAAACCCAAACCAGCCCCCAAACGACCCCGTAGGAGGCACGAACACCTCGCACGGGACCAATGCAACTTGTAGGAACTGACCGCATAGTCCCAGATCTCCCGATTTGAGAGTATGACGATAATTTGCAAAAATCACACTTAGACTTAAAAACTAGCCGTTAAAGGGTGAAAACCCAAACCAGCCCCCAAACGACCCCGTAGGAGGCACGAACACCTCGTACGGGACCAATGCAACTTATAGGAACTGACCGCGTAGTCTCGGGTGTGTCCCGGTTTGAGAGTATGACGATAATTTGCAAAAATCACACTTAAACTTAAAAATAAGCCGTTAAAGGGTGAAAACCCAAACCAACCCCCAAACGGCCCCGTAGGAGGTACGAACACATCGCACGGGACCAATGCAACTTGTAGGAACTGACCGCGTAGTCCCGGATCTCCCGGTTTGTAAGTACGATGATAATTTGCAAAAATCACACTTGGACTTAAAAACTTGCCGTTAAAGTGTGAAAACCCAAACCTGTCCCCAAACGGCCCCGTAGGAGGTACGAACACCTCGCACGGCCCCATGCAACTTGTAGGAATTGACCGCGTAGTCCCAGGTCTCCCGATTTGAGAGTACGACGATAATTTGCAAAAACCACACTTGGACTTAAAAACTAGCCGTTAAGGGGTGAAAAACCAAACCAGCCCCCGAACGGCCTCGTAGGAGGCACGAGCACCTCGCACAGGACCAATGCAACTTGTAGGAACTGACCGCGTAGTCCCGGGTGTCCTGGTTTGACAGTACGATGATAATTTGCAAAAATCACACTTAGACTTAAAAACAGGCCATTAAAGGGTGAAAACCCAAACCAACCCCCAAACGACCCCGTAGGAGGCACGAACACCTCGCACGGGACCAATGCAAATTGTAGGAACTGACCGCGTAGTCTCGGGTGTCCCGGTTTGAGAGTATGACGATAATTTGCAAAAATCACAGTTAGACTCAAAAACAAGCTGTTAAAGGGTGAAAACCCAAACGACCCCCCAAACGACCCCGTTGGAGGCACGAACACCTCGCACGGGACCAATGCAACTTGTAGGAACTGACCGCGTAGTCCCGGGTGACCCGGCTTGAGAGTATGACGATAATTTGCAAAAATCACACTTAGACTTAAAAACAAGCTGTTAAAGGGTGAAAACCGAAATCAGCCCCCAAACGGCCCCGTAGGAGGCACGACACCTCGCACGGGACCAATGCAACTTATAGGAACTGACCGCGTAGTCCCGGGTGTCCCGGCTTGAGAGTATGACGATAATTTGCAAAAATCACACTTAGACTTAAAAACAAGCCATTAAAGGGTGAAAACCGAAACCAGCCCCAAACGGCCCCGTAGGAGGTACGAACACCTCGCACGGGACCAATGCAACTTGTAGGAACTGACCGCGTAGTCCCTGGTCTCCCGATTTGAGAGTATGACGATAATTTGCAAAAATCACACTTAGACTTAAAAACTAGCCGTTAAGGGGTGAAAACCCAAACCAGCCCCCAAACGACCAAGTAGGAGGCACGAACACCTCGCACGGGACCAATGCAACTTGTAGGAACTGACCGCGTAGTCCCGGGTCTCCTGGTTTGAGAGTACGACGATAATTTGCAAAAATCACACTTAGACTTAAAAACTAGCCGTTAAGGGGTGAAAACCCAAACCAGCCCCCAAACGACCCCGTAGGAGGCACGAACACCTCGCACGGGACCAATGCAACTTGTAGGAACTGACCGCGTAGTCCCGGGTCTCCTGGCTTGAGAGTACGACGATAATTTGCAGAAATCACACTTAGACTTAAAAACTAGCCGTTAAGGGGTGAAAACCCAAACCAGCCCCAAACGGCCCCGTAGGAGGCACGAACACCTCGCACGGGACCAATGCAACTTGTAGGAACTGACCGCGTAGTCCCGGATCTCCCGATTTGAGAGTATGACGATAATTTGCAAAAATCACACTTAGACTTAAAAACTAGCCGTTAAAGGGTGAAAACCCAAACCAGCCCTCAAACGACCCCGTAGGAGGCACGAACACCTCGCACGGGACCAATGCAACTTGTAGGAACTGACCGCGTAGTCCCGGGTCGCGTAGTCCCGGATCTCCTGGTTTGAGAGTACGACGATAATTTGCAAAAATCACACTTAGACTTAAAAACTAGCCGTTAAGGGGTGAAAACCCAAACCAGCCCCCAAACGGCCCCGTAGGAGGCACGAACACCTCGCACGGGACCATTGCAACTTGTAGGAACTGACCGCGTAGTCCCGGATCTCCCGATTTGAGAGTATGACGATAATTTTCAAAAATCACACTTAGACTTAAAAACTAGCCGTTAAAGGGTGAAAACCCAAACCATCCCCCAAACGACCCCGTAGGAGGCACGAAGACCTCGCACGGGACCAATGCAACTTATAGGAACTGACCGCGTAGTCCCGGGTGTCCCGGTTTGAGAGTATGACGATAATTTGCAAAAATCACACTTCGACTTAAAAACTAGCCGTTAAGGGGTGAAAACCCAAACCAGCCCCCAAACGACCCCGTAGGAGGCACGAACACCTCGCACGGGACCAATGCAACTTGTAGGAACTGACCGCATAGTCCCAGATCTCCCGATTTGAGAGTATGACGATAATTTGCAAAAATCACACTTAGACTTAAAAACTAGCCGTTAAGGGGTGAAAACCCAAACCAGCCCCCAAACGACCAAGTAGGAGGCACGAACACCTCGCACGGGACCAATGCAACTTGTAGGAACTGACCGCGTAGTCCCGGGTCTCCTGGTTTGAGAGTACGACGATAATTTGCAAAAATCACACTTAGACTTAAAAACTAGCCGTTAAGGGGTGAAAACCCAAACCAGCCCCCAAACGACCCCGTAGGAGGCACGAACACCTCGCACGGGACCAATGCAACTTGTAGGAACTGACCGCGTAGTCCCGGGTCTCCTGGCTTGAGAGTACGACGATAATTTGCAGAAATCACACTTAGACTTAAAAACTAGCCGTTAAGGGGTGAAAACCCAAACCAGCCCCAAACGGCCCCGTAGGAGGCACGAACACCTCGCACGGGACCAATGCAACTTGTAGGAACTGACCGCGTAGTCCCGGATCTCCCGATTTGAGAGTATGACGATAATTTGCAAAAATCACACTTAGACTTAAAAACTAGCCGTTAAAGGGTGAAAACCCAAACCAGCCCTCAAACGACCCCGTAGGAGGCACGAACACCTCGCACGGGACCAATGCAACTTGTAGGAACTGACCGCGTAGTCCCGGGTCGCGTAGTCCCGGATCTCCTGGTTTGAGAGTACGACGATAATTTGCAAAAATCACACTTAGACTTAAAAACTAGCCGTTAAGGGGTGAAAACCCAAACCAGAGCCCAAACGACCCCGTAGGAGGCACGAACACCTCGCACAGGACCAATGCAACTTGTAGGAACAGACCGCGTAGTCCCGGGTCTCCTGGTTTGAGAGTACGACGATAATTTGCAAAAATCACACTTAGACTTAAAAACTAGCCGTTAAGAGGTGAAAACCCAAACCAGCCCCCAAACGGCCCCGTAGGAGGCACGAACACCTCGCACGGGACCATTGCAACTTGTAGGAACTGACCGCGTAGTCCCGGATCTCCCGATTTGAGAGTATGACGATAATTTTCAAAAATCACACTTAGACTTAAAAACTAGCCGTTAAAGGGTGAAAACCCAAACCATCCCCCAAACGACCCCGTAGGAGGCACGAAGACCTCGCACGGGACCAATGCAACTTATAGGAACTGACCGCGTAGTCCCGGGTGTCCCGGTTTGAGAGTATGACGATAATTTGCAAAAATCACACTTCGACTTAAAAACTAGCCGTTAAGGGGTGAAAACCCAAACCAGCCCCCAAACGACCCCGTAGGAGGCACGAACACCTCGCACGGGACCAATGCAACTTGTAGGAACTGACCGCATAGTCCCAGATCTCCCGATTTGAGAGTATGACGATAATTTGCAAAAATCACACTTAGACTTAAAAACTAGCCGTTAAAGGGTGAAAACCCAAACCAGCCCCCAAACGACCCCGTAGGAGGCACGAACACCTCGTACGGGACCAATGCAACTTATAGGAACTGACCGCGTAGTCTCGGGTGTGTCCCGGTTTGAGAGTATGACGATAATTTGCAAAAATCACACTTAAACTTAAAAATAAGCCGTTAAAGGGTGAAAACCCAAACCAACCCCCAAACGGCCCCGTAGGAGGTACGAACACATCGCACGGGACCAATGCAACTTGTAGGAACTGACCGCGTAGTCCCCGGTCTCCCGATTTGAGAGTATGACGATAATTTGCAAAAATCACACTTAGACTTAAAAACTAACCGTTAAGGGGTGAAAACCCAAACCAGCCCCAAACGACCCCGTAGGAGGCACGAACACCTCGCACGGGACCAATGCAACTTGTAGGAACTGACCGCGTAGTATCAGATCTCCCGATTTGAGAGTATGACGATAATTTGCAAAAATCACACTTAGACTTAAAAAGTAGCCGTTAAGGGGTGAAAACCCAAACCAGCGCCCAAACGACCCCGTAGGAGGCACGAACACCTCGCACGTGACCAATGCAACTTGTAGGAACTGACTGCATAGTCCCGTATCTCCCGGTTTGTGAATAGGATGATAATTAGCAAAAATCACACTTACACTTAAAAACAAGCCGTTAAAGGGTGAAAACCCAAACCAGCCCCCAAACGACCCCGTAGGAGGCACGAACACCTCGCATAGGACCAATACAACTTGTAGGAATTGATCGCGTGGTCCCGGGTGTCCCGGTTTGAGAGTATGACGATAATTTGCAAAAATCACACTTAGACTTAAAAATTAGTCGTTAAGGGGTGAAAACCCAAACCAACCCCCAAACGGCCCCGTAGGAGGCACGAACACCTCGCACGGGACCAATGCAACTTGTAGGAACTAACCACGTAGTCCCGGGTCTCCTGGTTTGAGAGTACGACGATAATTTGCAAAAATCACACTTAGACTTAAAAACTAGCCGTTAAGGGGTGAAAACCCAAACCAGCCCCCAAATGACCCCGTAGGAGGCACGAACACCTCGCACGGGACCAATGCAACTTGTAGGAACATACCGCGTAGTCCCGGGTCTCCTGGTTTGAGAGTACGACGATAATTTGTAAAAATCACACTTAGACTTAAAAACTAGCCGTTAAGTGGTGAAAACCCAAACCAGCCCCCAAACGGCCCCGTACGAGGCACGAACACCTCGTACGGGACCAATGCAACTTGTAGTAACTGACCGCGTAGTCTCGGATCTCCCGATTTGAGAGTATGATGATAATTTGCAAAAATCACACTTAAACTTAAAAACTAGCCGTTAAAGGGTGAAAACCCAAACCAACCCTCAAACGACCCCGTAGGAGGCACGAACACCTCGCACGCGACCAATGCAACTTGTAGGAACTGACCGCGTAGTCCCGGGTCGCGTAGTCCCGGATCTCCTGGTTTGAGAGTACGACGATAATTTGCAAAAATCACACTTAGACTTAAAAACTAGCCGTTAAGGGGTGAAAACCCAAACCAGCGCCCAAACGACCCCGTAGGAGGCACGAACACCTCGCACAGGACCAATGCAACTTGTAGGAACAGACCGCGTAGTCCCGGGTCTCCTGGTTTGAGAGTCCGACGATAATTTCCAAAAATCACACTTAGACTTAAAAACAAGCCGTTAAGGGGTGAAAACCCAAACCAGCCCCCAAACGGCCCCGTAGGAGGCACGAACACCTCGCACGGGACCATTGCAACTTGTAGGAACTGACCGCGTAGTCCCGGATCTCCCGATTTGAGAGTATGACGATAATTTTCAAAAATCACACTTAGACTTAAAAACTTGCCGTTAAAGGGGGAAAACCCAAACCATCCCCCAAACGACCCCGTAGGAGGCACGAAGACCTCGTACGGGACCAATTCAACTTATAGGAACTGACCGCGTAGTCCCGGGTGTCCCGGTTTGAGAGTATGACGATAATTTGCAAAAATCACACTTAAACTTAAAAACAAGCCGTTAAAGGGTGAAATCCCAAACCGGCTCCCAAACGGCCCCGTAGGAGGTACGAACACCTCGCACGGAACCAATGCAACTTGTAGGAACTGACCGCGTAGTCCCCGGTCTCCCGATTTGAGAGTATGACGATAATTTGCAAAAATCACACTTAGACTTAAAAACTAGTCGTTAAGGGGTGAAAACCCAAACCAGCCCCCAAACGACCCCGTAGGAGGCACGAACAGCTCGCACGGGACCAATGAAACTTGTAGGAACTGACCGCGTAGTATCGGATCTCCCGATTTGAGAGTATGACGATAATTTGAAAAAATCACACTTAGACTTAAAAACTAGCTGTTAAGGGGTGAAAACCCCAATAAACCTGAAATAGTCGAGAAAAATATGCTCCTCCTTCTCTCTAGACTACCCTTGCCTAAACTAGCCGTTACCTCTCAGCTTGCTACCCTCCCCTCCTTCCTCTAAACCCTATGTCCTTCCCCGCTACTGCCGCCATGGCTGAACCCCCGACGTTGCCTAGCCTGGACAGGCATGAGTCACCCGCAGTTGCCACCCCAACCATTGATGCCCCTTGCGTTGGGAAGGATGATGTACGTAAGAATGGCCATGAGAAGGGTCATGATAATGACGTCTGGGAGTTCTTAAGAAGCAAAGGCTTCTCACCAGAAGATGTGGATCTCTTTTCCAAAGCCTCTGGTAGGGGCGGTGACGGAGAACGCTCACTGGCCGGTCAGGTGACATCATCTGAGGTCAACCCGGATAGGGGTGCTATTGACGGTGACGACCAGAAAGGTTCCCAGTATAACGAGGTGTTGGCTGACAAGTTAAAGGTGTCAGTTGATAGTCGGTATGGTTCTACGAAGCTGACTAACAAAAGAGGGGGTCCCAATGACAAGACCTGGAGCTCTGTTGCTGCGGAGAAGAGGAATACGAAACTCAAACTCACTTTTCACCAACCCTCTGTGGTTGACAATGTTGTCACTGTCATGCCGCCGGCTGAAGTGACAAGAGAGGGACATGGGAGATGGATGAACAACATGGTGGGTTATTTTCTTGGGAAAAAACTCCCATATACTTTTGTCAAAAATATTGCTATGAGGATGTGGAGCAAGTTTGGACTGACCAAGGTTTTGGCTCACAATAATGGCTTTTTCTTCTTCATTTTTGAGGACCATTGCCGTAGGGATGAGGTTCTTGATAATGGGCCATGGCATTTTGCCGGCATGACCATCATGTTGAAGAAGTGGCAACCCAACTTCGTCTTCTGCAAAGAAAGCGCGAAGAAAATACCCATTTGGGTTAAGTTACATGATATCCCAGTCCAGCTTTGGACTGAGGAGGGTCTAAGCTACGTCGCAAGTTCGGTGGGTCTACCGTTGTACGCTGACGCCGTCACAGAAGAAATGAATAGAATCTCGTTTGCGCGTATATGTGTTGAGGTGGAAGCTAAGGAATCCTACGCTGACAGCATCAACGTAGTCATGGAAGATGGAACTTATGCTCCTGTGCGTATTGAATACCAAGCTAAGCCACCTTCATGCCCGCACTGCCTTGAGTTTGGGCACACGCTTAATAAATGCTCCAAAGCTAAGGTTACGATGAGTTCCCAGACTGCCCCTAATGAGGCTGCGAAAGCGCCGTCACAGGTGAACGCCGAGTGGAAGACGATCAGCAGGAAGGGCACATCCAAACCCCAAGGGGCCTTTAAGACGGGGGAGACGTCTGGAGCTAGAGTTATTGAGGGAGGGGAGGGGTCTAGTGGAGCACTCAAAGCTACACCGGACTCTATGGATCCTATTAACGTCTGGGCTGGTTACGTGGAGGATGCTATGATCCCAGTGGAAGACGGTGAGATTACCCCTGTTCCCATTGACCAACGTAAGGAAAGTGCCCAGGCTGTAAAACCGTGTACTCAGTTGCCTCATGTGGACCTACCGCTGGTTAATGCGTTTTTGGCGTTGGATGATGAATTGGAGAGCGAGACTACTCCTGAGCCAAATGCCCTTGCCAGAAGAGTTTTGGCTGTTGACGAACTTGTCAGTAAACAGAAAGGAGAGATGATTTGTATGGGGCATACTGGGACGAGAAGCAGGAAGAAAGGGAAGGGGAATAAAACCAAATGGTCAAGATAGGGTCTTGGAATATTAGAGGGCTTAATTCCCCTCACAAACAGCGGGAAGTAAATAAGATTATTAGAGACCATCAGCTTGACTTGGTGTGTTTACTTGAGTCCAAAATTAGGTTTAATAATTTGAATATGGTTACGAGCAACTGCTTCTTTAAGTGGGAGTACTTAGACAATTGTCCTAGTGGAGGAGGTGTTGCTAGGGTCCTGGTGGGGTGGAATCCGGGTAGTGTCACGGTGACGTTGGTTCAATCTCACCCTCAAGCCATACTGTGTAAGGTGGAGGTTGGGGGGAGGAATGCTTGCTTTTGGGCTACCTTTATTTATGGAGAGAACCTTCCGAGTAGTAGACTCGCGCTTTGGGAGTTTCTGAGATCCAACAGTGCTGTCATCAACGACCAACCTTGGGTGCTAATGGGGGACTTTAATGTTGTGAGATCCCATGATGAGAAGAAGGGGTTGCATGGCATTGATGAGGATGCAACGGATGCTTTTAACCAATGTATCTACGATATCCGTGTGGATGATATGACTACGCAGGGGTTATGGTTCACGTGGAATAAGAAACAGGAGGGGGAGGATAATATTCAATCTAGGCTGGACAGAGTTCTCCAAAATGATGCTTGGAACGCGGGGTTTCCTGATTCCCAAGCAACTGTATTACCTCACGGTGTTTCGGATCATTGTCCAATCATTGTGGTTCTTTCCCATGATGAGCCTAGCGGTCCTAAACCTTTCAAATTCTTCAACTTTTGGACATCCCATGCCGATTTTAAGGAGATTCTTAATGATGCGTGGAACGAAAGAGTGAAGGGAAATCCCATGGCTAGATTGAGCATGAAGATGAGAAGTCTTAAGGTTAAACTTAAAGGGTTCAACAAAAATTTCTTCAATCATCTTTCTTCGAGAGTCAAAGAAGCCAAAGATCAGCTGGACGATGTTCAAGCTAGGCTGGATTCTGACGGGGATAACATCAGCATGCAGAGGGATGAGAAGATCAAGCTATCCATTTATTTGGAGCTTCGTAATGCGGAGGAGTCTTTCTATAAACAGCAGTCCAGGGTTAGATGGCTTCAGCTGGGTGACGGTAACAATGCCTTCTTCCACAAGAAGGCTAACCAGGCTAAGGCCAAAAGAAAGATCGTAAGTGTTAATGACGAGAATGGTAACAGAGTGGAAGGAACCCAGAATGTGGCTAATATTGCTGTTGAGTATTTTAGTAACCTTCTTGGTAGTAGCAGCACCTGTGTGGACCCTGCTCCTGTTCTTAATGCGAATGTTTGCAAGAGAATTACTGATGAAGATAGAGCGGCTCTGACTGGGCCTTTCAGCGATGAAGAAATTAAAGGGGCCATGTTTGCTATTGGTTCGGATAAGTCTCCCGGACCTGATGGGTTCAATGCGCATTTCTTCAAAGAGAACTGGGATGTGGTTGGGAGTGATGTACTGAGGGCCATCAAATTCTTCTTTAGGTGTTGTTACATGCCTCGTCAGTGGAATTGCACGGCCTTGGCCCTCATTCCAAAGGTTACCACTCCCAATGGGATGCATGATTTTCGGCCTATTTCTTGTTGTAACACCATTTATAAGTGTATCTCTAAGGTACTTGCCAATAGAATCAAGCCTCTTCTCCCCAACATCATTAGTCCTAATCAGGCTGCGTTTGTGGAAGGGAGATCAATTTCTGATAATATCCTGCTGTTGCAGGAGATTATGAGGAACTACCACAGGGGGCTTACCCCCCCCAGATGCACCTTGAAGATTGACCTATTAAAGGCTTATGACACGGTGAGTTGGGACTTTCTGATCAAACTGTTGGACCACTTGGGTTTCCCATCTAGTTTTGTTGGGTGGGTTATGGAGTGCTGCACGACGACCAGGTTCTCTATCAGCATGAATGGCTATCTGCATGGTTTCTTCGAGGGAAGGAGGGGGTTAAGACAGGGTGACCCTCTCTCACCCTACCTTTTTCTCCTGATTATGGACACCTTCTCCTGCATTTTGGATAAGGCGAGTACGGACCCGACTTTTACCTTCCACCCGCGGTGTAAGGAGATTGGTCTTCACCACCTTTGTTTTGCCGACGACCTGATTATTCTTTGTGGGGGGGACTTTGCCTCCTGCTCGGTTGCTAAGAAAGCGCTTGTGGATTTCTGTAGCATCTCAGGGCTCCTGCCTAACCCTAACAAGAGCAGTTTCTACTCTTCCGGTATTGACGAGGGTGGGATTATTCAGATTGGTAGTATGCTAGAGTTCGCTCACAGTAGGCCACCTTTCCAGTACCTTGGTGTGCCCCTCATTACTACGAGACTCAAGGGGGAGGACTGCAAGAGGCTGATTGACAGGATCACTGCTAAGATTAAGTGTTGGACCAATCGGTTCCTCAGCTACGCTGGTCATCTTCAGCTCATTAAGTCTGTTCTCTTCGGTATACAGGTGTACTGGGCTAGTCTGTTCATCCTGCCTAAAAGAGTTATCCTTTGTATTGAGCAGCTTATGAAGGACTTTTTATGGACTGGGCCCGATTTGAAACACTCAGGAGCTAAGGTCGCTTGGAAGGACCTGTGTTGTAATCTTGAAGAGGGGGGACTGGGAATCAAGAACATTGAGAGATGGAATGAAGCTGCCATTATGAAACTCCTTTGGAACCTCAGCAGTAAGAAGGATGGTTTGTGGGTCAAATGGTGCAACGTTTACAAATTAAAGAGGAGGAGCTTGTGGGCTATCAATATTGCTAATGATAATACTTGGAGTTAGAGGAAAATGATGCAACTTAGACACTTAACCAGGCCTCTCATCAAGTGCATCATTGGCGATGGCAACGGGACCTTCCTATGGCATGATAACTGGCATCCCCTTGGGCCCCTGCACCCCCTCTATGGGGATAGGGTTATTTATGACGCTGCTAGCAATCACAAGGCGTTGGTGGCTGATTACATCGCGGAGAGTGGGTGGAGGTGGCCCTCTACGATTACTGTGGAACTTCTTGAGATAAGGAATGCGGAGTTACCGGGTATTAGGCCTGATACCACGGATGAGGTGGTTTGGGTCCCGAGGCCACGCGGGTTCACTATTAGTTCGGCTTATGAGGCTCTGAGTCCGGGTCTCCCAGCCACCACCTGGCATAACCTCGTCTGGAACAAGAACAATATCCCCAAGTGTGCCTTCATTCTTTGGCTGGTCTGTAGGGACGCCTTGCAAACGAAGAATAAGCTCTTCAGCTGGGGCATCGCCGATAACAACCTTTGCTGCAGCTGCTCTAACGGAGTGGAGACTTGCTCTCACCTGTTCAACGAGTGCCATATGGCCAGGGAGGTCTGGGAGGAAGTGAGATTCAGGAATCAGGAATACAGGGAGGCTACTGACTGGGATGGGGAGATACAAGGTGCTATCTCCAACTATGGGGGGCCTAAGTTATACAATCGTATCAGATGCATTTCCTTTTCAGCTACTTGCTACTGCCTGTGGATGGAGAGAAATAATAGATTTCATAAGAAGACGAAGGATAATACTGGGGCCATTTTAAAGAAGATTGAGGAGATGGTGAGAGCTAGAGTCATGACTTGGGGGAAGGGGAGAAGAAGCTACGTCAATTGGATGGCTTGCATGAACTGGGGTATTCCAGAGAGTGCTCTGGAGTAGGATTGATTTTGGGTTTGTTTGGTACTTTATCAGTTGTTTCCTTTGTTTTCCAGATGGGGTATGCCCCTCTGGAGGTTTGAGGGTTTTCTTCCTCTAATTTGTTCCGTTGTTTATACTTGGTTTTAATATACATAATTTTCCCAAAAAAAAAGGGGGTGAAAACCCAAACCAGCCCCCAAACGACCCCGTACGAGGCACGAACACCTCGCACGGGACCAATGCAACTTGTAAGAACTGACCGCGTAGTCTCGGGTATCCCGATTTGAGAGTACGACGATAATTTGCAAAAATCACACTTAGACTTAAAAATAAGCCGTTAAACGGTGAAAACCAAAACCAGTCCCCAAACGGCCCCGTAGGAGGTACGAACACCTCGCACGGGACCAATGCAACTTGTAGGAACTGACCGCGTAGTCCCGGGTCTCCCGATTTGAGAGTACGATGATAATTTGCAAAAATCACACTTGGACTTAAAAACTAGCCGTTAAGGGGTGAAAACCCAAACCAGCCCCCACACGGCCCGTAGGAGGCACGAACACCTCGCACGGGACCAATGCAACTTTTAGGAACTGACCGTGTAGTCCCGGGTGTCCTGGTTTGAGAGTACGATAATAATTTGCAAAAATCACACTTAGACTTAAAAACAGGCCATTAAAGGGTAAAAACCCAAACCAGCCTCCAAACGACCCCGTAGGAGGCACGAACACCTCGCACGGGACCAATGCAACTTGTAGGAACTGACCGCGCAGTCTCGGGTGTCCTGGTTTGAGAGTATGACGATAATTTGCAAAAATCACACTTAGACTTAAAAACAAGTTGTTAAAGGGTGAAAACCCAAACCAGCCCCCAAACAACCCCGTTGGAGGCACGAACACCTCGCACGAACTGACCGCGTAGTCCCAGGTGTCCCGGCTTGAGAGTATGACGATAATTTGCAAAAATCACACTTAGACTTAAAAACAGGCCATTAAAGGGTGAAAACCCAAACATGCCCCCAAATGGCCCCGTAGGAGGTACGAAAACCTCGCACGGGACCAATGCAACTTGTAGTAACTGACCGCGCAGTCCCTGGTCTCCTGATTTGAGAGTATGACGATAATTTGCAAAAATCACAATTAGACTTAAAAACTAGCCGTTAAGGGGTGAAAACCCAAACCAGCCCCCAAACGACCCAGTAGGAGGCACGAACACCTCGCACGGGACCAATGCAACTTGTAGGAACTGACAGCATAGTCCCGGATCTCCCGGTTTGTGAATAGGATGATAATTAGCAAAAATCACACTTACACTTAAAAACAAGCCGTTAAAGGGTGAAAACCCAATCCAGCCCCCAAACGACCCCGTAGGAGGCACGAACACCTCGCATAGGACCAATACAACTTGTAGGAATTGACCGCATGGTCCCGGGTGTCCCGGTTTGAGAGTATGACGATAATTTGCAAAAATCACACTTAGACTTAAAAATTAGTCGTTAAGGGGTGAAAACCCAAACCAACCCCCAAACGGCCCCGTAGGAGGCACGAACACCTCGCACGGGACCAATGCAACTTGTAGGAACTGACCGCGTAGTCCCGGGTCTCCCAGTTTGAGAGTATGACGAAAATTTGCAAAAATCACACTTAGAGTTAAAAACATGCCGTTAAAGGGTGAAAACCCAAACCGGCCCCCAAACGACCCCGTAGGAGGTACGAACACCCCGCACGGGACCAATGCAACTTGTAAGAACTGACCGCGTAGTCCCGGGTCTCCCGGTTTGTAAATAGGATGATAATTTGTAAAAATCACATGTAAACTTAAAAACAGGCCGTTAAAGGGTGAAAACCCAAATCGACCCCAAACGACCCCGTAGGAGGCACGAACACTTCGCACGGGACCAATGTAACTTGTAGGAACTGACCGCATATTCCCGGGTCTCCTAGTTTGAGAGTATGACGATAATTTGCAAAAATCACACTTAGAGTCAAAAACATGCAGTTAAAGGGTGAAAACCCAAATCGGCCCCCAAACGACCCCGTAGGAGGCACGAACACCTCGTATGGGACCGATGTAACTTGTAGAATCTTACCACGTAGTCTCGGGTCTCCCGATTTGAAAGTATGAGTATAATTTTCAAAAATCACACTTAGAGTTAAAACACAGGCCGTTAAAGGGTGAAAACCCAAACCATTCCCCAAACGACCCCGAAGGAGGTACGAACACCTCGCACGGGACCAATGCAACTTGTAGGAAGTGACCGCGTAGTCCCGGATCTCCCGGTTTGTAAGTACGATGATAATTTGCAAAAATCACACTTGGACTTAAAAACTTGCCGTTAAAGGGTGAAAACCCAAACCTGTCCCCAAACGGCCCCGTAGGAGGTACGAACACCTCGTACGGCCCCATGCAACTTGTAGGAATTGACCGCGTAGTCCCAGGTCTCCCGATTTGAGAGTACGACGATAATTTGCAAAAATCACACTTGGACTTAAAAACTAGCCGTTAAGGGGTGAAAACCCAAACCAGCCCCCAAACGACCCCGTAGGAGGCACGAACACCTCGCACGGGACCAATGCAACTTGTAGGAACTGACCGCGTAGTACCGGGTGTCCCGGTTTTAAAGTATGACGATAATTTGAAAAAATCACATTTAGACTTAAAAAATAGCCGTTAAGGGGTGAAAACCCAAACCAGTCCCCAAACGGCCCCGTAGGAGGCACGGACACCTCGCACGGGACCAATGCAACTTGTAGGAACTGACCGCGTAGTCCCGGGTGTCCTGGTTTGAGAGTACGATGATAATTTGCAAAAAATCACATTTAGACTTAAAAACAGGCCATTAAAGGGTGAAAACCCGAACCAGCCCCCAAACGACCCCGTAGGAGGCACGAACACCTCGCACGGGACCAATGCAACTTGTAGGAACTGACCGCGTAGTCTCGGTTGTCCCGGTTTCAGAGTATGATGATAATTTGCAAAAATCACACTCAGACTTAAAAACAAGCTGTTAAAGGGTGAAAACCCAAATTGACCCCAAACGACCCCGTAGGAGGCACGAACACTTCGCACGGGACCAATGTAACTTGTAGGAACTGACCGCATAGTCCCGGGTCTCCCAGTTTGAGAGTATGACGATAATTTGCAAAAATCACACTTAGAGTTAAAAACATGCCGTTAAAGGGTGAAAACCCAAATCGGCCCCCAAACGACCCCGTAGGAGGCACGAACACCTCGTATGGGACCGATGTAACTTGTAGAATCTTACCACGTAGTCTCGGGTCTCCCGATTTGAAAGTATGAGGATAATTTTCAAAAATCACACTTAGAGTTAAAAACATACCGTTAAAGGGTGAAAACCCAAACCAGTCCCCCAAACGGCCCCGTAGGAGGTACGAACACCTCGCACGGGACCAATGCACCTTGTAGGAACTGACCGCGTAGTCCCGGATCTCCCGGTTTGTAAGTACGATGATAATTTGCAAAAATCACACTTGGACTTAAAAACTAGTCGTTAAGGGGTGAAAACCCAAACCAGCCCCCAAACGGCCTCGTAGGAGGCAGGAGCACCTCGCACGGGACCAATGCAACTTGTAGGAACTGACCGCGTAGTCCCGGGTGTCCTGGTTTGAGAGTACGATGATAATTTGCAAAAATCACACTTAGACTTAAAAACAGGCCATTAAAGGGTGAAAACCCAAACCAACCCCCAAACGACCCCGTAGGAGGCACGAACACCTCGCACAGGACCAATGCAAATTGTAGGAACTGACCGCGTAGTCTCGGGTGTCCCGGTTTGAGAGTATGACGATAATTTGCAAAAATCACACTTAGACTTAAAAACTAGCCGTTAAGGGGTGAAAACCCAAACCAGCCCCCAAATGACCCCGTAGGAGGCACGAACACCTCGCACGGGACCAATGCAACTTGTAGGATCAGACCGCGTAGTCCCGGGTCTCCTGGTTTGAGAGTACGACGATAATTTGTAAAAATCACACTTTGACTTAAAATATAGCGGTTAAGTGGTGAAAACCCAAACTAGCCCCCAAACGGCCCCGTAGGAGGCACGAACACCTCGCACGGGACCAATGCAACTTGTAGTAACTGACCGCGTAGTCCCGGATCTCCCGATTTGAGAGTATGATGATAATTTGCAAAAGTCACACTTAAACTTAAAAACTAGCCGTTAAAGGGTGAAAACCCAAACCAGTCCTCAAACGACCCCGTAGGAGGCACGAACACCTCGCACGCGACCAATACAACTTGTAGGAATTGACCGCGTAGTCCCGGGTCGCGTAGTTCCGGATCTCCTGGTTTGAGAGTACGACGATAATTTGCAAAAATCACACTTAGACTTAAAAACTAGCCGTTAAGGGGTGAAAACCCAAACCAGCGCCCAAACGACCCCGTAGGAGGCACGAACACCTCGCACAGGACCAATGCAACTTGTAGGAACAGACCGCGTAGTCCCGGGTCTCCTGGTTTGAGAGTACGACGATAATTTGCAAAAATCACACTTAGACTTAAAAACTAGCCGTTAAGGGGTGAAAACCCAAACCAGCCCCCAAACGGCCCCGTAGGAGGCACGAACACCTCGCACGGGACCATTGCAACTTGTAGGAACTGACCGCGTAGTCCCGGATCTCCCGATTTCAGAGTATGACGATAATTTTCAAAAATCACACTTAGACTTAAAAACTAGCCGTTAAAGGGTGGAAACCCAAACCATCACCCAAACGACCCCGTAGGAGGCACGAAGACCTCGCACGGGACCAATGCAACTTATAGGAACTGACCGCGTAGTCCCGGGTGTCCCGGTTTGAGAGTATGACGATAATATGCAAAAATCACACTTAAACTTAAAAACAAGCCGTTAAAGGGTGAAACCCCAAACCAGCTCCCAAACGGCCCCGTAGGAGGTACGAACACCTCGCACGGAACCAATGCAACTTGTAGGAACTGACCGCGTAGTCCCCGGTCTCCCGATTTGAGAGTATGACGATAATTTGCAAAAATCACACTTAGACTTAAAAACTAGTCGTTAAGGGGTGAAAACCCAAACCAGCCCCCAAACGACCCCGTAGGAGGCACGAACAGCTCGCACGGGACCAATGAAACTTGTAGGAACTGACCGCGTAGTATCGGATCTCCCGATTTGAGAGTATGACGATAATTTGCAAAAATCACAATTAGACTTAAAAACTAGCCGTTAAGGGGTGAAATCCAAAACCAGTCCCCAAACGGCCCCGTAGGAGGTACGAACACCTCGCACGAGACCAATGCAACTTGTAGGAACTGACCGCGTAGTCCCGGGTCTCCCGATTTGAGAGTACGATGATAATTTGCAAAAATCACACTTGGACTTAAAAACTAGCCGTTAAGGGGTGAAAACCCAAACCAGCCCCCACACGGCCCGTAGGAGGCACGAACACCTCGCACGGGACCAATGCAACTTTTAGGAACTGACCGTGTAGTCCCGGGTGTCCTGGTTTGAGAGTACGATAATAATTTGCAAAAATCACACTTAGACTTAAAAACAGGCCATTAAAGGGTAAAAACCCAAACCAGCCTCCAAACGACCCCGTAGGAGGCACGAACACCTCGCACGGGACCAATGCAACTTGTAGGAACTGACCGCGCAGTCTCGGGTGTCCTGGTTTGAGAGTATGACGATAACTTGCAAAAATCACACTTAGACTTAAAAACAAGTTGTTAAAGGGTGAAAACCCAAACCAGCCCCCAAACAACCCCGTTGGAGGCACGAACACCTCGCACGAACTGACCGCGTAGTCCCAGGTTTCCCGGCTTGAGAGTATGACGATAATTTGCAAAAATCACACTTAGACTTAAAAACAGGCCATTAAAGGGTGAAAACCCAAACCTGCCCCCAAATGGCCCCGTAGGAGGTACGAACACCTCGCACGGGACCAATGCAACTTGTAGTAACTGACCGCGCAGTCCCTGGTCTCCTGATTTGAGAGTATGACGATAATTTGCAAAAATCACAATTAGACTTAAAAACTAGCCGTTAAGGGGTGAAAACCCAAACCAGCCCCCAAACGACCCAGTAGGAGGCACGAACACCTCGCACGGGACCAATGCAACTTGTAGGAACTGACCGCGTAGTACCGGATCTCCTGATTTGAGAGTATGACGATAATTTGCAAAAATCACAGTTAGACTTAAAAACTAGCCGTTACGGGGTGAAAACCCAAACCAGCTAACAAACGACCCCGTAGGAGGCACGAACTCCTCGCACGGGACCAATGCAACTTGTAGGAACTGACCGCGTAGTACCGGGTGTCCCGGTTTGAAAGTATGACGATAATTTGAAAAAATCACATTTTGAATTAAAAAATAGCTGTTAAGGGGTGAAAACCCAAACCACTCCCCAAACGGCCCCGTAGGAGGCACGGACACCTCGCACGGGACCAATGCAACTTGTAGAAACTGACCGCGTAGTCCCGGGTGTCCTGGTTTGAGAGTACGATGATAATTTGCAAAAATCACACTTAGACTTAAAAACAGGCCATTAAAGGGTGAAAACCCAAACCAGCCCCCAAACGGCCCCGTAGGAGGTACGAACACCCCGCACGGGACCAATGCAACTTGTAAGAACTGACCGCGTAGTCCCGGGTCTCCCGGTTTGTAAATAGGATGATGATTTGTAAAAATCACATGTAAACTTAAAAACAGGCCGTTAAAGGGTGAAAACCCAAATCGACCCCAAACGACCCCGTAGGAGGCACGAACACTTCGCACGGGACCAATGTAACTTGTAGGAACTGACCGCATATTCCCGGGTCTCCCAGTTTGAGAGTATGACGATAATTTGCAAAAATCACACTTAGAGTCAAAAACATGCCGTTAAAGGGTGAAAACCCAAATCGGCCCCCAAACGACCCCGTAGGAGGCACGAACACCTCGTATGGGACCGATGTAACTTGTAGAATCTTACCACGTAGTCTCGGGTCTCCCGATTTGAAAGTATGAGTATAATTTTCAAAAATCACACTTAGAGTTAAAAACAGGCCGTTAAAGGGTGAAAACCCAAACCATTCCCCAAACGACCCCGAAGGAGGTACGAACACCTCGCACGGGACCAATGCAACTTGTAGGAAGTGACCGCGTAGTCCCGGATCTCCCGGTTTGTAAGTACGATGATAATTTGCAAAAATCACACTTGGACTTAAAAACTTGCCGTTAAAGGGTGAAAACCCAAACCTGTCCCCAAACGGCCCCGTAGGAGGTACGAACACCTCGCACGGCCCCATGCAACTTGTAGGAATTGACCGCGTAGTCCCAGGTCTCCCGATTTGAGAGTACGACGATAATTTGCAAAAATCACACTTGGACTTAAAAACTAGCCGTTAAGGGGTGAAAACCCAAACCAGCCCCCAAACGACCCCGTAGGAGGCACGAACACCTCGCACGGGACCAATGCAACTTGTAGGAACTGACCGCGTAGTACCGGGTGTCCCGGTTTGAAAGTATGACGATAATTTGAAAAAATCACATTTAGACTTAAAAAATAGCCGTTAAGGGGTGAAAACCCAAACCAATCCCCAAACGGCCCCGTAGGAGGCACGGACACCTCGCACGGGACCAATGCAACTTGTAGGAACTGACCGCGTAGTCCCGGGTGTCCTGGTTTGAGAGTACGATGATAATTTGCAAAAAATCACATTTAGACTTAAAAACAGGCCATTAAAGGGTGAAAACCCGAACCAGCCCCCAAACGACCCCGTAGGAGGCACGAACACCTCGCACGGGACCAATGCAACTTGTAGGAACTGACCGCGTAGTCTTGGTTGTCCCGGTTTCAGAGTATGATGATAATTTGCAAAAATCACACTCAGACTTAAAAACAAGCTGTTAAAGGGTGAAAACCCAAATTGACCCCAAACGACCCCGTAGGAGGCACGAACACTTCGCACGGGACCAATGTAACTTGTAGGAACTGACCGCATAGTCCCGGGTCTCCCAGTTTGAGAGTATGACGATAATTTGCAAAAATCACACTTAGAGTTAAAAACATGCCGTTAAAGGGTGAAAACCCAAATCGGCCCCCAAACGACCCCGTAGGAGGCACGAACACCTCGTATGGGACCGATGTAACTTGTAGAATCTTACCACGTAGTCTCGGGTCTCCCGATTTGAAAGTATGAGGATAATTTTCAAAAATCACACTTAGAGTTAAAAACATACCGTTAAAGGGTGAAAACCCAAACCAGTCCCCCAAACGGCCCCGTAGGAGGTACGAACACCTCGCACGGGACCAATGCAACTTGTAGGAACTGACCGCGTAGTCTCGGGTCTCCCGATTTGAAAGTATGAGGATAATTTTCAAAAATCACACTTAGAGTTAAAAACATACCGTTAAAGGGTGAAAACCCAAACCAGTCCCCAAACGGCCCCGTAGGAGGTACGAACACCTCGCACGGGACCAATGCAACTTGTAGGAACTGACCGCGTAGTCCCGAGTCTCCCGATTTGAGAGTACGATGATAATTTGTAAAAATCACACTTAGACTTAAAAACTAGCCGTTAAGTGGTGAAAACCCAAACCATCCCCCAAACGACCCCGTAGGAGGCACGAACACCTCGCACGGGACCAATGCAACTTGTAGGAACTGACCGCGTAGTACCGGGTGTCCCGGTTTGAAAGTATGACGATAATTTGAAAAAATCACATTTAGACTTAAAAACTAGCCGTTAAGCGGTGAAAACCCACACCAGTCCCCAAACGGCCCTGTAGGAGGCACGGACACCTCGCACGGGACCAATGCAACTTGTAGGAACTGACCGCGTAGTCCCGGGTGTCCTGGTTTGTGAGTACGATGATAATTTGCAAAAATCACACTTAGACTTAAAAACAGGCCATTTAAGGGTGAAAACCCAAACCAGCCCCCAAACGGCCCCGTAGGAGGTCCGAACACCTCGCACGGGACCAATGCAACTTATAGAAATTGACCGCGTAGTCCCGGGTCTCCCGATTTGTAAATAGGATGATAATTTGTGAAAATCACATGTAAACTTAAAAACAGGCCGTTAAAGGGTGAAAACCCAAATCGACCCCAAACGACCCCGTAGGAGGCACGAACACTTCGCACGGGACCAATGTAACTTGTAGGAACTGACCACATAGTCCCGGGTCTCCCAGTTTGAGAGTATGACGAAAATTTGCAAAAATCACACTTAGAGTTAAAAACATGCCGTTAAAGGGTGAAAACCCAAACCGGCCCCCAAACGACCCCGTAGGAGGCACGAACACCTCGTACGGGACCGATGTAACTTGTAAAATCTGACCACGTAGTCTCGGGTCTCCCGATTTGAGAGTATGAGGATAATTTTCAAAAATCACACTTAGAGTTAGAAACAGGCCGTTAAAGGGTGAAAACCCAAACCAGTCCACAAACTGCGCCGTAGGAGGTACGAACACCTCGCACGAGACCAATGCAACTTGTAGGAACTGCCCGCGTAGTCCCGGATCTCCCGGTTTGTAAGTACGATGATAATTTGCAAAAATCACACTTGGACTTAAAAACTAGTCGTTAAGGGGTGAAAACTCAAACCAGCACCCAAACGGCCTCGTAGGAGGCAGGAGCACCTCGCACGGGACCAATGCAACTTGTAGGAACTGACCGCGTAGTCCCGGGTGTCCTGGTTTGAGAGTACGATGATAATTTGCAAAAATCACACTTAGACTTAAAAACAGGCCATTAAAGGGTGAAAACCCAAACCAACCCCCAAACGACCCCGTAGGAGGCACGAACACCTCGCACGGGACGAATGCAAATTGTAGGAACTGACCGCGTAGTCTCGGGTGTCCCGGTTTGAGAGTATGACGATAATTTGCAAAAATCACACTTAGACTTAAACACAAGCTGTTAAAGGGTGAAAACCCAAACCAGCCCCCAAACGACCCCGTTGGAGGCACGAACACCTCGCACGGGACCAATGCAACTTGTAGGAACTGACCGCGTAGTCCCGGGTGTCCCGGCTTGAGAGTATGACGATAATTTGCAAAAATCACACTTAGACTTAAAAACAAGCTGTTAAAGGGTGAAAACCGAAACCAGCCACCAAACGGCCCCGTAGGAGGCACGACACCTCGCACGGGACCAATGCAACTTATAGGAACTGACCGCGTAGTCCCGGGTGTCCCGGCTTGAGAGTATGACGATAATTTACAAAAATCACACTTAGACTTAAAAACAAGCCATTAAAGGGTGAAAACCGAAACCAGCCCCAAACGGCCCCGAAGGAGGTACGAACACCTCGCACGGGACCAATGCAACTTGTAGGAACTGACCGCGTAGTCCCTGGTCTCCTGGTTTGAGAGTATGACGATAATTTGCAAAAATCACACTTAGACTTAAAAACTAGCCGTTAAGGGGTGAAAACCCAAACCAGCCCCCAAACGACCCCGTAGGAGGCACGAACACCTCGCACGGGACCAATGCAACTTGTAGGAACTGACCGCGTAGTCCCGGGTCTCCTGGTTTGAGAGTACGATGATAATTTGCTGAAATCACACTTAGACTTAAAAACTAGGCGTTAAGGGGTGAAAACCCAAACCAGCCCCAAACGGCCCCGTAGGAGGCACGAACACCTCGCACGGGACCAATGCAACTTGTAGGAACTGACCGCGTAGTCCCGGATCTCCCGATTTGAGAGTATGATGATAATTTGCAGAAATCACACTTAGACTTAAAAACTAGGCGTTAAGGGGTGAAAACCCAAACCAGCCCCCAAACGGCCCCGTAGGAGGCACGAACACCTCGCACGGGACCAATGCAACTTGTAGGAACTGACCGCGTAGTCCTGGGTATCCCGATTTGAGAGTACGACGATAATTTGCAAAAATCACACTTAGACTTAAAAACAAGCCGTTAAAGGGTGAAAACCCAAACCGGTTCCCAAACGCCCCCGTAGGTGGTACGAACACCTCGCACGGGACCAATGCAACTTGTAGGAATTGACCGCGTACTCCCAGGTCTCCCGATTTGTGAGTACAACGATAATTTACAAAAATCACACTTGGACTTAAAAACTAGCCGTTAAGGGGTGAAAACCCAAACCATCCCCCAAACGACCCCGTAGGAGGTACGAACACCTCGCACGGCCCCATGCAACTTGTAGGAATTGACCGCGTAGTCCCAGGTCTCCCGATTTGAGAGTATGACGATAATTTGCAAAAATCACACTTGGACTTAAAAACTAGCCGTTAAGGGGTGAAAACCCAAACCAGCCCCCAAACGTCCCCGTAGGAGGCACGAACTCCTCGCACGAGACCAATGCAACTTCTAGACCGCGTAGTACCGGGTGTCCCGGTTTGAAAGTATGACGATAATTTGAAAAAATCACATTTAGACTTAAAAACTAGCCGTTAAGGGGTGAAAACCCAAACCAGCCTCCAAACGACCTAGTAGGAGGCACGAACACCTCGCACGGGACCAATGCAACATGTAGGAACTGACCGCGTAGTCCCGGGTCTCCCGATTTGTAAATAGGATGATAATTTGTAAAAATCACATGTAAACTTAAAAACTAGCCGTTAAGGGGTGAAAACCCAAACCAACCCCCAAACGACCCCGTAGGAGGTACGACACCTCGCACGGGACCAATGCAACTTATAAGAACTGACCGCGTAGTCCCGGGTGTCCCGGCTTGAGAGTATGACGATAATTTGCCAAAATCACACTTAGACTTAAAAACAAGCCATTAAAGGGTGAAAACCGAAACCAGCCCCCAAACGGCCCCGTAGGAGGTACGAACACCTCGCACGGGACCAATGCAACTTGTAGGAACTGACCGCGTAGTCCCTGCTCTCCCGATTTGAGAGTATGACGATAATTTGGAAAAATCACACTTAGACTTAAAAACTAGCCGTTAAGGGGTGAAAACCCAAACCAGCCCCCAAACGACCCAGTAGGAGGCACGAACACCTCGCACGGGACCAATGCAACTTGTAGGAACTGACCGCGTAGTCCCGGGTCTCCTGGTTTGAGAGTACGACGATAATTTGCAAAAATCACACTTAGACTTAAAAACTAGCCGTTAAGGGGTGAAACCCCAAACCAGCCCCCAAACGACACCGTAGGAGGCACGAACACCTCGCACGGGACCAATGCAACTTGTAGGAACTGACCGCGTAGTCCCGGGTCTCCTGGTTTGAGAGTACGACGATAATTTGCAGAAATCACACTTAGACTTAAAAACTTGCCGTTAAGGGGTGAAAACCCAAACCAGCCCCAAACGGCCCCGTAGGAGGCACGAACACCTCGCACGGGACCAATGCAACTTGTAGGAACTGACCGCGTAGTCCTGGATCTCCCGATTTGAGAGTATGACGATAATTTGCAAAAATCACACTTAGACATAAAAACTAGCCGTTAAAGGGTGAAAACCCAAACCAGCCCCCAAACGACCCCGTAGGAGGCACGAACACCTCGCACGGGACCAATGCAACTTATAGGAACTGACCGCGTAGTCCCGGGTGTCCCGGTTTGAGAGTATGACGATAATTTGCAAAAATCACACTTAAACTTAAAAACAAGTCGTTAAAGGTTGAAATCCCATACCAGCCCCCAAACGGCCCCGTAGGAGGTACGAACACCTTGCACGGAACCAATGCAACTTGTAGGAACTGACGGCGTAGTCCCCGGTCTCCCGATTTGAGAGTATGACGATAATTTGCAAAAATCACACTTAGACTTAAAAACAAGCAGTTAAAGGGTGAAAACCCAAACCATCCCCCAAACGACCCCGTTGGAGGCACGAACACCTCGCACGGGACCAATGCAACTTGTAGGAACTGACCGCGTAGTCCCGGGTGTCCCGGCTTGAGAGTATGACGATAATTTGCAAGAATCACACTTAGACTTAAAAACAAGCTGTTAAAGGGTGAAAACCCAAACCAGCACCCAAACGGCCCCGTAGGAGGCACGAATTCCTCGCACGGGACCAATGCAACTTGTAGGAACTGACCGCGTAGTCCCGGGTGTCCCGGCTTGAGAGTATGACGATAATTTGCAAAAATCACACTTAGACTTAAAAATAAGCCGTTAAAGGGTGAACACCAAAACCAGTCCCCAAACGGCCCCGTAGGAGGTACGAACACCTCGCACGGGACCAATGCAACTTGTAGGAACTGACCGCGTAGTCCCGGGTCTCCCGATTTGAGAGTACGATGATAATTTGCAAAAATCATACTTAGACTTAAAAACAAGCTGTTAAAGGGTGAAAACCCAAACCAGCCCCCAAACGGCCCCGTAGGAGGCACGACACCTCGCACGGCACCAATGCAACTTGTAGGAACTGACCGCGTAGTCTCGGGTGTCCCGACTTGAGAGTATGACGATAATTTGCAAAAATCACACTTAGACTTAAAAACAAGTCGTTAAAGGGTGAAAACCGAAACCAGCCCCCAAACGGCCCCGTAGGAGGTACGAACACCTCGCACGAGACCAATGCAACTTGTAGGAACTGACCGCGTAGTCCCGGGTCTCCCGATTTGAGAGTACGACGATAATTTGCAAAAATCACACTTCGACTTAAAAACTAGCCGTTAAGGGGTGAAAACCCAAACCAGCCCCCAAACGACCCCGTAGGAGGCACGAACACCTCGCACGGGACCAATGCAACTTGTAGGAACTGACCTCATAGTCCCGGATCTCCCGATTTGAGAGTATGACGATAATTTGCAAAAATCACACTTAGACTTAAAAACTAGCCGTTAAAGGGTGAAAACCCAAACCAGCCCCCAAACGACCCCGCAGGAGGCACGAACACCTCGTACGGGACCATTGCAACTTATAGGAACTGACCGCGTAGTCTCGGGTGTGTCCCGGTTTGAGAGTATGACGATAATTTGCAAAAATCACACTTAAACTTAAAAATAAGCCGTTAAAGGGTGAAAACCCAAACTAACCCCCAAACGGCCCCGTAGGAGGTACGAACACATCGCACGGGACCAACGCAACTTGTAGGAACTGACCGCGTAGTCCCCGGTCTCCCGATTTGAGAGTATGATGATAATTTGCAAAAATCACAATTAGACTTAAAAACTAGCCGTTAAGGGGTGAAAACCCAAACCAGCCCCCAAACGACCCCGTAGGAGGCACGAACACCTCGCACGGGACCAATGCAACATGTAGGAACTGACCGCATAGTACCGGATCTCCCGATTTGAGAGTATGACGATAATTTGCAAAAATCACAGTTAGACTTAAAAACATGCCGTTAAGGGGTGAAAACCCAAACTAGCCCCCAAACGACCCCGTAGGAGGCACGAACACCTCGCACGGGACCAATACAACTTGTAGGAACTGACCGCGTAGTCCCGGGTGTCCCGGTTTGAGAGTATGACGATAATTTGCAAAAATCACACTTAAACTTAAAAACAAGTCGTTAAAGGTTGAAATCCCATACCAGCCCCCAAACGGCCCCGTAGGAGGTACGAACACCTTGCACGGAACCAATGCAACTTGTAGGAACTGACGGCGTAGTCCCCGGTCTCCCGATTTGAGAGTATGACGATAATTTGCAAAAATCACACTTAGACTTAAAAACAAGCAGTTAAAGGGTGAAAACCCAAACCATCCCCCAAACGACCCCGTTGGAGGCACGAACACCTCGCACGGGACCAATGCAACTTGTAGGAACTGACCGCGTAGTCCCGGGTGTCCCGGCTTGAGAGTATGACGATAATTTGCAAAAATCACACTTAGACTTAAAAACAAGCTGTTAAAGGGTGAAAACCCAAACCAGCACCCAAACGGCCCCGTAGGAGGCACGAATTCCTCGCACGGGACCAATGCAACTTGTAGGAACTGACCGCGTAGTCCCGGGTGTCCCGGCTTGAGAGTATGACGATAATTTGCAAAAATCACACTTAGACTTAAAAATAAGCCGTTAAAGGGTGAACACCAAAACCAGTCCCCAAACGGCCCCGTAGGAGGTACGAACACCTCGCACGGGACCAATGCAACTTGTAGGAACTGACCGCGTAGTCCCGGGTCTCCCGATTTGAGAGTACGATGATAATTTGCAAAAATCATACTTAGACTTAAAAACAAGCTGTTAAAGGGTGAAAACCCAAACCAGCCCCCAAACGGCCCCGTAGGAGGCACGACACCTCGCACGGCACCAATGCAACTTGTAGGAACTGACCGCGTAGTCCCGGGTGTCCCGACTTGAGAGTATGACGATAATTTGCAAAAATCACACTTAGACTTAAAAACAAGCCGTTAAAGGGTGAAAATCGAAACCAGCCCCCAAACGGCCCCGTAGGAGGTACGAACACCTCGCACGAGACCAATGCAACTTGTAGGAACTGACCGCGTAGTCCCGGGTCTCCCGATTTGAGAGTACGACGATAATTTGCAAAAATCACACTTCGACTTAAAAACTAGCCGTTAAGGGGTGAAAACCCAAACCAGCCCCCAAACGACCCCGTAGGAGGCACGAACACCTCGCACGGGACCAATGCAACTTGTAGGAACTGACCTCATAGTCCCGGATCTCCCGATTTGAGAGTATGACGATAATTTGCAAAAATCACACTTAGACTTAAAAACTAGCCGTTAAAGGGTGAAAACCCAAACCAGCCCCCAAACGACCCCGCAGGAGGCACGAACACCTCGTACGGGACCATTGCAACTTATAGGAACTGACCGCGTAGTCTCGGGTGTGTCCCGGTTTGAGAGTATGACGATAATTTGCAAAAATCACACTTAAACTTAAAAATAAGCCGTTAAAGGGTGAAAACCCAAACCAACCCCCAAACTGCCCCGTAGGAGGTACGAACACATCGCACGGGACCAACGCAACTTGTAGGAACTGACCGCGTAGTCCCCGGTCTCCCGATTTGAGAGTATGATGATAATTTGCAAAAATCACAATTAGACTTAAAAACTAGCCGTTAAGGGGTGAAAACCCAAACCAGCCCCCAAACGACCCCGTAGGAGGCACGAACACCTCGCACGGGACCAATGCAACATGTAGGAACTGACCGTATAGTACCGGATCTCCCGATTTGAGAGTATGACGATAATTTGCAAAAATCACAGTTAGACTTAAAAACATGCCGTTAAGGGGTGAAAACCCAAACTAGCCCCCAAACGACCCCGTAGGAGGCACGAACACCTCGCACGGGACCAATACAACTTGTAGGAACTGACCGCGTAGTCCTGGGTATCCCGAATTGAGAGTACGACGATAATTTGTAAAAATCACACTTAGACTTAAAAACAAGCCGTTAAAGGGTGAAAACCCAAACCTATCCCCAAACGGCCCCGTAGGAGGTACGAACACCTCGCACGGCCCCATGCAACTTGTAGAATCTTACCACGTAGTCTCGGGTCTCCCGATTTGAAAGTAAGAGGATAATTTTTAAAAATCACACTTAGAATTAAAAACAGGCCGTTAAAGGGTGAAAATCCAAACCAGTCCCCAAACGGCCCCGTAGGAGGTACGAACACCTCGTACGGGACCAATGCAACTTGTAGGAACTCACCGCGTAGTCCCGGATCTCCCGGTTTGTAAGTACGATGATAATTTGCAAAAATCACACTTGGACTTAAAAACTTGCCGTTAAAGGGTGAAAACCCAAACCAGTCCCCAAACGGCCCCGTAGGAGGTACGAACACCTCGCACGGCCCCATGCAACTTGTAGGAATTGACCGCGTAGTCCCAGGTCTCCCGATTTGAGAGTACGACGATAATTTGCAAAAATCACACTTGGACTTAAAAACTAGCCGTTAAGGGGTGAAAACCCAAACCAGCCCCCAAACGACCCCGTAGGAGGCACGAACTCCTCGCACGGGACCAATGCAACTTGTAGGAACTGCCCGCGTAGTACCGGGTGTCCCGGTTTGAAAGTATGACGATAATTTGAAAAAATCACATTTAGACTTAAAAAATAGCCGTTAAGGGGTGAAAACCCAAACCAGTCCACAAACGGCCCCGTAGGAGGCACGGACACATCGCACGGGACCAATGCAACTTGTAGGAACTGACCGCGTAGTCCCGGGTGTCCTGGTTTGAGAGTACAATGATAATTTGCAAAAATCACACTTAGACTTAAAAACAGGCCATTAAAGGGTGAAAACCCAAACCAGCCACCAAACGGCCCCGTAGGAGGTACGAACACCTCGCACGGGACCAATGCAACTTATAGGAACTGACCGCGTAGTCCCAGGTCTCCTGGTTTGAGAGTACGACGATAATTTGCAAAAATCACACTTAGACTTAAAAACTAGCCGTTAAAGGGTGAAAACCCAAACCAGCGCCCAAACGACCCCGTAGGATCCACGAACACCTCGCACGGGACCAATGCAACTTGTAGGAACTGACCGCGTAGTCCCAGGTCTCCTGGTTTGAGAGTACGACGATAATTTGCAAAAATCACACTTAGACTTAAAAACTAGCCGTTAAGGGGTGAAAACCCAAACCAGCGCCCAAACGACCCCGTAGGAGGCACGAACACCTCGTACGGGACCAATGCAACTTGTAGGAAAGACCGCGTAGTCCCGGGTCTCCTAGTTTGAGAGTACGGCGATAATTTGCAAAAATCACACTTAGACTTATAAACTAGCCGTTAAGGGGTGAAAACCCGACCCCGTAGGAGGCACGAACACCTCGCACGGGACCAACGCAACTTATAGGAACTGACCGCGTAGTCCCGGGAGTCCCGGTTTGAGAGTATGACGATAATTTGCAAAAATCACACTTAAACTTAAAAACAATTCGTTAAAGATTGAAATCCCATACCAGCCCCCAAACGGCCCCGTAGGAGGTACGAACACCTCGCACGAGACCAATGCAACTTGTAGGAACTGACCGCGTAGTCCCGGGTGTCCCGGCTTGAGAGTAGGACGATATTTTGCAAAAATCACACTTAGACTTAAAAACAAGCCGTTAAAGGGTGAAAACCCAAACCTATCCCCAAACGGCCCCGTAGGAGGTACGAACACCTCGCACGGCCACATGCAACTTGTAGAATCTTACCACGTAGTCTCGGGTCTCCCGATTTGAAAGTAAGAGGATAATTTTCAAAAATCACACTTAGAATTAAAAACAGGCCGTTAAAGGGTGAAAATCCGAACCAGTCCCCAAACGGCCCCGTAGGAGGTACGCACACCTCGTACGGGACCAATGCAACTTGTAGGAACTCACCGCGTAGTCCCGGATCTCCCGGTTTGTAAGTACGATGATAATTTGCAAAAATCACACTTGGACTTAAAAACTTGCCGTTAAAGGGTGAAAACCCAAACCAGTCCCCAAACGGCCCCGGAGGAGGTACGAACACCTCACACGGCCCCATGCAACTTGTGGGAATTGACCGCGTAGTCCCAGGTCTCCCGATTTGAGAGTACGACGATAATTTGCAAAAATCACACTTGGACTTAAAAACTAGCCGTTAAGGGGTGAAAACCCAAACCAGCCCCCAAACGACCCCGTAGGAGGCACGAACTCCTCGCACGGGACCAATGCAACTTGTAGGAACTGCCCGCGTAGTACCGGGTGTCCCGGTTTGAAAGTATGACGATAATTTGAAAAAATCACATTTAGACTTAAAAAATAGCCGTTAAGGGGTGAAAACCCAAACCAGTCCACAAACGGCCCCGTAGGAGGCACGGACACATCGCACGGGACCAATGCAACTTGTAGGAACTGACCGCGTAGTCCCGGGTGTCCTGGTTTGAGAGTACAATGATAATTTGCAAAAATCACACTTAGACTTAAAAACAGGCCATTAAAGGGTGAAAACCCAAACCAGCCACCAAACGGCCCCGTAGGAGGTACGAACACCTCGCACGGGACCAATGCAACTTATAGGAACTGACCGCGTAGTCCCAGGTCTCCTGGTTTGAGAGTACGACGATAATTTGCAAAAATCACACTTAGACTTAAAAACTAGCCGTTAAAGGGTGAAAACCCAAACCAGCGCCCAAACGACCCCGTAGGATCCACGAACACCTCGCACGGGACCAATGCAACTTGTAGGAACTGACCGCGTAGTCCCAGGTCTCCTGGTTTGAGAGTACGACGATAATTTGCAAAAATCACACTTAGACTTAAAAACTAGCCGTTAAGGGGTGAAAACCCAAACCAGCGCCCAAACGACCCCGTAGGAGGCACGAACACCTCGTACGGGACCAATGCAACTTGTAGGAAAGACCGCGTAGTCCCGGGTCTCCTAGTTTGAGAGTACGGCGATAATTTGCAAAAATCACACTTAGACTTATAAACTAGCCGTTAAGGGGTGAAAACCCGACCCCGTAGGAGGCACGAACACCTCGCACGGGACCAACGCAACTTATAGGAACTGACCGCGTAGTCCCGGGAGTCCCGGTTTGAGAGTATGACGATAATTTGCAAAAATCACACTTAAACTTAAAAACAATTCGTTAAAGATTGAAATCCCATACCAGCCCCCAAACGGCCCCGTAGGAGGTACGAACACCTCGCACGAGACCAATGCAACTTGTAGGAACTGACCGCGTAGTCCCGGGTGTCCCGGCTTGAGAGTATGACGATATTTTGCAAAAATCACACTTAGACTTAAAAACAAGCCGTTAAAGGGTGAAAACCCAAACCTATCCCCAAACGGCCCCGTAGGAGGTACGAACACCTCGCACGGCCCCATGCAACTTGTAGAATCTTACCACGTAGTCTCGGGTCTCCCGATTTGAAAGTAAGAGGATAATTTTCAAAAATCACACTTAGAATTAAAAACAGGCCGTTAAAGGGTGAAAATCCGAACCAGTCCCCAAACGGCCCCGTAGGAGGTACGAACACCTCGTACGGGACCAATGCAACTTGTAGGAACTCACCGCGTAGTCCCGGATCTCCCGGTTTGTAAGTACGATGATAATTTGCAAAAATCACACTTGGACTTAAAAACTTGCCGTTAAAGGGTGAAAACCCAAACCAGTCCCCAAACGGCCCCGGAGGAGGTACGAACACCTCACACGGCCCCATGCAACTTGTGGGAATTGACCGCGTAGTCCCAGGTCTCCCGATTTGAGAGTACGACGATAATTTGCAAAAATCACACTTGGACTTAAAAACTAGCCGTTAAGGGGTGAAAACCCAAACCAGCTCCCAAACGACCCCGTAGGAGGCACGAACTCCTCGCACGGGACCAATGCAACTTGTAGGAACTGCCCGCGTAGTACCGGGTGTCCCGGTTTGAAAGTATGACGATAATTTGAAAAAATCACATTTAGACTTAAAAAATAGCCGTTAAGGGGTGAAAACCCAAACCAGTCCACAAACGGCCCCGTAGGAGGCACGGACACATCGCACGGGACCAATGCAACTTGTAGGAACTGACCGCGTAGTCCCGGGTGTCCTGGTTTGAGAGTACAATGATAATTTGCAAAAATCACACTTAGACTTAAAAACAGGCCATTAAAGGGTGAAAACCCAAACCAGCCACTAAACGGCCCCGTAGGAGGTACGAACACCTCGTACGGGACCAATGCAACTTATAGGAACTGACCGCGTAGTCCCAGGTCTCCTGGTTTGAGAGTACGACGATAATTTGCAAAAATCACACTTAGACTTAAAAACTAGCCGTTAAAGGGTGAAAACCCAAACCAGCGCCCAAACGACCCCGTAGGATCCACGAACACCTCGCACGGGACCAATGCAACTTGTAGGAACTGACCGCGTAGTCCCAGGTCTCCTGGTTTGAGAGTACGACGATAATTTGCAAAAATCACACTTAGACTTAAAAACTAGCCGTTAAGGGGTGAAAACCCAAACCAGCGCCCAAACGACCCCGTAGGAGGCACGAACACCTCGTACGGGACCAATGCAACTTGTAGGAAAGACCGCGTAGTCCCGGGTCTCCTAGTTTGAGAGTACGGCGATAATTTGCAAAAATCACACTTAGACTTATAAACTAGCCGTTAAGGGGTGAAAACCCGACCCCGTAGGAGGTACGAACACCTCGCACGGGACCAACGCAACTTATAGGAACTGACCGCGTAGTCCCGGGAGTCCCGGTTTGAGAGTATGACGATAATTTGCAAAAATCACACTAAAACTTAAAAACAATTCGTTAAAGATTGAAATCCCATACCAGCCCCCAAACGGCCCCGTAGGAGGTACGAACACCTCGCACGAGACCAATGCAACTTGTAGGAACTGACCGCGTAGTCCCGGGTGTCCCGGCTTGAGAGTATGACGATAATTTGCAAAAATCACACTTAGACTTAAAAACAAGCTGTTAAAGGGTGAAAACCCAAACCAGCCCCCAAACGGCCCCGTAGGAGGCACGAACTCCTCGCACGGGACCAATGCAACTTGTAGGAACGGACCGCGTAGTCCCGGGTGTCCCGGCTTGAGAGTATGACGATAATTTGCAAAAATCACACTTAGACTTAAAAATAAGCCGTTAAAGGGTGAAAACTAAAACCAGTCCCCAAACGGCCCCGTAGGAGGTACGAACAACTCGCACGGGACCAATGCAACTTGTAGGAACTGACCGCGTAGTCCCGGGTCTCCCGATTTGAGAGTACGGTGATAATTTGCAAAAATCACACTTATACTTAAAAACAAGCTGTTAAAGGGTGAAAACCCAAACCAGCCCCCAAACGGCCCCGTAGGAGGCACGACACCTCGCACGGGACCAATGCAACTTGTAGGAACTGACCGCGTAGTCCCGGGTGTCCCGGCTTGAGAGTATGACGATAATTTGCAAAAATCGCACTTAGACATAAAAATAAGCCGTTAAAGGGTGAAAACCAAAACCAGTCCCCAAACGGCCCCGTAGGAGGTACGAACACCTCGCACGGGACCAATGCAACTTGTAGGAACTGACCGCGTAGTCCCGAGTCTCCCGATTTGAGAGTACGATGATAATTTGCAAAAATCACACTTGGACTTAAAAACTAGCCGTTAAGGGGTGAAAACCCAAACCAGCCCCCACACGGCCCCATAGGAGGCACGAACACCTCGCACGGGACCAATGCAACTTGTAGGAATTGACCGCGTAGTCTCGGGTGTCCTGCTTTGAGAGTATGCCGATAATTTGCAAAAATCACACTTAGACTTAAAAACATGCTGTTAAAGGGTGAAAACCCAAACCAGCCCCCAAACGACCCCGTTAGAGGCACGAACACCTCGCACGGGACCAATGCAACTTATAGGAACTGATCGCGTAGTCCCGGGTGTCCCGGCTTGAGAGTATGACGATAATTTGCAAAAATCATACTTAGACTTAAAAACAAGCCATTAAAGGGTGAAAACCGAAACCACCCCCCAAACCCCGTAGGAGGTACTAACACCTCGCACGGGACCAATGCAACTTGTAGTAACTGACCGCGTAGTCCCTGGTCTCCCGATTTGAGAGTATGACGATAATTTGCAAAAATCACAATTAGACTTAAGAACTAGTCGTTAAGGGGTGAAAACCCAAACCAGCCCCCAAACGACCCCGTAGGAGGCACGAACAGCTCGCACGGGACCAATGCAACATGTAGGAACTGACCGCGTAGTCCCGGGTCTCCCGGTTTGTAAATAGGATGATAATTTGTAAAAATCACAAGTAAACTTAAAAACTAGCCGTTAAGGGGTGAAAACCCAAACCAGCCCCCAAACGACCCCGTAGGAGGCACGAACACCTCGCACGGGACCAACGCAACTTGTAGGAACTGACCGCGTAGTCCTGGGTATCCCGATTTGAGAGTACGACGATAATTTGCAAAAATCACACTTAGACTTAAAAACAAGCCGTTAAAGGGTGAAAACCCAAACCTATCCCCAAACGGCCCCGTAGGAGGTACGAACACCTCGCACGGCCCCATGCAACTTGTAGAATCTTACCACGTAGTCTCGGGTTTCCCGATTTGAAAGTATGAGGATAATTTCCAAAAATCACACTTAGAGTTAAAAACAGGCCGTTAAAGGGTGAAAACCCAAACCAGTCCCCAAACGGCCCCGTAGGAGGTACGAACACCTCGCACGGGACCAATGCAACTTGTAGGAACTGACCGCGTAGTCCCGGATCTCCCGGTTTGTAAGTACGATGATAATTTGCAAAAATCACACTTGGACTTAAAAACTTGCCGTTAAAGTGTGAAAACCCAAACCTGTCCCCAAACGGCCCCGTAGGAGGTACGAACACCTCGCACGGCCCCATGCAACTTGTAGGAATTGACCGCGTAGTCCCAGGTCTCCCGATTTGAGAGTACGACGATAATTTGCAAAAATCACACTTGGACTTAAAAACTAGCCGTTAAGGGGTGAAAACCCAAACCAGCCCCCAAACGACCCCGTAGGAGGCACGAACTCCTCGCACGGGACCAATGCAACTTGTAGGAACTGACCGCGTAGTACCGGGTCTCCCGGTTTGAAAGTATGACGATAATTTGAAAAAATCACATTTAGACTTAAAAAATAGCCGTTAAGGGGTGAAAACCAAAACCAGTCACCAAACGGCCCCGTAGGAGGCACGGACACATCGCACGGGACCAATGCAACTTGTAGGAACTGACCGCATAGTCCCGGGTGTCCTGGTTTGAGAGTACGATGATAATTTGCAAAAATCACACTTAGACTTAAAAACAGGCCATTAAAGGGTGAAAACCCAAACCAGCCCCCAAACGGCCCCGTAGGAGGTACGAACACCTCGCACGGGACCAGTGCAACTTATAGGAACTGACCGCGTAGTCCCGGGTCTCCTGGTTTGAGAGTACGACGATAATTTGCAAAAATCACACTTAGACTTAAAAACTAGCCGTTAAAGGGTGAAAACCCAAACCAGCGCCCAAACGACCCCGTAGGAGGCACGAACACCTCGCACGGGACCAATGCAACTTGTAGGAACTGACCGCGTAGTCCCGGGTCTCCTGGTTTGAGAGTACGACGATAATTTTCAAAAATCACACTTAGACTTAAAAACAAGCTGTTAAAGGGTGAAAACCCAAACCAGCCCCTAAACGACCCCGTAGGAGGCACGAACACCTCGCACGGGACCAATGCAACTTGTAGGAACTGACCGCGTAGTCCCGGGTGTCCCGGTTTGAGAGTATGACGATAATTTGCAAAAATCACACTTAAACTTAAAAACAAGTCGTTAAAGGGTGAAATCCCAAACCAGCCCCCAAACGGCCCCGTAGGAGGTACGAACACCTCGCACGGAACCAATGCAACTTGTAGAAACTGACCGCGTAGTCCCCGGTCTCCCGATTTGAGAGTATGACGATAATTTGCAAAAATCACACTTAGACTTAAAAACTAGTCGTTAAGGGGTGAAAACCCAAACCAGCCCCCAAACAACCCCGTAGGAGGCACGAACAGCTCGCACGGGACCAATGCAACTTGTAGGAACTGACCGCGTAGTCCCGGGTGTCCCGGCTTGAGAGTATGACGATAATTTGCAAAAATCACACTTAGACTTAAAAACTAGCCGTTCAGGGGTGAAAACTCAAACCAGCCCCCAAGCGGCCCCGTAAGAGGCATGAACATCTCGTACGAGACCAATGTAACTTGTAGGAACTGACCGCGTAGTCCCGGGTGTCCCAGTTTGAGAATATGACGATAATTTCAAAATACGTAGATTCGGGTTGAAAACAAGCCGTTTGTGGGTGAAAACCCAAACCAGCCCCCAAACCGTCCCGTAAGAGGCACGGACACCTCGCACGGGACTAATGTAACTCGTACGAACTCACCGTGTAGTTCCGGGTCTCTCGATTTGAGAATATGACGATAATTTCAAAATACATAGATTAGGCTTCAAAATAAGCCGTTTGAGGGTAAAACCCCAAACCAACCCCCAAACGGCCCCGTAAGAGGCACGAACATCTCCCACGGGACCAATGTAAATCGTCTGAACTGACCCTGGAGTCCCGGGTCTTCCAGTTTGAGAATATGATGATAATTTCATAATACGTAGATTAGGCTTGAAAATAAGCCGTTTGAGGGTGAAAATCCAAACCAGCTCCCAAACGGTCCCGTAAGAGGCACGAACACGTCGCACGGGACCAATGTAACTTGTAGGAACTGACCGCGTAGTCCCGAGTCTCCCGGTTTGAGAGTACGACGATAATTTGTAAAAATCAACACTTAAACTTAAAAACAAGCCGTTAAAGGGTGAAAACCCAAACCGGACCCCAAACGACCCCGTAGGAGGCACGAACACCTCGCACGAGACCCATGTAACTTGTAGGAACTGACCGCGTAGTCCCGGATCTCCCGGTTTGTGAATAGGACGATAATTTGCAAAAATCAAACGTAAACTTAAAAACAGTCCGTTAAAGGGTGGAAACCCAAATCGGCCCCCAAACGACCCCGTAGGAGGCACAAACACCTCGCACAGGACCAATGCAACTTGTAGGAACTGACTGCGTGGTCCTGGGTCTCCCGATTTGAGAGTACGACGATAATTTGCAAAAATCGCACTTAGACTTAAAAACTAGCCGTTAAGGGGTGAAAACCCAAACCAGCCACCAAACGACCGCATAGGAGGCACGAACACCTCGCACGGGACCAATGCAACTTGTAGGAACTGACCGCGTAGTCCCGGATCTCCCGGTTTGTAAGTACGATGATAATTTGCAAAACTCACACTTGGACTTAAAAACTTGCCGTTAAATGGTGAAAACCCAAACCTGTCCCCAAACGGCCCCGTAGGAGGTACAAACACCTCGCACGGCCCCACGCAACTTGTATGAATTGACCGCGTAGTCCCAGGTCTCCCGATTACAGAGTACGATGATAATTTGCAAAAATAACAGTTGGACTTAAAAACTAGCCATTAAGGGGTGAAAACCCAAACCAGCCCCCAAACGACGTCGTAGGAGGCACGAACTCCTCGCACGGGACCAATGCAACTTGTAGGAACTGACCGCGTAGTATCGGGTGTCCCGGTTTGAAAGTATGACGATAATTTGAAAAAATCACATTTAGACTTAAAAAATAGCCGTTAAGGGGTGAAAACCCAAACCAATCCCCAAACGGCCCCGTAGGAGGCACGGACACCTCGCACGGGACCAATGCAACTTGTAGGAACTGACCGCGTAGTCCCGGGTGTCCTGGTTTGAGAGTACGATGATAATTTGCAAAAAATCACACTTAGACTTAAAAACAGGCCATTAAAGGGTGAAAACCCAAACCAGCCCCCAAACGACGCCGTAGGAGGCACGAACTCCTCGCACGGGACCAATGCAACTTGTAGGAACTGACCGCGTAGTACCGGGTGTCCTGGTTTGAGAGTACGATGATAATTTGCAAAAATCACACTTAGACTTAAAAACAGGCCATTAAAGGGTGAAAACCCAAACCAACCCCCAAACGACCCCGTAGGAGGCACGAACACCTCGCACGGGACCAATGCAAATTGTAGGAACTGACCGCGTAGTCCCGGGTGTCCTGGTTTGAGAGTACGATGATAATTTGCAAAAATCACACTTAGACTTAAAAACAGGCCATTAAAGGGTGAAAACCCAAACCAACCCCCAAACGACCCCGTAGGAGGCACGAACACCTCGCACGGGATCAATGCAAATTGTAGGAACTGACCGCGTAGTCTCGGGTGTCCCGGTTTGAGAGTATGACGATAATTTGAAAAAATCACAGTTAGACTCAAAAACAAGCTGTTAAATGGTGAAAACCCAAACGACCCCCCAAACGACCCCGTTGGAGGCACAAACACCTCGTACGGGACCAATGCAACTTGTAGGAACTGACCGCGTAGTCCCGGGTGTCCCGGCTTGAGAGTATGACGATAATTTGCAAAAATCACACTTAGACTTAAAAACAAGCTGTTAAAGGGTGAAAACCGAAACCAGCCCCCAAACGGCCCCGTAGGAGGCACGACACCTCGCACGGGACCAATGCAACTTATAGGAACTGACCGCGTAGTCCCGGGTGTCCCGGCTTGAGAGTATGACGATAATTTGCAAAAATCACACTTAGACTTAAAAACAAGCCATTAAAGGGTGAAAACCGAAACCAGCCCCAAACGGCCCCGTAGGAGGTACGAACACCTCGCACGGGACCAATGCAACTTGTAGGAACTGACCGCGTAGTCCCTGGTCTCCCGATTTGAGAGTATGACGATAATTTGCAAAAATCACACTTAGACTTAAAAACTAGCCGTTAAGGGGTGAAAACCCAAACCAGCCCCCAAACGACCCAGTAGGAGGCACGAACACCTCGCACGGGACCAATGCAACTTGTAGGAACTGACCGCGTAGTCCCGGGTCTCCTGGTTTGAGAGTACGACGATAATTTGCAAAAATCACACTTAGACTTAAAAACTAGCCGTTAAGGGGTGAAAACCCAAACCAGCCCCCAAACGACCCCGTAGGAGGCACGAACACCTCGCACGGGACCAATGCAACTTGTAGGAACTGACCGCGTAGTCCCGGGTCTCCTGGCTTGAGAGTACGACGATAATTTGCAGAAATCACACTTAGACTTAAAAACTAGCCGTTAAGGGGTGAAAACCCAAACCAGCCCCAAACGGCCCCGTAGGAGGCACGAACACCTCGCACGGGACCAATGCAACTTGTAGGAACTGACCGCGTAGTCCCGGATCTCCCGATTTGAGAGTATGACGATAATTTGCAAAAATCACACTTAGACTTAAAAACTAGCCGTTAAAGGGTGAAAACCCAAACCAGCCCTCAAACGACCCCGTAGGAGGCACGAACACCTCGCACGGGACCAATGCAACTTGTAGGAACTGACCGCGTAGTCCCGGGTCGCGTAGTCCCGGATCTCCTGGTTTGAGAGTACGACGATAATTTGCAAAAATCACACTTAGACTTAAAAACTAGCCGTTAAGGGGTGAAAACCCAAACCAGCGCCCAAACGACCCCGTAGGAGGCACGAACACCTCGCACAGGACCAATGCAACTTGTAGGAACAGACCGCGTAGTCCCGGGTCTCCTGGTTTGAGAGTACGACGATAATTTGTAAAAATCACACTTAGACTTAAAAACTAGCCGTTAAGGGGTGAAAACCCAAACCAGCCCCCAAACGGCCCCGTAGGAGGCACGAACACCTCGCACGGGACCATTGCAACTTGTAGGAACTGACCGCGTAGTCCCGGATCTCCCGATTTGAGAGTATGACGATAATTTTCAAAAATCACACTTAGACTTAAAAACTAGCCGTTAAAGGGTGAAAACCCAAACCATCCCCCAAAAGACCCCGTAGGAGGCACGAAGACCTCGCACGGGACCAATGCAACTTATAGGAACTGACCGCGTAGTCCCGGGTGTCCCGGTTTGAGAGTATGACGATAATTTGCAAAAATCACACTTCGACTTAAAAACTAGCCGTTAAGGGGTGAAAACCCAAACCAGCCCCCAAACGACCCCGTAGGAGGCACGAACACCTCGCACGGGACCAATGCAACTTGTAGGAACTGACCGCATAGTCCCAGATCTCCCGATTTGAGAGTATGACGATAATTTGCAAAAATCACACTTAGACATAAAAACTAGCCGTTAAAGGGTGAAAACCCAAACCAGCTCCCAAACGACCCCGTAGGAGGCACGAACACCTCGTACGGGACCAATGCAACTTATAGGAACTGACCGCGTAGTCTCGGGTGTGTCCCCGTTTGAGAGTATGACGATAATTTGCAAAAATCACACTTAAACTTAAAAATAAGCCGTTAAAGGGTGAAAACCCAAACCAACCCCCAAACGGCCCCGTAGGAGGTACGAACACATCGCACGGGACCAATGCAACTTGTAGGAACTGACCGCGTAGTCCCCGGTCTCCCGATTTGAGAGTATGACGATAATTTGCAAAAATCACACTTAGACTTAAAAACTAACCGTTAAGGGGTGAAAACCCAAACCAGCCCCAAACGACCCCGTAGGAGGCACGAACACCTCGCACGGGACCAATGCAACTTGTAGGAACTGACCGCGTAGTATCAGATCTCCCGATTTGAGAGTATGACGATAATTTGCAAAAATCACACTTAGACTTAAAAAGTAGCCGTTAAGGGGTGAAAACCCAAACCAGCGCCCAAACGACCCCGTAGGAGGCACGAACACCTCGCACGTGACCAATGCAACTTGTAGGAACTGACTGCATAGTCCCGGATCTCCCGGTTTGTGAATAGGATGATAATTAGCAAAAATCACACTTACACTTAAAAACAAGCCGTTAAAGGGTGAAAACCCAAACCAGCCCCCAAACGACCCCGTAGGAGGCACGAACACCTCGCATAGGACCAATACAACTTGTAGGAATTGATCGCGTGGTCCCGGGTGTCCCGGTTTGAGAGTATGACGATAATTTGCAAAAATCACACTTAGACTTAAAAATTAGTCGTTAAGGGGTGAAAACCCAAACCAACCCCCAAACGGCCCCGTAGGAGGCACGAACACCCCGCACGGGACCAATGCAACTTGTAGGAACTAACCACGTAGTCCCGGGTCTCCTGGTTTGAGAGTACGACGATAATTTGCAAAAATCACACTTAGACTTAAAAACTAGCCGTTAAGGGGTGAAAACCCAAACCAGCCCCCAAATGACCCCGTAGGAGGCACGAACACCTCGCACGGGACCAATGCAACTTGTAGGAACAGACCGCGTAGTCCCGGGTCTCCTGGTTTGAGAGTACGACGATAATTTGTAAAAATCACACTTAGACTTAAAAACTAGCCGTTAAGTGGTGAAAACCCAAACCAGCCCCCAAACGGCCCCGTACGAGGCACGAACACCTCGCACGGGACCAATGCAACTTGTAGTAACTGACCGCGTAGTCTCGGATCTCCCGATTTGAGAGTATGATGATAATTTGCAAAAATCACACTTAAACTTAAAAACTAGCCGTTAAAGGGTGAAAACCCAAACCAGCCCTCAAACGACCCCGTAGGAGGCACGAACACCTCGCACGCGACCAATGCAACTTGTAGGAACTGACCGCGTAGTCCCGGGTCGCGTAGTCCCGGATCTCCTGGTTTGAGAGTACGACGATAATTTGCAAAAATCACACTTAGACTTAAAAACTAGCCGTTAAGGGGTGAAAACCCAAACCAGCCCCAAACGACCCCGTAGGAGGCACGAACACCTCGCACAGGACCAATGCAACTTGTAGGAACAGACCGCGTAGTCCCGGGTCTCCTGGTTTGAGAGTCCGACGATAATTTGCAAAAATCACACTTAGACTTAAAAACAAGCCGTTAAGGGGTGAAAACCCAAACCAGCCCCCAAACGGCCCCGTAGGAGGCACGAACACCTCGCACGGGACCATTGCAACTTGTAGGAACTGACCGCGTAGTCCCGGATCTCCCGATTTGAGAGTATGACGATAATTTTCAAAAATCACACTTAGACTTAAAAACTTGCCGTTAAAGGGGGAAAACCCAAACCATCCCCCAAACGACCCCGTAGGAGGCACGAAGACCTCGTACGGGACCAATTCAACTTATAGGAACTGACCGCGTAGTCCCGGGTGTCCCGGTTTGAGAGTATGACGATAATTTGCAAAAATCACACTTAAACTTAAAAACAAGCCGTTAAAGGGTGAAATCCCAAACCGGCTCCCAAACGGCCCCGTAGGAGGTACGAACACCTCGCACGGAACCAATGCAACTTGTAGGAACTGACCGCGTAGTCCCCGGTCTCCCGATTTGAGAGTATGACGATAATTTGCAAAAATCACACTTAGACTTAAAAACTAGTCGTTAAGGGGTGAAAACCCAAACCAGCCCCCAAACGACCCCGTAGGAGGCACGAACAGCTCGCACGGGACCAATGAAACTTGTAGGAACTGACCGCGTAGTATCGGATCTCCCGATTTGAGAGTATGACGATAATTTGAAAAAATCACACTTAGACTTAAAAACTAGCTGTTAAGGGGTGAAAACCCCAATAAACCTGAAATAATCGAGAAAAATATGCTCCTCCTTCTCTCTAGACTACCCTTGCCTAAACTAGCCGTTACCTCTCAGCTTGCTACCCTCCCCTCCTTCCTCTAAACCCTATGTCCTTCCCCGCTACTGCCGCCATGGCTGAACCCCCGACGTTGCCTAGCCTGGACAGGCATGAGTCACCCGCAGTTGCCACCCCAACCATTGATGCCCCTTGCGTTGGGAAGGATGATGTACGTAAGAATGGCCATGAGAAGGGTCATGATAATGACGTCTGGGAGTTCTTAAGAAGCAAAGGCTTCTCACCAGAAGATGTGGATCTCTTTTCCAAAGCCTCTGGTAGGGGCGGTGACGGAGAACGCTCATTGGCCGGTCAGGTGACATCATCTGAGGTCAACCCGGATAGGGGTGCTATTGACGGTGACGACCAGAAAGGTTCCCAGTATAACGAGGTGTTGGCTGACAAGTTAAAGGTGTCAGTTGATAGTCGGTATGGTTCTACGAAGCTGACTAACAAAAGAGGGGGTCCCAATGACAAGACCTGGAGCTCTGTTGCTGCGGAGAAGAGGAATACGAAACTCAGACTCACTTTTCACCAACCCTCTGTGGTTGACAACGTTGTCACTGTCATGCCGCCGGCTGAAGTGACAAGAGAGGGACATGGGAGATGGATGAACAACATGGTGGGTTATTTTCTTGGGAAAAAACTCCCATATACTTTTGTCAAAAATATTGCTATGAGGATGTGGAGCAAGTTTGGACTGACCAAGGTTTTGGCTCACGATAATGGCTTTTTCTTCTTCATTTTTGAGGACCATTGCCGTAGGGATGAGGTTCTTGATAATGGGCCATGGCATTTTGCCGGCATGACCATCATGTTGAAGAAGTGGCAACCCAACTTCGTCTTCTGCAAAGAAAGCGCGAAGAAAATACCCATTTGGGTTAAGTTACATGATATCCCAGTCCAGCTTTGGACTGAGGAGGGTCTAAGCTACGTCGCAAGTTCGGTGGGTCTACCGTTGTACGCTGACGCCGTCACAGAAGAAATGAATAGAATCTCGCTTGCGCGTATATGTGTTGAGGTGGAAGCTAAGGAATCCTACGCTGACAGCATCAACGTAGTCATGGAAGATGGAACTTATGCTCCTGTGCGTATTGAATACCAAGCTAAGCCACCTTCATGCCCGCACTGCCTTGAGTTTGGGCACACGCTTAATAAATGCTCCAAAGCTAAGGTTACGATGAGTTCCCAGACTGCCCCTAATGAGGCTGCGAAAGCGCCGTCACAGGTGAAGGCCGAGTGGAAGACGATCAGCAGGAAGGGCACATCCAAACCCCAAGGGGCCTTTGAGACGGGGGAGACGTCTGGAGCTAGAGTTATTGAGGGAGGGGAGGGGTCTAGTGGAGCACTCAAAGCTACACCGGACTCTATGGATCCTATTAACGTCTGGGCTGGTTACGTGGAGGATGCTATGATCCCAGTGGAAGACGGTGAGATTACCCCTGTTCCCATTGACCAACGTAAGGAAAGTGCCCAGGCTGTAAAACCGTGTACTCAGTTGCCTCATGTGGACCTACCGCTGGTTAATGCGTTTTTGGCGTTGGATGATGAATTGGAGAGCGAGACTACTCCTGAGCCAAATGCCCTTGCCAGAAGAGTTTTGGCTGTTGACGAACTTGTCAGTAAACAGAAAGGAGAGATGATTTGTATGGGGCATACTGGGACGAGAAGCAGGAAGAAAGGGAAGGGGAATAAAACCAAATGGTCAAGATAGGGTCTTGGAATATTAGAGGGCTTAATTCCCCTCACAAACAGCGGGAAGTAAATAAGATTATTAGAGACCATCAGCTTGACTTGGTGTGTTTACTTGAGTCCAAAGTTAGGTTTAATAATTTGAATATGGTTACGAGCAACTGCTTCTTTAAGTGGGAGTACTTAGACAATTGTCCTAGTGGAGGAGGTGTTGCTAGGGTCCTGGTGGGGTGGAATCCGGGTAGTGTCACGGTGACGTTGGTTCAATCTCACCCTCAAGCCATACTGTGTAAGGTGGAGGTTGGGGGGAGGAATGCTTGCTTTTGGGCTACCTTTATTTATGGAGAGAACCTTCCGAGTAGTAGACTCGCGCTTTGGGAGTTTCTGAGATCCAACAGTGCTGTCGTCAACGACCAACCTTGGGTGCTAATGGGGGACTTTAATGTTGTGAGATCCCATGATGAGAAGAAGGGGTTGCATGGCATTGATGAGGATGCAACGGATGCTTTTAACCAATGTATCTACGATATCCGTGTGGATGATATGACTACGCAGGGGTTATGGTTCACGTGGAATAAGAAACAGGAGGGGGAGGATAATATTCAATCTAGGCTGGACAGAGTTCTCCAAAATGATGCTTGGAACGCGGGGTTTCCTGATTCCCAAGCAACTGTATTACCTCACGGTGTTTCGGATCATTGTCCAATCATTGTGGTTCTTTCCCATGATGAGCCTAGCGGTCCTAAACCTTTCAAATTCTTCAACTTTTCGACATCCCATGCCGATTTTAAGGAGATTCTTAATGATGCGTGGAACGAAAGAGTGAAGGGAAACCCCATGGCTAGATTGAGCATGAAGATGAGAAGTCTTAAGGTTAAACTTAAAGGGTTCAACAAAAATTTCTTCAATCATCTTTCTTCGAGAGTCAAAGAAGCCAAAGATCAGCTGGACGATGTTCAAGCTAGGCTGGATTCTGACGGGGATAACATCAGCATGCAGAGGGATGAGAAGATCAAGCTATCCATTTATTTGGAGCTTCGTAATGCGGAGGAGTCTTTCTATAAACAGCAGTCCAGGGTTAGATGGCTTCAGCTGGGTGACGGTAACAATGCCTTCTTCCACAAGAAGGCTAACCAGGCTAAGGCCAAAAGAAAGATCGTAAGTGTTAATGACGAGAATGGTAACAGAGTGGAAGGAACCCAGAATGTGGCTAATATTGCTGTTGAGTATTTTAGTAACCTTCTTGGTAGTAGCAGCACCTGTGTGGACCCTGCTCCTGTTCTTAATGCGAATGTTTGCAAGAGAATTACTGATGAAGATAGAGCGGCTCTGACTGGGCCTTTCAGCGATGAAGAAATTAAAGGGGCCATGTTTGCTATTGGTTCGGATAAGTCTCCCGGACCTGATGGGTTCAATGCGCATTTCTTCAAAGAGAACTGGGATGTGGTTGGGAGTGATGTACTGAGGGCCATCAAATTCTTCTTTAGGTGTTGTTACATGCCTCGTTAGTGGAATTGCACGGCCTTGGCCCTCATTCCAAAGGTTACCACTCCCAATGGGATGCATGATTTTCGGCCTATTTCTTGTTGTAACACCATTTATAAGTGTATCTCTAAGGTACTTGCCAATAGAATCAAGCCTCTTCTCCCCAACATCATTAGTCCTAATCAGGCTGCGTTTGTGGAAGGGAGATCAATTTCTGATAATATCCTGCTGTTGCAGGAGATTATGAGGAACTACCACAGGGGGCTTACCCCCCCCAGATGCACCTTGAAGATTGACCTATTAAAGGCTTATGACACGGTGAGTTGGGACTTTCTGATCAAACTGTTGGACCACTTGGGTTTCCCATCTAGTTTTGTTGGGTGGGTTATGGAGTGCTGCACGACGACCAGGTTCTCTATCAGCATGAATGGCTATCTGCATGGTTTCTTCGAGGGAAGGAGGGGGTTAAGACAGGGTGACCCTCTCTCACCCTACCTTTTTCTCCTGATTATGGACACCTTCTCCTGCATTTTGGATAAGGCGAGTACGGACCCGGCTTTTACCTTCCACCCGCGGTGTAAGGAGATTGGTCTTCACCACCTTTGTTTTGCCGACGACCTGATTATTCTTTGTGGGGGGGACTTTGCCTCCTGCTCGGTTGCTAAGAAAGCGCTTGTGGATTTCTGTAGCATCTCAGGGCTCCTGCCTAACCCTAACAAGAGCAGTTTCTACTCTTCCGGTATTGACGAGGGTGGGATTATTCAGATTGGTAGTATGCTAGAGTTCGCTCACAGTAGGCCACCTTTCCAGTACCTTGGTGTGCCCCTCATTACTACGAGACTCAAGGGGGAGGACTGCAAGAGGCTGATTGACAGGATCACTGCTAAGCCATTAAAGGGTAAAAACCCAAACCAGCCTCCAAACGACCCCGTAGGAGGCACGAACACCTCGCACGGGACCAATGCAACTTGTAGGAACTGACCGCGCAGTCTCGGGTGTCCTGGTTTGAGAGTATGACGATAATTTGCAAAAATCACACTTAGACTTAAAAACAAGTTGTTAAAGGGTGAAAACCCAAACCAGCCCCCAAACAACCCCGTTGGAGGCACGAACACCTCGCACGAACTGACCGCGTAGTCCCAGGTGTCCCGGCTTGAGAGTATGACGATAATTTGCAAAAATCACACTTAGACTTAAAAACAGGCCATTAAAGGGTGAAAACCCAAACATGCCCCCAAATGGCCCCGTAGGAGGTACGAAAACCTCGCACGGGACCAATGCAACTTGTAGTAACTGACCGCGCAGTCCCTGGTCTCCTGATTTGAGAGTATGACGATAATTTGCAAAAATCACAATTAGACTTAAAAACTAGCCGTTAAGGGGTGAAAACCCAAACCAGCCCCCAAACGACCCAGTAGGAGGCACGAACACCTCGCACGGGACCAATGCAACTTGTAGGAACTGACAGCATAGTCCCGGATCTCCCGGTTTGTGAATAGGATGATAATTAGCAAAAATCACACTTACACTTAAAAACAAGCCGTTAAAGGGTGAAAACCCAATCCAGCCCCCAAACGACCCCGTAGGAGGCACGAACACCTCGCATAGGACCAATACAACTTGTAGGAATTGACCGCGTGGTCCCGGGTGTCCCGGTTTGAGAGTATGACGATAATTTGCAAAAATCACACTTAGACTTAAAAATTAGTCGTTAAGGGGTGAAAACCCAAACCAACCCCCAAACGGCCCCGTAGGAGGCACGAACACCTTGCACGGGACCAATGCAACTTGTAGGAACTGACCGCGTAGTCCCGGGTCTCCCAGTTTGAGAGTATGACGAAAATTTGCAAAAATCACACTTAGAGTTAAAAACATGCCGTTAAAGGGTGAAAACCCAAACCGGCCCCCAAACGACCCCGTAGGAGGCACGAACACCTCGTATGGGACCGATGTAACTTGTAAAATCTGACCACGTAGTCTCGGGTCTCCCGATTTGAGAGTATGAGGATAATTTTCAAAAATCACACTTAGAGTTAGAAACAGGCCGTTAAAGGGTGAAAACCCAAACCAGTCCACAAACTGCGCCGTAGGAGGTACGAACACCTCGCACGAGACCAATGCAACTTGTAGGAACTGACCGCGTAGTCCCGGATCTCCCGGTTTGTAAGTACGATGATAATTTGCAAAAATCACACTTGGACTTAAAAACTAGTCGTTAAGGGGTGAAAACCCAAACCAGCCCCCAAACGGCCTCGTAGGAGGCAGGAGCACCTCGCACGGGACCAATGCAACTTGTAGGAACTGACCGCGTAGTCCCGGGTGTCCTGGTTTGAGAGTACGATGATAATTTGCAAAAATCACACTTAGACTTAAAAACAGGCCATTAAAGGGTGAAAACCCAAACCAACCCCCAAACGACCCCGTAGGAGGCACGAACACCTCGCACGGGACCAATGCAAATTGTAGGAACTGACCGCGTAGTCTCGGGTGTCCCGGTTTGAGAGTATGACGATAATTTGCAAAAATCACACTTAGACTTAAAAACTAGCCGTTAAGGGGTGAAAACCCAAACCAGCCCCCAAATGACCCCGTAGGAGGCACGAACACCTCGCACGGGACCAATGCAACTTGTAGGAACAGACCGCGTAGTCCCGGGTCTCCTGGTTTGAGAGTACGACGATAATTTGTAAAAATCACACTTAGACTTAAAAACTAGCCGTTAAGTGGTGAATACCCAAACCAGGCCCCAAACGGCCCCGTAGGAGGCACGAACACCTCGCACGGGACCAATGCAACTTGTAGTAACTGACCGCGTAGTCCCGGATCTCCCGATTTGAGAGTATGATGATAATTTGCAAAAGTCACACTTAAACTTAAAAACTAGCCGTTAAAGGGTGAAAACCCAAACCAGCCCTCAAACGACCCCGTAGGAGGCACGAACACCTCGCACGCGACCAATGCAACTTGTAGGAACTGACCGCGTAGTCCCGGGTCGCGTAGTTCCGGATCTCCTGGTTTGAGAGTACGACGATAATTTGCAAAAATCACACTTAGACTTAAAAACTAGTCGTTAAGGGGTGAAAACATAAACCAGCGCCCAAACGACCCCGTAGGAGGCACGAACACCTCGCACAGGACGAATGCAACTTGTAGGAACAGACCGCGTAGTCCCGGGTCTCCTGGTTTGAGAGTACGACGATAATTTGCAAAAATCACACTTAGACTTAAAAACTAGCCGTTAAGGGGTGAAAACCCAAACCAGCCCCCAAACGGCCCCGTGGGAGGCACGAACACCTCGCACGGGACCATTGCAACTTGTAGGAACTGACGCGTAGTCCCGGATCTCCCGATTTCAGAGTATGACGATGATTTTCAAAAATCACACTTAGACTTAAAAACTAGCCGTTAAAGGGTGGAAACCCAAACCATCCCCCAAACGACCCCGTAGGAGGCACGAAGACCTCGCACGGGACCAATGCAACTTATAGGAACTGACCGCGTAGTCCCGGGTGTCCCGGTTTGAGAGTTTGACGATAATTTGCAAAAATCACACTTAAACTTAAAAACAAGCCGTTAAAGGGTGAAATCCCAAACCAGCTCCCAAACGGCCCCGTAGGAGGTACGAACACCTCGCACGGAACCAATGCAACTTGTAGGAACTGACCGCGTAGTCCCCGGTCTCCCGATTTGAGAGTATGACGATAATTTGCAAAAATCACACTTAGACTTAAAAACTAGTCGTTAAGGGGTGAAAACCCAAACCAGCCCCCAAACGACCCCGTAGGAGGCACGAACAGCTCGCACGGGACCAATGAAACTTGTAGGAACTGACCGCGTAGTATCGGATCTCCCGATTTGAGAGTATGACGATAATTTGAAAAAATCACACTTAGACTTAAAAACTAGCCGTTAAGGGGTGAAATCGAAAACCAGTCCCCAAACGGCCCCGTAGGAGGTACGAACACCTCGCACGGGACCAATGCAACTTGTAGGAACTGACCGCGTAGTCCCGGGTCTCCCGATTTGAGAGTACGATGATAATTTGCAAAAATCACACTTGGACTTAAAAACTAGCCGTTAAGGGGTGAAAACCCAAACCAGCCCCCACACGGCCCGTAGGAGGCACGAACACCTCGCACGGGACCAATGCAACTTTTAGGAACTGACCGTGTAGTCCCGGGTGTCCTGGTTTGAGAGTACGATAATAATTTGCAAAAATCACACTTAGACTTAAAAACAGGCCATTAAAGGGTAAAAACCCAAACCAGCCTCCAAACGACCCCGTAGGAGGCACGAACACCTCGCACGGGACCAATGCAACTTGTAGGAACTGACCGCGCAGTCTCGGGTGTCCTGGTTTGAGAGTATGACGATAATTTGCAAAAATCACACTTAGACTTAAAAACAAGCTGTTAAAGGGTGAAAACCCAAACCAGCCCCCAAACAACCCCGTTGGAGGCACGGACACCTCGCACGAACTGACCGCGTAGTCCCAGGTGTCCCGGCTTGAGAGTATGACGATAATTTGCAAAAATCACACTTAGACTTAAAAACAGGCCATTAAAGGGTGAAAACCCAAACCTGCCTCCAAATGGCCCCGTAGGAGGTACGAACACCTCGCACGGGACCAATGCAACTTGTAGTAACTGACCGCGCAGTCCCTGGTCTCCTGATTTGAGAGTATGACGATAATTTGCAAAAATCACAATTAGACTTAAAAACTAGCCGTTAAGGGGTGAAAACCCAAACCAGCCCCCAAACGACCCAGTAGGAGGCACGAACACCTCGCACGGGACCAATGCAACTTGTAGGAACTGACCGCGCAGTACCGGATCTCCCGATTTGAGAGTATGACGATAATTTGCAAAAATCACAGTTAGACTTAAAAACTAGCCGTTACGGGGTGAAAACCCAAACCAGCTCCCAAACGACCCCGTAGGAGGCACGAACTCCTCGCACGGGACCAATGCAACTTGTAGGAACTGACCGCGTAGTACCGGGTGTCCCGGTTTGAAAGTATGACGATAATTTGAAAAAATCACATTTTGAATTAAAAAATAGCTGTTAAGGGGTGAAAACCCAAACCAGTCCCCAAACGGCCCCGTAGGAGGCACGGACACCTCGCACGGGACCAATGCAACTTGTAGGAACTGACCGCGTAGTCCCGGGTGTCCTGGTTTGAGAGTACGATGATAATTTGCAAAAAATCACATTTAGACTTAAAAACAGGCCATTAAAGGGTGAAAACCCGAACCATCCCCCAAACGACCCCGTAGGAGGCACGAACACCTCGCACGGGACCAATGCAACTTGTAGGAACTGACCGCGTAGTCTCGGTTGTCCCGGTTTCAGAGTATGATGATAATTTGCAAAAATCACACTCAGACTTAAAAACAAGCTGTTAAAGGGTGAAAACCCAAATTGACCCCAAACGACCCCGTAGGAGGCACGAACACTTCGCACGGGACCAATGTAACTTGTAGGAACTGACCGCATAGTCCCGGGTCTCCCAGTTTGAGAGTATGACGATAATTTGCAAAAATCACACTTAGAGTTAAAAACATGCCGTTAAAGGGGGAAAACCCAAATCGGCCCCCAAACGACCCCATAGGAGGCACGAACACCTCGTATGGGACCGATGTAACTTGTAGAATCTTACCACGTAGTCTCGGGTCTCCCGATTTGAAAGTATGAGGATAATTTTCAAAAATCACACTTAGAGTTAAAAACATACCGTTAAAGGGTGAAAACCCAAACCAGTCCCCCAAACGGCCCCGTAGGAGGTACGAACACCTCGCACGGGACCAATGCAACTTGTAGGAACTGACCGCGTAGTCTCGGGTCTCCCGATTTGAAAGTATGAGGATAATTTTCAAAAATCACACTTAGAGTTAAAAACATACCGTTAAAGGGTGAAAACCCAAACCAGTCCCCAAACGGCCCCGTAGGAGGTACGAACACCTCGCACGGGACCAATGCAACTTGTAGGAACTGACCGCGTAGTCCCGAGTCTCCCGATTTGAGAGTACGATGATAATTTGTAAAAATCACACTTAGACTTAAAAACTAGCCGTTAAGTGGTGAAAACCCAAACCAGCCCCCAAACGGCCCCGTAGGAGGCACGAACACCTCGCACGGGACCAATGCAACTTGTAGTAACTGACCGCGTAGTCCCGGATCTCCCGATTTGAGAGTATGACGATAATTTGCAAAAATCACACTTTGACTTAAAAACTAGCCGTTAAGGGGTGAAAACCCAAACCATCCCCCAAACGACCCCGTAGGAGGCACGAACACCTCGCACGGGACCAATGCAACTTGTAGGAACTGACCGCGTAGTACCGGGTGTCCCGGTTTGAAAGTATGACGATAATTTGAAAAAATCACATTTAGACTTAAAAACTAGCCGTTAAGCGGTGAAAACCCAAACCAGTCCCCAAACGGCCCTGTAGGAGGCACGGACACCTCGCACGGGACCAATGCAACTTGTAGGAACTGACCGCGTAGTCCCGGGTGTCCTGGTTTGTGAGTACGATGATAATTTGCAAAAATCACACTTAGACTTAAAAACAGGCCATTTAAGGGTGAAAAACCCAAACCAGCCCCCAAACGGCCCCGTAGGAGGTCCGAACACCTCGCACGGGACCAATGCAACTTATAGGAATTGACCGCGTAGTCCCGGGTCTCCCGATTTGTAAATAGGATAATAATTTGTGAAAATCACATGTAAACTTAAAAACAGGCCGTTAAAGGGTGAAAACCCAAATCGACCCCAAACGACCCCGTAGGAGGCACGAACACTTCGCACGGGACCAATGTAACTTGTAGGAACTGACCACATAGTCCCGGGTCTCCCAGTTTGAGAGTATGACGAAAATTTGCAAAAATCACACTTAGAGTTAAAAACATGCCGTTAAAGGGTGAAAACCCAAACCGGCCCCCAAACGACCCCGTAGGAGGCACGAACACCTCGTATGGGACCGATGTAACTTGTAAAATCTGACCACGTAGTCTCGGGTCTCCCGATTTGAGAGTATGAGGATAATTTTCAAAAATCACACTTAGAGTTAGAAACAGGCCGTTAAAGGGTGAAAACCCAAACCAGTCCACAAACTGCGCCGTAGGAGGTACGAACACCTCGCACGAGACCAATGCAACTTGTAGGAACTGACCGCGTAGTCCCGGATCTCCCGGTTTGTAAGTACGATGATAATTTGCAAAAATCACACTTGGACTTAAAAACTAGTCGTTAAGGGGTGAAAACCCAAACCAGCCCCCAAACGGCCTCGTAGGAGGCAGGAGCACCTCGCACGGGACCAATGCAACTTGTAGGTACTGACCGCGTAGTCCCGGGTGTCCTGGTTTGAGAGTACGATGATAATTTGCAAAAATCACACTTAGACTTAAAAACAGGCCATTAAAGGATGAAAACCCAAACCAACCCCCAAACGACCCCGTAGGAGGCACGAACACCTCGCACGGGACCAATGCAAATTGTAGGAACTGACCGCGTAGTCTCGGGTGTCCCGGTTTGAGAGTATGACGATAATTTGCAAAAATCACACTTAGACTTAAAAACTAGCCGTTAAGGGGTGAAAACCCAAACCAGCCCCCAAATGACCCCGTAGGAGGCACGAACACCTCGCACGGGACCAATGCAACTTGTAGGAACAGACCGCGTAGTCCCGGGTCTCCTGGTTTGAGAGTACGACGATAATTTGTAAAAATCACACTTAGACTTAAAAACTAGCCGTTAAGTGGTGAAAACCCAAACCAGGCCCCAAACGGCCCCGTAGGAGGCACGAACACCTCGCACGGGACCAATGCAACTTGTAGTAACTGACCGCGTAGTCCCGGATCTCCCGATTTGAGAGTATGATGATAATTTGCAAAATCACACTTAAACTTAAAAACTAGCCGTTAAAGGGTGAAAACCCAAACCAGCCCTCAAACGACCCCGTAGGAGGCACGAACACCTCGCACAGGACCAATGCAACTTGTAGGAACAGACCGCGTAGTCCCGGGTCTCCTAGTTTGAGAGTACGACGATAATTTGCAAAAGTTACACTTAGACTTAAAAACTAGCCGTTAAGGGGTGAAAACCCAAACCAGCCCCCAAACGGCCCCGTAGGAGGCACGAACACCTCGCACGGGACCATTGCAACTTGTAGGAACTGACCGCGTAGTCCCGGATCTCCCGATTTCAGAGTATGACGATAATTTTCAAAAATCACACTTAGACTTAAAAACTAGCCGTTAAAGGGTGGAAACCAAAACCATCCCCCAAACGACTCCGTAGGAGGCACGAAGACCTCGCACGGGACCAATGCAACTTATAGGAACTGACCGCGTAGTCCCGGGTGTCCCGGTTTGAGAGTATGACGATAATTTGCAAAAATCACACTTAAACTTAAAAACAAGCCGTTAAAAGGTGAAATCCCAAACCAGCTCCCAAACGGCCCCGTAGGAGGTACGAACACCTCGCACGGAACCAATGCAACTTGTAGGAACTGACCGCGTAGTCCCCGGTCTCCCGATTTGAGAGTATGACGATAATTTGCAAAAATCACACTTAGACTTAAAAACTAGTCGTTAAGGGGTGAAAACCCAAACCAGCCCCCAAACGACCCCGTAGGAGGCACGAACAGCTCGCACGGGACCAATGAAACTTGTAGGAACTGACCGCGTAGTATCGGATCTCCCGATTTGAGAGTATGACGATAATTTGAAAAAATCACACTTAGACTTAAAAACTAGCCGTTAAGGGGTGAAATCCAAAACCAGTCCCCAAACGGCCCCGTAGGAGGTACGAACACCTCGCACGGGACCAATGCAACTTGTAGGAACTGACCGCGTAGTCCCGGGTCTCCCGATTTGAGAGTACGATGATAATTTGCAAAAATCACACTTGGACTTAAAAACTAGCCGTTAAGGGGTGAAAACCCAAACCAGCCCCCACACGGCCCGTAGGAGGCACGAACACCTCGCACGGGACCAATGCAACTTTTAGGAACTGACCGTGTAGTCCCGGGTGTCCTGGTTTGAGAGTACGATAATAATTTGCAAAAATCACACTTAGACTTAAAAACAGGCCATTAAAGGGTAAAAACCCAAACCAGCCTCCAAACGACCCCGTAGGAGGCACGAACACCTCGCACGGGACCAATGCAACTTGTAGGAACTGACCGCGCAGTCTCGGGTGTCCTGGTTTGAGAGTATGACGATAATTTGCAAAAATCACACTTAGACTTAAAAACAAGTTGTTAAAGGGTGAAAACCCAAACCAGCCCTCAAACAACCCCGTTGGAGGCACGAACACCTCGCACGAACTGACCGCGTAGTCCCAGGTGTCCCGGCTTGAGAGTATGACGATAATTTGCAAAAATCACACTTAGACTTAAAAACAGGCCATTAAAGGGTGAAAACCCAAACCTGCCCCCAAATGGCCCCGTAGGAGGTACGAACACCTCGCACGGGACCAATGCAACTTGTAGTAACTGACCGCGCAGTCCTTGGTCTCCTGATTTGAGAGTATGACGATAATTTGCAAAAATCACAATTAGACTTAAAAACTAGCCGTTAAGGGGTGAAAACCCAAACCAGCCCCCAAACGACCCAGTAGGAGGCACGAACACCTCGCACGGGACCAATGCAACTTGTAGGAACTGACCGCGTAGTACCGGATCTCCCGATTTGAGAGTATGACGATAATTTGCAAAAATCACAGTTAGACTTAAAAACTAGCCGTTACGGGGTGAAAACCCAAACCAGCTCCCAAACGACCCCGTAGGAGGCACGAACTCCTCGCACGGGACCAATGCAACTTGTAGGAACTGACCGCATAGTACCGGGTGTCCCGGTTTGAAAGTATGACGATAATTTGAAAAAATCACATTTTGAATTAAAAAATAGCTGTTAAGGGGTGAAAACCCAAACCACTCCCCAAACGGCCCCGTAGGAGGCACGGACACCTCGCACGGGACCAATGCAACTTGTAGGAACTGACCGCGTAGTCCCGGGTGTCCTGGTTTGAGAGTACGATGATAATTTGCAAAAATCACACTTAGACTTAAAAACAGGCCATTAAAGGGTGAAAACCCAAACCAGCCCCCAAACGGCCCCGTAGGAGGTACGAACACCCCGCACGGGACCAATGCAACTTGTAAGAACTGACCGCGTAGTCCCGGGTCTCCCGGTTTGTAAATAGGATGATAATTTGTAAAAATCACATGTAAACTTAAAAACAGGCCGTTAAAGGGTGAAAACCCGAACCATCCCCCAAACGACCCCGTAGGAGGCACGAACACCTCGCACGGGACCAATGCAACTTGTAGGAACTGACCGCGTAGTCTCGGTTGTCCCGGTTTCAGAGTATGATGATAATTTGCAAAAATCACACTCAGACTTAAAAACAAGCTGTTAAAGGGTGAAAACCCAAATTGACATCAAACGACCCCGTAGGAGGCACGAACACTTCGCACGGGACCAATGTAACTTGTAGGAACTGACCGCATATTCCCGGGTCTCCCAGTTTGAGAGTATGACGATAATTTGCAAAAATCACACTTAGAGTCAAAAACATGCCGTTAAAGGGTGAAAACCCAAATCGGCCCCCAAACGACCCCGTAGGAGGCACGAACACCTCTTATGGGACCGATGTAACCTGTAGAATCTTACCACGTAGTCTCGGGTCTCCCGATTTGAAAGTATGAGTATAATTTTCAAAAATCACACTTAGAGTTAAAAACAGGCCGTTAAAGGGTGAAAACCCAAACCATTCCCCAAACGACCCCGAAGGAGGTACGAACACCTCGCACGGGACCAATGCAACTTGTAGGAAGTGACCGCGTAGTCCCGGATCTCCCGGTTTGTAAGTACGATGATAATTTGCAAAAATCACACTTGGACTTAAAAACTTGCCGTTAAAGGGTGAAAACCCAAACCTGTCCCCAAACGGCCCCGTAGGAGGTACGAACACCTCGCACGGCCCCATGCAACTTGTAGGAATTGACCGCGTAGTCCCAGGTCTCCCGATTTGAGAGTACGACGATAATTTGCAAAAATCACACTTGGACTTAAAAACTAGCCGTTAAGGGGTGAAAACCCAAACCAGCCCCCAAACGACCCCGTAGGAGGCACGAACACCTCGCACGGGACCAATGCAACTTGTAGGAACTGACCGCGTAGTACCGGGTGTCCCGGTTTGAAAGTATGACGATAATTTGAAAAAATCACATTTAGACTTAAAAAATAGCCGTTAAGGGGTAAAAACCCAAACCAATCCCCAAACGGCCCCGAAGGAGGCACGGACACCTCGCACGGGACCAATGCAACTTGTAGGAACTGACCGCGTAGTCCCGGGTGTCCTGGTTTGAGAGTACGATGATAATTTGCAAAAAATCACATTTAGACTTAAAAACAGGCCATTAAAGGGTGAAAACCCGAACCAGCCCCCAAACGATCCCGTAGGAGGCACGAACACCTCGCACGGGACCAATGCAACTTGTAGGAACTGACCGCGTAGTCTCGGTTGTCCCGGTTTCAGAGTATGATGATAATTTGCAAAAATCACACTCAGACTTAAAAACAAGCTGTTAAAGGGTGAAAACCCAAATTGACATCAAACGACCCCGTAGGAGGCACGAACACTTCGCACGGGACCAATGTAACTTGTAGGAACTGACCGCATAGTCCCGGGTCTCCCAGTTTGAGAGTATGACGATAATTTGCAAAAATCACACTTAGAGTTAAAAACATGCCGTTAAAGGGTGAAAACCCAAATCGGCCCCCAAACGACCCCGTAGGAGGCACGAACACCTCGTATGGGACCGATGTAACTTGTAGAATCTTACCACGTAGTCTCGGGTCTCTCGATTTGAAAGTATGAGGATAATTTTCAAAAATCACACTTAGAGTTAAAAACATACCGTTAAAGGGTGAAAACCCAAACCAGTCCCCCAAACGGCCCCGTAGGAGGTACGAACACCTCGCACGGGACCAATGCAACTTGTAGGAACTGACCGCGTAGTCTCGGGTCTCCCGATTTGAAAGTATGAGGATAATTTTCAAAAATCACACTTAGAGTTAAAAACATACCGTTAAAGGGTGAAAACCCAAACCAGTCCCCAAACGGCCCCGTAGGAGGTACGAACACCTCGCACGGGACCAATGCAACTTGTAGGAACTGACCGCGTAGTCCCGAGTCTCCCGATTTGAGAGTACGATGATAATTTGTAAAAATCACACTTAGACTTAAAAACTAGCCGTTAAGTGGTGAAAACCCAAACCATCCCCCAAACGACCCCGTAGGAGGCACGAACACCTCGCACGGGACCAATGCAACTTGTAGGAACTGACCGCGTAGTACCGGGTGTCCCGGTTTGAAAGTATGACGATAATTTGAAAAAATCACATTTAGACTTAAAAACTAGCCGTTAAGCGGTGAAAACCCAAACCAGTCCCCAAACGGCCCTGTAGGAGGCACGGACACCTCGCACGGGACCAATGCAACTTGTAGGAACTGACCGCGTAGTCCCGGGTGTCCTGGTTTGTGAGTACGATGATAATTTGCAAAAATCACACTTAGACTTAAAAACAGGCCATTTAAGGGTGAAAACCCAAACCAGCCCCCAAACGGCCCCGTAGGAGGTCCGAACACCTCGCACGGGACCAATGCAACTTATAGGAATTGACCGCGTAGTCCCGGGTCTCCCGATTTGTAAATAGGATGATAATTTGTGAAAATCACATGTAAACTTAAAAACAGGCAGTTAAAGGGTGAAAACCCAAATCGACCCCAAACGACCCCGTAGGAGGCACGAACACTTCGCACGGGACCAATGTAACTTGTAGGAACTGACCACATAGTCCCGGGTCTCCCAGTTTGAGAGTATGACGAAAATTTGCAAAAATCACACTTAGAGTTAAAAACATGCCGTTAAAGGGTGAAAACCCAAACCGGCCCCCAAACGACCCCGTAGGAGGCACGAACACCTCGTATGGGACCGATGTAACTTGTAAAATCTGACCACGTAGTCTCGGGTCTCCCGATTTGAGAGTATGAGGATAATTTTCAAAAATCACACTTAGAGTTAGAAACAGGCCGTTAAAGGGTGAAAACCCAAACCAGTCCACAAACTGCGCCGTAGGAGGTACGAACACCTCGCACGAGACCAATGCAACTTGTAGGAACTGACCGCGTAGTCCCGGATCTCCCGGTTTGTAAGTACGATGATAATTTGCAAAAATCACACTTGGACTTAAAAACTAGTCGTTAAGGGGTGAAAACCCAAACCAGCCCCCAAACGGCCTCGTAGGAGGCAGGAGCACCTCGTACGGGACCAATGCAACTTGTAGGAACTGACCGCGTAGTCCCGGGTGTCCTGGTTTGAGAGTACGATGATAATTTGCAAAAATCACACTTTGACTTAAAAACAGGCCATTAAAGGGTGAAAACCCAAACCAACCCCCAAACGACCCCGTAGGAGGCACGAACACCTCGCACGGGACCAATGCAAATTGTAGGAACTGACCGCGTAGTCTCGGGTGTCCCGGTTTGAGAGTATGACGATAATTTGCAAAAATCACACTTAGACTTAAACACAAGCTGTTAAAGGGTGAAAACCCAAACCAGCCCCCAAACGACCCCGTTGGAGGCACGAACACCTTGCACGGGACCAATGCAACTTGTAGGAACTGACCGCGTAGTCCCGGGTGTCCCGGCTTGAGAGTATGACGATAATTTGCAAAAATCACACTTAGACTTAAAAACAAGCTGTTAAAGGGTGAAAACCGAAACCAGCCACCAAACGGCCCCGTAGGAGGCACGACACCTCGCACGGGACCAATGCAACTTATAGGAACTGACCGCGTAGTCCCGGGTGTCCCGGCTTGAGAGTATGACGATAATTTACAAAAATCACACTTAGACTTAAAAACAAGCCATTAAAGGGTGAAAACCGAAACCAGCCCCAAACGGCCCCGTAGGAGGTACGAACACCTCGCACGGGACCAATGCAACTTGTAGGAACTGACCGCGTAGTCCCTGGTCTCCTGGTTTGAGAGTATGACGATAATTTGCAAAAATCACACTTAGACTTAAAAACTAGCCGTTAAGGGGTGAAAACCCAAACCAGCCCCCAAACGACCCCGTAGGAGGCACGAACACCTCGCACGGGACCAATGCAATTTGTAGGAACTGACCGCGTAGTCCCGGGTCTCCTGGTTTGAGAGTACGACGATAATTTGCAGAAATCACACTTAGACTTAAAAACTAGGCGTTAAGGGGTGAAAACCCAAACCAGCCCCAAACGGCCCCGTAGGAGGCACGAACACCTCGCACGGGACCAATGCAACTTGTAGGAACTGACCGCGTAGTCCCGGATCTCCCGATTTGAGAGTATGATGATAATTTGCAGAAATCACACTTAGACTTAAAAACTAGGCGTTAAGGGGTGAAAACCCAAACCAGCCCCCAAACGGCCCCGTAGGAGGCACGAACACCTCGCACGGGACCAATGCAACTTGTAGGAACTGACCGCGTAGTCCTGGGTATCCCGATTTGAGAGTACGATGATAATTTGCAAAAATCACACTTAGACTTAAAAACAAGCCGTTAAAGGGTGAAAACCCAAACCGGTTCCCAAACGCCCCCGTAGGTGGTACGAACACCTCGCACGGGACCAATGCAACTTGTAGGAATTGACCGCGTACTCCCAGGTCTCCCGATTTGTGAGTACAACGATAATTTACAAAAATCACACTTGGACTTAAAAACTAGCCGTTAAGGGGTGAAAACCCAAACCATCCCCCAAACGACCCCGTAGGAGGTACGAACACCTCGCACGGCCCCATGCAACTTGTAGGAATTGACCGCGTAGTCCCAGGTCTCCCGATTTGAGAGTATGACGATAATTTGCAAAAATCACACTTGGACTTAAAAACTAGCCGTTAAGGGGTGAAAACCCAAACCAACCCCCAAACGTCCCCGTAGGAGGCACGAACTCCTCGCACGGGACCAATGCAACTTCTAGACCGCGTAGTACCGGGTGTCCCGGTTTGAAAGTATGACGATAATTTGAAAAAATCACATTTAGACTTAAAAACTAGCCGTTAAGGGGTGAAAACCCAAACCAGCCTCCAAACGACCCAGTAGGAGGCACGAACACCTCGCACGGGACCAATGCAACATGTTGGAACTGACCGCGTAGTCCCGGGTCTCCCGGTTTGTAAATAGGATGATAATTTGTAAAAATCACATGTAAACTAATAAACTAGCCGTTAAGGGGTGAAAACCCAAACCAACCCCCAAACGACCCCGTAGGAGGTACGACACCTCGCACGGGACCAATGCAACTTATAAGAACTGACCGCGTAGTCCCGGGTGTCCCGGCTTGAGAGTATGACGATAATTTGCCAAAATCACACTTAGACTTAAAAACAAGCCATTAAAGGGTGAAAACCGAAACCAGCCCCCAAACGGCCCCGTAGGAGGTACGAACACCTCGCACGGGACCAATGCAACTTGTAGGAACTGACCGCGTAGTCCCTGCTCTCCCGATTTGAGAGTATGACGATAATTTGGAAAAATCACACTTAGACTTAAAAACTAGCCGTTAAGGGGTGAAAACCCAAACCAGCCCCCAAACGACCCAGTAGGAGGCACGAACACCTCGCACGGGACCAATGCAACTTGTAGGAACTGACCGCGTAGTCCCGGGTCTCCTGGTTTGAGAGTACGACGATAATTTGCAAAAATCACACTTAGACTTAAAAACTAGCCGTTAAGGGGTGAAACCCCAAACCAGCCCCCAAACGACCCCGTAGGAGGCACGAACACCTCGCACGGGACCAATGCAACTTGTAGGAACTGACCGTGTAGTCCCGGGTCTCCTGGTTTGAGAGTACGACGATAATTTGCAGAAATCACACTTAGACTTAAAAACTTGCCGTTAAGGGGTGAAAACCCAAACCAGCCCCAAACGGCCCCGTAGGAGGCACGAACACCTCGCACGGGACCAATGCAACTTGTAGGAACTGACCGCGTAGTCCTGGATCTCCCGATTTGAGAGTATGACGATAATTTGCAAAAATCACACATAGACATAAAAACTAGCCGTTAAAGGGTGAAAACCCAAACCAGCCCCCAAACGACCCCGTAGGAGGCACGAACACCTCGCACGGGACCAATGCAACTTATAGGAACTGACCGCGTAGTCCCGGGTGTCCCGGTTTGATAGTATGACGATAATTTGCAAAAATCACACTTAAACTTAAAAACAAGTTGTTAAAGGTTGAAATCCCATACCAGCCCCCAAACGGCCCCGTAGGAGGTACGAACACCTTGCACGGAACCAATGCAACTTGTAGGAACTGACGGCGTAGTCCCCGGTCTCCCGATTTGAGAGTATGACGATAATTTGCAAAAATCACACTTAGACTTAAAAACAAGCAGTTAAAGGGTGAAAACCCAAACCAGCCCCCAAACGACCCCGTTGGAGGCACGAACACCTCGCACGGGACCAATGCAACTTGTAGGAACTGACCGCGTAGTCCCGGGTGTCCCGGCTTGAGAGTATGACGATAATTTGCAAAAATCACACTTAGACTTAAAAACAAGCTGTTAAAGGGTGAAAACCCAAACCAGCACCCAAACGGCCCCGTAGGAGGCACGAACTCCTCGCACGGGACCAATGCAACTTGTAGGAACTGACCGCGTAGTCCCGGGTGTCCCGGCTTGAGAGTATGACGATAATTTGCAAAAATCACACTTAGACTTAAAAATAAGCCGTTAAAGGGTGAACACCAAAACCAGTCCCCAAACGGCCCCGTAGGAGGTACGAACACCTCGCACGGGACCAATGCAACTTGTAGGAACTGACCGCGTAGTCCCGGGTCTCCCGATTTGAGAGTACGATGATAATTTGCAAAAATCATACTTAGACTTAAAAACAAGCTGTTAAAGGGTGAAAACCCAAACCAGCCCCGTAGGAGGCACGAGACCTCGCACGGCACCAATGCAACTTGTAGGAACTGACCGCGTAGTCCCGGGTGTCCCGACTTGAGAGTATGACGATAATTTGCAAAAATCACACTTAGACTTAAAAACAAGCCGTTAAAGGGTGAAAACCGAAACCAGCCCCCAAACGGCCCCGTAGGAGGTACGAACACCTCGCACGAGACCAATGCAACTTGTAGGAACAGACCGCGTAGACCCGGGTCTCCCGATTTGAGAGTACGACGATAATTTGCAAAAATCACACTTCGACTTAAAAACTAGCCGTTAAGGGGTGAAAACCCAAACCAGCCCCCAAACGACCCCGTAGGAGGCACGAACACCTCGCACGGGACCAATGCAACTTGTAGGAACTGACCTCATAGTCCCGGATCTCCCGATTTAAGAGTATGACGATAGTTTGCAAAAATCACACTTAGACTTAAAAACTAGCCGTTAAAGGGTGAAAACCCAAACCAGCCCCCAAACGACCCCGTAGGAGGCACGAACACCTCGTACGGGACCATTGCAACTTATAGGAACTGACCGCGTAGTCTCGGGTGTGTCCCGGTTTGAGAGTATGACGATAATTTGCAAAAATCACACTTAAACTTAAAAATAAGCCGTTAAAGGGTGAAAACCCAAACCAACCCCCAAACGGCCCCGTAGGAGGTACGAACACATCGCACGGGACCAACGCAACTTGTTGGAACTGACCGCGTAGTCCCCGGTCTCCCGATTTGAGAGTATGATGATAATTTGTAAAAATCACAATTAGACTTAAAAACTAGCCGTTAAGGGGTGAAAACCCAAACCAGCCCCCAAACGACCCCGTAGGAGGCACGAACACCTCGCACGGGACCAATGCAACATGTAGGAACTGACCGCATAGTACCGGATCTCCCGATTTGAGAGTATGACGATAATTTGCAAAAATCACAGTTAGACTTAAAAACTAGCCGTTAAGGGGTGAAAACCCAAACTAGCCCCCAAACGACCCCGTAGGAGGCACGAACACCTCGCACGGGACCAATACAACTTGTAGGAACTGACCGCGTAGTCCTGGGTATCCCGAATTGAGAGTACGACGATAATTTGTAAAAATCACACTTAGACTTAAAAACAAGCCGTTAAAGGGTGAAAACCCAAACCTATCCCCAAACGGCCCCGTAGGAGGTACGAACACCTCGCACGGCCCCATGCAACTTGTAGAATCTTACCACGTAGTCTCGGGTCTCCCGATTTGAAAGTAAGAGGATAATTTTCAAAAATCACACTTAGAATTAAAAACAGGCCGTTAAAGGGTGAAAATCCAAACCAGTCCCCAAACGGCCCCGTAGGAGGTACGAACACCTCGTACGGGACCAATGCAACTTGTAGGAACTCACCGCGTAGTCCCGGATCTCCCGGTTTGTAAGTACGATGATAATTTGCAAAAATCACACTTGGACTTAAAAACTTGCCGTTAAAGGGTGAAAACCCAAACCAGTCCCCAAACGGCCCCGTAGGAGGTACGAACACCTCGCACGGCCCCATGCAACTTGTAGGAATTGACCGCGTAGTCCCAGGTCTCCCGATTTGAGAGTACGACGATAATTTGCAAAAATCACACTTGGACTTAAAAACTAGCCGTTAAGGGGTGAAAACCCAAACCAGCCCCCAAACGACCCCGTAGGAGGCACGAACTCCTCGCAGGAGACCAATGCAACTTGTAGGAACTGCCCGCGTAGTACCGGGTGTCCCGGTTTGAAAGTACGACGATAATTTGAAAAAATCACATTTAGACTTAAAAAATAGCCGTTAAGGGGTGAAAACCCAAACCAGTCCACAAACGGCCCCGTAGGAGGCACGGACACATCGCACGGGACCAATGCAACTTGTAGGAACTGACCGCGTAGTCCCGGGTGTCCTGGTTTGAGAGTACAATGATAATTTGCAAAAATCACACTTAGACTTAAAAACAGGCCATTAAAGGGTGAAAACCCAAACCAGCCACCAAACGGCCCCGTAGGAGGTACGAACACCTCGCACGGGACCAATGCAACTTATAGGAACTGACCGCGTAGTCCCAGGTCTCCTGGTTTGAGAGTACGACGATAATTTGCAAAAATCACACTTAGACTTAAAAACTAGCCGTTAAAGGGTGAAAACCCAAACCAGCGCCCAAACGACCCCGTAGGATCCACGAACACCTCGTACGGGACCAATGCAACTTGTAGGAACTGACCGCGTAATCCCAGGTCTCCTGGTTTGAGAGTACGACGATAATTTGCAAAAATCACACTTAGACTTAAAAACTAGCCGTTAAGGGGTGAAAACCCAAACCAGCGCCCAAACGACCCCGTAGGAGGCACGAACACCTCGTACGGGACCAATGCAACTTGTAGGAAAGACCGCGTAGTCCCGGGTCTCCTAGCTTGAGAGTACGGCGATAATTTGCAAAAATCACACTTAGACTTATAAACTAGCCGTTAAGGGGTGAAAACCCGACCCCGTAGGAGGCACGAACACCTCGCACGGGACCAACGCAACTTATAGGAACTGACCGCGTAGTCCCGGGAGTCCCGGTTTGAGAGTATGACGATAATTTGCAAAAATCACACTTAAACTTAAAAACAATTCGTTAAAGATTGAAATCCCATACCAGCCCCCAAACGGCCCCGTAGGAGGTACGAACACCTCGCACGAGACCAATGCAACTTGTAGGAACTGACCGCGTAGTCCCGGGTGTCCCGGCTTGAGAGTATGACGATATTTTGCAAAAATCACACTTAGACTTAAAAACAAGCCGTTAAAGGGTGAAAACCCAAACCTATCCCCAAACGGCCCCGTAGGAGGTACAAACACCTCGCACGGCCCCATGCAACTTGTAGAATCTTACCACGTAGTCTCGGGTCTCCCGATTTGAAAGTAAGAGGATAATTTTCAAAAATCACACTTAGAATTAAAAACAGGCCGTTAAAGGGTGAAAATCCAAACCAGTCCCCAAACGGCCCCGTAGGAGGTACGAACACCTCGTACGGGACCAATGCAACTTGTAGGAACTCACCGCGTAGTCCCGGATCTCCCGGTTTGTAAGTACGATGATAATTTGCAAAAATCACACTTGGACTTAAAAACTTGCCGTTAAAGGGTGAAAACCCAAACCAGTCCCCAAACGGCCCCGTAGGAGGTACGAACACCTCGCACGGCCCCATGCAACTTGTAGGAATTGACCGCGTAGTCCCAGGTCTCCCGATTTGAGAGTACGACGATAATTTGCAAAAATCACACTTGGACTTAAAAACTAGCCGTTAAGGGGTGAAAACCCAAACCAGCCCCCAAACGACCCCGTAGGAGGCACGAACTCCTCGCAGGAGACCAATGCAACTTGTAGGAACTGCCCGCGTAGTACCGGGTGTCCCGGTTTGAAAGTACGACGATAATTTGAAAAAATCACATTTAGACTTAAAAAATAGCCGTTAAGGGGTGAAAACCCAAACCAGTCCACAAACGGCCCCGTAGGAGGCACGGACACATCGCACGGGACCAATGCAACTTGTAGGAACTGACCGCGTAGTCCCGGGTGTCCTGGTTTGAGAGTACAATGATAATTTGCAAAAATCACACTTAGACTTAAAAACAGGCCATTAAAGGGTGAAAACCCAAACCAGCCACCAAACGGCCCCGTAGGAGGTACGAACACCTCGCACGGGACCAATGCAACTTATAGGAACTGACCGCGTAGTCCCAGGTCTCCTGGTTTGAGAGTACGACGATAATTTGCAAAAATCACACTTAGACTTAAAAACTAGCCGTTAAAGGGTGAAAACCCAAACCAGCGCCCAAACGACCCCGTAGGATCCACGAACACCTCGTACGGGACCAATGCAACTTGTAGGAACTGACCGCGTAATCCCAGGTCTCCTGGTTTGAGAGTACGACGATAATTTGCAAAAATCACACTTAGACTTAAAAACTAGCCGTTAAGGGGTGAAAACCCAAACCAGCGCCCAAACGACCCCGTAGGAGGCACGAACACCTCGTACGGGACCAATGCAACTTGTAGGAAAGACCGCGTAGTCCCGGGTCTCCTAGCTTGAGAGTACGGCGATAATTTGCAAAAATCACACTTAGACTTATAAACTAGCCGTTAAGGGGTGAAAACCCGACCCCGTAGGAGGCACGAACACCTCGCACGGGACCAACGCAACTTATAGGAACTGACCGCGTAGTCCCGGGAGTCCCGGTTTGAGAGTATGACGATAATTTGCAAAAATCACACTTAAACTTAAAAACAATTCGTTAAAGATTGAAATCCCATACCAGCCCCCAAACGGCCCCGTAGGAGGTACGAACACCTCGCACGAGACCAATGCAACTTGTAGGAACTGACCGCGTAGTCCCGGGTGTCCCGGCTTGAGAGTATGACGATATTTTGCAAAAATCACACTTAGACTTAAAAACAAGCCGTTAAAGGGTGAAAACCCAAACCTATCCCCAAACGGCCCCGTAGGAGGTACAAACACCTCGCACGGCCCCATGCAACTTGTAGAATCTTACCACGTAGTCTCGGGTCTCCCGATTTGAAAGTAAGAGGATAATTTTCAAAAATCACACTTAGAATTAAAAACAGGCCGTTAAAGGGTGAAAATCCAAACCAGTCCCCAAACGGCCCCGTAGGAGGTACGAACACCTCGTACGGGACCAATGCAACTTGTAGGAACTCACCGCGTAGTCCCGGATCTCCCGGTTTGTAAGTACGATGATAATTTGCAAAAATCACACTTGGACTTAAAAACTTGCCGTTAAAGGGTGAAAACCCAAACCAGTCCCCAAACGGCCCCGTAGGAGGTACGAACACCTCGCACGGCCCCATGCAACTTGTAGGAATTGACCGCGTAGTCCCAGGTCTCCCGATTTGAGAGTACGACGATAATTTGCAAAAATCACACTTGGACTTAAAAACTAGCCGTTAAGGGGTGAAAACCCAAACCAGCCCCCAAACGACCCCGTAGGAGGCACGAACTCCTCGCACGGGACCAATGCAACTTGTAGGAACTGCCCGCGTAGTACCGGGTGTCCCGGTTTGAAAGTATGACGATAATTTGAAAAAATCACATTTAGACTTAAAAAATAGCCGTTAAGGGGTGAAAACCCAAACCAGTCCACAAACGGCCCCGTAGGAGGCACGGACACATCGCACGGGACCAATGCAACTTGTAGGAACTGACCGCGTAGTCCCGGGTGTCCTGGTTTGAGAGTACAATGATAATTTGCAAAAATCACACTTAGACTTAAAAACAGGCCATTAAAGGGTGAAAACCCAAACCAGCCACCAAACGGCCCCGTAGGAGGTACGAACACCTCGCACGGGACCAATGCAACTTATAGGAACTGACCGCGTAGTCCCAGGTCTCCTGGTTTGAGAGTACGACGATAATTTGCAAAAATCACACTTAGACTTAAAAACTAGCCGTTAAAGGGTGAAAACCCAAACCAGCGCCCAAACGACCCCGTAGGATCCACGAACACCTCGCACGGGACCAATGCAACTTGTAGGAACTGACCGCGTAGTCCCAGGTCTCCTGGTTTGAGAGTACGACGATAATTTGCAAAAATCACACTTAGACTTAAAAACTAGCCGTTAAGGGGTGAAAACCCAAACCAGCGCCCAAACGACCCCGTAGGAGGCACGAACACCTCGTACGGGACCAATGCAACTTGTAGGAAAGACCGCGTAGTCCCGGGTCTCCTAGTTTGAGAGTACGGCGATAATTTGCAAAAATCACACTTAGACTTATAAACTAGCCGTTAAGGGATGAAAACCCGACCCCGTAGGAGGCACGAACACCTCGCACGGGACCAACGCAACTTATAGGAACTGACCGCGTAGTCCCGGGAGTCCCGGTTTGAGAGTATGACGATAATTTGCAAAAATCACACTTAAACTTAAAAACAATTCGTTAAAGATTGAAATCCCATACCAGCCCCCAAACGGCCCCGTAGGAGGTACGAACACCTCGCACGAGACCAATGCAACTTGTAGGAACTGACCGCGTAGTCCCGGGTGTCCCGGCTTGAGAGTATGACGATAATTTGCAAAAATCACACTTAGACTTAAAAACAAGCTGTTAAAGGGTGAAAACCCAAACCAGCCCCCAAACGGCCCCGTAGGAGGCACGAACTCCTCGCACGGGACCAATGCAACTTGTAGGAACGGACCGCGTAGTCCCGGGTGTCCCGGCTTGAGAGTATGACGATAATTTGCAAAAATCACACTTAGACTTAAAAATAAGCCGTTAAAGGGTGAAAACTAAAACCAGTCCCCAAACGGCCCCGTAGGAGGTACGAACAACTCGCACGGGACCAATGCAACTTGTAGGAACTGACCGCGTAGTCCCGGGTCTCCCGATTTGAGAGTACGGTGATAATTTGCAAAAATCACACTTATACTTAAAAACAAGCTGTTAAAGGGTGAAAACCCAAACCAGCCCCCAAACGGCCCCGTAGGAGGCACGACACCTCGCACGGGACCAATGCAACTTGTAGGAACTGACCGCGTAGTCCCGGGTGTCCCGGCTTGAGAGTATGACGATAATTTGCAAAAATCGCACTTAGACATAAAAATAAGCCGTTAAAGGGTGAAAACCAAAACCAGTCCCCAAACGGCCCCGTAGGAGGTACGAACACCTCGCACGGGACCAATGCAACTTGTAGGAACTGACCGCGTAGTCCCGAGTCTCCCGATTTGAGAGTACGATGATAATTTGCAAAAATCACACTTGGACTTAAAAACTAGCCGTTAAGGGGTGAAAACCCAAACCAGCCCCCACACGGCCCCATAGGACGCACGAACACCTCGCACGGGACCAATGCAACTTGTAGGAATTGACCGCGTAGTCTCGGGTGTCCTGCTTTGAGAGTATGCCGATAATTTGCAAAAATCACACTTAGACTTAAAAACAAGCTGTTAAAGGGTGAAAACCCAAACCAGCCCCCAAACGACCCCGTTAGAGGCACGAACACCTCGCACGGGACCAATGCAACTTATAGGAACTGATCGCGTAGTCCCGGGTGTCCCGGCTTGAGAGTATGACGATAATTTGAAAAAATCATACTTAGACTTAAAAACAAGCCATTAAAGGGTGAAAACCGAAACCACCCCCCAAACCCCGTAGGAGGTACTAACACCTCGCACGGGACCAATGCAACTTGTAGTAACTGACCGCGTAGTCCCTGGTCTCTTGATTTGAGAGTATGACGATAATTTGCAAAAATCACAATTAGACTTAAGAACTAGTCGTTAAGGGGTGAAAACCCAAACCAGCCCCCAAACGACCCCGTAGGAGGCACGAACAGCTCGCACGGGACCAATGCAACATGTAGGAACTGACCGTGTAGTCCCGGGTCTCCCGGTTTGTAAATAGGATGATAATTTGTAAAAATCACATGTAAACTTAAAAACTAGCCGTTAAGGGGTGAAAACCCAAACCAGCCCCCAAACGACCCCGTAGGAGGCACGAACACCTCGCACGGGACCAACGCAACTTGTAGGAACTGACCGCGTAGTCCTGGGTATCCCGATTTGAGAGTACGACGATAATTTGCAAAAATCACACTTAGACTTAAAAACAAGCCGTTAAAGGGTGAAAACCCAAACCTATCCCCAAACGGCCCCGTAGGAGGTACGAACACCTCGCACGGCCCCATGCAACTTGTAGAATCTTACCACGTAGTCTCGGGTCTCCCGATTTGAAAGTATGAGGATAATTTTCAAAAATCACACTTAGAGTTAAAAACAGGCCGTTAAAGGGTGAAAACCCAAACCAGTCCCCAAACGGCCCCGTAGGAGGTACGAACACCTCGCACGGGACCAATGCAACTTGTAGGAACTGACCGCGTAGTCCCGGATCTCCCGGTTTGTAAGTACGATGATAATTTGCAAAAATCACACTTGGACTTAAAAACTTGCCGTTAAAGTGTGAAAACCCAAACCTGTCCCCAAACGGCCCCGTAGGAGGTACGAACACCTCGCACGGCCCCATGCAACTTGTAGGAATTGACCGCGTAGTCCCAGGTCTCCCGATTTGAGAGTACGACGATAATTTGCAAAAATCACACTTGGACTTAAAAACTAGCCGTTAAGGGGTGAAAACCCAAACCAGCCCCCAAACGACCCCGTAGGAGGCACGAACTCCTCGCACGGGACCAATGCAACTTGTAGGAACTGACCGCGTAGTACCGGGTCTCCCGGTTTGAAAGTATGACGATAATTTGAAAAAATCACATTTAGACTTAAAAAATAGCCGTTAAGGGGTGAAAACCCAAACCAGTCACCAAACGGCCCCGTAGGAGGCACGGACACATCGCACGGGACCAATGCAACTTGTAGGAACTGACCGCATAGTCCCGGGTGTCCTGGTTTGAGAGTACGATGATAATTTGCAAAAATCACACTTAGACTTAAAAACAGGCCATTAAAGGGTGAAAACCCAAACCAGCCCCCAAACGGCCCCGTAGGAGGTACGAACACCTCGCACGGGACCAGTGCAACTTATAGGAATTGACCGCGTAGTCCCGGGTCTCCTGGTTTGAGAGTACGACGATAATTTGCAAAAATCACACTTAGACTTAAAAACTAGCCGTTAAAGGGTGAAAACCCAAACCAGCGCCCAAACGACCCCGTAGGAGGCACGAACACCTCGCACGGGACCAATGCAACTTGTAGGAACTGACCGCGTAGTCCCGGGTCTCCTGGTTTGAGAGTACGACGATAATTTTCAAAAATCACACTTAGACTTAAAAACAAGCTGTTAAAGGGTGAAAACCCAAACCAGCCCCTAAACGACCCCGTAGGAGGCACGAACACCTCGCACGGGACCAATGCAACTTGTAGGAACTGACCGCGTAGTCCCGGGTGTCCCGGTTTGAGAGTATGACGATAATTTGCAAAAATCACACTTAAACTTAAAAACAAGTCGTTAAAGGGTGAAATCCCAAACCAGCACCCAAACGGCCCCGTAGGAGGTACGAACACCTCGCACGGGACCAATGTAACTTGTAGGAACTCACCGTGTAGTTCCGGGTCTCTCGGTTTGAGAATATGACGATAATTTCAAAATACATAGATTAGGCTTCAAAATAAGCCGTTTGAGGGTAAAACCCCAAACCAACCCCCAAACGGCCCCGTAAGAGGCACGAACATCTCCCACGGGACCAATGTAAATCGTCTGAACTGACCCTGCAGTCCCGGGTCTTCCAGTTTGAGAATATGATGATAATTTCATAATACGTAGATTAGGCTTGAAAATAAGCCGTTTGAGGGTGAAAATCCAAACCAGCTCCCAAACGGTCCCGTAAGAGGCACGAACACGTCGCACTGGACCAATGTAACTTGTAGGAACTGACCGCGTAGTCCCGAGTCTCCCGGTTTGAGAATATGACGATAATTTGCAAAATCAACACTTAAACTTAAAAACAAGCCGTTAAAGGGTGAAAACCCAAAACAACCCCCAAACGATCCCGTACGAGGCACAAACACCTCGCATGGGACCAATGTAACTTGTAGGAACTGATCGCGCAGTCCCGGGTCTTCCGGTTAGAGAATATGATAAAAATTTGTAAAAATCAACACTTAAACTTAAAAACAAGCCGTTAAAGGGTGAAAACCCAAACCGGACCCCAAACGACCCCGTAGGAGGCACGAACACCTCGCACGAGACCCATGTAACTTGTAGGAACTGACCGCGTAGTCCCGGATCTCCCGGTTTGTGAATAGGACGATAATTTGCAAAAATCAAACGTAAACTTAAAAACAGGCCGTTAAAGGGTGGAAACCCAAATCGGCCCCCAAACGACCCCGTAGGAGGCACGAACACCTCGCACAGGACCAATGCAACTTGTAGGAACTGACTGCGTGGTCCTGGGTCTCCCGATTTGAGAGTACGACGATAATTTGCAAAAATCACACTTAGACTTAAAAACTAGCCGTTAAGGGGTGAAAACCCAAACCAGCCACCAAACGACCCCATAGGAGGCACGAACACCTCGCACGGGACCAATGCAACTTGTAGGAACTGACCGCGTAGTCCCGGATCTCCCGGTTTGTAAGTACGATGATAATTTGCAAAACTCACACTTGGACTTAAAAACTTGCCGTTAAATGGTGAAAACCCAAACCTGTCCCCAAACGGCCCCGTAGGAGGTACAAACACCTCGCACGGCCCCACGCAACTTGTATGAATTGACCGCGTAGTCCCAGGTCTCCCGATTTGAGAGTACGATGATAATTTGCAAAAATAACAGTTGGACTTAAAAACTAGCCGTTAAGGGGTGAAAACCCAAACCAGCCCCCAAACGACGTCGTAGGAGGCACGAACTCCTCGCACGGGACCAATGCAACTTGTAGGAACTGACCGCGTAGTATCGGGTGTCCCGGTTTGAAAGTATGACGATAATTTGAAAAAATCACATTTAGACTTAAAAAATAGCCGTTAAGGGGTGAAAACCCAAACCAATCCCCAAACGGCCCCGTAGGAGGCACGGACACCTCGCACGGGACCAATGCAACTTGTAGGAACTGACCGCGTAGTCCCGGGTGTCCTGGTTTGAGAGTACGATGATAATTTGCAAAAAATCACACTTAGACTTAAAAACAGGCCATTAAAGGGTGAAAACCCAAACCAGCCCCCAAACGACGCCGTAGGAGGCACGAACTCCTCGCACGGGACCAATGCAACTTGTAGGAACTGACCGCGTAGTACCGGGTGTCCCGGTTTGAAAGTATGACGATAATTTTAAAAAATCACATTTAGACTTAAAAAATAGCCGTTAAGGGGTGAAAACCCAAACCGATCCCCAAACGGCCCCGTAGGAGGCACGGACACCTCGCACGGGACCAATGCAATTTGTAGGAACTGACCGCGTAGTCTCGGGTGTCTTGGTTTGAGAGTACGATGATAATTTGCAAAAATCACACTTAGACTAAAAAACAGGCCATTAAAGGGTGAAAACCCAAACCAGCCCGCAAACGGCCCCGTACGAGGCACGAACACCTCGCACGGGACCAATGCAACTTGTACAAACTGACCGCGCAGTCCCGGGTCTCCCAGTTTGTAAATAGGATGATAATTTGTAAAAATCACATGTAAACTTAAAAACAGGCCGTTAAAGGGTGAAAACCCAAATCGACCCCAAACGACCCTGTAGAAGGGACGAACACTTCGCACGGGACCAATGTAACTTGTAGGAACTGACCGCATAGTCCCGGGTCTCCCAGTTTGAGAGTATGATGATAATTTGCAAAAATCACACTTAGAGTTAAAAACATGCCGTCAAAGGGTGAAAACCCAAATCGGCCCCCAAACGACCCCGTAGGAGGCATGAACACCTCGTATGGGACCGATGTAACTTGTAGAATCTTACCACGTAGTCTCGGGTCTCCCGATTTGAAAGTATGAGGATAATTTTCAAAAATCACACTTATAGTTAAAAACATACCGTTAAAGGGTGAAAACCCAAACCAGTCCCCAAACGGCCCCGTAGGAGGTACGAACACCTCGCACGGGACCAATGCAACTTGTAGGAATTGACCGCGTAGTCCCGGATCTCCCGGTTTGTAAGTACGATGATAATTTGCAAAAATCACACTTGGACTTAAAAACATGCCGTTAAGGGGTGAAAACCCAAACCAGCCCCCAAACGACCCCGTAGGAGGCACGAACACCTCGCACGGGACCAATGCAACTTGTAGGAACTGACCGCGTAGTACCAGGTATCCCGGTTTGAAAGTATGACGATAATTTGAAAAAATCACATTTAGACTTAAAAACTAGCCGTTAAGGGGAGAAAACCCAAACCAGTCCCCAAACGGCCCTGTAGGAGGCACGGACACCTCGCACGGCCCCATGCAACTTGTAGGAATTGACCGCGTAGTCCCAGGTCTCCCGATTTGAGAGTACGACGATAATTTGCAAAAATCACACTTGGACTTAAAAACTAGCCGTTAAGGGGTGAAAACCCAAACCAGCCCCCAAACGACCCCGTAGGAGGCACGAACTCCTCGCACGGGACCAATGCAACTTGTAGGAACTGCCCGCGTAGTACCGGGTGTCCCGGTTTGAAAGTATGACGATAATTTGAAAAAATCACATTTAGACTTAAAAAATAGCCGTTAAGGGGTGAAAACCCAAACCAGTCCACAAACGGCCCCGTAGGAGGCACGGACACATCGCACGGGACCAATGCAACTTGTAGGAACTGACCGCGTAGTCCCGGGTGTCCTGGTTTGAGAGTACAATGATAATTTGCAAAAATCACACTTAGACTTAAAAACAGGCCATTAAAGGGTGAAAACCCAAACCAGCCACCAAACGGCCCCGTAGGAGGTACGAACACCTCGCACGGGACCAATGCAACTTATAGGAACTGACCGCGTAGTCCCAGGTCTCCTGGTTTGAGAGTACGACGATAATTTGCAAAAATCACACTTAGACTTAAAAACTAGCCGTTAAAGGGTGAAAACCCAAACCAGCGCCCAAACGACCCCGTAGGATCCACGAACACCTCGCACGGGACCAATGCAACTTGTAGGAACTGACCGCGTAGTCCCAGGTCTCCTGGTTTGAGAGTACGACGATAATTTGCAAAAATCACACTTAGACTTAAAAACTAGCCGTTAAGGGGTGAAAACCCAAACCAGCGCCCAAACGACCCCGTAGGAGGCACGAACACCTCGTACGGGACCAATGCAACTTGTAGGAAAGACCGCGTAGTCCCGGGTCTCCTAGTTTGAGAGTACGGCGATAATTTGCAAAAATCACACTTAGACTTATAAACTAGCCGTTAAGGGATGAAAACCCGACCCCGTAGGAGGCACGAACACCTCGCACGGGACCAACGCAACTTATAGGAACTGACCGCGTAGTCCCGGGAGTCCCGGTTTGAGAGTATGACGATAATTTGCAAAAATCACACTTAAACTTAAAAACAATTCGTTAAAGATTGAAATCCCATACCAGCCCCCAAACGGCCCCGTAGGAGGTACGAACACCTCGCACGAGACCAATGCAACTTGTAGGAACTGACCGCGTAGTCCCGGGTGTCCCGGCTTGAGAGTATGACGATAATTTGCAAAAATCACACTTAGACTTAAAAACAAGCTGTTAAAGGGTGAAAACCCAAACCAGCCCCCAAACGGCCCCGTAGGAGGCACGAACTCCTCGCACGGGACCAATGCAACTTGTAGGAACTGACCGCGTATTCTCGGGTGTCCCGGCTTGAGAGTATGACGACAATTTGCAAAAATCACACTTAGACTTAAAAACAAGCCATTAAAGGGTGAAAACCGAAACCAGCCCCCAAACGGCCCCGTAGGAGGTACGAACACCTTGCACGGGACCAATGCAACTTGTTGTAACTGACCGCGTAGTCCCTGGTCTCCCGATTTGAGAGTATGACGATAATTTGCAAAAATCATAGTTAGACTTAAAAACTAGCCGTTAAGGGGTGAAAACCCAAACCAGCCCCCAAACAACCCCGTAGAAGGCACGAACACCTCGTACGGGACCAATGCAACTTGTAGGAACTGACCGCGTAGTCCTGGGTATCCCGATTTGAGAGTACGACGATAATTTGCAAAAATCACACTTAGACATAAAAACAAGTCGTTAAAGGGTGAAAACCCAAACTAGTTCCCAAACGCCTCCGTAGGTGGTACGAACACCTCGCACGGGACCAATGCAACTTGTAGGAATTGACCGCGTACTCCCAGGTCTCCCGATTTGTGAGTACAACCATAATTTGCAAAAATCTCACTTGGACTTAAAAACTAGCCGTTAAGGGGTGAAAACCCAAACCATCCCCCAAACGACCCCGTAAGAGGCACGAACACCTCGCAAGGGACCAATGCAACTTGTAGGAACTGACCGCGTAGTACCGGGTGTCCCGGTTTGAAAGTATGACGATAATTTGAAAAAATCACATTTAGACTTAAAAACTAGCCGTTGAGGGGTGAAAACCCAAACCAGTCCCCAAACGGCCCTGTAGGAGGCACGGACACCTCGCACGGGACCAATGCAACTTGTAGGAACTGACCGCGTAGTCCCGGTTGTCCCGGCTTGAGAGTACGACGCTAATTTGCAAAAATCACACTTAGACTTAAAAACAAGCCATTAAAGGGTGAAAACCGAAACCAACCCCCAAACGGCCCCGTAGGAGGCACGAACACCTCGCACGGGACCAATGTAACTTGTAGGAATTGACCGCGTAGTCCCGTGTCTCCTGGTTTGAGAGTACGACGATAATTTGCAAAAATCACACTTAGACTTATAAACTAGCCGTTAAGGGGTGAAAACCCGACCCCGTAGGAGGCACGAACACCTCGCACGGGACCAATGCAACTTGTAGGAACTGACCGTGTAGTCCCGGGTGTCCCGGTTTGAGAGTATGACGATAATTTGCAAAAATCACACTTAAACTTAAAAACAAGCCGTTAAAGGGTGAAATCCCAAACCAGCCCCCAAACGGCCCCGTAGGAGGTACGAACACCTCGCACGGAACCAATGCAACTTGTAGGAACTGACCGCGTAGTCCCCGGTCTCCCGATTTGAGAGTATGACGATAATTTGCAAAAATCACACTTAGACTTAAAAACTAGTCGTTAAGGGGTGAAAACCCAAACCAGCCCCCAAACAACCCCGTAGGAGGCACGAACAGCTCGCACGGGACCAATGCAACTTGTAGGAACGGACCGCGTAGTCCCGGGTGTCCCGGCTTGAGAGTATGACGATAATTTGCAAAAATCACACTTAGACTTAAAAATAAGCCGTTAAAGGGTGAAAACTAAAACCAGTCCCCAAACGGCCCCGTAGGAGGTACGAACAACTCGCACGGGACCAATGCAACTTGTAGGAACTGACCGCGTAGTCCCGGGTCTCCCGATTTGAGAGTACGGTGATAATTTGCAAAAATCACACTTATACTTAAAAACAAGCTGTTAAAGGGTGAAAACCCAAACCAGCCCCCAAACGGCCCCGTAGGAGGCACGACACCTCGCACGGGACCAATGCAACTTGTAGGAACTGACCGCGTAGTCCCGGGTGTCCCGGCTTGAGAGTATGACGATAATTTGCAAAAATCGCACTTAGACATAAAAATAAGCCGTTAAAGGGTGAAAACCAAAACCAGTCCCCAAACGGCCCCGTAGGAGGTACGAACACCTCGCACGGGACCAATGCAACTTGTAGGAACTGACCGCGTAGTCCCGAGTCTCCCGATTTGAGAGTACGATGATAATTTGCAAAAATCACACTTGGACTTAAAAACTAGCCGTTAAGGGGTGAAAACCCAAACCAGCCCCCACACGGCCCCATAGGACGCACGAACACCTCGCACGGGACCAATGCAACTTGTAGGAATTGACCGCGTAGTCTCGGGTGTCCTGCTTTGAGAGTATGCCGATAATTTGCAAAAATCACACTTAGACTTAAAAACAAGCTGTTAAAGGGTGAAAACCCAAACCAGCCCCCAAACGACCCCGTTAGAGGCACGAACACCTCGCACGGGACCAATGCAATTATAGGAACTGATCGCGTAGTCCCGGGTGTCCCGGCTTGAGAGTATGACGATAATTTGCAAAAATCATACTTAGACTTAAAAACAAGCCATTAAAGGGTGAAAACCGAAACCACCCCCCAAACCCCGTAGGAGGTACTAACACCTCGCACGGGACCAATGCAACTTGTAGTAACTGACCGCGTAGTCCCTGGTCTCTTGATTTGAGAGTATGACGATAATTTGCAAAAATCACAATTAGACTTAAGAACTAGTCGTTAAGGGGTGAAAACCCAAACCAGCCCCCAAACGACCCCGTAGGAGGCACGAACAGCTCGCACGGGACCAATGCAACATGTAGGAACTGACCGTGTAGTCCCGGGTCTCCCGGTTTGTAAATAGGATGATAATTTGTAAAAATCACATGTAAACTTAAAAACTAGCCGTTAAGGGGTGAAAACCCAAACCAGCCCCCAAACGACCCCGTAGGAGGCACGAACACCTCGCACGGGACCAACGCAACTTGTAGGAACTGACCGCGTAGTCCTGGGTATCCCGATTTGAGAGTACGACGATAATTTGCAAAAATCACACTTAGACTTAAAAACAAGCCGTTAAAGGGTGAAAACCCAAACCTATCCCCAAACGGCCCCGTAGGAGGTACGAACACCTCGCACGGCCCCATGCAACTTGTAGAATCTTACCACGTAGTCTCGGGTCTCCCGATTTGAAAGTATGAGGATAATTTTCAAAAATCACACTTAGAGTTAAAAACAGGCCGTTAAAGGGTGAAAACCCAAACCAGTCCCCAAACGGCCCCGTAGGAGGTACGAACACCTCGCACGGGACCAATGCAACTTGTAGGAACTGACCGCGTAGTCCCGGATCTCCCGGTTTGTAAGTACGATGATAATTTGCAAAAATCACACTTGGACTTAAAAACTTGCCGTTAAAGTGTGAAAACCCAAACCTGTCCCCAAACGGCCCCGTAGGAGGTACGAACACCTCGCACGGCCCCATGCAACTTGTAGGAATTGACCGCGTAGTCCCAGGTCTCCCGATTTGAGAGTACGACGATAATTTGCAAAAATCACACTTGGACTTAAAAACTAGCCGTTAAGGGGTGAAAACCCAAACCAGCCCCCAAACGACCCCGTAGGAGGCACGAACTCCTCGCACGGGACCAATGCAACTTGTAGGAACTGACCGCGTAGTACCGGGTCTCCCGGTTTGAAAGTATGACGATAATTTGAAAAAATCACATTTAGACTTAAAAAATAGCCGTTAAGGGGTGAAAACCCAAACCAGTCACCAAACGGCCCCGTAGGAGGCACGGACACATCGCACGGGACCAATGCAACTTGTAGGAACTGACCGCATAGTCCCGGGTGTCCTGGTTTGAGAGTACGATGATAATTTGCAAAAATCACACTTAGACTTAAAAACAGGCCATTAAAGGGTGAAAACCCAAACCAGCCCCCAAACGGCCCCGTAGGAGGTACGAACACCTCGCACGGGACCAGTGCAACTTATAGGAATTGACCGCGTAGTCCCGGGTCTCCTGGTTTGAGAGTACGACGATAATTTGCAAAAATCACACTTAGACTTAAAAACTAGCCGTTAAAGGGTGAAAACCCAAACCAGCGCCCAAACGACCCCGTAGGAGGCACGAACACCTCGCACGGGACCAATGCAACTTGTAGGAACTGACCGCGTAGTCCCGGGTCTCCTGGTTTGAGAGTACGACGATAATTTTCAAAAATCACACTTAGACTTAAAAACAAGCTGTTAAAGGGTGAAAACCCAAACCAGTCCCTAAACGACCCCGTAGGAGGCACGAACACCTCGCACGGGACCAATGCAACTTGTAGGAACTGACCGCGTAGTCCCGGGTGTCCCGGTTTGAGAGTATGACGATAATTTGCAAAAATCACACTTAAACTTAAAAACAAGTCGTTAAAGGGTGAAATCCCAAACCAGCCCCCAAACGGCCCCGTAGGAGGTACGAACACCTCGCACGGGACCAATGTAACTTGTAGGAACTCACCGTGTAGTTCCGGGTCTCTCGGTTTGAGAATATGACGATAATTTCAAAATACATAGATTAGGCTTCAAAATAAGCCGTTTGAGGGTAAAACCCCAAACCAACCCCCAAACGGCCCCGTAAGAGGCACGAACATCTCCCACGGGACCAATGTAAATCGTCTGAACTGACCCTGCAGTCCCGGGTCTTCCAGTTTGAGAATATGATGATAATTTCATAATACGTAGATTAGGCTTGAAAATAAGCCGTTTGAGGGTGAAAATCCAAACCAGCTCCCAAACGGTCCCGTAAGAGGCACGAACACGTCGCACTGGACCAATGTAACTTGTAGGAACTGACCGCGTAGTCCCGAGTCTCCCGGTTTGAGAATATGACGATAATTTGCAAAATCAACACTTAAACTTAAAAACAAGCCGTTAAAGGGTGAAAACCCAAAACAACCCCCAAACGATCCCGTACGAGGCACAAACACCTCGCATGGGACCAATGTAACTTGTAGGAACTGATCGCGCAGTCCCGGGTCTTCCGGTTAGAGAATATGATAAAAATTTGTAAAAATCAACACTTAAACTTAAAAACAAGCCGTTAAAGGGTGAAAACCCAAACCGGACCCCAAACGACCCCGTAGGAGGCACGAACACCTCGCACGAGACCCATGTAACTTGTAGGAACTGACCGCGTAGTCCCGGATCTCCCGGTTTGTGAATAGGACGATAATTTGCAAAAATCAAACGTAAACTTAAAAACAGGCCGTTAAAGGGTGGAAACCCAAATCGGCCCCCAAACGACCCCGTAGGAGGCACGAACACCTCGCACAGGACCAATGCAACTTGTAGGAACTGACTGCGTGGTCCTGGGTCTCCCGATTTGAGAGTACGACGATAATTTGCAAAAATCACACTTAGACTTAAAAACTAGCCGTTAAGGGGTGAAAACCCAAACCAGCCACCAAACGACCCCATAGGAGGCACGAACACCTCGCACGGGACCAATGCAACTTGTAGGAACTGACCGCGTAGTCCCGGATCTCCCGGTTTGTAAGTACGATGATAATTTGCAAAACTCACACTTGGACTTAAAAACTTGCCGTTAAATGGTGAAAACCCAAACCTGTCCCCAAACGGCCCCGTAGGAGGTACAAACACCTCGCACGGCCCCACGCAACTTGTATGAATTGACCGCGTAGTCCCAGGTCTCCCGATTTGAGAGTACGATGATAATTTGCAAAAATAACAGTTGGACTTAAAAACTAGCCGTTAAGGGGTGAAAACCCAAACCAGCCCCCAAACGACGTCGTAGGAGGCACGAACTCCTCGCACGGGACCAATGCAACTTGTAGGAACTGACCGCGTAGTATCGGGTGTCCCGGTTTGAAAGTATGACGATAATTTGAAAAAATCACATTTAGACTTAAAAAATAGCCGTTAAGGGGTGAAAACCCAAACCAATCCCCAAACGGCCCCGTAGGAGGCACGGACACCTCGCACGGGACCAATGCAACTTGTAGGAACTGACCGCGTAGTCCCGGGTGTCCTGGTTTGAGAGTACGATGATAATTTGCAAAAAATCACACTTAGACTTAAAAACAGGCCATTAAAGGGTGAAAACCCAAACCAGCCCCCAAACGAGGCCGTAGGAGGCACGAACTCCTCGCACGGGACCAATGCAACTTGTAGGAACTGACCGCGTAGGACCGGGTGTCCCGGTTTGAAAGTATGACGATAATTTTAAAAAATCACATTTAGACTTAAAAAATAGCCGTTAAGGGGTGAAAACCCAAACCGATCCCCAAACGGCCCCGTAGGAGGCACGGACACCTCGCACGGGACCAATGCAACTTGTAGGAACTGACCGCGTAGTCTCGGGTGTCTTGGTTTGAGAGTACGATGATAATTTGCAAAAATCACACTTAGACTAAAAAACAGGCCATTAAAGGGTGAAAACCCAAACCAGCCCGCAAACGGCCCCGTACGAGGCACGAACACCTCGCACGGGACCAATGCAACTTGTACAAACTGACCGCGCAGTCCCGGGTCTCCCAGTTTGTAAATAGGATGATAATTTGTAAAAATCACATGTAAACTTAAAAACAGGCCGTTAAAGGGTGAAAACCCAAATCGACCCCAAACGACCCTGTAGAAGGGACGAACACTTCGCACGGGACCAATGTAACTTGTAGGAACTGACCGCATAGTCCCGGGTCTCCCAGTTTGAGAGTATGATGATAATTTGCAAAAATCACACTTAGAGTTAAAAACATGCCGTCAAAGGGTGAAAACCCAAATCGGCCCCCAAACGACCCCGTAGGAGGCATGAACACCTCGTATGGGACCGATGTAACTTGTAGAATCTTACCACGTAGTCTCGGGTCTCCCGATTTGAAAGTATGAGGATAATTTTCAAAAATCACACTTATAGTTAAAAACATACCGTTAAAGGGTGAAAACCCAAACCAGTCCCCAAACGGCCCCGTAGGAGGTACGAACACCTCGCACGGGACCAATGCAACTTGTAGGAATTGACCGCGTAGTCCCGGATCTCCCGGTTTGTAAGTACGATGATAATTTGCAAAAATCACACTTGGACTTAAAGACATGCCGTTAAGGGGTGAAAACCCAAACCAGCCCCCAAACGACCCCGTAGGAGGCACGAACACCTCGCACGGGACCAATGCAACTTTTAGGAACTGACCGCGTAGTACCAGGTATCCCGGTTTGAAAGTATGACGATAATTTGAAAAAATCACATTTAGACTTAAAAACTAGCCGTTAAGGGGAGAAAACCCAAACCAGTCCCCAAACGGCCCTGTAGGAGGCACGGACACCTCGCACGGCCCCATGCAACTTGTAGGAATTGACCGCGTAGTCCCAGGTCTCCCGATTTGAGAGTACGACGATAATTTGCAAAAATCACACTTGGACTTAAAAACTAGCCGTTAAGGGGTGAAAACCCAAACCAGCCCCCAAACGACCCCGTAGGAGGCACGAACTCCTCGCACGGGACCAATGCAACTTGTAGGAACTGACCTCGAAGTACCGGGTGTCCCGGTTTGAAAGTATGACGATAATTTGAAAAAAATCACATTTAGACTTAAAAAATAGCCGTTAAGGGGTGAAAACCCAAACCAGTCCCCAAACGGACCCGTAGGAGGCACGGACACCTCGTACGGGACCAATGCAACTTGTAGGAACTGACGGCGTAGTCACGGGTGTCCTGGTTTGGAGAGTACGATGATAATTTGCAAAAATCACACTTAGACTTAAAAACAGGCCATTAAAGGGTGAAAACCCAAACCAGCCCCCAAACGGCCCCGTAGGAGGTACGAACACCTCGCACGGAACCAATGCAGCTTGTAGGAACTGACCGCGTAGCCCGGGTCTCCCGGTTTGTAAATAGGATGATAATTTGTAAAAATCACATGTAAACTTAAAAACAGACCGTTAAAGGGTGAAAACCCAAATCGACCCCAAACGACCCCGTAGGAGGCACGAACACTTCGCACGGGACCTATGTAACTTGTAGGAACTGACCGCATAGTCCCGGGTCTCCCAGTTTGAGAGTATGACGATAATTTGCCAAAATCACACTTAGAGTTAAAAACATGTCGTTAAAGGGTGAAAACCCAAATCGGCCCCCAAACGACCCCGTAGGAGGCACGAACACCTCGTATGGGACCGATGTAACTTGTAGAATCTTACCACGTAGTCTCGGGTCTCCCGATTTGAAAGTATGAGGATAATTTTCAAAAATCACACTTAGAGTTAAAAACAGACCGTTAAAGGGTGAAAACCCAAACCAGTCCCCAAACGGCCCCGTAGGAGGTACGAACACCTCGCACGGGACCAATGCAACTTGTAGGAACTGACCGCGTAGTCCCGGATCTCCCGGTTTGTAAGTACGATGATAATTTGCAAAAATCACACTTAGACTTAAAAACAAGCTGTTAAAGGGTGAAAACCCAAACCAGCCCCCAAACGGCCCCGTAGGAGGTACGAACACCTCGCACGGCCCCATGCAACTTGTAGGAATTGACCGCGTAGTCCCAGGTCTCCCGATTTGAGAGTACGACGATAATTTGCAAAAATCACACTTGGACTTAAAAACTAGCCGTTAAAGGGTGAAAACCCAAACTAGCCCCCAAACGACCCCCCCCCCCTTAGGAGGCACGAACTCCTCGCACGGGACCAATGCAACTTGTAGGAACTGACCGCGTAGTACCGGGTGTCCCGGTTTGAAAGTATGACGATAATTTGAAAAAATCACATTTAGACTTAAAAAATAGCCGTTAAGGGGTGAAAACCCAAACCAGTCCCCAAACGGCCCCGTAGGAGGCACGGACACCTCGCACGGGACCAATGCAACTTGTAGGAACTGACCGCGTAGTCCCGGGTGTCCTGGTTTGAGAGTACGATGATAATTTGGAAAAATCACACTTAGACTTAAAAACAGGCCATTAAAGGGTGAAAACACAAACCAGCCCCCAAACGACCCCGTAGGAGGTACCAACACCTCGCACGGGACCAATGCAGCTTGTAGGAACTGACCGCGTAGTCCCGGGTCTCCCGATTTGTAAATAGGATGATAATTTGTAAAAATCACATGTAAACTTAAAAACAGGCCGTTAAAGGGTGAAAACCCAAATCGACCCCAAACGACCCCGTAGGAGGCACGAACACTTCGCACGGGACCAATGTAACTTGTAGGAACTGACCGCATAGTCCCGGGTCTCCCAGTTTGAGAGTATGACGATAATTTGCAAAAATCACACTTAGAGTTAAAAACATGCCGTTAAAGGGTGAAAACCCAAACCAGTCCCCAAACGGCCCCGTAGGAGGTACGAACACCTCGCAGGTGACCAATGCAACTTGTAGGAACTGACCGCGTAGTCCCGGATCTCCCGGTTTGTAAGTACGATGATAATTTGCAAAAATCACACTTGGACTTAAAAACATACCGTTAAGGGGTGAAAACCCAAACCAGCCCCCAAACGGCCCCGTAGGAGGCACAAACACCTCGCACGGGACCAATGAAACTTATAGGAACTAACCGCGTAGTCCCGGGTGTCCTGGTTTGAGAGTATGACGATAATTTGCAAAAATCACACTTAGACTTAAAAATAAGCTGTTAAAGGGTGAAAACCCAAACCAGCCCCCAAACGACCCCGTTGGAGGCACGAACACCTCGCACGGGACCAATGCAACTTATAGGAATTGACCGCGTATTCCAGGGTGTCCCGGCTTGAGAGTATGATGATAATTTGCAAAAATCACACTTAGACTTAAAAACAAACCATTAAAGGGTGAAAACCGAAACCAGCCCCCAAACGGCCCCGTAGGAGGCACGAACACCTCGCACGGGACCAATGCAACTTGTAGTAACTGACCGCGTAGTCCCTGGTCTCCCGATTTGAGAGTATGACGATAATTTGCAAAGATCACAATTAGACTTAAAAACTAGCCGTTAAGGGGTAAAAACCCAAACCAGCCCCCAAACGACCCAGTAGGAGGCACGAACACCTCGCACGGGACCAATGCAACTTTTAGGAACTGACCGCGTAGTACCGGATCTCCCGATTTGAGAGTATGACGATAATTTGCAAAAATCACAGCTAGACTTAAAAACTAGCCGTTAAGGGGTGAAAATCCAAACCAGCCCCGAAACGACCCCGTAGAAGGCACGAACACCTCGCACGGGACTAATACAACTTGTAGGAACTGACCGCGTAGTCCTGGGTATCCCGATTTGAGAGTACGACGACAATTAGCAAAAATCATACTTAGACTTAAAAACGAGCCGTTAAAGGGTGAAAACCCAAACCAGTTCCCAAACGCCCCCGTAGGTGGTACGAACACCTCGCACGGGACCAATGCAACTTGTAGGAATTGACCGCGTACTCCCAGGTCTCCCGATTTGTGAGTACAACGATCATTTGCAAAAATCACACTTGGACTTAAAAACTAGCCGTTAAGGGGTGAAAACCCAAACCATCCCCCAAACGAACCCGTAGGAGGCACGAACACCTCGCACGGGACCAATGCAACTTGTAGGAACTGATCGCGTAGTACCGCATTTCCCGGTTTGAAAGTATGACGATAATTTCAAAAAATCACATTTAGACTTAAAAACTAGCCGTTAAGGGGTGAAAACCCAAACCCGTCCCCAAACGGCCATGTAGGAGGCACGGACACCTCGCACGGGACCAATGCAACTTGTAGGAACTGACCGCGTAGTCCCGGGTGTCCTGGTTTGAGAGTACGATGATAATTTGCAAAAATCACACTTAGACTTAAAAACAGGCCATTAAAGGGTGAAAACCCAAACCAGCCCCCAAACGACCCCGTAGGAGGTACGAACACCTCGCACGGGACCAATGCAACTTATAGGAACTGACCACGTAGTCCCGGGTCTCCCGGTTTGTAAATAGGATGATAATTTGTAAAAATCACATGTAAACTTAAAAACAGGCCGTTAAAGGGTGAAAACCCAAATCGACCCCAAACGACCCCGTAGGAGGCACGAACACTTCGCACGGGACCAATGTAAGTTGTAGGAACTGACCGCATAGTCCCGGGTCTCCCAGTTTGAGAGTATGACAATAATTTGCAAAAATCACACTTAGAGTTAAAAACATGCCGTTAAAGGGTGAAAACCCAAACCGGCCCCGTAGGAGGCATGAACACCTCGTATGGGACCGATGTAACTTGTAGAATCTGACCACGTAGTCTCGGGTCTCCCGATTTGAGAGTATGAGGATAATTTTCAAAAATCACACTTAGAGTTAAAAACAGGCCGTTAAAGGGTGAAAACCCAAACCAGTCCACAAACTGCCCAGTAGGAGGTACGAACACCTCGCACGGGACCAATGCAACTAGTAGGAACTGACCGCGTAGTCCCGGATCTCCCGGTTTGTAAGTACGATGATAATTTGCAAAAATACACTTGGACTTAAAAACTAGCCGTTAAGGGGTGAAAACCCAAACCATCCCCCAAACGGCCTCGTAGGAGGCATGAACACCTCGCACGGGACCAATGCAACTTGTAGGAACTAACCGTGTAGTCCCGGGTGTCCTGGTTTGAGAGTACGATGATAATTTGCAAAAATCACACTTAGACTTAAAAACAGGCCATTAAAGGGTTAAAACCCAAACCGCTGTCTCCTTTCCAAGGGTCTGTTTGCCAAATCAATGCAATGAAGCCCTCCCGAAGAGAAGGAAGTCCACAAATAAGAGCATATTTTTTAGATATCCTCCATGGTAACCACGGTCATAACTTCAGGTGACAGACGTGCCAGGCCTACTCAGGTGGTGGCTGGTTTCGAAGAGATTGAAGACGGCCAAATAGCTGTAGACATCATTGACAACCCAGGGGGGTTAGGAGTTGTAATGGGACCTCCTACTTCACCGCCCACCTCTGGGCCTGTTTTGATTCCCATCGCCGGCACCGGGGCCCATGGCCAGGCCATTTTAAGCAAAGTTCAGGGTGACGAGGACTATGGGAATGGTTCCCCGGCCGTCGAAGTTAACGACAAACGCCAGTCTGAGGGGCGGAACGAGGGTGAGGTGTTGGCTATGAGTGTTGCTGACGCAACTAAGGATTGTAGTTCAGATGGAGGGGTTGGTACGAGCTCTGGGCCCAATGGTACGGGGATGGGTAAGTTTGCTGTTGACACGGAAAAGCTGTCAGTTGTTCTGACGAGCGCCCCAACTCTACAGGCGGGACTGACTTCCCAACAACTGCCGAGGCGCAACGATAGGACGTGGAGCACTGTAGCGGCAGAAAAGAAACAACCTAGGATACGTCTCACCTACCACCAGCCATCTGTTGTAGGTTCTATCATCACGGTATCGCCTCCCGCTGCTGTTGCTACCGGTGGCCATAAAAGGTGGGAGAACAGCTTAGTGGGTTATTTTTTGGGGAATAAACTTCCCTTCTCCTACGTGAATAACGCTGCCACCAGATTGTGGAGTAAGTTTGGGATGACCAAAGTTGTAGCACATGATAATGGTTTCTTCTTCTTTTTGTTTGATAACCCCTCACAACGGGACGAAGTTCTGGACAATGGCCCGTGGCACTTTGCGGGGATGTCCATCATTTTGAAAAAATGGGATGCTAGCTTTAGCTTTCATAAGGATATTGTGAAGAAGATACCCATATGGGTGAAGTTCCATGACATTCCCGTCCAGCTGTGGACGGAGGAGGGACTCAGTTACATAGCAAGTTCGGTGGGAACTCCTTTGTTTGCCGACGCTATCACGGAGGAGATGAATAGGATCTCTTACGCTCGAGTTTGCATTGAGGTGGAAGCAAAGGTGACATACCCTAGTAGCATCAACGTTGTTATGGAGGACGGAGCAACTGTACCGGTGCGTGTTGAGTTCCAAGCCAAACCACCCTCGTGCCCTAATTGCCTAGTTTTTGGCCACAATATCAGTAAATGCACGCTAAGCACCGTTCCGAAAACTAATGCGGAAGCGGGTACTAAGAAGACTAAAGCTCATGCAGGTTCAGAATGGATTGAGGTAAAGAAGAAGCCTATCCCTGTGACTACCTCTGGCCGAGAGATAGGAGAACCGTCGGGTGTGATGGTTAAGGATCAGGATGAGATTAGGAGTACTGAGAAGGACGGGGGGGGCTGCCCCTAGCGTGGTCTCTCCTACGATACGGTTATCCAACCAGTTTAGCGCTGTGGACAATGAAAACGAGTTTGAGGCAACTCCGGAACCTTCGGCGCTTGCTAGGAGGGTAATGGTCGTGGATGAGCTTGCTTTCAAGCACAAGGGTGAGATGACAAAGGCAGACCATTCCGGTGGTAAGAACAGGAGAAAGGGGAAGGGGATCAAAACTTGATGTTAAAGATTGGGTCATGGAACATTAGGGGTCTCAATTCCCCTCACAAACAAAAGGAAGTTAGTAAGTTAATAATTGATCAGCAGCTTGATATCGTTTGCTTGGTGGAAACTAAAGTTAGGAAAAAGAATTTAGGTAATGTTAAAAATAATTGTTTTTTACATTGGGATCTCATTGATAACTGCCCTTTAGGGGGGGGTGTTGCCAGGGTGATTGTCGGCTGGAATCCTAGTTGTGTGGCGGTTACGCTGGTCCAGTCTCACCCTCAAGCCATGCTGTGTAGGGTGGAGGTTTGTGGTAGTAATAGAGAGTTTTTTGCGACCTTCATCTATGGGGAAAATCTTGCTCACGGGAGAGAGTCTCTTTGGGAGTTTCTCGAGCTCAATAGGGGTAGCACGGAGGGGCAGCCTTGGGTTCTTATGGGGGATTTCAACGTTGTGAGAACCAGTGAGGAGAAGAGTGGGATGCATGGCATTGATGTGGGTGCTACGGAAGCTTTCAACCAGTGTATTAATAATATCCAGGTTGACGACATGACTACGAATGGGCTTTGGTTTACGTGGAACAGGCGTCAGGGGGGTAGGAACAATGTCCAATCGAGAATTGATAGGGTTCTTCATAACGACACGTGGAGTACCCACTTTCCGGAGTCTCAGGCGACTGTTCTTCCTCAGGGTGTTTCGGATCATTGCCCGATCATTATCTTGCTTGCTCCCAGGGAGCCTAATAGGCCCAAGCCGTTCAAGTTCTACAACTTTTGGATGGGGCATGTTGACTTCCAGGATGTTCTGACCGAGTCTTGGCACGGGGACGATGTGGGTAACCCCATGGTGAGATTGAGTAAGAAAATGCGTAGACTGAAGTTGAACCTCAAAGGCTTTAATAAGAAGTTCTACAGTCAGATTTCTAGGAGGGTGGAGGAGGCTAAGAGGTTGCTTGATGACGTACAGATTAGACTTGACAACGACGGGAGAAACTTGAGCTTTCAGTTGGAGGAGAGAGAGAAGTTGACGGTTTACTTGGATCTCAGAAGCGCCGAGGAGTCCTACTATAAGCAGCGGTCTAGAGTAAAGTGGCTACAGTTGGGGGATGGGAATAACTCCTTTTTCCATAGAAGGGCCAATCTTGCTACTGCTAGGAGGAAGATCATTAGCATTGAGGATGAGAATGGGGTGAGGGTCGAGGGCTCTCAGGGGGTGGCTAATACGGCTGTGGGGTTCTTTCGCAACCTTCTGGGCTATCGTAGCACTTGTGCGGACCCTGCTCCCATTCTGGATGCGAATGTTGAGAAAAGAGTCAGTGATGTGGATGCAGCGAAGATGAGTGCGCCCATTGATGATGAGGAGATAAAGGGGGCTATGTTCGCCATTGGTTCGGATAAAGCCCCAGGACCTGACGGCTTCAATGCGTTCTTTTTTAAGCAGAACTGGGAGGTGGTGGGGAACGACGTCACCGAGGCTGTAAAGTTCTTCTTCAGGTGTAGCTATCTGCCTAGGCAATGGAATTGTACTGCCCTGGCTCTTATCCCGAAGGTTGCCACCCCTAGCGGTATGCATGATTTTAGACCCATATCTTATTGTAATACCATTTACAAGTGCATCTCGAAGATTCTTGCCAACAGGATTAAGCCTATCCTCCCACATATGATCAATCCGTGTCAGGCTGCTTTTGTCAAAGGGAGATCTATTTCTGATAACATCCTTCTTCTCCAGGAGGTTATGAGGAATTACCATCGTGAGCTTAGCCCGCCTAGATGTACTTTGAAGATTGATTTGATGAAAGCGTATGACATGGTGGACTGGGGTTTTCTTTTCACCTTGCTGACTCATCTGGGGTTCCCGGCCATTTTCGTTGGGTGGATTACTGAATGCATGACTACCACTCGGTTCTCTATCAGTCTGAATGGGCACCTGCATGGCTTCTTTGAGGGAAGGAGAGGGTTGAGGCAAGGTGACCCCCTTTCTCCCTATCTTTTCCTCCTGGTGATGGACTCTCTCTCGTGCATCTTGGACAAAGCTTGCACTAACCCTATGTTTACCTATCACCCTAAGTGCAAGGAAGTAGGGCTTAACCACTTATGTTTCGCCGACGATGTGATAATTCTATGTGGGGGGGACTTTCCTTCCTGCGCCATTGTGAAGAAGGCGGTTGATGATTTCTGCAGCATTGCGGGCCTCACGCCCAATCTGGGTAAGAGTAGTTTTTATACCACCGGTTTGGAGGAGGATCGGATTGCGCAGATCGGGGATATTCTTGGTTTTGGCCATAGCAACCCCCCCTTCTTGTACCTCGGGGTTCCTCTCATCACCACAAGACTCAAGAAGGAGGATTGTTGTAGGCTTATCGACAGGGTCACGGGTAGGATTAAGTGTTGGACTAACAAGCTCCTTAGCTACGCCGGTAGATTGCAGCTTATTAAGTCCGTCTTGTTCGGGATCCAGGTATATTGGTCCAGTCTGTTCATTTTACCTAAGGGGGTCATTCTAAAGATTGAGCAGCTGATGAGGGATTTCCTATGGACGGGTTCCGATCTCAAACATTCGGGGGCCAAGGTGGCTTGGAATGATCTTTGTGATAGCTTTGAGAGCGGTGGCCTGGGTATCAAAAGCATCGAGAGGTGGAATGAGGCGGCCATCATGAAGTTGCTATGGAATCTCTGTAGCAAGAAGGACTGCCTTTGGGTCAAGTGGTGCAACGTGTATAAGTTGAAGAGAAGAAGTTTGTGGGCTATTAACTTAGCCAGCGATTCGTCTTGGAGCTGGAGGAAGATGATGCAGTTGAGACATCGGATCAGACCTCTCATCAAATGGAGTATCGGTAATGGCAGGGATAACTTTTTCTGGCACGATAACTGGCATCCTCTGGGGCCCCTTCATCCTTTGTTTGGGGACCGTGTTATCTATGACGCTGCTAGTAACCATAAGGCTTTGGTTGCTGATTACATTGTTGAGGACAGGTGGAGATGGCCAACGGGGATTACCTGGGAGCTCCTGGAAATTAGGAATGCGGCTTTGCCCGGCATTAGGCATGATACTGCTGATGAGGTGGTTTGGATTCCCAACCAGAAGGATTTTTCTATCAGATCAGCCTATGATGTGATGTCCCCCACCCTCCCACCTGCTCCCTGGCATAATATTGTGTGGAATAAGACTAATATTCCTAAATGCGCTTTTGTCCTTTGGATGATTTGTAGGGACGCTATTCACACTAAGGACAAGCTCCATAATTGGGGCATCTCTGAGGATAACATGTGCTGCAGCTGCTCCAATGGGGTTGAGTCCATACCTCACGTGTTCAATGAGTGTCCAGTTGCTAAGGAGGTTTGGGAGGAGGTGAGAACCAGGAATCAGGAATACAGAGAGGCTTTGGATTGGGATGGTGAGATGACTCATGCTATTTCTTGCTACAGTGGGGATAGTTTTTATAATCGTATTAGGAATATTTCCTTCTCTTCTACTGTGTACTGCCTATGGATGGAGCGTAACGCTAGACATTTTAAGCGTGTGGCCAAGAGCACGGATGTCATTGTCAAGGATATCGAGGTTATGATTAGAGCGAGAGTCGCTAAGTGGAGCAGGGGGATGAGGAGATATGAGAACTGGATGGCTTGCATGAACTGGGGTATCCCGGAGAGTGCTCTTGATTAGGGGGGCTTCTCGTACTTTCTTTTTTCAGTTGTTTTGTTTTTCTCTCCTTTGGGGTATGCCCCTAGGGAAGGCGTTGGGTTTCATCCCTATGTGTACTTGTTGTAGTTGCAGTTGTTGATATATATACATAATTTTTCCCAAAAAAAAAAAAGGGGTGAAAACCCAAACCAGCCCCCAAACGACCCCGTAGGAGGCACGAACACCTCGTACGGGACCAATGCAACTTGTAAGAACTGACCGCGTAGTCCCGGGTATCCCGATTTGAGAGTACGACGATAATTTGCAAAAATCACACTTAGACTTAAAAATAAGCCGTTAAAGGGTGAAAACCAAAACCAGTCCCCAAACGGCCCCGTAGGAGGTACGAACACCTCGCAGGGGACCAATGCAACTTGTAGGAACTGACCGTGTAGTCCCGGGTCTCCCGATTTGAGAGTACGATGATAATTTGCAAAAATCACACTTGGACTTAAAAACCAGCCGTTAAGGGGTGAAAACCCAAACCAGCCCCCACACGGCCCCGTAGGAGGCACGAACACCTCGCACGGGACCAATGCAACTTGTGGGAACTGACCGCGTAGTCTCGGGTGTCCTGGTTTGAGAGTTTGACGATAATTTGCAAAAATCACACTTAGACTTAAAAACAAGTTGTTAAAGGGTGAAAACCCAAACCAGCCAACAAACGACCCCGTTGGAGGCACGAACACCTCGTACGGGACCAATGAAACTTGTAGGAACTGACTGCGTAGTACCGGGTGTCCCGATTTGAAAGTATGACGATAATTTGAAAAAATCACATTTAGACTTAAAAAATAGTCGTTAAGGGGTGAAAACCAAAACCAGCCCCCAAACGACCCCGTTGGAGGCACGAACACCTCGCACGGGACCAATGCAACTTGTAGGAACTGACCGCGTAGTCCCGGGTGTCCCGGCTTGAGAGTATGACGATAATTTGCAAAAATCACACTTAGACTTAAAAACAAGCCATTAAAGGGTGAAAACCCAAACCAGCCCCCAAACGGCCCCGTAGGAGGTATGAACACCTCGCACGGGACCAATGCAACTTGTAGGAACTGACCGCGTAGTCCCGGGTCTCCCGGTTTGTAAATAGGATGATAATTTGTAAAAATCACATGTAAACTTAAAAACAAGCCGTTAAAGGGTGAAAACCCAAATCGACCCCAAACGACCCCGTAGAAGGCACGAACACTTCGCACGGGACCAATGTAACTTGTAGGAACTGACCGCATAGTCCCGGGTCTCCCAGTTTGAGAGTATGACGATAATTTGCAAAAATCACACTTAGAATTAAAAACATGCCGTTAAAGGGTGAAAACCCAAATCGGCCCCCAAACGACCCCGTAGGAGGCACGAACACCTCGTATGGGACCGATGTAACTTGTAGAATCTTACCACGTAGTCTCGGGTCTCCCGATTTGAAAGTATGAGGATAATTTTCAAAAATCACACTTAGAGTTAAAAACACGCCGTTAAAGGGTGAAAACCCAAACCAGGCCCCAAACGGCCCCGTAGGAGGTAACGAACACCTCGCTCGGGACCAATGCAACTTGTAGGAACTGACCGCGTAGTCCCGGATCTCCCGGTTTGTAAGTACGATGATAATTTGCAGAAATCACACTTGGACTTAAAAACATGCCGTTAAGGGGTGAAAACCCAAACCAGGCCCCAAACGGCCCCGTTGGAGGCACGAACACCTCGCACGGGACCAATGCAACTTATAGGAACTGACCGCGTATTCTCGGGTGTCCCGGCTTGAGAGTATGACGACAATTTGCAAAAATCACACTTAGACTTAAAAACAAGCCATTAAAGGGTGAAAACCGAAACCAGCCCCCAAACGGCCCCGTAGGAGGTACGAACACCTTGCACGGGACCAATGCAACTTGTTGTAACTGACCGCGTAGTCCCTGGTCTCCCGATTTGAGAGTATGACGATAATTTGCAAAAATCATAGTTAGACTTAAAAACTAGCCGTTAAGGGGTGAAAACCCAAACCAGCCCCCAAACAACCCCGTAGAAGGCACGAACACCTCGTACGGGACCAATGCAACTTGTAGGAACTGACCGCGTAGTCCTGGGTATCCCGATTTGAGAGTACGACGATAATTTGCAAAAATCACACTTAGACATAAAAACAAGTCGTTAAAGGGTGAAAACCCAAACTAGTTCCCAAACGCCTCCGTAGGTGGTACGAACACCTCGCACGGGACCAATGCAACTTGTAGGAATTGACCGCGTACTCCCAGGTCTCCCGATTTGTGAGTACAACCATAATTTGCAAAAATCTCACTTGGACTTAAAAACTAGCCGTTAAGGGGTGAAAACCCAAACCATCCCCCAAACGACCCCGTAAGAGGCACGAACACCTCGCAAGGGACCAATGCAACTTGTAGGAACTGACCGCGTAGTACCGGGTGTCCCGGTTTGAAAGTATGACGATAATTTGAAAAAATCACATTTAGACTTAAAAACTAGCCGTTGAGGGGTGAAAACCCAAACCAGTCCCCAAACGGCCCTGTAGGAGGCACGGACACCTCGCACGGGACCAATGCAACTTGTAGGAACTGACCGCGTAGTCCCGGTTGTCCCGGCTTGAGAGTACGACGCTAATTTGCAAAAATCACACTTAGACTTAAAAACAAGCCATTAAAGGGTGAAAACCGAAACCAACCCCCAAACGGCCCCGTAGGAGGCACGAACACCTCGCACGGGACCAATGTAACTTGTAGGAATTGACCGCGTAGTCCCGTGTCTCCTGGTTTGAGAGTACGACGATAATTTGCAAAAATCACACTTAGACTTATAAACTAGCCGTTAAGGGGTGAAAACCCGACCCCGTAGGAGGCACGAACACCTCGCACGGGACCAATGCAACTTGTAGGAACTGACCGTGTAGTCCCGGGTGTCCCGGTTTGAGAGTATGACGATAATTTGCAAAAATCACACTTAAACTTAAAAACAAGCCGTTAAAGGGTGAAATCCCAAACCAGCCCCCAAACGGCCCCGTAGGAGGTACGAACACCTCGCACGGAACCAATGCAACTTGTAGGAACTGACCGCGTAGTCCCCGGTCTCCCGATTTGAGAGTATGACGATAATTTGCAAAAATCACACTTAGACTTAAAAACTAGTCGTTAAGGGGTGAAAACCCAAACCAGCCCCCAAACAACCCCGTAGGAGGCACGAACAGCTCGCACGGGACCAATGCAACTTGTAGGAACTGACCGCGTAGTATCGGATCTCCCGATTTGAAAGTATGACGATAATTTGCAAAAATCACACTTAGACTTAAAAACTAGCCGTTAAGGGGCGAAAACTCAAACCAGCCCCCAAACGGCCCCGTAAGAGGCATGAACATCTCGTACGAGACCAATGTAACTCGTACGAACTGACCATGTAGTCCCGAGTCTCCCAGTTTGAGAATATGACGATAATTTCAAAATACGTAGATTCGGCTTGAAAACAAGCCGTTTGTGGGTAAAACCCCAAACCAACCCCCAAACGGCCCCGTAAGAGGCACGAACACCTCCCACGGGACCAATGTAACTCGTCTGAACTGACCCCGTAGTCCCGGGTCTTCCAGTTTGAGAATATGATGATAATTTCAAAATACGTAGATTAGGCTTGAAAATAAGCCGTTTGAGGGTGAAAATCCAAACCAGCCCCCAAACGGTCCCGTAAGAGGCACGAACACGTCGCACGGGACCAATGTAACTTGTAGGAACTGACCGCGTAGTCCCGAGTCTCCCGGTTTGAGAATATGACGATAATTTGTAAAATCAACACTTAAACTTAAAAACAAGCCGTTAAAGGGTGAAAACCCAAAACAATCCCCAAACGATCCCGTACGAGGCACAAACACCTCGCATGGGACCAATGTAACTTATAGGAACTGATCGCGCAGTCCCGGGTCTTCTGGTTTGAGAATATGATGAAAATTTGTAAAAATCAACACTTAAACTTAAAAACAAGCCGTTAAAGGGTGAAAACCTAAACCGGCCCCCAAACGACCCCGTAGGAGGCACGAACACCTCGCACGGGACCCATGTAACTTGTAGGAACTGACCGCGTAGTCCCGGATTTCCCGGTTTGTGAATAGGACGATAATTTGCAAAAATCAAACGTAAACTTAAAAACAGGCCGTTAAAGGGTGGAAACCCAAATCGGCCCCCAAACGACCCCGTAGGAGGCACGAACACCTCGAACAGGACCAATGAACCTTATAGGAACTGACCGCGTAGTCCCGGGTCTCCCGGTTTGTAAGTAGGATGATAATTTGTAAAAATCACATGTAAACTAAAAAACAGGCCGTTAAAGGGTGAAAACCCAAATCGACCCCAAACGACCCCGTAGGAGGCACGAACACTTCGCACGGGACCAATGTAACTTGTAGGAACTGACCGCATAGTCCCGGGTCTCCCAGTTTTAGAGTATGACGATAATTTGCAAAAATCACACTTATAGTCAAAACACATGCCGTTAAAGGGTGAAAACCCAAATCGGCCCCCAAACGACCCCGTAGGAGGCACGAACACCTCGTATGGGACCGATGAAACTTGTAGAATCTGACCACGTAGTCTCGGGTCTCCCGATTTGAGAGTATGAGGATAATTTTCAAAAATCACACTTAGAGTTAAAAACAAGCCGTTAAAGGGTGAAAACCCAAACCAGTCCACAAACTGCCCCGTAGGAGGTACGAACACCTCGCACGGGACCGATGCAACTTGTAGGAACTGATCGCGTAGTCCCGGATCTCCCGGTTTGTAAGTACGATGATAATTTGCAAAAATCACACTTGGACTTAAAAACTAGCCGTTAAGGGGTGAAAACCCAAACCAACCCCCAAACGGCCTCGTAGGAGGCAGGAACTCCTCGCACGGGACCAATGCAACTTGTAGGAACTGACCGCGTAGTCCCGGGTGTCCTGGTTTGAGAGTACGATGATAATTTGCAAAAATCACACTTAGACTTAAAAACAAGCCATTAAAGGGTGAAAACCCAAACCAGCCCCCAAACGACCCCGTAGGAGGCACGAACACCTCGCACGGGACCAATGCAACTTGTAGGAACCGACCGCGTAGTCTCGGGTGTCCTGGTTTGAGAGTATGACGATAATTTGCAAAAATCACACTTAGACATAGAAACAAGTTGTTAAAGGGTGAAAACCCAAACCAGCCCCCAAACGACCCCGTTGGAGGCACGAACACCTCGCACGGGACCAATGCAACTTGTAGGAACTGACCGCGCAGTCCCGGGTGTCCCGGCTTGAGAGTATGACGATAATTTGCAAAAATCACACTTAGACTTAAAAACAAGCCATTAAAGGGTGAAAACCCAAACCAGCCCCCAAACGGCCCCGTAGGAGGTACGAACACCTCGCACGTGACCAATGCAACTTGTAGGAACTGACCGCGTAGTCCCGGGTCTCCCGGTTTGTAAATAGGATGATAATTTGTAAAAATCACATGTAAACTTAAGAACAAGCCGTTAAAGGGTGAAAACCCAAATCGACCCCAAACGACCCCGTAGAAGGCACGAACACTTCGCACGGGACCAATGTAACTTGTAGGAACTGACCGCATAGTCCCGGGTCTCCCAGTTTGAGAGTATGACGATAATTTGCAAAAATCACACTCAGAGTTAAAAACATGCCGTTAAAGGGTGACAACCCAAATCGGCCCCCAAACGACCCCGTAGGAGGCACGAACACCTCGTATGGGACCGATGTAACTTGTAGAATCTTACCACGTAGTCTCGGGTCTCCCGATTTGAAAGTATGAGGATAATTTTCAAAAATCACACTTAGAGTTAAAAACACGCCGTTAAAGGGTGAAAACCCAAACCAGGCCCCAAACGGCCCCGTAGGAGGTAACGAACACCTCGCTCGGGACCAATGCAACTTGTAGGAACTGACCGCGTAGTCCCGGATCTCCCGGTTTGTAAGTACGATGATAATTTGCAAAAATCACACTTGGACTTAAAAACATGCCGTTAAGGGGTGAAAACCCAAACCAGCCCCCAAACGGCCCCGTAGGAGGCCCGAACACCTCGCACGGGACCAATGAAACTTGTAGGAAGTGATCGCATAGTCCCGGGTGTCCTGGTTTTAGAGTATGACGATAATTTGCAAAAATCACACTTAGACTTAAAAACAAGCCATTAAAGGGTGAAAACCGAAACCTGCCCCCAAACGGCCCCGTAGGAGGTACGAACACCTCGCACGGGACCAATACAACTTATAGGAACTGACCGCGTATTCTCGGGTGTCCCGGCTTGAGAGTATGACGACAATTTGCAAAAATCACACTTAGACTTAAAAACAAGCCATTAAAGGGTGAAAACCGAAACCAGCCCCCAAACGGCCCCGTAGGAGGTACGAACACCTCGCACGGGACCAATGCAACTTGTAGTAACTGACCGCGTAGTCCCTGGTCTCCCGATTTGAGAGTATGACGATAATTTGCAAAAATCACAGTTAGACTTAATAACTAGCCGTTAAGGGGTGAAAACTCAAACCAGCCCCCAAACAACCCCGTAGAAGGCACGAACACCTCGCACGGGACCAATGCAACTTGTAGGAACTGACCGCGTAGTCCTGGGTATCCCGATTTGAGAGTACGACGATAATTTGCAAAAATCACACTTAGACATAAAAACAAGTCGTTAAAGGGTGAAAACCCAAACCAGTTCCCAAACGCCCCCGTAGGTGGTACGAACACCTCGCACGGGACCAATGCAACTTGTAGGAATTGACCGCGTCTCCCAGGTCTCCCGATTTGTGAGTACAACCATAATTTGCAAAAATCTCACTTGGACTTAAAAACTAGCCGTTAAGCGGTGAAAACCCAAACCATCCCCCAAACGACCCCGTAGGAGGCACGAACACCTCGCACGGGACCAATGCAACTTATAGGAACTGACCGCGTAGTACGGGGTGTCCCGGTTTGAAAGTATGACGATAATTTGAAAAAATCACATTTAGACTTAAAAACTAGCCGTTAAGGGGTGAAAACCCAAACCAGTCCCCAAACGGCCCTGTAGGAGGCACGGACACCTCGCACGGGACCAATGCAACTTGTAGGAACTGACCGCGTAGTCCCAGTTGTCCCGGCTTGAGAGTATGACGATAATTTGCAAAAATCACACTTAGAATTAAAAACAAGCCATTAAAGGGTGAAAACCGAAACCAACCCCCAAACGGCCCCGTAGGAGGTACGAACACCTCGTACGGGACCAATGCAACTTGTAGGAACTGACCGCGTAGTCCCGGGTCTCCCGATTTGAGAGTATGATGATAATTTGCAAAAATCACACTTAGACTTAAAAACTAGCCGTTAAAGGGTGAAAACCCAAACCAGCCCCCAAACGACCCTGTAGGAGGCACGAACACCTCGCACGGGACCAATGTAACTTGTAGGAATTGACCGCGTAGTCCCGTGTCTCCTGGTTTGAGAGTACGACGATAATTTGCAAAAATCACACTTAGACTTATAAACTAGTCGTTAAGGGGTGAAAACCCGACCCCGTAGGAGGCACGAACACCTCGCACGGGACCAATGCAACTTGTAGGAACTGACCGCGTAGTCCCGGGTGTCCCGGTTTGAGAGTATGACGATAATTTGCAAAAATCACACTTAAACTTAAAAACAAGCCGTTAAAGGGTGAAATCCCAAACCAGCCCCCAAACGGCCTCGTAGGAGGTACGAACACCTCGCACGGAACCAATGCAACTTGTAGGAACTGACCGCGTAGTCCCGGGTCTTCTGGTTTGAGAATATGATGAAAATTTGTAAAAATCAACACTTAAACTTAAAAACAAGCCGTTAAAGGGTGAAAACCCAAACCGGCCCCCAAACGACCCCGTAGGAGGCACGAACACCTCGCACGGGACCCATGTAACTTGTAGGAACTGACCGCGTAGTCCCGGATTTCCCGATTTGTGAATAGGACGATAATTTGCAAAAATGAAACGTAAACTTAAAAACAGGCCGTTAAAGGGTCGAAACCCAAATCGGCCCCCAAACGACCCCGTAGGAGGCACGAACACCTCGCACAGGACCAATGCAACTTATAGGAACTGACCGCGTAGTCCCGGGTCTCCCGGTTTGTAAGTAGGATGATAATTTGTAAAAATCACATGTAAACTTAAAAACAGGCCGTTAAAGGGTGAAAACCCAAATCGACCCCAAACGACCCCGTAGGAGGCACGAGCACTTCGCACGGGACCAATGTAACTTTTAGGAACTGACCGCATAGTCCCGGGTCTCCCAGTTTTAGAGTATGACGATAATTTGCAAAAATCACACTTATAGTAAAAAACATGCCGTTAAAGGGTGAAAACCCAAATCGGCCCCCAAACGACCCCGTAGGAGGCACGAACACCTCGTATGGGACCGATGAAACTTGTAGAATCTGACCACGTAGTCTCGGGTCTCCCGATTTGAGAGTATGAGGATAATTTTCAAAAATCACACTTAGAGTTAAAAACAGGCCGTTAAAGGGTGAAAACCCAAACCAGTCCACAAACTGCCCCGTAGGAGGTACGAACACCTCGCACGGGACCGATGCAACTTGTAGGAACTTATCGCGTAGTCCCGGATCTCCCGGTTTGTAAGTACGATGATAATTTGCAAAAATCACACTTGGACTTAAAAACTAGCCGTTAAGGGGTGAAAACCCAAACCAACCCCTAAACGGCCTCGTAGGAGGCACGAACACCTCGCACGGGACCAATGCAACTTGTAGGAACTGACCGCGTAGTCCCGGGTGTCCTGATTTGAGAGTACGATGATAATTTGCAAAAATCACACTTAGACTTAAAAACAAGCCATTAAAGGGTGAAAACCCAAACCAGCCCCCAAACGACCCCGTAGGAGGCACGAACACCTCGCACGGGACCAATGCAACTTGTAGGAACTGACCGCGTAGTCTCGGGTGTCCTGGTTTGAGAGTATGACGATAATTTGCAAAAATCACACTTAGACTTAGAAACAAGCTGTTAAAGGGTGAAAACCCAAACCAGCCCCCAAACGACCCCGTTGGAGGCACGAACACCTCGCACGGGACCAATGCAACTTGTAGGAACTGACCGCGTAGTCCCAGTTGTCTCGGCTTGAGAGTATGACGATAATTTGCAAAAATCACACTTAGACTTAAAAACAAGCCATTAAAGGGTGAAAACCGAAACCAACCCCCAAACGGCCCCGTTGGAGGTACGAACACCTCGCACGGGACCAATGCAACTTGTAGGAACTAACCGCGTAGTCCCTGGTCTCCCGATTTGAGAGTATGACGATAATTTACAAAAATCACACTCAGACTTAAAAACTAGCCGTTAAGGGGTGAAAACCCAAACCAGCCCCCAAACGACCCAGTAGGAGGCACAAACACCTCGCACGGGACCAATGCAACTTGTAGGAACTGACCGCGTAGTCCCGAATCTCCCGATTTGAGAGTATGACGATAATTTGCAAAAATCACACTTAGACTTAAAAACTAGCCGTTAAAGGGTGAAAACCCAAACCAGCCCCCAAACGTCCCCGTAGGAGGCACGAACACCTCGCACGGGACCAATGCAACTTGTAGGAACTGACCTCGTAGTCCCGGGTCTCCTGGTTTGAGAGTACGACGATAATTTGCAAAAATCACACTTAGACTTAAAAACTAGCTGTTAAGGGGTGAAAACCCAAACCAGCGCCCAAACGACCCCGTAGGAGGCACGAACACCTCGCACGGGACCAATGCAACTTGTAGGAACAGACCGTGTAGTCCCGGCCGTGACTACGTGGTCAGTTTGTACAATCCCATTGGTCCCGGTCGACGTGTTCGTGCCTCTTACGGGTCCGTTTGGGGGATGGTTTGGGTTTTCACCCTTTAGGGGATTGTCTTTAAGTTTAATCAATATATTTTCATATTATCGTCATATCCTCAAATCGAGAGGCCCATGACTACACCATCAGTTTGCACAACTTACATTGGTCTCGTGCGAGGTGTTCGTGCCTCTTACGGGGCCATTTGGGGGCTGGTTTGGGTTTTCACCCTCAAACGGCATATTTTTAAGCCTAATCTACGTATTTTGAAATTATCGTCATATTCTCAAACCCAGAGACCCGTGACTATGCGGTGAGTTTGTACTAGTTACGTTGGTCCCGTGCGAGGTGTTCGTGCCTCTTACGGGGCCGTTTGAGGTCGGGTTTGGGTTTTCACCCTTTAAGGGCTTGTTTTTAAGGTTAATCGATATATTTTCAAATTATCATCATATTCTCAAACCGAGAGGCCCGTGACTACGCTGTCAGTTCGTACAACTTACATTGGTCCCGTGCGAGGTGTTCGTGCCTCTAGGGGGCGTTAGGTGGCTGGCTTGGGTATTCACCCATAAACGACTTTTTTTTAAGCCTAATCTACGTATTTTGAAATTATCGTCATATTCTCAAATCGGAAGACCCGTGACTATGCGGTCAGTTTGTACAAGTTACATTGGTCCTGTGTGAGGTGTTCGTGCCTCTTACGGGGCTTTTTGGGGACTGGTTTGGGTTTTCACCCATTAAGGGCTTGGTTTTAAGCTTAATCGATATATTTTCAAATTATCATCATATTCTCAAACCGAGAGGCCCGTGACTACGCTATCAGTTCGTACAACTTACATCGGTCCCGTGCGAGATGTTCGTGCAACTTAGGGGGCCGTTAGGGAGCTGGTGAAGGTTTTCACTGTCAAACGGCTTGTTTTTAAAGCTCATCTACGTATTCAAAAATTATCATCAAATTCTGAAATCGGGAGACCCGTGACTACGCGACCAATTTTATTCAAGTTACATTGGTCCCGTGCGAGGTGTTCGTGCCTCTTACGGGGCCGTTTGGGGGATGGTTTGGGTTTTCACCCTTTAAGGGCTTGCTTTTTAGCTTAATCGATATATTTTCAAATTAGAGTCATATTCTCAAATCGAGAGGCCCGTGACTACGTTGTCGGTTCGTACAACTTACATTAGTCCAGTGCAAGGTGTTAATGCCTCTTAGGGGGACGTTAGGGGACTAGTTTGGGTATTCACCCTCTAACGGCTTGTTTTTAAGCCAAATCTAAGTATTTTGAAATTATCGTTATATTCTCAAACCGCGAGACCCGTGGCTACACGGTCAGTTTGAACAAGTTACATTGGTCCCATGAGAGGTGTTCATGCCTCTTACGGGGCCGTTTGGAAGCTGGTTTGTGTTTTCACCCTTTAAGGGCTTGTTATTAAGCTTAATCGATATATTTTCAAATTATCGTCATATTCTCAAACCGAGGCCCCGTGACTACGCTGTAATTCGTACAACTTACATTGGTCCCTTGCGAGGCGTTCGTGCCTCTTAGGGGGCTGTTAGGGGGCTGGTTTGGGTTTCACCCTCAAACGGCTTGTTTTTAAGCCTAATCTACGTATTTTGAAATTATCGTCATATTCTCAAACCGGGAGATTCGTGACTATGCGGTCAAGTTCATACAAGTTACATTGGTCCCGGGCGAGGTGTTCGTGCCTCTTACGGGTCCGTTTGGGGGATGGTTTGGGTTTTCACCCTTTAGGGGATTGTCTTTAAGTTTAATCAATATATTTTCATATTATCGTCATATCCTCAAATCGAGAGGCCCGTGACTACACCATCAGTTTGCACAACTTACATTGGTCTCGTGCGAGGTGTTCGTGCCTCTTACGGGGCCATTTGGGGGCTGGTTTGGGTTTTCACCCTCAAACGGCATATTTTTAAGCCTAATCTACGTATTTTGAAATTATCGTCATATTCTCAAACCCAGAGACCCGTGACTATGCGGTGAGTTTGTACTAGTTACGTTGGTCCCGTGCGAGGTGTTCGTGCGGGGCCGTTTGAGGTCGGGTTTGGGTTTTCACCCTTTAAGGGCTTGTTTTAAAGGTTAATCGATATATTTTCAAATTATCATAATATTCTCAAACCGAGAGGCCCGTGACTACACTGTCAGTTCGTACAACTTACATTGATCCCGTGCGAGGTGTTCGTGCGGGACCATTTGGGGGCTGGTTTGGGTTTTCACCCTCAAACGACATATTTTTAAGCCTAATCTACGTATTGTGAAATTATCATCATTTTCTCAAACCGGGAGACCCGTGACTATGTGGTCAGTTTGTACAAGTTACATTGGTCCCGTGCGAGGTGTTCGTGCCTCTTATGGGGCCGTTTGGGGCTGGTTTGGGTTTTCACCCTTTAAGGGCTTTATTTTAAGCTAAATCGATATTTTTTCAAACTATCATCATATTCTCAAACTGAGAGGCCCGTTGACTACGCTGTCAGTTAGTACAACTTACATTGGTCCCATGCAAGGTGCTCGTGCCTCTTAGGGGGCCGTTAGGGGGGGACTGGTTTGGGTTTCCACCATCAAAAGGCCTGTTGTTAAGCCTAATCTACGTATTTTTAAATTATCATCATATTCTCAAACTGGGAGAACCGTGACTACGCGGTCAGTTTGTACAAGTTACATTGGTCCTGTGCGAGGTGTTCGTGCCTCTTACGGGGCCGTTTGGGGCCTGGTTTGAGTTTTCACCCTTTAAGGGCTTGTTTATAAGCTTAATCGATATATTTTCAAATTATCGTCATATTCTCAAACCGAGATACCCGTAACTACGCTGTCAGTTCGTACAACTTACATTGGTCCTGTGCGAGGTGTTCGTGCCTCTTAGGGGGCCGTTAGGGGGATGGTTTGTGTTTTCACCCTCAAACGGCTTGTTTTTAAACCTAATCTATGTATTTTGAAATAATCATCATATTCTCAAATCGGGAGACACGTCACTACGCGGTTAGTTTGTACAACTTACATTGGTCCCGTGCGAGGTGTTCGTGCCTCTTACGGGTCCGTTTGGGGGCTGGTTTGGGTTTTCACCGTTTAAGGGCTTGTTTTTATGCTTAATCGATATATTTTCAAATTATCTTCACATTCTCAAAGAACATTTATATTAGTAGATGATGTTGTGGCAGATATACTGTAGGCATTTGGCCAATATAGTACCAAAAACACCCATAGGAGTGGATAGTTGACTTGTTGCCACTGTATTCAGTGTAGATTCATTTGGGGATGTCTAATTTTTGTAAATATCTTTAATTTGGTGTTGCATATATAAATTTACAAACTGATATTATATAACACTTTGCAATAAACATACAAAGATACTCTTAACGAACCAATCCCATAAACATACCGAGATACTCTTAACGAACCAATCACAACCAAATCCTGTTTCCAATAAAAGTATATAACAGACTTTAGACTAATTTCATGAGAAATAAATTACCGAGGTATCCCCCATGTACTTGTAAAGTTTCAATTACAGTTATACATACACACACAAATTCCCCCCCCCCCCCCAAACATGCCAACATACTAACACGAAGAAGATTAGTTAATGGTATAAACTAAAATTCGATTAACTTGTAAAGCAAATCTTTTAAAAAAACGAATATAAAATTCTCCAATATGAAAAGAAAAGATAGCGTATATCTACAAAGCAATAGATACCTTAGACTGCATCTCTAATCTTCACCCTTGTAAGAGCTAAGGTGAGGGGTGTGTGACAGTAAGCCGAAGTGCTGCGTATCTGTGAGCTGAAGCACTGCGTCGCAGTGAGTTGAACCACTGTGTGGCAGTGAGCTGAACCCGAAGGTGTATTTCATCTACACGAAGCATAAAAAAAAACATAGATATAAAGAGAGATAAAAATATTAGAATTTGAAAGTGTACTATTCTCATAAACTTGTTCATGATTCAAATGTGTCGTACCGCATTCCATTAGTAATTACCTTCATGGAAAAAAACATTAAGCATTATAGATAACAATTAAAAACAAAAACATAAATATTAGAATATGAAAGTGTATTATGTTCCATTAGTAAGACCCTTTGTTGTTTAAGTTGAGGTATGAAATGTTCTGTATAAACAGAGAAACAACCGTTAATAATTACCTTATGTGTCACAACATTATATGTTATGTAACAGAGAAACAAATTAATAACATTAATAATTACCTTATGTTTCTAATATAACCAGAGTTATCCCCATTTATGAAATGTTGTATGCATATATGCATACAGTAACATATATGAAGCAGCTGTATGCATATATGCACAACAGCATATAAGCAACATATATGCAGCAACTAGAGAAAAGGACCCATCTCTTCAAACCGATAAAATAAGTAGGCAACATACTGAATCTGAATGCGAAGGTACCAATCGCAAATGCATAATCATTTAGAGTACGGGACCAAAAGATAATGAATGCTAGAATACATACCAAGGGCTGACCATAAGCTGCCATAATACCCCCATAATATGGATCACCATATGGATTGAAGCACAGGCCTGCAAAAGAGTTTTAAGAACACAAGGATATCTTTGCCATTTATAAGCTATGCAGATTATCTAATTTCGAACATCATAAAATCATAAATGCAGAAATAAATAAATCAGCAATAGAGTTCTCGCCCTCTAGGCGTGGGAATAATAACAGGAAATACACTTACAATCGAGTGCCCAACGAGTTCAAGCTGTGGAGGCTGTGTGATGCTTTCACAATTTCCAAAAGGTATGCTTGATGCAACATGCTGAAGATTTCGATGTTCTTGTCTATAATTTCCTTCTGAGATTAATATATAATCTTTTTTAGCATTTAATTAAAAATACTCAACATCCTTACAGCAGACCGAAGGCATTATGCAGATATTTCTTTTTTTGTTGTGTGGGTGGGCCGGGGTGGATAAGAAACAGAGAAATATCATAAAAATGAAAAGGAGTTTAAGCAAAATAGGGACAAGATGTCCACCTCATTACAAGAAAACTAACTCTGAAATACATCAAAAACTACCCCGCAATTAGTATCCTATTAAAATTCTTTTTTTATAAATATAAGTCCAACATGTAATACAATTTATGAGAACACGAAAATGTAAGTTTGTTTTACATATTAATGAATTTATTTGATTTCATATTTTTGTATCAATATATACTTACAAATTCATCACGGACATGAGAAGACTATAGAGTAAACTGACGACAATCCAGCTATTTTTTAATTGTGGGCTTGGGTTTTCTTTCAGTAACTGAAGTCCCAGAACTATTGAAAAAAAACAAAAAACAAAAATTAAGTTTTTAAAATTATGAATTAACTCAGTAGAGACGAACCTGGAGAGTAATTAGGAAATGGGTTGAGCAGATAAGATAGGTGAGTGCTCACCATTAGCGACCTGTTGAATCTGAGGCTGAAACTAACCCAGCCCCAAATAACACCCACCAAACCGAAATTAACAAAAAAAACATGAATATGAAATCAAGATTAACTTGAGAATCCTCAAAATCAAAATCCCATATTCAACAACATCAATTTAATTTGTGGGTTTCAAAGGTTAGGGTTGCGATGTACCTGAGCAGAAGCGAGCAGCGGTTTTTGTCCATCTATGCAGTGCGAAGATGGTGATGGTGGTTCGTCCTCCTTTAGCCTCACTTTCAGAGCTCTGAACCTCCATAACCTGAACCGTACTGCCTCCGAGGTACCTCGCCCCTTCTATCCAGACACAGTTCAGCAGCAGCCTTCCAGCAACCATCCATTAAGCCACTTACCCAACCCTTCCTAATTAGTTGGCTGGACGGTGTCAAGGGCATCTCGTATGAGCTCCCCTCTCCATTGGCGGTACCAAGATGAGAACATCACTTGTGACGTCCAAAATAGAAGGGAAGATGTAAGGGTTGCTGTGTTACGAGAGAGAGAGAGAGAGAGAGAGAGAGAGAGAGAGAGAGAGTCGAGATTGGAAGAGAGAGAGCGGGAGAGGGAATGGGGTGAAAGTGTAGATGGCTCCAAATAAAAATTCAAATAATTTTTGTATTGGATTTTCTTAGTTAACCTTTCCAAATTTGAAAAAGTTTTGGCACGGTTAAAAACTGTGCCAAATTCTGGCACGGTTTAAAACGGTGCCAGATTATTGATAAATGGTGCTAGATTTTGGCACAGTTTTAAACTGTGCCAGATTCTTCGTGTCCAAGCATGTCAGATTAGAGTTTTTGGTGTAGTGATGAGAGGTTTGAGTCTTAGTGTAAGAATTTTGGAAATACATTTGTAGATCGTGTAGCAGCAGGCAATAGGTCTGAAGTTAACCTTAGTATTAGGGTTAGAAACTTTGGGAGTCAAGGCAAGAGAAGTGTTATTCCACTATCTGGGCAAGTAACTGTGATTGAAGAATTGGTGAATAACACACATCACATCAGTCCCAACCACATCCTAATTCTTCTTGAAGAAGCCAACACTAAACCCATCAGGTCCAGGTGCTTTGTTGGAGGAAATGGAAAACATGGCATTTTTAATCTTAAGAGCAGTAATAGGTTCAGTATGGCCAAAGCACTGGGAGGGGTCCAGCTTTTTATTCTTGAGCAGGGGGTTCTTGGTGAAGAAGTTAATGGTCTCATTAGTCACGGCCTCAATACCATCAATAGTATCACCTCTCTCATTCTGGATACATAAGATTTTCCTTCTAGAGATGTTAGCTTTGACTTTGTTATGGAAAAAAGTAGTGTTCATGTCTCCCAGCTATAGCCAATTGATTCTGGACTTTTGCCTAAAGTAGGCCTCTTCAGCAGTATGAAGAGAGCTGTAGAGAACAACACAATCGTGCTCCTCATGCGTAAGAATGCTATTGGAACCATCACTATCTAGGAAGGATTGGATAAGGTCAAGCTTGGATTTTGTAGCCCTTACACGATCATAAATGTTGGAGTAAAACTTGTGGTTGAGGAGTCTTAACTCAGGTTTGAGTCTTCTAATCTTATAAGAGAGCTTGGCCATAGGGAAAAGATGGCACGCACCATTCCAAGAAGTCTCAAGAGTGGCTTTAAACTCAATGTGATTCATTCAGTACTCAATAAACTTGAAAGGTTTAAGCTTTCTAAGTTGGTTGAGAAAAGTGATTACAATGGGGCAGTGGTCTGAAACGCCAGGACATAAGTAATTAGCTTTAGAGTCTGGGAAAGTGACACTCCATTGAGTGTTATGAATCACTGGCTATTCTTGTTTGGGTGTTCGCATTACCATCACATTTATTACTCCAGGTGAACCAAAGGCTAGTGGACAACATATCATCCATCATAATCTCAAAAAGACAGTTGTTGAAGTCAATAGCAGCACTAGCATCAATACCCAATCTGCCACATTTATCCTCACTATTTATCACTGTGTTGAAGTCCCTCATAATAACCCATTGATAATCATCGGTGTACCTATGATTTTGTCTAAGGAATCTCCAAATAGGGATCCTGTCATTTGGTAGATTAAGACCATAAATGAAAGTGGCAAAGAAAAACTTATTGACCCCCAAAAAATTGATCTTGCAAAAAATGGCTTGTGTATGAGAGAAGAGAATCACAACATAAAAAATATTAGGGTCCCAAGCTAAGATAACTCTAGTCACACCCCCATTATCAGGGCAGTTATGGCTATAATTCTAATTCCAGAAGCTATTATTGACCACCATAGATATATGATTTCTTCTAACTTTGGATTCAATGAGACAAACAAGACTTAACTTATTATCATGAATCAACTTCTTCACTTCGTATTGTTTGTGAGGGGAGTTGAGGCCCTTAATGTTCCAAGAAGAAATCTTGGTCATTTGGATTGTTGTTTGGTACCCCATCTTCTTCTTTTTACCCTTGGAAGACATTCGAGTACCATCAGTCTTGTTCTTGGTGGAAGGCTCATCCACTGCTCTGATCTTCAGTGCAATACCAGAAGGCACCGGAGTAACTTATTCTACACGGTCCTTTAAGTCCACATCCAAAAGAGCTTCAAACGAGTTAGTGGAAGTAGTTCTGGGGGAGGTAGGATTGGGCATAGCAGTTGTAGCGGCAACAACATCTCTCATAGGAAGGCTAGAGTCCTCATAAGAAGCTTTTGGTTTACCTAAAACTGGTTTCCTTCCTTCATTGATACCACATATATTTTTGGAGTAATAATTTTCCCGACTTCTCCACGATCAATATTGGCGCACTAGGCACTAGTGTGGCCAAATACAATGCAGTGGCTGCATGAATGTGGCATAGCTTGATATTCAACCTTGATATGAGTAGTGTCCCCATTTTCCATTATCAGGTCAATGGTTGTAGGGTACTTAGCTTGAGGTTTCATCTCCATACATATACGGGCATAGCTTATTCTTCTCGTTTCCTCAGTAACAGAGTCAGCATATATAGGCACACCAACCGCACTTGCTATGTAGCTAAGATCTTCAGCAGTCCAAAATTACATTGTGATATTGTGGAACAAGACCCAAACAGGTACCCTATCAATAGCTTCTTTAGAAAATTTTCACTCAGGATACCATTTTTGCAGGATGATGGCTTTACCAACAAAATGCCATGGGCCATTTTCCACAACCTCATTTCGACTATTGGGGCTGTCAAACATGAAAATGTAGTTGCCTTGGTCATTGGATATCACCATGTTTAATCCATACTTGTCCCAGATCCTACGAGCAATATTGTTAACAAGCGTATAGGGGAGATTTTTGCCAAGGAAGAAGCCCACACACGCATTCCAAGTGGGAGTAGCCAAGCATGGCCACTTCAATAGGGGTTGACTTGGATCCTATCCTCAACTACAATAGGTTTGTGGTACTTGATTATGAATTTAGGGTCCTTCTTAGGATCTTTCCTATCTATAATAACAGACTTCCAAGATTTGGATGGCTGGGTCCCACTGTCCTTAGGCAGACTAGAGTTGGTGAGATTTACATCAACCGTACCTACTTCAGTCATAGACTGATAGTCCTTACATTGGTCTATAGTAGTCTCTTTGACAGCGTTGGAAGTCCCACCGGAGCTTTGAATGGAGTTTTTCCCACCTGCAACCTCCAACTGAAGCGTAGCAGCACCCTTAATGGAGGTGGCGAAGCTGCTTTTAGTGGTAGAAAGAAGCTGGTCAAGCTGGTCCCCAGCTGCCTTGTTTCTAGCCAGTGGATACCTGAAGTGCATAATGTCTTCATGAGTGAAACCCTTGCTTTGGATGAACTTGGATTTTCATTTTTCTCTTCATTCAACTCTTTCAGCCTGTCACCAAAAGAAATGGCTTTGGTATTGTCTGTAACATCACAACACTAACCATCTTCAATATCATCCACATCACTAGCACGAACATCACCTTTAGAGAGAACCGAGTCAAACTGGATTAGAGCATTACTGTTAAGAGTACTCACAGCCAGAGACGAAGGAGTAGCTGCCATGACTGTGGGAGAGACAATAGGAGGTGGACGAGTGAGCGGAATAGTCGTCAAGGCAGAATTTGAGAGGGCTATGGTAATGAGGTGGTAGGAGGTGATAGGGTGTGAGGTTGTGAGGTGGCCATGGAGGGTTTAGGCGGCGGTGTTATGGTTAGGGGTGTATGGGTGGAGGAAGGAGGTTACGGGTAGGGGTTTTCTAGAGAGAAGGGAGAGCATGTTTTTCCCTAGATTTTGGTGATTTTGATGTTTAAACCCTTATGTATATGATGTAAACATGATTTGAGGGGTTCATAATGGTGGGTTATTATGTAGGAATGATTTTTAAATGATGTTGTTTGATGATGTTGCGTTTCGATGGAAGAAAAAGAGTTTTGGGATTTAGGGTTCATATAAACCCGTAGCCAAAATTGGGTTGTCCGAACTAGGTGAATCGATTTGCCCCTAACGAATCGATTCGATAAAATGGTAGGCTACACGTTTGAGTTAGCGAATCGATTCGGGTAGGTCAAATTGATTCCTCAAGTTAGTAGAAAGTTTGGTACTCTTGACCGAATGGATTCGGCTGGGGCGAATCGATTCGCTTCCAAGGATGAATCGATTCGGCCAAGGCGAATCGATTCGAAAATAGTGTTATTTTACAAAATCTTTCTAACTTTGTTTTAACTCCTTTTCTCTTGGGTGTAAAGATTTGGAACCATATCATAGGATGTATTATAGATAAATATGACCTTATATGAGGAGATTAATACCTTAGGATGAGAAGGGGGCATTCGGGTCTATTTTGGGGATTTGAAACGAGAGTATAATACCTCAATTGGTTAAGAAATTGATAATAGGACTTGTGTATAGTAGGACTTTGTTGTTTAGGCTTTCGAGGACTAGTATGCAAGTGTTTATACATTATAGCCTTCATTTATTTACATCTATGCGTTCGGGTATAAGAATCGTCGTTTTAATTCATTATACATACATTTTGTGATTTGGCATACATGCACATACCTCTCTAAATGCTATCATAAGGGAAGTTACACAAAATAGGTGAATCCCCCTGGCTAATGAATGCAGGGAGAGTATTACATTTTGTGATTATTTATTCGAAGTGAAGGAATTCCGGGTATGGTTACGTTTCACTGTCGAAGATATATGGTCGCTTCCCATGCGTTGTGACTTAGGGTACCTAGGTGGTCATGAAACTAGCCCGGAAAGATGATAGCAATTAGGGAATGCATCCAGTGGGGTAATTCCCGGAAGGATGGTCTTAGAAATGTTATTGTATGAATATAACTGCTCTCATTCGAATTGTGTTTTAACGTAAATGATTAAATGGAATTATGAATCAACTCTGATTATATGTGACCATTAATGATTAATTGACTTGTGAGGATAAATGATAAATTGGTAAACCAGGCATATTGGATAGAGTTAGGTTATTCCTATTAAGAAGTCGGGTAGCTTAATTTAAAAAAATGAATTGTACACATTAGGATGTGAACTTTAGAAGAGAGGTGAGTATAATTCTTCAGGTGAAGAGTGAATTTAACTTGTTTATGAAATTTTGTCATTCATAACTGTTATGCATTCTATTCACTTCTAAATCATATCAAACTGGACCTGTCCCATTTATATTTTCTCTCTTGGTGTGGCTATTGTTATGTTCAGGTGTCCCGCCGCAAGGGCGCCCGTTCTGACCTTCCCTTCCAATGCTAAGGAGCTACGACATATTGCGGATGTCGTAGGATTTTTGTATTAGACGCATCAAACTCTTTTTGGATATTCTAGTTACGATTCGTCAGTGGTATTTGGGCATGTTGCCAAAGTTTATATCTCATAGCTATTGTCATATTTGGCGTGACCTTTTTGCATCAGTCTTTTAACCGACAACTTATTCGGTTATGTTTTGTAAATGCTATCAAACTGTTAGTTGTATATTAACCCGTTTGTTACGTAAATTGGACGACAGAAATTTCTTTTATCAAATTGGAAAATATATTGACATCCATTTTAAAATGTTGGGTGGGCGTATCATAATATCTTGTATGCGACAGTGATGCTAAGAATGGACCATTTAAGATTCTTGTTTTATTGGAGTAGCGGGCTGGCCACCTCTTATTTTAATAAGTGGGGTGTCACAATCCAGACGTGGCAAGTAAGTCGGGAGAAGGTGGTGTTAGTCAGGCACAATCATCTCAACAGTCGAGGAATAGGCAAATGGAGCAGGATCTACATTTAGGGACTTCGAATAAGAGGCAGCATTTTGAAGGTTTTAGATTCGATGGTAGTGGCTCTAGATAGGATTTTCAAGGGCCGTAGCAGCGTTTTGTTCCTTAAGATGGTCAAGAAGGATTTACTGGGATATGTTTATTTTGTAGGGAGATAGGCCATAGGAAGAGGTATTGTCCTGAGAGAGGCAGAGAGCAACTATTTGAAGAGGTTTTGGATGCACAACCCCTATAGCAATTCATGGGCGGGTTCAGACAAGAGAAATTTGATCGGGTACTCATTGATGAGGCAAGGCAGTTAAATTATGGAGGTAATACATAATTATTTTTCCTATGTGTATAGGTCATACTTTGAGTGATTTGGGGAGCGTCGCATGTAAGATGGTTATTTCTAGAATTCGCGAGTGGGTCGAATTTAGTGCGTGGTTGGTTGTTATAACCCAGTTGTGAATATACGATTACCTTGAGGAGGGTAGGTGTGGCACTTAGATGGTATCTTTTTGGAGAATAGATTGTTTTGAGATGTGCTAGTACGGTTATGGTTTTTTCGTAGTGCAATTGTTGAGTAGTAACGGTAAGACTATCGTTATGTTGTTTGGCTAGATGTATGTAATTGCCATGTCCCAATGGTGAACTGGTATATCTTATAGGGATATTTTGAGATGGAGGGTTTAGCAGGTTCATTGCTGAGCGAAGAGTCTAGCTCATAGTTGTGTGCGTGTTGTGAACTTAATGTTGGTGAGAACATCATATAGATTGACGCCTTGTGTCTTGGGCACATTATTAAATTTGTATGTATCAGAATTCATAAAATTATTTTCTGTATTATATTTTAGGCCTATGGGGCCATTAAATTGATTTAAAAAATTTTAAAACTTTAGTCCTGGTCGGATCGATCTCATTCCCTGACAGAGCTGCACAATAGTGTATTGGGAGTGTTCCTTGTTTGGATTTCGCTTGCGAGACCTCCCCCACATGAAAGTAGCAAATGTAGGGAATTGAGAAAGGTTAGATCTCCGAACATTTTCGAAATTATTATTATTATTATTATTAGTATGATTTAAAAGATTCATTGTTGGGAGTTAGCATATCCCTGTAGTGATATGGGATTGAGATTAGTTCATGGGTTGGTGCATTGGTTATTTCAGGCATATAATTGTAACGGTGAGTGAAAGTTATGTTACAATTTAAGGCTAGTGGAACCGGGTAATGATTGCGCAATTGAGCACGGTTATAGGGTGTACGGGGGCCCTGGTTGTATATTGTTATTATGAATTCACTATTGGGAAGTGAAGAGATAAGAGTAGTTATCTTGGGTGTAAGATGTGATCTTTGAACTAAGATATTTGTCCAAATTTCAAGGACGAAATTTTTATAAGGTGGGGAGAATATCATACCCCGTACATTGAAGATATGAGAATTTAATTATTTTGGGACAAATAGAATTATTATATTGGGAGAATTTAGATTTTTATTTTTCCAAGTCTCAAATGATGAATTAGAGTGCACGGTTGATATGGGATTGGTCGAGATAGTCAAAATGACTGCTCGGAAGTTGTATCTGGGCTCCGGAACATTTTGGTCCTAGTATGACTCGAATATGAGTAAACGAGTCATTTAAATTGGGTATTATCATTTAAAGTTGGAAATTATTAAAGATAAGGGTTATTTAGTCTTGGAAGACTTAGGCTTATCTCATTTTTTGTGAGAAAACCCTAGAGAGAGAGAGAGAGAAACTGTCGTGAGAAAGAAGAGAAAGAGGAGAAATCTCGGAGCTTTAGATATTTTCAGCTCAAATACACAGATTCAAGGAAGATTCAACCTCTACAATTTTTAGGCAAGTGATTAAACTTGCTGTGTGTGAGTTAATTCACAATTTCTTTGGTGATTTAGTTGATTTTGAGTTTAAATGGTTAAACCCTAGAATTTTTTATTAACTCTTGAATTTAATGAGAAATATATGTGGGTTTGTTGATGGAAATGGTGGGAATAATATTTGGGATGGGCTTTGGTGTTGGGATATTGTTAGAGTAAACTAAAAATTGGGTTTTAGAGATGTAGAATATATTTTGGGATTTTTCGAGATAAAATTTGGGGTGTTAACTTCGTAAGCTGTAGAGCAAAAATTTTGTAGAACCTGGTAGGAAAGCCGGATCGGTTCGTTTTTAAGGAAATCAAATTGGTTCGTTTTTAAGAGGTATCGGATCGGTTTGGACATTAAAAGCTTTCTGTTGAATTTTAGGAACTGGACCGGTTCGTTTTTATGGACCCCCGGTCAGATCCAGTCACTATATTTTTCCAGTTCTGATTTGAACCCTTTTTCAATTGGTTTTATTACCTAGGGACCCTCTAATAGAGTTTAGTAAATCTGTTTATAAGATATTTTGAGGGTTCATATTAGGATGTAAAAGAGAGGCCACTTTGGGGGATATAATAAAGATATATGTAAGAGTAAATTCTGTTGTTTTCTTTTAGTAATCCTCCAAGGAATGAGGATTCTCTTGAGGCTGGTTTCGAGTTATTATGGAGGTATATTTGGGACTTTAACATATTGAATCCTTTTGTAAATTTTTCGAGTAGTAGGAATTTACTTAATGTCGAATATGGACTAGGTGAGAGTGGTCGTGTGTCCTTAGTTTTAATTGAATTGGGTGATTGTTCATATCATGGGTGTGATGGACTAGTAAATTTCAAGTGAGGTATTGAATAATAGTAAATTTCAAGTGAGGTATTATGGAGGGTATGCGGGAGTGTATGCTGGAGTGTATCAGTTGGTATAATGAGAGTTATATACATATAGCCGGATTCATTACTTTTATACATGCGGACATGAGATAGTGTATATATATATATATATATGGCATGAATGTATATACCTTGTGTGATATATATATATATATATATATATATATATATATATATATATATATATATATATATATATATATATATATATATATATATATATATATATATATTCTGTGAGGTATACTCCTCGAGTGCTATCAAGGGAAGTTGAGCGATGTGCCCCTGGCGTGAGGAGCAGGGAGAGTATAATCCTCAGGTCATGGCGTCCATTATTTATATTGTGTGATTTTTATTAAGGCTGAGACGTGGTGGGTATGTATCATTCTCATTTTCGGTGAGGAACTATGGTCGCTTCCCATTCGTTATGATTAGTTTTTTTCCAAGTTCGGTGTGAGCTAGTTCGATTATTGGTAACCCAGGGACATGTGAGCGACTCCTTGGAAGTTGATAGCATTATAGAGAATATTAGTTTACATATGTTATGTGTGTCATGTATGTGTACTTGCTAAGGAATGATAAATCATGTATAATATGTGCAGGTGATATTATACAAGCTTTATAGATAATGTTTGATCTCTTAATATTATAACTAGAAAAAATTATAAAGATGTGTACCATGTTTTGTCTTTTGTAGCATGAGGGTGGATGAGTATACTCTTATGCCTATAGATGAGAAGTAATTGGGTGCATACTTTTGACCAAGAGCCTAACGGATTCCCACAACCAATAATGTTAGGTGGTAGTGTATCGTGAGGGGGGGGCCTTATTTGGATTTTGCTTTGCGAGACGTCCCACGCATGAAACTTAGTGTAACGTTGGGCGTGGGGAGATGTTTAGTCCTTAGTTCTTTGGTATAGGTCAAATAGCGGGGGTATATTAATAGCATATTTGATGACGTGGGATATATTATGCTCATAACTTTTGAAGGTTAAAGATTAGAACCAATAAAAATAATTGAGTGATATTACCGTATAAGTTTGGATATAAACTTAGGACATGATAGAAGAGTAGATAGATGGTTATGTTAGAAATAGTGGGCTACGCGAATGAGGTTTATGCGTAGATTTAAGAGGATTTATCCCTAGAATGTGTTGGGTAGCTCAGTTGAGTTTCGTATGCATGTGTTAGGTTCACGCTATAGATGAGGGGTGAGGTTGAATCCCAAGAGAGTGCGACACCACTTTAATTATGAAATTGTGCATTCATAATTATTATGCGTTTTAACTCACTTGCTAAAACTATTTTCAAACCTCGGGCTCTGACCCGTTTATATCTTTTCTCTTACTATACATATATTGTATTATTTTAGGTGTCCCGCCGCAAGGACGCCAGTGATGCCTTTTTTGTTCAGAGTCCTTGGAGCTGTAGCAGATGCGGAATGTAACAGGATTTTGTTGTAGCCGCTTCCTATTCTTGTAAATCTAGATTAGGAGATGTTTTGTATATCAGGTGTATACTCAAGAGTTGAATGTACTATTGTAGCTCTTTTATCATCTTATCTTGAAAGTTGTTTGTCTGTGACCCGACAGCATTTGAGTATATCTTTTGTTGTTCTCGTGTATATATTATCATGTTTTGTACTCATATTGCATGTTGGTTTTTGTAGTTTCTTGTATGTTTTGAAACTTTTGGCTTCCGCTTATTTTATTATTGGGTGGTTAGTTAGATTTTTAGTCTGTGCAACAGTGATGCTGATAATGATCCACTTGAGATTCTTATTTTATCTTGGTATTGGGTTGGCCACCCATTATTAATCTAAGTGGGTTGTTACACTAAGACCTAAATCCAAAAAACAAAACACAAATTATTCACCCTAAACCCTAAACCATAAACCCTAAAACATAAACTTTAATTACTATATACCCTATAACCTGAACACTAAAACCTAAAACCAATAAAAATAGCATATTAACCTGAACACTAAATCGAAAAACTTAAACCTTAATCCATGAACCCTAAAACCAAAACCTTAGTTAATAATCCTAAACCAAAAATCTTAAACCCTAAAACAAAAAATCTAATCCAAAAACCCTAATTCTCTCCCTTCTCTCTAAAACACCTCTAACCACAACGGCATACTACCAGCACCCTACCACTCCCTGCTACCCTTCCAACACCATATAACCACCACTATGGCCACAACGCTTATCTCCCCTACCTTATCTAACCTACTGCCTATCAAAAATAAATGTGCTGGTGAGGTAACTAATCCCACCGTCATTGCCCCTGGTACGATTGACGCTTCTGATGATGAAGAAGGCCAGATATCGGATGAGCTTGTGGTCAGAGGATCACCACAGTTCACAACAAGTGGGGGAAAGGTCGGAGGTCATCCCAGCCTGGAAGTAAGTACTGGCATTTCCAGTATTAAGAAAACTATTTCCTCTCCTCATGAAACCTTTGTTGAGGAAGGTCCCGCTAGTGAAACGCTCCCTTCTAGGGTTACAACAGGAAGGACCGTCAAGGTGTTTAACCAACCCCAGCCCATGACGGTGGAAAAGCACACGATGATTGTTGGAAGCTGTGCAATACATGGGAGAGACACTGTAGCCGCAAAAACTGGAATGAGTACCAAGACTATCTGTACACCTTTTACAACTAGTCTCCTCGCACATAAATGTGATGGGACTCCATCCGTCCCCCCACCTACTAACGAGGACAGTGGAAAAGACCCCAAGCCTCTAAATACAGGTTCTTTCAAATCTTGGAGTAGGGTAGCTGCTCCTAAACGTACACCTAACCTCAAACTCACTTATCACCAATCGAAAGTGGTAAATGGTATTCCCAGAGTGAAACCACCTATAGAGATTGAAGAAGCGGGTAAAACCTTATGGTGCAATAGTGCAGTGGGCTACTTCCTTGGCAGAAGATTGGCATTCTCACTCGTCAACACTCTTTCCCACAAGCTCTGGGAAAAACATGGCCTCATGCAGGTTATTCCACATGACAATGGTTTTTTTCTATTCAAATTCAATCACGCTGAGGAGAGAGACTCAATCATTTCAAATTGCCCGTGGCACTTTGTTGGCAACCCTATTATTCTGAAATAATGGCAACCCAACTTCCAGGCACACAAAGACCTGACTAAAACTGTACCTATATGGGTTAGATTCCATAACATTCCCATCCAATACTGGACTGAAGCTGGCCTTAGCTACATTGCTAGCGCCATTGGTAAACCTTTATATGCGGATGCTGCCACTGAGATAGACTTAGTTATGCAAGAATTTTCATTGATGTTGAAGCCAAGGACATATACCCTAAAACTATAGACCTGCTACATGGGGATGGTCAAACAACTGAGATTGTTGTAGAATATCAAGGTATGCCTTTCTCATGTTCGCACTGCCTTGTATTTGGACACAAGATCTCTAAATGTTCTCATGTGACTCAAGTATGGAAACCTAAACAAAACATGAAAGTGGTTGAAACCAATACAACTTCAAGCAATGTATGGGAAATGGTGGGAGATAAAATCAGATAGTTTTCAGTGAAATGGAGACTACAAAGGAAACCAATGCAAACCCTATTGATGGGAGGGCTGCATCTCATAATAATGTTGCCTCACCTGCCATAGCCAACTGATTTGAAGCACTGCTTGACATATAAGAGATAAGTGATCTATAGGTAACCCCATCTCTTACTGAAACACCAAAAATCAATATGAAGGCTTCGGTGAAAGGAACCCATTTGGAATCCATTGATGGAAAGGCTGTAATTCATACTATAGTTGCATCTCCTGCCATTACCAACCACATAGGTAATGAAGATGTAAGTGAGATTGATGCATCACCTGCACCGTCTGGAATAGCTTTAAAAATCAAAGACATTGATGGTAATGGAGGCAATCTTGATACAAACCTCTCCAAGAAACAGAGAAAGAATCTTCGAAAAAAGACTTGTGGTGGGCCGAACGCTAATGATAACCCCCCCCCAACCCAAACCCCCCTCCATGATTAAACTGGCTACATGGAACATTTGGGGCCTCAACAACCCGGCTAAGCATCATGAGGTACGTAAACTCATCAAAAATCACAACCTTTCCCTAATTTGCCTTGTGGAAACAAAAATGAGAAGAAATACCATCCTTAAGGCGACCAAAGGATGCTTCCCTCTTTGGGATATTACCCATAACTGTCCCAGTAATGGGGGAGTTGCTAGAATTATCATTGGATGGAATCCCAATATGTTTAAAGTCAACACCATCTCTTCGAACAACCAAGCCATTACTTGCCTCATTACCTCGCTCAGTCTTGACAAATCCTTTTATGCTACATTTGTTTATGCTCTCAACTTGCCTGCTCAACGCACTGTCTTATGGTCTTACCTTGTAGAAACTCATCTATATACTCACAATAATAACTAGATCCTCCTTGGCGACTTCAAATGTCGTCAGAGCTCGCAATGAGAAGAGGGGAAATTTAGATATCGATATCAATGTTGTTAATGAGTTCAATCAATGTCTGTATGATATACAGGTGGATGACATGGTCTCTAGGGGTCTTTGGTATACCTAGACTAGGAGCCATAACGAGGGTACGCTAATTCAAACTAAAATTGACCGGGTGCTCATTAATGATGATTAAAAGACCAATTTCTCTGAATCTCAAGCTGAAGTTATTACCCAAGGCTTGTCGGATCAATGCCCTATTATTATCTCCATCTTGCATCAACCACATGTCAGAGCTTAACCGTTCAAGTTTTTCAACTACTGGATGAAGCATAGAGACTTTATTGCAACTATTATGGAAGTTTATTGTATCTGCCAAACTTTTCTTGGTCAAGCAAGCTCTAAAAGGTTTCAACCTAAATTTCTTTAACAACCTTAGCAAAAAAACTACTGATGCCAAGAATGTCCTCAATGAAATCCAAGGCCAACTCAATAGGGGAGGTAGTAATGCTAATCTTCAAGCTGTGGAGAAGAATGCCAGAGTTGTTTATGCTGAGTATAGTAGTGCTGAAGAGGGTTTCCTTAAGAAAAAGTCCAGAACTAGATGGCTCAAAGATGGGGACATGAACACCAGATTCTTCCATTCTAGAATTAGAGGAAATAGAAATAGGAACAAAATCCTCAGCATACAGGACAAACATGGGAATAAGGTGGAGGGCCATGCCCTGGTTGCTGAGGAGGCATTCAATTACTTCACAAACCTGCTTGGCCAGTCTAGTAACACTACCCATCCTCGTATCCTCAACTACGCCATTACAAAGAAACTTTCTTCTGATGAGGCAACTTCTCTTATTTCTCCTATTACCAATGACGAAATAAAGCTTGCCCTATTTAGTCTTGGTAAAGACAAGACTCCTGGCCCTGATGGTTTTAACACTGAGTTCTACACCCATAACTGGAATATGGTGGGGGAGGAGGTCATTGCGGCTGTTTCCTCTTTCTTTCAATCCAACACGATGCTCAAGCAGTGGAATTGCACCAATCTTATTCTTATTCCCAAAACCAACTCTCGAACCTCCATGAAAGACTTTCGTCCTATTGCGTGTTGCAATACCATATACAAATGTATCTCCAAAGTGATGGTTAACAGGATGAAATCCTTCATTCCCTGGCTTGTTAGTGACAGACAATCTGCCTTTGTTCAAGGTAGATCCATTGGGGATAACATCCTCATCATGCAAGAGCTAATGCGTAATTACCATAGAAATTCTGGCCCTCCAAGATGTGCCCTAAATATCGACATCCTCAAAGCTTATGACTCTGTCAGCTGGAGTTTCCTCTTTCATGTGCTCAACCATATGGGTTTTCCCCACAACTTCATTGGTTGGATCAAGGAATGTGTGACCACCTAAATGTTCTCGATTTCCTTGAACGGGTTGTCTCATGGGTTCTTCAAATCCAAAAGAGGGTTAAGACAAGGGGACCCTTTATCCCCCTTCCTTTTCCTCTTCATTATGGAAGCATTTGCTGGTCTGGTTGATCTTCACCCTAGATCCCCTCTTTTCACCTACCATCCTAAGTGCAAAGAGCTCAATATTAACCATCTTTGTTTTGCTGATGATCTTTTCATCTTAGCAGGTGCGGACTTAAACTCCATTGCTATCATCTTAGCAGGTGCGGACTTAAACTCCATTGCTATTCATGAGTTCAGTATGATGTCTGGTCTTCAACCGAACCCTTTGAAAAGCTCATTCCACGCTGTCGGCATCCCAAATGAGGACAAAATGTTTATCTCCAACCTCTTGGGATTTAATATGGGATATTTCCCCATTAAATATCTAGATGTTCCCCTCATCTCCACTAAACTAAAGCATGAGGATTGCCTTCCTTTCATTGACAAGATCACTCACAGAATTATGAGTTGGACTAACAGGTTCTTAAGCTACGCAGGTAGACTGAATTTAGTCATATTTGTGCTTTCGAGCATGCATACTTATTGGTCCTGTCTCTTCATCCTTCCTAAAAGAACGTTAAATGAAATTGACAACAAGCTACGTAGGTTCCTTTGGTCTGGATCGGAGATGAAGATGACTGGTTCTATGGTCAATTGGAATGATGTGTGTCTCCCCAAACAGGAAGGTGGGCTTGGTATAAAGGACTCCTATGTTTGGAATGTCGCGGCTATGTTCAAACACCACTGGAATCTCTATAGCAAGAAAGATAATCTATGGGTTAAATTGTGTCATACCTACAAGTTGAAAGGTAGGAGCCTATGGCATCTACACACCCTAACTGATGTGTCTTGGACTTGGAGGAAACTAATGAAACTCAGGAGTAAATTCAGACCCCTGATTAAGTCGATAATTGGGAATGGGGGTAGCACTTTCTTCTGGCATGACAATTGGCACCTAAGAGGTCCGCTGTGGTTGAACTATGGCGAGAGAACCATCTACGACGCGGCTAGCAGAAGGCCAAGGTGGCAGATTTCATTTTACATGGGCATTGGGTTTGGCCTTCTATTATCACATGGGAACTCAATGAGATAAAATATGATGCCTTACCACACATATACACCCATGTGGAGGATAAAGTCTACTAGCTACCTATGGCCAATGGTCTTTTCTCCATTAACTTTGCATGGAACGCTATTAGACGTCAACACACCCCTCCTGTCTGGGCCACATTTGTATGAAATAGCAGTAATATTTCGAAGTGCGCTTTCATCCTTTGGTTGGTTTGCAAGGATGCTCTCAATACTAAGGATAAGACATATGATTGGGGTCTTTCCCATGATGATATTTTTGTTCTATGTGGTAATGCTCAAGAGAATCGTCAACACCTCTTCTTCACTTGTAGGGTATCTGCTGCAATGAGGGAGGACATTAAATACTACAATTCATACATCAATGATGCCGCAAGCTGGGATGATATCATCATGGACGCCTCCCAACACTTTGCTGGAAAAAGCCTCATTCAAAAGATCAGAAGAACCTCCTTTGCTTCATCCATCTACTGTATTTGGATGGAGTGAAACAACTGGATTTTCAAGAACCCGAGTATCATGAATGATATATCCTTTTTTATCAACTGCAAATCCCATACTTGGAAAAAGTTGAGGAGAAACTTCAACAACTAGATGATATGTAAGAACTGGGGTCTTGATCAGAGTGTTTTACTTTCTGATTTGTAACTGTGGGTCGTTTTTTGGTTTGGTTCCCTCCTTCTTCTGGAGTTATCTGTTGTTTATTTTAGGGATGTGTTTCTTGTATGAAACCCCCCCCTAGGAGGGTATGCCCTCCTTTTCTTGTATATCCTTTGTTATTTATGATATTCTTAATTTACCAAAAAAAATAAATAAATAAACCCTAATCCCCAAAAAATAATTACAAAATCCTAAAACCGAACCCCCAAAACCTAAACTGAAAAACTTAAATACTAATCTACAAACCCTAAAACGAAATTCCTAGTTAATAACCCTAAACCCACATTACTAAACCCTATAACGGAAGCCTTAATTCCTAGATCCTAATCACTGAACCTTAAAACCAAAACCCTAATTACAAAACCCTACATCCTAAATCCAAAACGCTAATAAATAAGACTAAAAAATCCTAAACCCTAATCGCTATACTATAATTACTAAAAACCTTAACCCCTAAAATCGAAACCCTAATTCAAAAACCCTAAAATTGAAACCCTAATTGCTAAACCCTAAATCCTAAAACAAAAATCCTAATTAATAACTCTAAAACAAAAACCCTAAACCTTAAAACCAAAACCCTAATCCCTAAACCCTAATTACAAAATCCTAAACCCCAAACCCTAAAATGTAAACCGAAAAAATTAAACCCTAAAACCAAAACCCTTGTTAATAACAAACCCAAAATCATAAACTGTAAAACCTAAACCCTATTCCCTAAACACTAATTACTAAACCCTAAAACCTAATCCCAAAAATGTAAAACATAATTCTTAAACCCTAAACCACAAATCCTAATCCTTAAACCCCAATTACTAAACCCTAAATCCTAAAACGAAAACCCTAGTTAATAACCCTAATCTACAAATCTTATACCCTAAAACCTAAATCCTATTCCCTGAACCATAATTTCTAAATCCTAAGACCTTAAACCTAAAATCTAAACCCTAACTCCCAAACCCTAAATGCAAAACCCTAAAACACAAGCCCTAATTACTAAACCCTAAATCCTAATCCCTAAACCCAAATCGCTAATCCTAATCACTAAACCTTAAAACCCCAATGACTAAACCCTTAACCAAAGTCTTAATTCCTAAATCCTAGTCACTAAATCTTAAAAAAAAAATGAAACCCTAACTACTAAACCCTACATCCTAAATCCAAAACCCTAATAAATAAGACTCAAAAACCCTAAACACTAAAACATAAACCCTAATCGCGTTTTGTTGTCGCAGTAAAACCAAAATGCTCCCTCTTCTCTCTAAAAAACCTTCAGCCAAACACAACCCTAAATATTTAAAAACTCCCGCCGGTAAGCCAAATCAATCTACCTCTGACAACCTAATCTCTAGCGCCACCATGAACAAGCTGCCTCCGGCCATACGTGGTAGTAGGACTCTAAACCCCTCTCATTTGCTTGATGCCACAGACATGGATGGGCATTCCAATATGCATACTACCCCACTGGTTATAGATAAAATTGTTCCCTACAATGCAGTGAAAATTCCCATAAGCTCAAATCAAGGACTTGGAGTGGGAATAGAGCCTGGTTCGGTAGGTGTCTCCAAACCTATTGACAAGGATGAGTGTGAAGAGGGCCAAATCGTAGACTCATAAGGAAGTATACCCAAAGACACAATACATGAATCAGGTGGTGAAGAATGGAATGAAGAGAAAGAGAGGTATAAGGAATTTTTTAAACATAAAGGATTCTCTCTTGAGGATGTTTTGCATTTTAGAGGAGATATGCGCAGAAACGAAGGCTCCACCTCTGATGGGGATAGGTACAAGATTGTAGAAAAGGAAAAAATGAAAGAAGTAGTGGGAAAGAATGTCAATGGACCTATACCCTGCTCCTCCACGACCAAGGCCGTGGATAAATCTTGGAAGGAGGTTGTTGCTGACAAGAGATACCCTAAGCTTAGACTCACATACCATGTGCCCTCAATAACTGATAAAAGGATCATTGTCACCCCAACTTTGGAGGTGGCTACAAATGGCTATGCTAAATGGGAAAACAGTATGGTTGGGTGTTTTCTGGTTAGGAACCTGCCATACACTTTGGTTTGCAATATAGCCCATAGGCTATGGGATAAATTTGGCCTCAAACAAATGGTGGGACACAACAATGGCAACTATTTCTTTATGTTTGATAATGCAAGTGTGAGTGATGAGGCCATTGACATGGCACTTTGTGGGGAACCCAATAATCATCCAGAAGTGGGCACCAAATTTCTCTTTTTCCAAAGACTCAACCTCAAAGATTCCAGTTTGAGTAAGGTTCCATAATATTCCTGTCCAATTTTGGACAGAGGAGGGGCTGAGCTATGTGACAAGCTTAGTTGGAATACCAATGTATGCTGATACTATAACTGAAGGAATGCAAAGAATTAGTTTTGCAAGAATATGTGTGGAGCTAAAAGTCATGGAAGAATACCCCAAAGCCATTGATGTTAGAATGGAGGATGGATCCTATACTGATGTTGGAGTGGAGTACAAATAAAAAAAACCATCATGTGTCAAGTGTGGCATTTTTGGTTATGCCCTTGTTAATTATCCAAAAGCAAAGAAGGCATGGGTGGCAATAAATAATAGAGAGGAGTTGTTCCCAATCAAAAGCCATTTTGAGATTCAGAAGTCCCTAGAAGAGGGGTGGACACAAGTGCAACACAAAGTCACTAAGACCCCTATAGATACTGAAGCAGACACTAGTGGAAGGAAACTAAAAGGAGTACCAGCTGAGGAAGGTAATTCTACAAAGATTGTAACAGGGGATAATAGGCATGCCAAAGTAACAACTTCTAATCAATTTGATATCCAAGAGACTGAAAATGAGGATTCTCCTCCAATGCAGCATAAGGCCTCAAAGACCCCTACATTTGTTGATTCAGACATTAGTGGGGTGGAAACAAAAGGAATTCCAAGTGTGGTGGGCAGTTATACAACGAATGAAGAAGCAGGGGAAAAAAGTCCTAACATTGCTACTACCTCTAACCATTTTGATATATTAGAGAATAACATTGAGGACTCTCCATTGGTTACTACCCCTGCCCCATCTGGGTTAGCTCTAAAGATTATGGCAGTGAATGAATTTGACAAGGGGAAAAGAGTGGGAGGCAACAAAGATGATGGCAAAGACATGTTCAGAAGTAACAAGAATGAGAAGAAGAGATCGGGTAACAAATCCAATAAGTTTAAATGACTAAGATGGGAACATGGAACATTAGGGGGCTTAATTACCCCATAAACGAATTGAGGTGGGGAAGATTGATTATTAAGGATAATAAGTTAGACCTTATTAATCTAGTGGAGACTAAGATCAGGAGGAACAATTTAGACAATGTTAAGAGCATGTGTTTTTACCATTGGGAGTATGTCCACAATTGCCCTATTGATGGAGGTCTGGCTAGAGTGATTATGGGATGAAATCCCAATATTCTGAAGCTTGAAGTGATTAATACTCATAGACAAGCTTTGTTTTGCCTTGTAAATATCATAGGAACCAGTTATTCCTTTTATGCCACATTCATTTATGGGGATAACCTGCCTGAGAAAAGAAGGAGCTTATGGGATTACCTTAAGGAGAACAAAGTGGTGGTTAATGATAGGCCTTGGGTTCTCATGGGTGATTTTAATGTGGTCAGATGCCAAGAGGAGAAAAAGGGTATTAATGACATAGATACTGCTGCTACTGATGACTTTAATAGCTGCTTGAGTGAGATGAATGCAGATGACATCGTTAATAGTGGCCTATGATTCACGTGGAATAAGAACCAACATGGATGCAATAATGTTCAATCGAGGATTGATAGGGTGATTCACAATGATACCTGGACTGATTCCTTTCCTAATTCTCAGGCTATCATCCTGCCTTGTGGAATTTCTGATCATGGCCCCATTATAACCCTTTTGGATAACAGTAGCAATAGGAGACCTAAGCCCTTCAAGTTTTTCAATTTGTGGATGAATCATGATGACTTCATGCCTACTCTCATTGAAGCTTGGGATGTGATGGTTGATGGGAACCCAATGCTTAGGCTGTTTAGGAAGCTTAATAGAGTCTCTTTGAAGTTTTTTAATAGAAAGTTATTTAATAGAATTTCTACTTAGGTAGCTGACACTAAGAGCATGTTGGATAACCTTCAGAGTGCTCTGGACAATGATGGTACCAATGTGGAGCTTCAAGCAGCTGCTAAAGACATGAGAATCAAATATACTAACCTGACCAAGTGGCTGCAGCTTGGTGATCAGAACAATGCTTTCTTCCATAAGAAAGTTAATCAAATCTTATCTAGAAGGAAAATTGTGAGCATAGAGAATGAGATGGGAGTAAGAGTTGCAGGATGTGACCAGGTGGCTAGTGAAGCTACGAGGTACTTCCAGAACCTATTAGGGAATAGGGCGCAATGTGAGGTTGTTGATGCTGCTCTTGGGGATGTTATAGAGAATAGACTCACCTCTAACCAAGTTGATTTATTTGAAAAAGAAGTCATTCATGATGAGATTAAAGAAGTTATGTTTGAAATAGGGTTTGATAAGGCTTCAGGCCCTGATGGCTTCAACAGCTATTTCCTTAAAGAAAATTGGCAGCTGGTAGGGAGAGATGCGAGTGAAGCCATTATTAAGTACTTCTTTGAAACTGGTATTTTTTTTTATCAGTGGAACTGTACAACCTTAATTTAATTCCTAAGGTGGCAACCCCTGTTTCTATGAAGGAGTTCAGGCCTATCTCCTACTGTAACACCATTTACAAATGTATTTCTAAAGTGATCTCTCGTAGGCTCAAGAAGTTGATGCCTTGTCTAATTAGCAACAACCAAACTGCTTTTGTGGAGGGAAGGTCTATAGCTGACAATATCCTATTACTCCAAGAGTTAATGAGGAACTATCATAGGGACTCCTACCCTCCAAGATGTGCTATCAAGATTGATATACTCAAAGCCTATGATACTGTTAGCTGGGACTTCTTATTTAATCTCTTGGCCCAGTTTAGTTTTCCCACTAAAGTCATTGGTTGGATTACTATGTGTGTGACAACTACAAGGTTCTCTATTAATCTGAATGGGGAGCTAAATGGTTTTTTTCATGGGAGAAGAGGGCTTAGGCAGGGAGATCCTCTCTCTCCCTACATGTTCCTGCTTGTGATGGAAGTGTTCACTGGGATAATTACCAAAGCAACTGAATCATCCCAATTCAATTGCCATCCTAAATGTAAAGAGATGTCTTTAACCCATCTTAGTTTTGTTGATGACTTGATTGTTTTTGCTGGTGGTGATAAGGAGTCTTGCAACATTGTTATGGATGCCATTTCTGACTTTAGCACCTACACTGGGCTAAAGGTTAACCTGAATAAAAGTATCCTTTTCACTGCTGGGATTAATATGGAAAGGATTCAAGAGATTTATTCTATTATTGGCATTCAACATGGGAACCCCCCTTTCAAATATCTTGGGGTTCCTTTCATTACAACAAGGCTAAAGAAGGAGGACTGTCAGTTCCTGGTGGATAGCATCACCATGAGAACCAAATGCTAGACTAATAAGTTCTTGAGTTTTGCAGGTAGGCTTCTTCTTGTTAGGACTGTCATTTTCTGCATATAAGTTTATTGGGCTTGCACCTTTATTCTGCCTAAAAGCATCATAAAAAAGATTGAGCAAATTATGAAGAATTATTTGTGGAAAGGAGATGAGGCTATTAAAGGTGTGCTAAAGTAGCCTGGGAGGACATTTGTGTTTCTCTAAAGGAAGGGGGGCTAAATATCAAGAGTCTAGAGACATGGAACATTGCTGCCATGGCTAAGCATTTGTGGAACTTGTGCAGCAAGAAGGATAGTTTATGGATCAAGTGGTGCAATATATACAAAATCAAAGGAAGGATCATATGGGCTTTGAGTATCCCAAATGATGCCTCATGGAGCTGGAGGAAAATACTCAAGATAAGAGAAAAGTTTAAAAGACAAATCAAAACCACCATTGGGAATGGAACTCAAGCATTTATGTGGTTTGATTTTTGGCTTCCTAATCCCCACATCCCCTATATGGTGATAACATTGTTTATGACTCAGCAAGTAGCCTTAAAGCTAAAGTTTCTGATTTTATCCACCAAATGGAGTGGAGATGGCCCTCAACTGTGACTTGGGAATTAAATGAAGTGAAGAATGCTAACTTACCTGCAATTCTTGAGGAAAATGACACTGTTGTTTGGCTTCCTTCAAATAAAGGGAATTTCACCATTGCATCACTGTTGAATAACCACAAGCCTCCTGTCACTTGGAACAAGTTTGTCTGGAGCAAGGTTTGCATTCCTAAGTGATCTTTCATTGCTTGGTTAGTATTTAGAAAGGCCATCAATACTAAGGTAAAGGTACTAGAATGGGGTATTTCTGAGGATGACCTATGTGGGATGTGTGGAGTAGAGAGGGAGACATATAACCATATGTTCTCTCAATGCATCCTTAGTAAAATTATTTGGGAGGAGGTGATGCTTAGAAACTAGTGTTACAGGGATGTTCAAAGTTTGAGTAGAGAGTTGTCCTTGGCCATTATTAACCACTTTACCAAGACCTTATGTGACAAGATTAGATCCCTTTCTTTCACTGCAACTATCTACTGCATATGGATGGAGAGAAATACTAGGTGCTTTAAGCATGTCTTCAATTCCCTAGACACCATTGTGAAGGGTATTGAAAATATGGTTAGAGCCAAAGCTCTTACTTGGAAGAAGGATAGAAGGAACTATACTAACTAGATGGCCTGTATGTACTGGAACATTCCTGAAGATAGGCTTCTATGTTAGTTTATGTTAGGCTTTTGGCCTTAGTTTGTTGTTTGCCTTTGGGGTATGCCCCGGGGTTTTTGATCTATTGAGGTTCTTTCCTCTGTGTATTCTTTTTTTTCCTTTATACAATTAATTTTCCCAAAAAATAAACACTAATCGCAAAACCATAATTACTAAATCCTAAAACCTTAACCCCTAGAATCGAAACTCTAATTCAAAAACCCTAAAACTATAACCCTAATTACTAAACCCTAAAACAAAAATCTTAATTAATAACTCTAAAAAAATACTAAAACCTAAAACTAGTTGACTATTTAAGGTCAAATAGTAGGGATCGGTTGACTATTACAGGCCACATCGAGGATCGTTGGCTATTTAAGGTCACATTGGAGAACTTTCTATATTTTACGTCTCGTAGGTAACAAATTGATTTTAAGGCGACACAGGGACCAGTTGATAGTTCATGGTCCCGTACAGTACAAATTGATTATTTAAATGCACATATGGGACATATTGTATATTTAAGGCCGCATAGAGGAACAATTCACTATTTCAGGTTGCATTTGGGAAATGACTATTTAAGATCTTGTGGGGGAAGACATGTAACTACGGTGCATGGCTATATGATACAGAGGTGATTATGGGTTTGTTTTATCCTGGGGGCGACGTGACTGTAGACTACCTGCACAAAGAGGGTAGAGCAGCGAAACGTCTTAAAGAGAGCGACCTAGTCTGCGACTGAACCCAAGAATCGTCTATGGCGAATTTATAAACGATTGAGGTAATATTGTTTATTTTTTATTGTGCAGTAAATTTTTGGATTCAACGCATGTGGTTCATATTTGCGATAATCATATGAGGTAATAATTTAATTTTGAGCCATAGACTTAAAATTAATTTTTGATTTTATTTTCCGATTTCGCCACAAAACTCTTTGATGTGATTTTTAATCACAATTTATAATGTGTACCAGCAATTTTAAGACGTATCATATCTACCATGGAGACCGAAAAATAAATTTTATGGGATTATATGATTATTTTTATGATGTCGAAATGAAAAAAGGTCAACTAAGTTTCTATGTCAAGAAATTATAATTTTGACCTTTTACCTCTAGAAATGACCATTTAGCCCCCGAACTTCCTAAATATTATATTTTGTGAAGTAGATATATAAATTTCAGTATTTTTGATCAATTCGGAATCGATCAATAATTTCGTGAGAAATTAGAATTTAAACAAAATTGAACCCCTTCATGGAAAACTTTTAAATTGGTCAATCCTCTTTTTTAGTTATGAATGTGAAATATTATTTCACATAAGATGTTATTGTTGGAAATGAAATTGCATATTATTTTTGGTCAATTCATTTTTGAGCCTCTTGTGGTCAAGAAAACAAATTGAAAATTTGTTATATGGAATCAAATTAAAAATTTGATATTTGGAAACAAATGAAAATTTGTTATATGAAAATAAATGAACATTTGTTATACGGATTCGAAGGGTATGTAATAAACATTTGTGCCTTGCGCTATGTTTACTACAAAAGAAATTTGTTCAAATATATTTGAAGTGTTTATGTGAAAGTGTAGTTGATAGTTTTCAACCACACTAAAGTGATCGATGATGAAAAAAAAACTAAAATTTTTGTTATGAATTTTGTTGGAATATCATCTCAGTTTTTTGATGATATATAGACTTAAATTTCTTAAATTTTGGCATGCATGTAGTATGTTGAGATTATAAATATTGGGCTTTGGAATTTATGTAAAAAGAGTTGTATATCTTTTATTATGATTTTTACAAATGGGATGCGCAATGCTGAATTTTTTGGACAGCTTGTAGTAAAACAAGTTTATCTTCACTTGTACTTAATATTTTTGAGTGATTCCAATTTTGGATAAGACTAGACTAATAAAAGGATGAATTCTGAAATTTTTTATAAATTTTCAATAAGCAGTTTGGTCGTGGTGAAATTTCAAACGTGAAGTTTTTCGGTGTGAACAAAGATTTTGGACAACAATTTCTTAAAAAAATGTATCATGTTGTGTTCCCAACGGATTCAAAATATTTTGAAGCCTTGATAAATTTCTAATTCAAGGATTTATGAAGTACTTTGAAAATTTTGGACTCAAATTTATTGAAGATGAATTTCATAGAAATTATATAATGACTTATACAATATGTGAGTTTGGAGTGCAACCGCTAGAATTTTATATGAATAATTGTATTATTCATTTATATGAGTCGAAAAAGGTATATAATAAAATTGTATTCTACTATGTTGTAATCAATTGGTGTGCTTCATACGTGTGTAGAAATAATTTAGCTGGGTAAAATTATTTTTACCGTATGATTTGTGTTAGATAGAGTATAAAACTCTAAGACATATATTTTACCTCATGTATTTGCATATGAAATCAAACATGTTATGATTTTAATAAGTTGTTTAATCTGTGTATGGATTTATACCTACAAAGGTCTAATATTACAAGTAAAGATCTCGTATGTTGGACTTTATATTGAGTAAATATAAATCATATGTCGAAATGATAATAATTGGAGGATTTTATCATAATTGAGTTTGGTGCAAATGCAATGTTTACTTTGGTAAAGATATTCTAGTTGAATGATTTGTAATAGAGATTTAAACTCTAATATGAAGTATTATTGTATACATTGTGAAAATTTGTATATTATAATTTTTTATGAAATAGATTGTATAATCTATATGTGACTTTCGGACCTTTGAAAATATAAAATTATGACTAAAACAAATGAACATGTATTTTTTGATTCGGCTATACATGATGACATTAAGCATGTATTTATTTAAGAAATAAGATTAATTCTTATTTAATGTTGAAACTCACAAGTATAGATTTTGTATTATGAATTGAATATATAGTGGAGGCACATTATATGTTGCTTCTCAATGCTATACCCAGAGAATAGTGGGGGCACTCAATCGAGTACCTCTCAACTATAATTGATGAGCATTTAATAGAATCTATAACTTTGGTGTTCAAGAGAACTCTTATTTTTTGAGTAGTGAGTTAAAAATAAAAGCTTTCTTATGTTATTGAAAAGGATTCGAAAAATTCTTAGAAAAGTTATTTCATAAATGATTGATTGAATTCCTTTGAATAAACTAGAAATTAGTTTATAATTGACTTGTCTTATAACTATAAGATAATGAGGTGTATACACATCCTTTGAAAAAATATTGAGACAATTATCATTTATGAATATAAGCTTTGTTTAATAGCCGAAATTCATCAATATGACTTAGTTATACATGATGCGCGTTGAATTATTCTCATGAAAATGAAGAAGCTTCATTTAATTTGAATGCCATTGATATTATATATGATGTTGAGTTAAAAACTAAATATATATAATATTGTTTTTCGAATAGTGACCTATGTAAGGCAACTTACATGGACCAACTTGAAGTTGGAAAATTAATATGGAAGGCACCAATAAATGGCATGATATTTTGATAAATTATCAAATGAGAATAAATAAGAGTGCATTCATATTTCAACATGCTTAGTGATAAACACGATTCATATTATGCAAGAATGATTAGCTAATATTTGGTTATAATATTTTGTTGCCAAGAAAACCAAATTCATGCTAAGTCAAAGTGTTAGCATAAAGAGTTTCAATGAAACAAGAATAGTACTTGTTAATATTACAAGGCTATATGGATCAATTAATTGATCGAGTACATTGAAATACAAGAATATCTATATATTAGATATATGCTTATTATGAACCATCTTTTACTCCACATGATCCAAGTATAAGAACACTATATATAGTGATAAGAAAAGATGAATATGGAACATCTTAAGTAGTCTCAATTGAGCTACTAAATACAGTTGACTTGGAATAATTTTTTGTGGGAGTGCTTTGAAGATTTATAATTAAAAAGTGCATTCTTATGCTATTGAGAAAGGTTATGTGTTTTGATAAAATCACGAACCTATAATTGATTCTGAATCAATAATGGATATGTGTTTAACACATATTATGATGTTATTTTTTGGAACTCCTAGAAATATTAGTTATTGGCTTAATTAATGATGGAGTATATGGTGATACCATTAGCTATGTCTAGTGAGTAAATAAAAGGTTAAAAGACCTATTATAAGATACCATTTATGGTAGAGATTGACACAATCATTTTATCCATAACAATAGTTATCATAACGGAAAGAACGACAAATATGTCGTAAGCACAACATAGTTTGAGAATTTAAAAACCAATGAGTTGTGAGTGTGGATTATATTCGGACTGATGAAAATAGAACCTGACTTATTCTTTGACGAAAGGACTAGTATGGGAGAAGGTGTTTAACACTTAGAAAGGGATCAGACTAAAGCCCGTTGATATTGAATCATTTGTGGTGGTAACCCAACCTATATAGACTGGAGATCCTAAGAAATAGGTTCAAAGGGTAATAACAAATCACGGTGATATGGGTTGAATCATGCTAATTATTATTTATAGGGTTTTACTCTGAGTCCATCCCTATGGATCATGATATCTTGAAGCGAGTTAAGGTTGAGTTAATTATAACTCTTAATGAAGATCTATAGCTCTATTTTGAGTGGGGTGCCTAGCTACGGGAGTATCCTTGATAGACTCACCTATGTGGACGTGGAAGTGTGGCCGCTTCCTATGGTAATATTGGGGCAAATTCTCTAGAGCGTTCACATACTAGGATAGAAGCACATGGCCGTAACGTGCTGGGTTGAGGACTACACCCAAGTAGGGTTGTGTGTGGGATGTTGTCAGAGATAGAGTTCAAAACTACGAGTTAATCTAGTATAATCTGAATCATCTTTACTACGTAAAGGTTCAAGTCGAAAGACACCTTTGCTTATGCACAATTCTATTAATAATTATTGCTCAACAATTTTTCAAAATTTACAAGTGGGGGATTGTTGAAACATTTTGTTTGTGTGTAAATTTTAAAAAGAAAAAAAGACACAACCTTTTTCTTTCTCTCCTTTCTTTCTTTTCCACTTGCTTTCCTTTCTATTCCAACGACTCTCACTTACCCACTAAGACACTTGTGTACCCACTAGCCACTTTCCTTTTAAAAAACAGGCTCATCCGGCCAAAATAGGAGAGAGTTTTTTTTGAGAAAGTTTGAGAGCTAATGCTTCTTAAGAGCAAGAAAAGAACAGAAAAAAATAGCTCAAGCCTTGATATTGAGCAAAATATTTGGTTGAGATAAACGAGAAACTCATAAATGTTCTCTCTCATAAAAATATTTTTAGAACAGTTTGTCCCCCCAAACTGAAATTATAGAATTGAGCAATTAATTTTGAATGGATGTTAGAAGACATATAACTACGGTGCATGGTTATATGATACAGAGGTGATTATGGGTTTGTTTTATCCTGGAGGCGACGTGACTGTAGACTACCTGCACAAAGAGGGTAGAGTCGTGAAACGTCTTAAAGAGAGCGACCTAGTCTGCGACTCAACCCAAGAATCGTCTACGACGAATTTATAAACGATTGAGGTAATATTATTTATTTTTTATTGTGCAGTAAATTTTTGGATTTAACACATGTGGTTTATATTTGCGATAATCATATGAGATAATAATTTAATTTTGAACCATAAACTTAAAATTAATTTATAATTTTATTTTTCGATTTCTCCACAAAACTCTTTGATGTGATTTTCAATCACAATTTATAATGTGTACCATCCGTCAAAGCCTACACCCTGCCACCACGAATTCTAATAAAGGAGGAGGGGGTCTTTTTGTTCGTATTTTAGAAATGGCAGGAATCAATTATGTGAGTCTCGAGTAGCAATGGGAAGGGAACTTTATTTTAATTTGAGATTAAATTTTACATTCATTTTCACGATAACCAACCTACTCTCCCTTTGCCTCTTTGTCGATCTTTGGCGTTTAGTTACTATACCCTCACCTAGCTCTTTCGATTGATCGTGACAGAGCAAACATGATTTTGTGTGGGAGTACTATTGCATACTTTAACCCTCACCTAGCCCTCTCGATTGATCGTGACAGAGCAAACATGATTAAGTGTTTGTATGAATGTTATAACTTTATTTGCAAGTATGCTAAGCTTTGGGCTTTAGTCATGTAAATCATTTTTTGTTCCCATTTTAATTTACCATGACCGGAGGGATTTCAGATTAATTTATTTTATTTACCATGACCACGAGGATTTCAGAAGTCACATTCTTATCCAATTGCCGTGTCATGTTTGTGTCCAAACAACCCTTATCGTATCGTGTCATGTTAACCCATGACCCGACCCAAACGAATGAATTACTATTCCGAGGAATTCTAGAAAGCAATCTTCCGAAATATGAAGGTTGCCAATCCCTGAAGGCATCTCTGTATATATAACTGAATTTAGCAAATTTAAATAGATGAATAAGGTCCTCGAACACCCGATTTCTTATCTAAAAAGTTTAGAAGATAAAAAACATATTTTAAAAATTAGTACATAAACCTAGTTGATTATTAATATTTCAGATTTTGGTATCATGTCTACCAAAGACTTTTGTTGGAAATACGCATACCGAAAAGAGGGGAAAACGGGTGTTAGGTGTAAATTTGGTGACCACAAGTCAAGTGGGGGCATAACTTGGCTAAAAAATCTCTTAACGCATACCCACAACGGTATTACAACTTGCAAAAAGGTTCCAGCAGATGCAAAAACTGAATGCTATGTCGAACCAGCCCCGAGTCCCGCAACAAACAGTTTTTCTTAGCTTTTACTTGCTTGTACTTTGTCAAGGAAGATTTTGCTTAGCTTTTACTTGCTTGTAATTTTTCAAAGCTAAGCAAAAAGGGTTCAAATAATGGTATTAAGGAAGAAGCCCCAAGCAGTGGTATCTAGTGGTCCAATGGACAAGGTTGTCAATTCCAAAGTTACGAAAAGAACACTCAACAAACAGTAACTCATTTTACTACGGCATTTGTCACCCTCCAATGCCTTTACAAGCATAACCCAAACTTTTGGCCGCGTGTAGCCTGGTGTTTGAAGACCACTATGCCACTTCTTATTCTATTGAGAGAGGCTGATTATAAGTTGAGGTCGGTTGTCCCATTGGACAACGGTCGAATTTTGAAGGACCTATTGGGGACGAGTTTACTTAAGGCTCCACAGGGGACCGATTGACTATTTACAGTAGCATAGGTTGATTATTTAAGAATACATATTCGACTAGTTAACAATTAAGGCCGCATACAAGACCGATTGACTTTTTAAGGTCGCATATGAGACCGGTTGATTTAAGGTATACTTGGGGAAATGTCGACTATATAAGGTCCCATTGGGACCAGTTAACTACTTTAGGTCATATAGGGGATTGATAACTATTAAGGGACGCATAGGATCAGTTAACTATTAAAGGTTGCATGGTGGACCGATTAATTATTTAGGGTCGCATAGGGACTGGTGACAATTAAAGGTCACTTAATGGACTGGCTAAATATTCAAGGTTGGACAGGTTGACAATTAAGGGTCACATGGGAGCGGATGACTAATTAATGTCCAATAGGGGTTCAATTGACTATATCAAATCACATATCAACTATTTAAGGTGAAATTGGGGATCGGTTGACTATTTGAGGCTGTATAAGGATTGGTTGACTATTAAAGGCCACAACCAGGATTGTTGGCAATTTAAGGTCACATTCGAGAACGTTCTATAGTTTTGATCCCGTAGGAAACAATTTTTTTTTATTGTGACAGATGGGGACCAATGGACAGTTTAAGATTCCGTACAAGACAAATTGACTATTTAAAGTTGCATATGGGGCTGATTGTATATTTAAGGTTGCAAAGAAGAACAATTGACTATTTTAAGTTGTATTTGGGAAATTACTATATAAGATCTTGTGGGGACGAGTTGCCTATTTAAGGTTTTATAGGGAAGTTGTTAACTATTTAAGAACGGTTTACCCTTTAAGGTTTCATGGGTAAGCCACTAACTACCTAACATCTCATAGATAATCGGTTCACTATTTAAGGTTCTTTGGGGGATCAACTGAGTATTTAATGTTCCAAACGAACATGTTGACTATTTATTGTCTTATAGGGGACGATTTTAGTAGTTAAGGTCGCATTGGAGTCAGTTGGCTATTTATGGTAGCATATGGGACCAATTGACTATTTAAGGTCGTATAGGGGACCATATGACTATTTAAGATTGCGTAGGGGAGTGACTGACTGTTTAAGGTCCCATATTGACTACTACACTTAACGGATGAATTAACTATTCAAGGTTGCATAGAGGACATGTTAACTAATTAAGGTCACATAGGGTACTAGTTGACTATTTACGGATCCATAAGGAACGGTTAACTATTTACACTCGCTTAAGGGGACGAATAACTATTTAAGGTCCAATAGGAGACCGGATGACTATTCAAGGTCAGATTGGTGACCCTTTTAAGGTCACTCGGGAGATGGTATGACTATTTAAGGTCCCATGGGGGACAAGTTGACTATTTAAGGTTGCATCAGGACGTGATTGGCTATTTAATATCCACTAGGAGATTGGTTGACTATTTAAGATTGCATAAGGAAACGACGATTATTTATGGTCACGTAGGGGGACCGATTGATAAAAAAAAAATCCCCCATTGACTATGTAAGGACACATGAGAAACCAGTTCATTATTTAAGATTGAACAGGGGATCGATTGACTATTTAAGGACGCATAAGAGACCGGTTAACAATTAAAGGGAACTTTTATTACAAAAAAACTTTGCTAAGAAAACTTCAAAGAGGGATAAGAAGGGTTTAATGAAAAAACAAGTTCATCAAAATAAGAATATATCTGTATGTTTTAATCAAAAAATATATATATACTCGAAACAAAATAAAATAATTAAGGAAATTCCATTACATAAAAAAAGTTTACAAAGTATAGATTTTAATAATGATACTTTAAAAAAATTAATTTTCGTAAAGGAGTTGCTCAAATCATGTTTTTGTTGAAAAGTAAAGAATGCTAGTGTCGATCTGCTCTACTTGGACGAAATTATTTTTATTCTTTTATTAAAATTAATTTTATGGGACCCAACATAATGAACAATTGAAATTGTTTGTTAATTGATTATTTTTATTCAGAAAATAGGAAAATGGAGTTTTCAGTGCAAAAATATATTTTGTCGAAAGCGGGAGGAATATAAGAGAAAAAAGGTGTTATGGATAGGGAGGAAGGGAAGTTTATTTTAAAAACTTTGTTTGTCTAAATGGAGTAAATTTTTTATTATGAAAAATGGAGTTTTAATTAGATTGGTTGGTCAAAAGAGTATGGTTCGTTTATTTAAGAGTAGTAATACACTTACATACACAAACGAACTACAAAGTACCAAATGTGCTTCACATTCGTTGTACTATGGTGGGGCCCACATCATGTTGGAACCGTTGTGATAATAGATTTGGTACTTGGTGTGTACTAAGTATGTGCAAGAGAAATTTGATACTATTTATAGATAAATTTTATTGAAAATAAAGGGAAAGTGGGAGGAAGAATTTCTTTTATTAACTATCAACTAAAAAGTAAGTTTATTAACATAGAAAGCGAGATTAATAAGTTTCAGTTTAAAGATATTATTTTGATGAGGAAAAGGGGTCTATATTGATGAGAAATAAGGCGCAAGGGTAAGATTTTTTTTAGAATAAAACTTACAGAAATGAGATAAAATGTAGAGAGGAAAAAAGGGGGGGTAGGAAATATTTATTCAAAGATGTGTTTACACGGCTACAGGATTATGTATGAAAAGAGAATAAAATACTAAGACTACTATAAAAATGACGGAGATTTATAGATTACGGAACCCTTTTATGAACGAAATCAAATATAGAGAGGGCTGATATGACTATTAAATTTTATAGAAAATTAGAAGTATAGGCATATACGATAATAGATTAAGGATTTTTATTACAAAATAATTTTTAATATAGATATATAGGGAGATGTAAGGGTGAGAGTTAAAAGAAATGGCCCAAATAATTAGACGATTATAAAAGAATTTAACTGAATATAGCAAATCTATATACACAAATAAGTTCCTCGAGACATCTGACTTCTTAATCAAAGAGTTTAGAAATAAACAACATATTTTAGAAATTAGTACATAAACCATAGTTGATTATTACTTTTTTAGAGTTTGGTATCATATCCACTAAAGACTTTGGTTGTAAATATGCATAACGAAAGGAGGGCAAAAAGGGTGTTTGGTGTAAATTTGGTAACCACAAGTCAAGTGAGGGCATAAATTGGCCAAAAGACCCCACAACGGTATTACAACTTGCAAAAAGGTTTCAGTAGATGCAAAAGCGGAATGTTATGCTGCCGTGCCAAATTACAAGTAAGTAAAAGCTAAGCAAAACTGTTTGTTTGGGGATTCGGGGGCTGGTTCGGCAGCGGGTTCGAGTTATGGTGTTAAGGAAGAAGACCTAAGTAGTGTGGCTGGTAGCAATCAATCTAGTGGTTCGATGGACAAGATTGACAATTCCAAAATTACGCAAAGTACACTCACTACAATAATACCTCCTTTTCCTATGGCATTTCTCACCCTCCAATGCATTTAGAGGCATAAAAAATCACTAGAAATTATGTTTTATTGGGCAAAATTTTCTCAAGAAAAGAAGCCAAAGGAAAATTTGTGAAGAGAATTGTGATGAATGACCCAAACTTTTGACCACATGTAGCCTGATGTTTGAAGACTGTTGTCTCACTTGTTATCTGTTGAGAGAGGTTCACTACGAGGAGAGGCCGACAGTCCGATTGAATTACAGTTAACTTTTAAAGGACCTATTAGGGAAGTTTCAAAAGGGACCGACTCACTATTTACGGTAGCATAGGGTACTAGTTGACGATTTAAGATTGCATATGAGAACGGTTAACTATCAAGGCCGCATATGAGACCGATTGACTATTAAAGGTATAATTAGGGAAATATAGACTATTTAAGGTCCCACTGGGGACTAGTTAACTACTTAAGGTCTTATATGGGATTCATAACTATTTAGGGCAGCATCAGACCAATTGACTATTAAAGGTGGCATGGTGGACGGGTAAACTATTTAGGGTCGCATAGGGACTAGTGTACAATTAACAATCGCTTAGGGGGGGCTAACTATTCAAGGTTGCATAGGATGACAATTATGGGTCGCATGGGATAGGTAGACTATTTAAGGTCTACTGAGGGGTTCAATTGACAATTCAATATATGACTTTAAATATTTAGGGTTGTATAGGTATACAGTTAAGGGTCACATGCGAGAGGTTGATTATTTAAGGTCCAATGGGGGTTCAATTGACAATTTAAGGTCACATACTAACTATTTAAGGTCAAATAGGGGATCGATTGACTATTTGATGTTGTATAGGGATCAGTTGATTATTAAAGGGCACATTGAGGATCGTTGGCTATTTAAGGTCACATTGGAGAACATTCTATATCTTAGATGCCGTATGAAACAAATTGAATTTTTATGTTGACATAGGACTAGTTGACAACTTAAGGTCCCGGGACTATTTAAAGTCGCATATGGGAAGAATTGTATGTTTAAGGTCGCATAGAGTAATAATTTACTATTTCAGGTGGAATTTGGGAAATGATTATTGTCTGACGAGTTGTCTATTTAAGGTTTTAAAGAGAACATGCTAATTATTTAAGAATGATTTACTATTTAAGGTTGCGTGGTGGAGCGAGTGACAATCTAAGTTTGCAAAAACGATCGGTTGACTATTTAAGGCCATTGAGTGATGTTAGGGCTGTTGCTGACTTCAATAATTGTCTATCTGACATTATGATGGATGATATGTTATCCAATGGCCTTTGGTTCTCTTGGAGTAATAAAAGTGATGGTATGGAGTGCACCCAAACTAGAATAGATAGAGTGTTCCACAACCCTCAATGGAGTGTAACTTTCCCTGATTCCAATGCTAATTACTTGTGCCCAGGAGTTTCTGATCATTGCCCTATTGTCATTACTTTCCTCAACCAGATCAGCAAGCCTAAGCCTTTCAAGTTCTTTGACTACTGGATGAAACATTCTGATTTTAGTCCCATTCTTGAGACCTCTTGGAGTGTGGATTGCAATCTGTTTCCTATGGCCAACCTTTCGCATAAGCTTAGAAGACTCAAGCCACACCTTAGATCCCTTAACCACAAATTCTTCTACAACATTTCTGAGAGAGTGAGGATCACTAAAGGTAATCTGGACCTCATCCAATCTAACCTGGACAGTGATGGTTCTAATAGCTTGCTTAGAATTGAGGAGCAGGAGTGTTCTAAGCTGTACTGCTCTCTTCGTGCTGCTGAAGAGGACTTCTACAGACAAAAAGCCAGAATCAACTGGCTGCATCTTAGAGACATGAATACCAACTTCTTCCATAACAAAGTCAAAGCTAACACCTCTAGAAGAAAGGTTTTATATATCCAAAATGCTAGAGGAGATGTTATTGAAGGTGTTGAGGCAGTTAATGGAGAGGCCATTAATTTCTTTACCAATCTTCTTGGTAGGAAGGGGAGGGGTGCTACTACCCCTCCTATGCTGATGAAGAGAAAGTTGGATCCTTCTCATTGCCATGCCCTGACTGCCCCTATTACTGCTCTTGAGATTAAAAATGCCATGTTTTCCATTGCTTCCAACAAAGCCCCTGGGCCTGATGGTTATAGTGCTGGTTTCTTCAAGAAAAATTGGGATGTTGTGGGTGATGATGTGATAGCTGCTGCTCTTCAGTTCTTCAACCATAGCTACATGCCCAGACAGTGTAATAGTACCTCTCTTGCCTTGATCCCCAAAATTCCTAACCCAAACACTATGGCTGATTTTAGACCTATAGCCTGCTGCAACACAATCTATAAGTGCATTTCTAAGATTCTCACCCTTAGACTTAAACCTCTAATGCCTCTCCTCATTAACAATAGTCAAGCTGCCTTCCTTCATGGGAGATCCGTTACTGATAATATCCTGCTGCTGCAAGAGCTTATGAGAAATTACCATAGGGACTCAAGCCCCCCAAAGTGCACAGTTAAGATTGACATCATGAAGGCTTATGACTCAGTGGAGTGGGATTTTCTTCTTGACATTCTGGCCCAAATTAACATCCTACTAGATTTATATATTGGATTAAAGCATGTGTCTCTTCTGTTTGGTACTCTATCAGTATGAATGGGTCCCTGAATGGGTTCTTTGAAGGCAAAAGGGGGTTGAGACAAGGGGATCCCCTCTCTCCATTTCTTTTCCTTATTGTTATGGAGGCTCTGTTTTGTACTCTTGATAAGCACACTAGTAGGACATCCTTTACCTTTCATCCCAAGTGCAAAGAGGCTAACATCAATCATCTGTGTTTTGCTGATGACCTGGTGGTGTTTTGCAGTGGTGATATTTCCTCTGTTGAGTGTATCAAGGATACACTTACTGAATTTGCTGAATTCAGTGGGCTATCCCCCAATCTCTCCAAGAGTAACTTCTACTGTTCTGGAGTTAATACTGCTACTATCAATGCTATGTCCTCTGCCCTGGGTATCTCCTATCAACAACCCCCTTTCAAGTACTTAGGAGTTCCCCTCATCTCAACCAGACTCAAGCATGGGGATTGTATGGTTCTTATTGATAAAATTACCAACAAAGTCAAGAGTTGGACCACTAGATTCTTGAGCTATGCAGGTAGACTGCAGCTCGCTATCTCTGTTTTGTTTAGCTCCCAAATCTATTGGTCTTTTATCTTTATTTTGCCTAGAAGCGTGGTCAGGGCTATTGAGCAATGTATTATAGACTTCATATGGTCTGGTCCTGAGCTCAAGCACAGTGGTGCTAAAGTGGCATGGGATGATGTGTGCATGCCAAAAAAGGAGGGAGGGTTGGGGATAAAAAGCTTGACTCACTGGAACAAGGCTGCAATTATGAAAAACCTTTGGAACCTCTTCAACAAGAAGGAAAGTCTTTGGGTCAAATGGTGTCATACCTATAAAATTAAAGGTAGAAGCATATGGGCAATCCCCATTCCTCAAGACTCTTCATGGAGCTGGAGGAAAATTCTCAAAGCTAGATAGGATTGTAGACTATTGTTTAAGGTTAATATTGGCAATGGTAGGAATACCTTTATGTGGCATGATAATTGGCACCATCTTGGCCCTCTTCAACCTCTTTTTGGGGACAGAACTATTTATGATGCTGCTAGCAACTCCAAGGCTATGGTCTCTGACTTCATTAATGGGTACAATTGGATATGGCCTGCTTCCACTACGTGGGAATTGAATGACATCAAGAACTCTCCCCTGCCTCCTATATATCCACTGATCACTGATAAAGTGACATGGGCTCCTAATAGGACTGGCAACTTCTCCATTTCCTCTGCGTATGCCACCATCTGTCCAAGGGGCAATGAGTCTCATTGGCATGGGATGGTTTGGAACAAGGTGTGCATTCCCAAGTGTTCTTTCATACTATGGCTTGCTTGCCGAAAGGCTTTAGTGACTAAAGATAAGCTCATGGATTGGGGGCTTGTTGAGAATAATTCTTGTATGCTGTGCAACTCTGGAATTGAGACTATCAAGCACATATTAATGGAATGCCCTTTTTCCAAAACTGTTTGGGATGAGAGTCTCTTTCGTAACTAGTCTTATAGAGCTGTGGAGAGTTGGGATAATGAGTTAAGAAGAGCTGCTGCTGATAGTAAAGGGAGGAACCTTAACTCTAGGATTAAAACCACCACCTTCTCTACTACTATCTACTGTCTCTGGCATGAAAGGAATAGCAGACTTCACAATAGGGGCCACTCTACAGCAAACAAGGTGATAAGGAGCATTGAGGAGATGGTGCAAGGCAAGACTACCAGATGGAAGAATTTTCGAAGATCCTACTCTAATTGGATGACGTGTAATTTATGGGGATTACCCAATTCTCTTATGTATGACAAAGTGTTGTGGTTTTGGTCTCTAGATGCTTGTTTCTAGTTGACCCTTTGGCCTTTTGGCTTTGTATATTGGTTCTCTGTTTCTAATACATTTATTTACCCAAAAAAAAAAATGTTCCAAACAGACATGGTGACTATTTACTATCCTATAGGGTATGAGTTTTGTGGTTAAGGTCGCATTGGAGTTGGTTGGCTATTTGAGGTAGCATATGGGACCCATTGACTATTTAAGATCGTATAGGGCACTAGTTAACTATTTAAGATCGCGTGAGGGAGTGACTGACTGTTTAAAGTCCCATACTGACTACTACTTAGCGTATGAATTGACTATTCAAGGTTGCATAAAGGACATGTTAACTAATTAAGGTCACACACGGTACTAATTGACTATTTACGGATCCATAAGAAACGGTTAACTATTGACACTCGCATAAGGGGTCAGGTAACTATCTAAGGTCCCATGGGAGATCGGTTGACTTTTCAAGGTCGTATTGTGGACACTTGCAAGGTAGGGGTTTATATTTAAAATAAACTTTGATGAGAAAAGTGATGAAAGGTAAGATTCCTTTTATAAATAAAGTTAATAAAAATGAGATGAAATGTAGAGAGGAAAAAAAAAAATAGGGGGGGTGAGACTTTTGGTAAGAAATATTTATTGAAAGATATGCGTGACACCCCGCCTAATTAAATACCGGGTGATCACTCCTTTATTAAATTAAAATCAAGGTGAACAGTTGGTTCATTCTTAGCATCACTGTCGTAAAAATACTTTTCCAATTTAAACACCCTAAATAATTAAGCTAAGTGTCAAAACCATTTAAAACCTTATTCTCATTTTATTAAATCCGGTTATAAAACCTTAAACCATTAACATCTAAAGAGTCACACATTAAGAATAAAAATAGAATTGAACATACACGAATTTAATCATCAATAATAAATCCCAACATTTACAACACTAAAGGAAAACATCCTGACAGTAATGAATCCCGAAATAAAGGTATTGAAAGTAAAAATTTCAATCTCTGACAATACCAACTAGATAATAGAAAGAGGGCGACACATGCCCCTGCTGGATAAAACTGAACTAGGAGTAGAATCAAATGGATGAAGTCGTCTAAACAATAGGCCTGCAACTCCCACCTAAGCTGCAGCACGTTCCTTCCAAAGGATCCTAAGTAAGACGCCCCTGTGGCTGGGCACCTGTAATACATACATATACATACAAGAGAGAAAAGGAAATAGAAACGGTTCAGAGCCCGATAGTGTATATGATTTAAAAATTCGTTTAGCAAGTATTTAAATTGATTACAGGCTAATGCAACAACATATTAGTGCGACACTCTCTTGAGAAATTCTCACCTCTCTTCTTCTAATGTGCACACCTATCGCACTAACCTTCCCAATGGTCTATCTCGTCATATACCACACTTTCTTTCCCCAATGATTTAACTTATCTTAGGTTATTCACAGGATTTACAACTGAACAACACAAGTATTTAAAACGTAAGATTTCAATTTGTAACCAAGGTTCTCCTTTTAACTTTATTAATCAATAAAGTTTTCCAGTGTCATAATACACTTTCTCAAAACAATTATTTATAATTTGAGTCATCAACCATGTCCTACATATCAAATCACAGTAGGCAGTTCCAGATTTCAGAATTTCATATATATATTAACTACTCGTATAATATATATATCATAATAGCACCCCACATAAAAACTATGGTGCGGGCATACTCTGTTATCCAATCCCCGTATCAATCGTATGAAAGGGAATACAAGTTCGGAATCACTCTCGAACTGTATAAATACATACACAAACAAGATTGAGGCGAAGAATAGTTTCCAAGTCCAAGAGGTCAGTACATACCCTCACGTCTCTTAGGACCGTGACTACCGATTCGATAGCCTGTACCTAGGATTCCTATCTTCTAGGGTACGAGTCAATATCCCCCATAAGGCACACGAGATAAGATCGTCCCAGCGCGGTAACCTCAGGGATAGCAAGTAGCGCGGGCATGATTTTCACAAGTATATAATATATGCATACACAATCATACAAATATACCACTTTTATTATATCAATTTAGGTTTATCCAATAACCCACATTCACAACATTTACCTTATTTTCCCATTATTATTTATCAAGTATAATGGTTCGTTTCTAACTTTAATTCGAAGGGTTTTTCCAACTTACTACGTAACCCTCATGGACTCTATTCTTCCAAATGTACAATTCAGTAGATATCTATTTATGTTCCAACGTAACTCTCTCTTACGTGTCTCTCCCCTTTAATATATACTTACATTATCCCTTATGCAAAATATCCCAAAAATATAGATTTCGCCTTACATTAAAGGATTTTGAATTTTATTTTCAAAGATGAGAATTTCAAACGGTTTCAAAATCAGAATTAAAATGGAGTTTTAATTGAATTTTTTATTATCTCTAAGAGTCCTCAAAACATAAAATTGTCTAGCAAAAAAAAAATATTAAAAAATATTGAACGGTCCGATCGAGCTGAATTTTTTTTCTGTAGCTTCCTCTCGTCTTCAGCTAATTCTCTGTAAAATTTCATCCAAATCCAACGGTCCGGAATATTTTTTTTTGTGTTTGTATCTGATTAGAACTCTTTTCTCCTTTACATGACAAAGGGTTTCCAGAATATCATATAAATCTTCACTACATGAAAATTTCCCATCTCAAATTGGGTTTTTCTTCCATAAATCTCATCCTAATAACTCCTAAACTAATATGGATGATGCATCAACGAAATAAGCAAGATAAACACTTGCCTGGGATTTTCAAAAATCTGGTTTGGTGTTGAATTTGGTGTGGTTGCGTTCCCCGTCTCGCGATCAATGCGTTGGCGGTGGCGGCGGTGTAAATGGATGAGTTTTGAGCCTTGGAATGCCTTGAGAGCTCTCTCCTCTCCTCTCCAATGGCCGTTCTAGTGTTTTGAGTTATCTAACCCTAGGAGATAACCTAAACATCTGATATAACCCCTTTAATTTTCGTGGGTTTAATTACCCAAAAATACAAAATGACTAAAATGCCCTCCCGGGGTACTAATTAGGCCTAAAAACGCCCCGAGACCCAAATCAAACCCCCGGGTATACTTTTCTGACTATCTCAACCCTTCCGGACGCGTTTGTGCACTCAAAACGACCATACGAACAACCTATAAATTATTCACTTTTATTAATCTACATTTAGTCCCGACACGACACAGGCGCGTCCCGACCTAAATTTCCACAATTGTCATTTTATTCACACGTGACAATATTATAAAAATAAATCTTATATATTACTATACTCATCCAGTAATATGCAACAAATAATATATTCCCAATAATTACTAACTCTTGTCACGCTAGTAAATATTTAAAACAACATTTCGGATTAAAATTAAATTAATTTATCTCAATTAAATTTAATAAATCCTTAAATTTAAAAGACATGAAAATACGGGGTATTACAATAAGTTTACACGACTAGAGGATTATGTGGGAAAAGAGGATAAAATACTAAGAGTATTAGAAAAATGACGGACACTGATAGATTATGGAACCCTCTTAAAAACTAAATCAAATACAGAAAGGGCAGATATGATTATTAAATTTTAAAAGAAAATTTGAAGTTTAGGCTTATACAAAAATAGATTAAGGAATTTTATTGCAAAATAACTTTTCATATAAATATAGATGGAAATGTAAGGGGTAAAAACGAGAGTTAAAAGAAAGGGCCAAAAAATAGATGATTATAACTTTGTTTCGCTGAATTTAGCCGAATTTAGCAAATTTAAATAGATGATTAAGGTCCTCGGGACACCTGACTTCGTATCCAAAGAGTTTAAAAGCTAAACAACGTATTTTAGAATTTAGTACATAAACTAGTTGATTATTACTATTTCAGATTTTGGTTTCATGTCAACCAAAGACTTGGGTTGGAAATATGCATACCAAAAGGAGTGCAAAAAGGGTGTTAGGTGTAAATTTGGTGACCAAAAGTCAAGTGGGGGCATAAGTTGGCTAAAAGACCCCGTAAAGCATTCCCATAATGGTAAGTTCCCGCTGAAGAAAAAGCTGAATTTGTATGTTGCTTTGATAAATTACAAGAAAGTAAAAGCTAAGAAAAACAGTTTGTTGGCGGAGACAGGGGAGGGTTCGGCAGAGGGTTTGAGTTATGGTGTTAAGGAAGAAGCCCCAAGAAGTAGGGCTGGTAGCAATCAATCTAGTGGTTCAATGGACAAGGTTATCAATTCCAAAGTTATGCAAAGTACACTCAACACAATAATAACTCCTTTTGCTACAGCATTTCTCACCCTCCGACGCCTTAACAAGCATAAAAAACCACTAGAAATTATGTTTTATAGGGTAAAACTTTCTCAAGCAAAGAAGCCCAGGAAATTTGTGAAGAGAATTATGGTGAATCACCCAAAATTTTGGCCATGAGACTTTTGTTTAAAGACCATTGTCTCACTTATTAGTCTGTTGAGAGAGGTTGACTATGAGGAGAGGTCTGATGTCCCATTAGATAACGGTTGACTTTGGAAGGACCTATTAGGGACAAGTTGATAAGGGACCGATTGACTATTTATGGAACCATAGGGACTGGTTGACTATTTGTGACACCCCGCCTAATTAAATACTGGATGATCAGTCCTTTATTAAATTATAATCAAGGTGAACGGTTGGTTCATTCTTAGCATCACTGTCGTAAAATAACTTTTCCAATTAAACACCCTAATTAATTATGCTAAGTGACAAAACCATTCTTAAGACATTAATTTCCAAATTTCAATTAAAACCAATATTTAAAACTTTACATAATTCACAATTTAAGAATCACCCAACAACTATATTGGAACAAACAATCCAAATAATTAAACATCCAACTAATTGATTTCAACATTTAAAACTTAAAGGAAAAACCTCTTGACAGTAATAAATCCCAAAGTATAAATACTGAAAATAAACGAATCACAATATCTGATAAAACAACTGAATAATGGAAAAGGGCGACACATGCCCAACTGGATAAAATAGTGCTAGAAGTGGAATAAAAAATGAGGTCGTCTAAGCAAGAGGCCTGCAATTCCCACCTAAGCTGCAGCGCGTTCCTTCCAAAGGATTCTATGCAAGACGCCTCTGTGGCTGGGCACTTGTAATATATACATATATACAAGAGAGAAGAGAAAATAGGAAACGGGTCAGAGCCCGATTGTAAAATAGTTTAAAATTAGTTTAGCAAGTATTTAAAATGCTTATCGGCTAATGCAACCAACATATTAGTGCGTCACTCCCTTGAGAAATTCTCACCTCTCTTCTAGTGTGCACACCTATCGTACTAATACTCTCAACAGTTTAACTTATATTATCTTAAGTTACTCGTAAGGTCTCATGCCGACAATTTCAAATGTTAAAGGAGGTTAATTTTATTTAACAACAAGGTTCACACATAAGCCTTATTTGATAATAAGGTTTCTCAGTAATATATCATCCTTTTCAAATACTTATTCCCAAGTTGAAATAATTATTCTTTTCTTACATACCATAGTCACAGTAGGTAGTTCCCAAATTTCAGATTTAAATATATATATTAAATACTCATATAATATATATATTCTAACAGCACCCCACATAAAATTTGGTGCGGGCATACTCTGCTATCCAGTCCCCGTATTACTCGTACTAAGGGAAATTCTAGTCCGAAATCACTCTCGAAGTGTATTAACACAAAACACATACAAATTGAGGCGAAGCATAGTTCCAAGTCACTAAGAGGTCAGTTCATACCCTCACGTCTCTTAGGACCATCTGACTATCGATCTGATAGCCTGTACCAAGGATTCCTATGTTCTAGGGTACGAGTCAATATCCCCCATAAAGGTCCCATCGAGATAAGACTGTCCCAGTGCAATAACCTCAGGGATAGCAAGTAGCGCGGGCATGATTTTTACACGTATATAATATATGCATAAACACAATCATATATGTATAATATCAAATTTAGGTTTATTCTCACTACCCATAATTATGATATTTATCCTTATTACTCATTATTTAGTTATCACGTATAACGGTTTGTCTCTTATTTTAATTTGTGAAATTATTCCAACTTACTACGTAACACTCGTGGATTCCTATCTTCCCAAGTCAAATTTCAGTAGGTACTCATTTATTTTACAACGTAACTTCCTTACGAGTCTCACCCTTTAACACATATTCCCATTGTCCCTTATATGTAAAACACCCCCCCGTGAAATATTAATCTCGTCTCATATTAACGGGTCCATATATCCCTAAAGTCCTACTCGTCTTCTTTATGTCCCAAAATGTTCTCACATTAATATCCAAGAATGTCTATGTAACAACTCTCGATTCTGGGAGGCCTCATTTTATACTAATATTACCGCATAAGGTAATTATATAAAATGTGGGGACTGGAGTAAATATTAATTGAATGAATTGAAAGTTAATATTTACTAGATTGATGCATATTTACCGCATGTGAAAGTACATATCATCAGGTGGCATATTTTATAGTGTCATGTATATTAAATGACATAATGGTTTAAATAAAATTAGAACTCGAAATAATTTAGAAAATTTTCGGATGCCAGTTTAGAGGGTGTAGTTAGTCTCGGAATGTCCGAAACAGTCAAAATAAGTTCCATATTGTATTTTTTGGTTCTGGGCACTTTTACCTGGTTTTAGCTTAAACGCGTAATGGTATTAACCACTTGAGTTGGAGACTTTAGACTTAAGACCCGAATTTTAGTCTTGCCCCTTATTTCTTTTTCTCATTTGTGTCTTACCAAATAAGAGAGTTAGAGAGAAAGAGAGAGAAGTGGAGAAAAAGAAGAAAAGAGAGAGATTTGAAGATGGAGGGTTTGGGATTGCTTCATCTCCAAATAAATCTGAGATATCAACCCTAAGGCAAGTTTTCTACTTGCTAATATATGTTTTAAGATGAATAAATTGTGTGATATTTATGTATATATATATTTGGAGATCAAAAATGGAAATTTTGGTATTTAAACCTAGATTTGGTTTTGATGATAAAATGGTGAGTTGTAATGGTTATAAATCATGTAGAATAATCTTTGGGTAGATAGAGGTTGTTGGTTGGGTTCAAAATAAAAGAGATTTGGGATGGGGAAAAGTGAAATTTTCACTTGGGTTTAATTTTGGAAGAAGGAAGAACCCTAGGTCTGCTACGACCGGTCGACCGGGCTTTTGCGGGAGGGCTTACTGCTTTCCTACAAATGCATAAAATTTGAGCGCGATCGACCGCGATTCCCTGACCGGCCGACCGGCCCATCCATTTTGAGCTTTCTGTTTTTCTTTGTAGGCAAAAATTTGGAGACGCGGTCGACCGCAGTCTCAGGACCGGTCGACCGGTCCCCTGTTTTTCATCCTAAAATCTTATTTTGTTTCCTAGATTTATTTTCTTCAATAGGGGCTAGGAACCTTCTTGAATGAAGTAAATTTAGAGTTATAGAGTCCTAGACGAATTAGTTATCCACCCTACATTAGAAATAGGATAGGTGGGAACTTTTCCGGGGTTATGCCTATTGATGTTAGGGCATCCTTTCTTTTAGTCAATTACTATAAGATTAAGAGTTATAATATTTTCTTTGGGAGACTTTAGGAGCTCATTCGAGCTACATTAGCCCTGATGGTTTATAATAACTTCACAAGTAAATCTTGGGAGAATAAATTGATAGTTCATTTATTCATCAAGGTTGTAATATCGTTATGATATACGTATGGCTCCGGATAATAAGTTATATTATTTACAAAAAGTAAATGATATTGGTTTCGAATAAAATGAAATATACATATGGAATTGGTAATGATGATGGTAAATGATAATTTACTTAATCATGAAACTAGTAAATGATAATTTACTTGATTTTTAAAATTATAAATAAAATGGTTTAAACACACCTCTCTAAATGACATCATAAGGGAAGTCCGCGCGCGAGGTGATGCCCCCTGACAAATTAACGCAGGGTGGATATAGTCCACAGGCCATGTGAGCGCTTATTGTTGTATATTTTTCTGCGATGGGTAGGAGATTCCGGGTGTGGTCTTGACTACCCCGCAGGCACATGGCCGCTTCCCGACGTCTTGCGATATAGGTGCCCAAGTTGTCTTATGATAGGTCCTGGAAGATGATGGTCATTTAGGGGCGCGCACAGTGGGGAAACCGGGACGGGCGGTCTTAGAATTCGTTATATGTATACAAATATAACAGTTCATAATCAAGTGGGACTTGATGTAATTGATATGCCATAAAGAGCATGATGAAGTGCCACAAAGAGCACATATAAATGCCACAAAGAGCATTTGAAAATGATTATTTTCCTGATAAGGAAAGGATTTTTACAAAATGTAAAAATGAGATAAAAATACCATAAAGAGCATAAATTGTGATTTTACATATATTTTTGTTAGGAAAAAAAAAGGTATATGAGATAATTGGTACCCATGACAAGTTTTCAGATTAATGTTATTTGTTTTATCTTCCTGCTTAGTTATGTTTTAAATTGTGTAGTTAGATAGTTATATCTCTCATCATGATTCATCATTCATAACTGTCATACTCTTTATTCATCTGGTAATCATATAGAACCGGGCCCTGACCCGTTTACATTTCTTGTTGCACATGCATCTTGTCTCCGCTCAGGTACTCCGCAGCAAGGATGCCTGATTTGAATTCCTATTCCGATGTCCTCGGCGAGCCGTGATGCATTGCGGGTATTACGGGATACTTTTGGTATAGACGTTTTCATTTTTGAATTCTAGACAGGATAGGGTCTCTTTACTCGGGCGAGAGGCCCAAGATTTTATAAATGTCTAATGAAATGTATTGTATAAATTAATGAAATCGTTTAAATGTTGTTATATAGTTTGTTCGACTGCACATCCGGTCCCTTTATTGTATTCTTATTGTATTATTTATATATGCATCCCTAAGGTTTCCCCTATCTTTTCAGGTTTTGGGTTGTTTAAATTCTTTCTTTATCTTTAAAACAAAACTTTTGGCAACCCGTTTTCTGAAATATTGGGTGGTTATCCTGGATACTCTATATTTTTATTGTGATGCTGAGTATGATTCCTGTTATATTGGAGTATTGGGCTGGCCACCCCTTATTTTGGTGCGCGGGTTGTCACAGATGGTATCAGAGCATCAGGTTCTAGAGTCCTTAGGAATCTGTGTGGACGCCTTAAGTCTTTAGCGTTGCTTTTGATTGACATAGAGCCTTAGGATTAAGATCGTTGAATTCTCTTATGAGATTTCGTTCTTCTGCCATGAGGTAGAATCTATAGAATCTTTTGTGCATTCGTGTGAGATTCGTAGGTCGATTGAAGGATACCAGAGAAGGTTGTTGGGAAGGCGTTATGAGATGGGACTGCCAGGAACGGTAAGTTGTGGTCAGAGATGAGGACTGCCTTGGTGGTCGCTTTCTTTTTGTGGCATTTTTTATCTTGCTACGACGATTACTAATTACAGTTGATGTAGTTTCCCAAGTACCGCTAGAAGTGGAAAGTGGTACTAAGCTTGAGATTTCAAGTGATGTTAAATTGAAGTAGAGAAGTGCCTAGAAGTGTGATGGAGGAGAATCCTTCACCCGTAGGAGTAGTATGGAAACGATGGGAACGTAGTCACCTTATTCGTGGGTGCTGGAAGTTTTGCCTATGGAGGAACCCGGTAGATACTTCCTATCGTAAGTTTCTCTGGGATAACTGGAAGGAAGAGAAGGTAAGATCCTCAAGTGTTCACGCGAGGCTCAGTTAGAGGCTGACATGTGAAGAAGAGTTGTGCGATAAGGGAGATCGTGCACTCAAGAAAGGTAGGTATACGTGAGAGCCCCCCCAATGGAATGATAGACTCCAGAATAAGTGTCGCTAACACTTCTGATGGGGCAGTGATCATGAAACCGCATTGTTGGACATCCGCCTGGGAAGGTTTCATTGAACTGAGGAAGAGGAGGCCGAGAGCGTGTTCTCTTTTATTGAGAAAGTAAAAGGAACTACGTGGGCTATAGTGATGTGGAAGAACCACGCATTTTCATTACGTTGATTGGAAAAACAAGGACAAAAATAAAGTGCCTAGTTGGGGAGTCGAGGGAAGTAATATTGGTTTGTATAAGGCTCAAATATGGAGTCTGAGATTCATTAGTATTGACCCGGAGTGCTTGGCTTAAATTGTTGGTGGGAATTTCACCTTATTAGTGGGTGGTGTATTCCTTAGGATAAGATAGAGTAGTATTGTGTTTACTCTAGATTCGGGTGTGCATATCGAGTTTGTAATAGTATCGACATTATTATAGAAAGATAACTATATGACTTCCGTGGTAGGGAAGTTTTATGATCTCTTCACTCGTTATAAAACGAGTGATGATATTTTAAAGGCGTATGTGCTGTATGTGATAACTAGTATGAATGTTTTTGCTGCTTGTTTGCATTGTATGTGGATGTTATAACTTATCTCCACGACCAACAAGGTTAAGTAGTAATGCATAGGAGGGGTTCCCTGCTTGGATTCCGCTTTTGCGGGACGCTCCATGCGTGAACCTTAACGACGTTGGGAGTGGAGAGATGTTACTTTTCCTTTCTCTTATTTTATGTACAGTACGCAAGTAAAGATATTTTGGTTGGTTTGGTATGATAGCAAGCAAATAAAATTGTAAGGCTATCTTACTTCTAGTTAAAAATGGAACTAGTTGTTCTATGATTTCTCTCCTGAATGCAGGTTGAGACTTTATAGAGGTGGATCGAGATAGGTAGGAGATTTTATTAATCGTTTAGTTACCGTGTGTCAGTGTTCGATTATTTTTTGTTGTGTTTATGCATGTTATGCTTATCTCCATGATCAACTAGTTAAGTAGGCATGTGTCAGAGGGGTTCCTTGTTTGGATTTCGCTTCGGCGAGACACTCCGCCGCATGAACACTTAACGGTGCTGTGATTGGAAAGACGCTATCTTTCTCTTTCTATTTTACTTTACTTATTTTTTTGTTAGAAGTGGGATTGGGAGGATTAGCCAAGAATCACGTAGAAGAGTGATTAAGGGCTATTAAAGTGCGAGATAGGAGCACTATATATAGTTCTCTCCTCTGATCGATGTGAGGGAGACTAAGATATGAAGTCGAGTTGAGACTTCGGGATTGTGCCTTGATAAGAAGGCTATTTGAAAAGATGTATATATGTCATGGGATAGAATTTGTAAGACTTCACAAAAAAGTGAATGTCTGGTCAGTTAAAAATATTTAATGATACTAGGGTAAGACGTAGAAGTAGGAGTTTGTTAATAAAATTGTAAGTTAGAATTTTACCGATCCCGATTATGTGTCTTAGACCGTCACATCTTAATGAACCGAGGATGCGAGGTATTAGTGTAACGGGAGGGTTCCTTGTTTGGATTTCGCTTCGGCGAGACGTCCCACGCATGAACCCGAGCGAATGTCGAAAGTTGAGTAAGGTCTGGGGCACTAGGGATATATTTAGTATTAGATACCTACCATTTAGATAGTATATCTGTAGATAGACGTTAGGGTTATTAGGACGTTAGGTCTTTAGGGTTTGTGATGTTAATTTAGGAAGGCGGTAAGGAGTTGACCATGAAATAAGTCGTGGGTTAACTCTATGAGGGATTTGATCCCTAGGAACAAGATTTATGGGGTCTAGAGAGGTTTGGTAGTTTAGGCCAAAGGAGATGAGGCCTTTCTTAGATGTGGTGTTACGTGGTGACTTCACTTTAGGGGAGTTAATGGAAGGGCTGACCTTCACTCCTGAGCCATGATAGTGAGCTCGAGAGTGCGTTTAATGAATAAGTTTCTGCCAGGTTGGGGAGTAATAATACTGGAGCATAGACCCATTGTTTATGCATCTCACAAACTTAAACTTGTGAAAAGAATTATCCCATGCTTGAATTAAAATTCATCGTGGTAGTGATCACCTTAAATAGATAAGGCACTACTTCCTGGGCAGGAAATTTGGTCTTTCTCGCAAGCAACAAGTTGTTGCAATAGGTCGTGGGAGAAATCGAGTTGGTGCTCGGAGTTCAGAAGGACTAGTGATTGGATATTTTCTCATTCGCTAAGGGAATGCGATTGGGGTAGTAGGTGCGTCGAGTAGGAAACCCGTCGGAGATATTTGTGTTGGCATGGAAAGCCAAATGAAGCGAGTACGACTCGGAAGACTTTGCAGCGAGAGCAATTCCGGTCTGTGATTGACCATTTCACATGTTCGTGCGAAGAAGAGTATCGGTGGAATAAAAGGGGGAATATTCATAGACGGTTGCATTGAAGCGCTGAGACCGTTATGGTCATGATCTTATTTGAGAAAAAATGTTGACCGTTCGACCAGACTGTTGCATTTCCGTCCATTATGGATGGACTACATGTAGAAGAGTACGCCCCATTCTTGACGGAGGAATGGTAGAACTGTGGGAGGTTCATGTCGGGGATTTGGTAAAAGTTTCCGTGAAGAAATGGGAATCATGTGGAAATGGTGCATATCTTGTCACCCTAAAGTGGATGGGTAAATGAGAGGAAATTGACTTATGCCAAAAGGCATGTCTCGAACAGGCGCCTTAGAATACATAGTAGATGGGGGCAGTAATCGTATGGATAGAGATTCCCGTACAACCATTAGGCTATTGAATGGCCTTATGGATCACCTAAGGCTTGGCACCGTGAGTGGTCTAGTGTGTCCGGTTGAGTAATCCTCATACTCGTTGGATGGAACCAACCGGTAATATGTTCCTTAGACTTGGAGTGGTCTTGTGACACTTCTCTAAAGGTTTGGCTTTCGAGCCATAAGCTCCGATGGGATAAATCAATGCGAAGAAAAGTTGATTTGTGTTGGGGTTAAACCAAGTAGCGTTGGTACATATATCCCCGAGGGGGGGGGGGGGAGTAAGGCGGTTTATGCCAAGTTGTGTTGGGTATTTCCTTTCGTTTTAAAAAGGTAGAATCAATAGTTAGTGAGGAACGCTGCGAACTATGCTAGTGCACAAATGATGTAGGATGAGATCGATAAAGTCGACCTTAGTCCGGGTTCATTTGGGACGTTGCGATAACGAGGGGTTTGTTTAGGATGGTAGAATACTAGTTTAGAGTAGTATACCCTTAATGAAATTGGGTACACCCGAATTTTGGGGGCAAAATGGGAGTATGTAACAACCCTCGATTCTGGGAGGCCTCATTTTATACTAATATTACCTCATAAGGTAATTATATAAAATGTGGGGACTGGAGTAAATATTAATTGAATGAATTGAAAGTTAATATTTACTAGATTGATGCATATTTACTGCATGTGAAAGTAAATATCATCAGGTGGTATATTTTATAGTGTCATGTATATTAAATGACATTATGGTTTAAATAAAATTAGAACTCGAAATAATTTAGAAAATTTCCGGATGCCAGTTTAGAGGGTGTAGTTAGTCTCGGAATGTCCGAGACAGTCAAAATAAGTGCCATGTTGTATTTTTGGGTTCCGGGCACTTTTACCTGGTTTTAGCTTAAACGCGTATTTGTGAGTCATTTTAATGTGGTATTAACCACTTGAGTTGGAGACTTTAGACTTAAGACCCGAATTCTAGTCTTGCCCCTTATTTCTTTTTCTCATTTGTGTCTTACCAAATAAGAGAGTTAGAGAGAAAGAGAGAGAAGTGGAGAAAAAGAAGAAAAGAGAGAGATTTGAAGATGGAGGATTTGGGATTGCTTCTTCTCCAAATAAATCTGAGATATCAACCCTAAGGCAAGTTTTCTACTTGCTAATATATGTTTTAAGATGAATAAATTGTGTGATATTTATGTATATATATATTTGGAGATCAAAAATGGAAATTTTGGTATTTAAACCTAGATTTGGTTTCGATGATAAAATGGTGAGTTGTAATGGTTATAAATCATGTAGAATAATCTTTGGGTAGATAAAGGTTGTTGGTTGGATTCAAAATAAAAGAGATTTGGGATGGGGAAAAGTGAAATTTTCACTTGGGTTTAATTTTGGAAGAAGGAAGAACCCTAGGTCTGCTACGACCGGTCGACCGGGCCTTTGCGGGAGGGCTTACTGCTTTCCTACAAATGCATAAAATTTGAGCGCGGTCGATCGCGGTTCCCTGACCGGTCGACCGGCCCAACCATTTTGAGCTTTCTGTTTTTCTTTGTAGGCAAAAATTTGGAGACACGGTCGACCGCGGTCTTAGGACCGGTCGACCGGTCCCCTGTTTTTCATCCTAAAATCTTATTTTGTTTCCTAGATTTATTTTCTTCAATAGGGGCTAGGAACCTTCTTGAATGAAGTAAATTTAATGTTTTAGAGTCCTAGACGAATTAGTTATCCACCCTACATTAGAAATTGGATAGGTGGGAACTTTTCCGGGGTTATGCCTATTGATGTTAGGGCATCCTTTCTTTTAGTCAATTACTATAAGATTAAAAGTTATAATATTATCTTTGGGAGACTTTAGGAGCTCATTCGAGCTATATTAGCCCTGATGGTTTATAATAACTTCACAAGTAAATCTTGGGAGAATAAATTGATAGTTCATTTATTCATCAAGGTTGTAATATCGTTATGATATAGGTATGGCTCCGGATAATAAGTTATATTATTTACAAAAAGTAAATGATACTGGTTTCGGATAAAATGAAATATACAAATGGAATTGGTAATGATGATGGTAAATGATAATTTACTTAATCATGAAACTAGTAAATGATAATTTACTTGATTTTTAAAATGATAAATAAAATGGTTTAAACACACCTCTCTAAATGACATCATAAAGGAAGTCCGCGCGCGAGGTGATGCCCCCTGACAAATTAACGCAAGGTGGATATAGTCCACAGGCCATGTGAGCGCTTATTGTTGTATATTTTTCTGCGATGGGTAGGAGATTCTGGGTGTGGTCTTGACTACCCCGCAGGCACATGGCCGCTTCCCGACGTCTTGCGATATAGGTGCCCAAGTTGTCTTATGATAGGCCCTGGAAGATGATGGTCATTTAGGGGCGCGCACAGTGGGGAAACCCGGACGGGCGGTCTTAGAATTCGTTATATGTATATAAATATAACAGTTCATAATCAAGTGGGACTTGATGTAATTGATATGCCATAAAGACCATGTTGAAGTGCCACAAAGAGCACATATAAATGCCACAAAGAGCATTTGAAAATGATTATTTTCCTGATAAGGAAAGGATTTTTACCAAATGTAAAAATGAGATTAAAATGCCATAAAGAGCATAACATTGTGATTTTACATATATTTTTGTTAGGAAAAAAAAAGGTATATGAGATAATTGGTACCCATGACAAGTTTTCAGATTAATGTTATTTGTTTTATCTTCCTGCTTAGTTATGTTTTAAATTGTGTAGTTAGATAGTTATATCTCTCATCATGATTCATCATTCATAACTGTCATACTCTTTATTCATCTGGTAATCATATAGAACCGGGCCCTGACCCGTTTACATTTCTTGTTGCACATGCATCTTGTGTCCGCTCAGGTACTCCGCCGCAAGGATGCCTGATTTGAATTCCTATTTCGATGTCCTCGGCGAGCCGTGAAGCATTGCGGGTATTACGGGATACTTTTGGTATACACGTTTTCATTTTTGAATTCTAGACAGGATCGGGTCTCTTTACTCGGGCGAGAGGCCCAAGATTTTATAAATGTCTAATGAAATGTATTGTACAAATTAATGAAATCGTTTAAATGCTGTTATATAGTTTGTTGACCGGCTGCACATCCGGTCCCTTTATTGTATTCTTTTTTTATTATTTATATAGGCTTAAAAACAAGTTGTTTGAGGTTGAATACCCAAACCAGCCACCTAACGCCCCCCTAAGAGGCACGAACACCTCGCACGGGACCAATGTAAGCTGTACGAACTCACAGCGTAGTCACGGGACTCTCGATTTGAGAATATGATGATAATATGAAAATATATCGATTAAGCTTAAAAACAAGCCCTTAATTTGTGAAAACCCATACCATCCCCCAAACGGCCCTGTAAGAGGCACGAACACTTTGCACGGGACCAATGTAACTTGTACAAACTGACCGCATAGTCATGGGTCTCCCGGTTTCGGAATATGATGATAATTTCAAAATACATAGATTAGGCTTAAAAACAGTGCTCTCGATTTCAGAATATGACAATAATTTGAAAATATATCGATATAGATTAAAACCAAGCTCTTAAAGGGTGAAAACCCAAACAAGCCCCCAAACGGCCCCGTAAGAGGCACGAACACCTCGCACAGGACGAACGTAATTTGTACAAACTGACCGCATAGTCACGGGTCTCCCGATTTTGAGAATATGACAGTAATTTCAAAATACCTAGATTAGGCTTATAAACATGTCGTTTGAGGGTGAAAACCCAAACTAACCCACAAATGAACCCGTAAGAGGCACGAACAACTCGCACGGAACCAATGTAAGTTCAACGAACTGACGGTGTAGTCACGGGCCTCTCGGTTTGAGAATATGAATATAATTTGAAAATATATCGATTATCCTTTAAAAACAAGACCTTAAAGGGTGAAAACCCAAATCACTCATAAACGGCACCGTAAGTGGCACGAATCGCTCGCACGGGACCAATGTAACTTGTAAAAACTGACCGCATAGTCACGGGTCTCCCGGTTTGAGAATCTGATGATAATTTCAAAATACGTAGATTAGGCTTAAAAACATGCCGTTTGAGGGTGAAAACCCAAACCATCCCCCTAACGGCACCCTAAGAGGCACGAACACCTCACATGGGACCAATGTAAGTTGTACGAACTGACAGCGCAGTCATGGGCCTCTCGGTTTGTGAATATGACCATAATTTGAAAATATATCGATTCAGCTTAAAAACTAGCCCTAAAAGGGTGAAAACCCAAAGCAGCCCCCAAACGGCCCCGTAAGAGGCACGAACACCTCGCACGAGACCAATGTATCTTGTACAAATTGACCGCGTAGTAACAGGTGTCCCGATCTGAGAATATGACGATAATTTCAAAATACGTAGATTAGGCTTAAAAACAAGTCGTTTGAGGGTGAATACCCAAACCAGCAACCTAACGCCCCCCTAAGAAGCACGAACACCTCGCACGGGACCAATGTAAGTTGTACGAACAGACAGCGTAGTCACGTGCCTCTCGGTTTGAGAATATGACGATAATTTGAAAATATATCGATTAAGATTATAAACAAGCCCTTAAATTGCGAAAACCAAAACCATCCCCCAAAAATCCCCGTAAGAGGCACGAACACCTCGCACGGGACCAACGTAACTTGTACAAACTGACCGCATAGTCACGGGTCTTCCGGTTTGAGAATATGACGGTTATTTCAAAATACGTAGATTAGGCTTTAAAAACATGCCGTTTGAGGGTAAAAACCCACACCAGCCCCCAAATGGCCCCGTAAGAGGCACGGACTCCTAGCACGGGACCAATGTAAGTTGTGCGAAATTGACAGTGTAATCACGGGCCTCGGTTTGAAAATATGACGATAATTTGAAAATATATCGATTAAGCTTAAAAACAACCCCTTAAAGGCTGAAAACACAAAAAAGCCCCCAAACGGCCCCGTAAGAGGCACGAACACCTCATACAGGACCAATGTAACTTGTACAAACTGACCACGTAGTCACGGGTCTCGCGGTTTGAGAATATGACGATAATTTCAAAAAACATAGATCAGGCTTAAAAACAAGCCGTTTGTGGGCGAATACCCAAACCTGCCCCCTAACGGCCCCTAAGAGGCACGAACACCTGGTACGGGACCAATGTAAGTTGTGCGAACTTACAGCATAGTCACGGGCCTCCCGGTTTGAGAATATGACGATAATTTGAGAATATATCGATTAAGCTTAAAAACAAGCCCTTGAAGGGTTAAAACCCAAACAAGCCCCCAAACGGCCCCGTAAGAGGCACGAACACCTCGCCCGGGACCAATGTAACTTGTGCAAACTGACCACGTAGTCACCGGTCTCGTGGTTTGAGAATATGATGATAATTTCAAAAAACGTAGATCGGGCTTAAAAACAAGTCGTTTGTGGGCGAATACCCAAACCTTCCCCCTAACGGCCCCTAAGAGGCACGAACAACTCGTACGGGACCAATGTAAGTTGTACGAACTTACAGCATAGTCACGGGCCTCCCGGTTTGAGAATATGACGATAGTTTGAGAATATATCAATTAAGCTTAAAAACTAGCCAAACCAGCCCCCAAACGGCCCCGTAAGAGGCACGAACACCTCGCCCGGGAAAAATGTAACTTGTACAAACTGACCGCATAGTCACAGGTCTCCCGGTTTGAGAATATGACGATAAATTCAAAATACGTAGATTAGGCTCAAATACAAATTGTTTGAGGTTGAATACCCAAACCAGCCACCTAACGCCCCCCTAAGAGGCAAGAACACCTCGTACGGGACCAATGTAACTTGTACGAAATGACAGCGTAGTAACGGGACTCTCGATTTGAGAATAAGATGAGAATTTGAAAATATATCGATTAAGCTTAATAACAAGCCCTTATTAGGTGAAAATCCAAACCAGCCGCCAAACGACCCTGTAAGAGGTACGAACACCTTGCACGGGACCAATGTAACTTGTACAAACTGACCGCATAGTCACGGGTCTCCCAGTTTTGAAATATGGCGATAATTAAAAAATACGTAGATTAGGCTTAAAAACATGATGTTTGAGGGTGAAAACCCAAACCAACCCCCAAATGGCCCCGTAAGTGGCACGAGCACCTCGCATGGGACCAATGTAACTTGTAGAAACTGACCGCGTAGTCACGGGTCTCCCGATTTGAGAATACGACGATAATTTCAAAATGGGTTTAGGCTTAAAAACAAGCCGTTTGAGGGTGAAAACCCAAACTAGCCCCCTAACGGCCCCCTAAGAGGCACGAACACCTCGCACGGGACCAATGTAAGTTGTACGAACAGACAGCGTAGTCACGCACCTCTCGGCTTGAGAATATGATGATAATTTGAAAATATATCGATTAAACTTAAAAACAAGCCCTTAAAGGGTGAAAACCCAAACCAGCACCCAAACGGCCCCGTAAGAAGTACGAACACCTCGCACGGGAACAATGTAACTTGTACAAACTGACCGCGTGGTCTAGGGTCTCCCGGTTTTAGATTATGGAAATAGTTTCAAAATACGTAGATTAGGCTAAAAAACATGCCGTTTTGGGGTGAAAACCCAAACCATCCCCCAAATGGCCCTGTAAGAGGCACAAACACCTCGCACGGGACCATTGTAAGTTGTACAAACTAACAGTGTAGTCACGGGCCTGTCGATTTGAGAATATAACGATAATTTTAAAATATATCAATTAACCTTAAAAGCAAGCCCTTAACGGGTGAAAACTCAAACCTTCCCCAAAACGGCCCTATAAGAGGCTCGAACACCTCGCACGGGACCAATGTAACTTGTACAAACTGATCGCGTAGTCACGGGTCTCTCGGTTTCAGAATTTGATGATACAAAATACGTTGATTGGCTTTAAAAACAAGCCGTTTGAGGGTCCCACACCAGCCCCCCAATGGCCCCCTAAGAGGCACGAAAACCTCGCATGGGACCAATGTAAGTTGTACGAACAATATCATAGTCACGGGCCTCTCGGTTTGAGAATATGATGATAATTAAAAATATATCGATTAAGCTTAAAACCAAGCCATTAAAGGGCGAAAACCAAAACCAGCGCCCAAAATCCCCGTAAGACACACGAACACCTCGCACGGGACCAATGTAACTTGTACAAACTGACCGTGTAGTCACGGGTCTCCCGATTTGAGAATATGACGATAATTTCAAAATACGTAGATTAGGCTCAAATACATGCCGTTTGAGGGTGAAAGCCCAAACCAACCCCCTATGATAATTTCAAAATACATAGATTAGGCTTTAAAAACATTCCCTTTGAGGGTAAAAACCCAAACCAGCCACCTAACGCCCCCCTAAGAGGCACGAACACCTCGCACGGGACCAATGTAAGTTGTACGAACAGACAACGTAGTCACGTGCCTCTCGGCTTGAGAATATGATGATAATTTGAAAATATATCGATTAAGCTTAAAAACAACCCCTTAAAGGGTGAAAACCCAAACCACCCCCCAAACGGCCCCGTAAGAGGCACGGACATCTCATACGGGACCAATGTAACTTGTACAAACTGGCCATGTAGTCACGGGTCTCGCGGTTTGAGAATATAACGATAATTTTAAAAAACGTAGATTAGGCTTAAAAACAACCCGTTTGTGGGCGAATACCCAAACCAGCCCCCTAACGCCCCCTAAGAGGCACGAACACCTTGCACGGCACCAATTTCAGTTGTACGAATGACAGCGTTGTCACGGGGCTCTCGATTTCAGAATATGACGATAATTTGAAAATATATCGATTAAGATTAAAAACAAGCCCTTAAAGGGTGAAAACCCAAATCAGCCCCCAAACGGCCCCGTAAGAGGCACGAACACCTCGCACAGGACCAACGTAACTTGTACAAACTGACCGCATAGTCACGGGTCTCCCGGTTTTGAGAATATGAAAGCATTTTCAAAACACCTAGATTAGGCTTAAAAACATGCCGTTTGAGGGTGAAAACCCAAACTAGCCCTCAAATGAACCCGTAAGAGGCACGAACAACTCGCACGGAACCAATCTAAGTTCAACGAACTGACGGTGTAGTCACGGGCCTCTCGGTTTGAGAATATGACTATAATTTGAAAATATATCGATTATCCTTTAAAACAAGCCCCCTAACGGCCCCTAAGAGGCAGGAACAACAAGCACGGGACCAATGTAAGTTGTGAGAACTGACAGTGTAGTCACGGGCCTCTCGGTTTGTGAATATGACCATAATTTGAAAATATATCGATTAAGCTTAAAAACTAGCCCTTAAAGGGTGAAAACCCAAAGCAGCCCCACAAACGGCCCCGTAAGAGACACGAACACCTCACAAGGGACCAATGTATCTTGTACAAATTGACCGCGTAGTCGCGGGTGTCCCGATCTGAGAATATGACGATAATTTCAAAATACGTAGATTAGGCTTAAAAATAAGTCGTTTGAGGGTGAATACACAAACCAGCCACCTAACGCCCCCCTAAGAAGCACGAACTCCTCGCACGGGACCAATGTAAGTTGTGTGAACTAACGGTGCAGTCACGGGCCTCTCGGATTGAGAATATGATGAAAATTTAAAAATATATCGATTAACCTTAAAAACTAGCCCTTAAATGGTGAAAACCCAAACCAGCAACCAAACGGCCCCGTAAGAGGCACGAACACCTCGCATGGGACCAATGTAACTTGTACAAACTGACCGCATAGTCACGGGTCTCCCGGTTTGAGAAACTGATGATAATTTCAAAATACATAGGTCTCCTTAAGAGGCACGAACACCTCGCACGGGACCAATGTAAGTTGTACGAACTGACAACGTAGTCACGGGACTCTCGATTTGAGAATATGATGTGAATTTGAAAATATATCGATTAAACTTAAAAACAAGCCCTTAATGGGTGAAAACCCGAACCAACCCCCAAACGGACCTGTAAGAGGCATGAACACCTTGCACCGGACCAATGTAACTTGTACAAACTGACCGCATAGTCACGGGTCTCCCGGTTTCAGAATATGAAGATAATTTCAAAATACGTAGATTAGGCTTAAAAGCATGCCGTTTGAGGGTGAAAACCCAAACCAACCCCAAAATGGCCCTTAAGTGGCACGAACACCTCGCATGGGACCAATGTAACTTGTAGAAACTGACCGCATAGTCACGGGTCTCCCGATTTGAGAATATGACGATAATTTCAAAATGGGTTTAGGCTTAAAAACAAGCCGTTTGAGGGTGAAAATGCAAACCAGCCCCCTAAGAGGCACGAAAACCTCGCACGGGACCAATGTAAGTTGTACGAACATACAGCGTAGTCACGGGCCTCTCGGTTTGAGAATATGAGGATAATTAGAAAATATATCGATTAAGCTTAAAACCAAGCCCTTAAAGGGTGAAAACCAAGACAAGCACCCAAAAATCCCCGTAACAGACACCAACACCTCGCACGGGACCAATGTAACTTGTAGAAACTGACCGCGTAGTCACGGGTCTCCCGGATTGAGAATATGATGATAATTCCATAATACGTAGATTTGGCTCAAAAACATGCCGTTTGAGGGTGAAAGCCCAAACCAGCCCCCTAACGCCCCCATAAGAGGCACGATCACCTCGCACGGGACCAATGTAAGTTGTACGAACAGACAGCGTAGTCACGTGCCTCTCGGATTGAGAATATGATGATAATTTGAAAATATATCGATTAATATTAAAAACAACCCGTTAAAGGGTGAAAACCTAAACCAGCCTCCAAACGGCCCCGTAAGAGGCACGAACACCTCAGACGGGACCAATGTAACTTGTACAAACTGAACACGTAGTCACCGGTCTCGCGATTTGAGAATATGACGATAATTTCAAAAAACATAGATTAGGCGTAAAAACAAGCCATTTGTGGGCGAATACCCAAACCAGCCCCCTAATGCCCCCTAGAGGCACGAACACCTTGCACGGCACCAATTTAAGTTGTACGAATGACAGCGTTGTCACGGGGTTCTCGATTTCAGAATATGACGATAATTTGAAAATATAACGATTAAGATTAAAAACGTGCCCTTAATGGGTGATAACCCAAACCAGCCCCCAAACGGCCCTGTAAGAGGCACGAACACCTCGCACAGGACCAACGTAACTTGTACAAACTGACCGCATAGTCACCGGTCTCCCGATTAAAAACATGCCATTTGAGGGTGAAAACCCAAACTAGCCTGGAAATGAACCCGTAAGAGGCACGAACAACTCGCACGGGACCAATGTAAGCTCAACGAACTGACGGTGTAGTCACGGGTCTCTCGGTTTGAGAATATGACTATAATTTGAAAATATATCGATTATCCTTTAAAAACAAGCCCTTAAAGGGTGAAAACCCAAATCACTCATAAACGGCACCGTAAGTGGCACGAACCGCTCACACGGGACCAATGTAACTTGTAAAAACTGACAGTATAGTCACGGGTCTCCCGGTTTGAGAATCTGATGATAATGTCAAAATACGTAGATTAGGCATAAAAACATGCCGTTTGAAGGTGAAAACCCAAACCATCCCCCTAACGGCACCCTAAGAGGCACGAACACCTTGCACGGGACCAATGTAAGTTGTATGAACAGACAGCGTAGTCACGGGCCTCTCAGTTTGTGAATATGACCATAATTTGAAAATATATCGATTAAGCTTAAAAAGTAGCCCTTAAAGGGTGAAAACCCAAACCAGCCCCACAAACGGCCCCGTAAGAGGCACGAACACCTCGCACGGGACCAATGTATCTTGTACAAATTGACCGCGCAGTCACGGGTGTCCCGATATGAGAATATGACGATAATTTCGAAATACGTAGATAAGGCATAAAGACAAGTCGTTTGAGGGTGAATACCCAAACCAGCCACCTAATGCCCCCCTAAGAGGCACGAACACCTCGCACGGGACCAATGTAAGTTGTAAGAACTGACAGCGTAGTCACGGGACTCTTGATTTGAGAATATGATGAGAATTTGAAAATATATCGATTAAGCTTAAAAACAAGCCCGTAATGGGTGAAAACGCAAACCAGCACCCAAACGGCCCTGTAAGAGGCACGAACACCTTGCACCGGACCAATGTAACTTGTACAAACTGACCGCATAGTCACGGGTGTCCCGGTTTCGGAATTTGACCATAATTTCAAAATACGTAGATTAGGCTTAAAAGCATGCCGTTTGAGGGTGAAAACCCAAACCAACCCCCAAATGACCCGTAAGTGGCAGGAACACCTCGCATGGGACCAATGTAACTTGTAGAAACTGACCGCGTAGTCACGGGGCTCCCGATTTGAGAATATGACGATAATTTCAAAATGGGTTTAGGCTTAAAAACAAGCCGTTTGAGGGTGAAAACCCAAACCAGCCCCCTAACGGCCCCCTAAGAGGCACGAATACCTCGCGCGGGACCAATGTAAGTTTTACGAACAGACAACGTAGTCACGTGCCTCCCGTCTTGAGAATATGATGATAATTTGAAAATATATCGATTAAGCTTAAAAACAAGCCTTTAAAGGGTGAAAACCCAAACCAGCACCCAAACGGCCCGGTAAGAGGCACGAACACCTCCCACGGGAACAATGTAACTTGTACAAACTAACCGCGTGGTCTAGGGTCTCTCGATTTGAGAATATAACAATAGTTTCAATATACGTAGATTAGGCTAAAAAACTTGCCGTTTGGGTGTGAAAACCCAAACCATCCCCCAAATGTAAGTTGTACAAACTAACAGTGTAGTCACGGGCCTTTCGGTTTGAGAATATAACGATAATTTGAAAATATATCAATTAACCTTAAAAGCAAGCCCTTAACGGGTGAAAACTGAAACCATCCCCCAAACGGCCCTGTAAGAGGCTCGAACACCTCGCACGGGACCAATGTAACTTGCACAAACTGATCGCGTAGTCACGGGTCTCTCGAATTCAGAATTTGATGATAATTCCAAAATACGTTGATTGGCCTTAAAAACAAGCCGTTTGAGGGACCAACCCCCTAACGGTCCCCAAAGAGGCACGAAAACCTCGCACGGGACCAATGTAAGTTGTACTAATATACAACGTAGTCACGGGCCTCTCGGTTTGAGAATATGATGATAATTAGAAAATATATCGATTAAGCTTAAAACCAAGCCCTTAAAGGGTGAAAACCAAAACCAGCACCCAAAAATCCCCGTAAGAGACACCAACACCTCGCACGGGACCAATGTAACTTGTAAAAACTGACCGCGTAGTCACGGGTCTCCCGGTTTGAGAATATGACGATAATTCCATAATACGTAGATTAGGCTAAAAAACATGCCGTTTGAGGGTGAAAGCCCAAACCAGCCCCCTAACGCCCCCTAAGAGGCACGAACACCTCACACGGGACCAATGTAAGTTGTACGAACAGACAGCGTAGTCACGTGCCTCTCGATTTCAGAATATGACGATAATTTGAAAATATATCGATTAAGATTAAAAACGTGCCCTTAATGGGTGAAAACCCAAACCATCCCCCAAACGGCCCCGTAAGAGGCACGAACACCTCGCACAGGACCAACGTAACTTGTACAAGCTGACCGCATAGTCACAAGTCTCCCGATTTTGAGAATATGACAGTAATTTCAAAATACGTAGATTAGGCTTAAAAACATGCCGTTTGAGGGTGAAAACCCAAACTAGCCCTCAAATGAACCCGTAAGAGGCACGAACAACTCGCACGGGACCAATGTAAGTTCAACGAATTGACGGTGTAGTCACGAGCTTCTCGCTTTGAGAATATGACTACAATTTGAAAATATAACGATTATCCTTTAAAAACAAGCCCTTAAAGGGTGAAAACCTAAATCACTCATAAACGGCACCGTAAGTGGCACGAACCGCTCGCACGGGACCAATGTAACTTGTAAAAACTGACCGCATAGTCACGGGTCTCCCGGTTTGATAATCTGATGATAATTTCAAAATACGTAGATTAGGCTTAAAAACATGCCGTTTGAGGGTGAAAACCCAAACCATACCCCTAACGGCACCCTAAGAGGCACGAACACTTCGCACGGGACCAATGTAACTTGTACGAACTGACAGCGTAGTCACGGGCCTCTCGATTTGTGAATATGACCATAATTTAAAAATATATCGATTAAGCTTAAAAACTAGCCCTTAAAGGGTGAAAACCCAAAGCAGCCCCCAAACGACCCCGTAAGAGGCACGAACACCTCGCACGGGACCAATGTATCTTGTACAAATTGATCGCGTAGTCACGGGTCTCCCGATCTGAGAATATGACGATAATTTCAAAATACGTAGATTAGGCTTAAAAACAAGTCGTTTGAGGGTGAATACCCAAACCAGCCACCTAACGCCCCCCTAAGAAGCACGAACTCCCCGCACGGGACCAATGTAAGTTGTGAGAACTGACGGTGTTGTCACGGGCCTCTCGGTTTGAGAATTTGACGATAATTTGAAAATATATCGATTAACCTTAAAAAGAAGCCCTTAATGGGTGAAAACCCAAACCAGCAACCAAACGGCCCCGTAAGAGGCATGAACACCTCGCACGGGACCAATGTAACTTGTACAAACTGACCGCATAGTCACGGGTCTCCCGGTTTGAGAATCTGATGATAATTTCAAAATACGTAGATTAGGCTTTTAAACACATTCCCTTTGAGGGTGAAAACCCAAACCATCCCCCTAACGGCACCCTAAGAGGCACAAACACCTAGCAAGGGACCAATGTAAGTTGTACGAACTGACAACGTAGTCACGGGACTCTTGATTTGAGAATATGATGTGAATTTGAAAATATATCGATTAAACTTAAAAACAAGCCCTTAATGGGTGAAAACCCAAACCAACCCCCAAACGGCCCTGTAAGAGGCATGAACACCTTGCACCGGACCAATGTAACTTGTACAAACTGACCGCATAGTCACGGGTCTCCCGGTTTCAGAATATGAAGATAATTTCAAAATACGTAGATTAGGCTTAAAAGCATGCCGTTTGAGGTTGAAAACCCAAACCAACCCCCAAATGGCCCTTAAGTGGCACGAACACCTCGCATGGGACCAATGTAACTTGTAGAAACTGACCGCATAGTCACGGGTCTCCCGATTTGAGAATATGACGATAATTTCAAAATGGGTTTAGGCTTAAAAACAAGCCGTTTGAGGGTGAAAATGCAAACCAGCCTCCTAACGCCCCCTAAGGGGCACGAAAACCTCGCACGGGACCAATGTAAGTTGTACGAACATACAGCGTAGTCACGGGCCTCTCGGTTTGAGAATATGAGGATAATTTGAAAATATATCGATTAAGCTTAAAACCAAGCCCTTAAAGGGTGAAAACCAAAACCAGCCCCCAAAAATCCCCATATGAGACACGAACACCTCGCACGGGACCAATGTAACTTTTACAAACTGACCGCGTAGTCACGGGTCTCCCGGTTTGAGAATATGACGATAATTTCAAAATACGTATATTAGGCTAAAAAACATGTCGTTTGAGGCTGAAATCCCAAACCAGCCCCCTAACGCCCCCCAAGAGGCACGACCACCTCGTACGGGGCCAATGTAAGTTGTACAAACAGACAGCGTAGTCATGTGCCTCTCGGCTTGAGAATATGATGATATTTTGAAAATATATCGATTAAGCATAAAAACAACCCCTTAAAGGGTGAAAACCCAAACGGCCCCGTAAGAGGTACGAACACCTCGTACGGGACCAATGTTACTCGTACAAACTGACCACGTAGTCAGGGGTCTCGCTGTTTTGAGAATATGACGATAATTTCAAAAAACGTAGATTAGGCTTATAAACAAGCCGTTTGTGGGCGAATACCCAAACCAGCCCCCTAACGCTCCTTAAGAGGCAGGAACACCTTGCACGACACTAATTTAAGTTGTACGAATGACAACGTAGTCACGGGGCTCTCGATTTCAGAATATGACGATAATTTCAAAATATATCGATTAAGATTAAAAACATGCCCTCAATGGGTGAAAACCCAAACCAGCCCCCAAACGGCCCCGTAAGAGGCACGATCACCTTGCACAGGCCCAACGTAACTTGTACAAACTGACCGCATAGTCACGGGTCTCCCGGTTTTGAGAATATGACAGTAATTTCAAAATACGTAAATTAGGCTTAAAAACATGCCATTTGAGGGTGAAATCCCAAACTAGCCCACAAATGAACCCGTAAGAGGCACGAACAACTCGCACGGGACCAATGTAAGGTCAACGAACTGACGGTGTAGTCACGGGCCTCTCGGTTTGAGAATATGACTATAATTTGAAAATATATCGATTATCCTTTAAAAACAAGCCCTTAAAGGGTGAAAACCCAAATCACTCATAAACGGCACCGTAAGTGGCACGAACCGCTCGCACGGGACCAATGTAACTTGTAAAAACTGACCGTATAGTCACGGGTCTCCCGGTTTGAGAATCTGATGAAAATTTCAAAATACGTAGATTAGGCATAAAAACATGCCGTTTGAGGGTGAAAACCCAAACCATCCTCCTAACGGCACCCTAAAAGGCACGAACACCTCGCACGGGACCAATGTAAGTTGTACGAACTGACAGCGTAGTCACGGGCCTCACGGTTTGTGAATATGACCATAATTTGAAAATATATTGATTAAGCTTAAAAACTAGCCCTTAAACGGTGAAAACCCAAAGCAGCCCCACAAACGGCCCCGTTAGAGGCACGAACACCTCGCACGGTACCAAGGTATCTTGTACAAATTGACCGCGTAGCCACGGGTGTCCCGATCTGAGAATATGACGATAATTTCAAAATACATAGATTAGGCTTAAAAACAAGTCGTTTGAGGGTGAATACCCAAACCAGCCACCTAACGCCCCCCTAAGAAGCACGAACACCTCGCACGGGACCAATGTAAGTTGTGCGAACTCACAGTGTAGTCACGGGCCTCTCGGATTGGGAATATGATGATAATTTTAAAATATATCGATTAACCTTAAAAACTAGCCCTTAAAGGGTGAAAACCCAAACCAGCAACCAAACGGCCCCGTAAGAGGCACGAACACCTCGCACGGGACCAATGTAACTTGTACAAACTGATCGCATAGTCACGGGTCTTCCGGTTCGAGAATATGACGGTAATTTCAAAATACGTAGATTAGGCTTTAAAAATATACCGTTTCGAGGGTGAAAACCCAAAACCAGCCCCCAAATGACCCCGTAAGAGGCACAAACACCTAACACAGGACCAATGTAAGTTGTGTGAACTGACAGTGTAATCACGGGCCTCTCGGTTTGAGAATATGACGATAATTTGAAAATATATCGATTAACCTTAAAAACAAGCCATTAAAGGGTGAAAACCCAAACCACCCCCAAACGGCACCGTAAGTGGCACGAACACCTCGCACGGGACTAATGTAACTTGTACAAACTGACCGCATAGTCACGGGTCTCCCGGTTTGAGAAACTGATGATAATTTCAAAATACATAGATTAGGCTTTAAAAACCTTCCCTTTGAGGGTGAAAACCCAAACCAGCCACCTAACGCCCCCCTAAGAGGCACGAACACCTCGCACGGGACCAATGTAAGTTGTACGAACTGACAGCGTAGTCACGGGACTCTCGATTTGAGAATATGATGTGAATTTGAAAATATATCGATTAAACTTACTAGCCCTTAAAGGATGAAAACCCAAACCAGCAACCAAACGGCCCCGTAAGAGGCACGAACACCTCGCACGGGACCAATGTAACTTGTACAAACTGACCGCATAGTCACGGGTCTCCCGGTTTGAGAATATGACGGTAATTTCAAAATACGTAGATTAGGCTTTAAAAATATGTTGTTTTGAGGGGGAAAACCCAAAACCAGCCCCCAAATGACCCCGTAAGAGGCACAAACACCTAACACGGGACCAATGTAAGTTGTGCGAACTGACAGTGTAATCACGGGCCTCTCGGTTTGAGAATATGATGATAATTTGAAAATATATCGATTAACCTTAAAAACAAGCCCTTAAAGGGTGAAAACTCAAACCACCCCCAAACGGCACCGTAAGTGGCACGAACAACTCGCATGGGGCCAGTATAACTTGTACAAACTGACCACGTAGATCAGGCTTATAAACAAGCCGTTTGTGGGCGAATACCCAAACCTGCCCCCTAACGGCCCCTAAGAGGCACGAACACCTGGTACGGGACCAATGTAAGTTGTACGAACTTACAGCATAGTCACGGGCCTCCCGGTTTGAGAATATGACGATAATTTGAGAATATATCGATTAAGCTTAAAAACAAGCCCTTGAAGGGTGAAAACCCAAACCTGCCCCCAAACGGCCCCGTAAGAGGCACGAACACCTCGCCCGGGACCAATTTAACTTGTACAAACTGACCGCGTTGTCACGGTTCTCCCGATTTGAGAATATGACGCTAAATTCAATTTACGTAGATTAGGCTTAAAAACAAGTTGTTTGAGCTTGAATACCCAAACCAGCCACCTAATGCCCCCCTAAGAGGCACGAACACCTTGCACGGGACCAATGTAAGTTGTAAGAACTGACAGCGTAGTCACGTGACTCGCGATTTGAGAATATGATGAGAATTTGAAAATATATAGATTAAGCTTAAAAACAAGCCCTTAATGGGTGAAAACGCAAACCAGCCCCCAAACGGCCCTGTAAGAGGCACGAAAACCTTGCACCGGACCAATGTAACTTGTACAAACTGACCGCATAGTCACGAGTCTCCCGGTTTCGGAATATGACAATAATTTCAAAATACGTAGATTAGGCTTAAAAGCATGCCGTTTGAGGGTGAAAACCCAAACCAACCCCCAAATGGCCCGTAAGTGGCACAAACACCTCGCATGGGACCAATGTAACTTGTAGAAACTGCCCGAGTAGTCACGGGTCTCCCGATTTGAGAATATGACGATAATTTCAAAATAGGTTTAGGCTTAAAAACATGCCGTTTGAGGGTGAAAACCCAAACCAGCCCCATAACGGCCCCCTAAGAGGCACGAACACCTCGCGCGGGACCAATGTAAGTTGTACGAATAGACAGCGTAGTCACGTGCCTCCCAGCTTGAGAATATGATGATAATTTGAAAATATATCGATTAAGCTTAAAAACAAGCCCTTAAAGGGGATTTGAAACGATCCAAAATGCTCCAACTTCTCTCTACAACCATCCTGCTCCAAAACGCCTCCCGTCACTTTCTATACACCTTTTCCTACCTTACTCACTCTATCTAATCCTCCATGGTAACCACGGTCATAACTTCAGGTGACAGACGTGCCAGGCCTACTCAGGTGGTGGCTGGTTTCGAAGAGATTGAAGACGGCCAAATAGCTGTAGACATCATTGACAACCCAGGGGGGTTAGGAGTTGTAATGGGACCTCCTACTTCACCGTCCACCTCTGGGCCTGTTTTGATTCCCATCGCCGGCACCGGGGACCATGGCCAGGCCATTTTAAGCAAAGTTAAGGGTGACGAGGACTATGGGAATGGTTCCCCGGCCGTCGACGTTAACGACAAACGCCAGTCTGAGGGGCGGAACGAGGGTGAGGTGTTGGCTATGAGTGTTGCTGACGCAACTAAGGATTGTAGTTCAGATGGAGGGGTTGGTACGAGCTCTGGGCCCAATGGTACGGGGTTGGGTAAGTTTGCTGTTGACACGGAAAAGCTGTCAGTTATTCTGACGAGCGCCCCAACTCTACAGGCGGGACTGACTTCCCAACAACTGCCGAGGCGCAACGATAGGACGTGGAGCACTGTAGCGGCAGAAAAAAAGAAACAACCTAGGATACGTCTCACCTACCACCAGCCATCTGTTGTGGGTTCTATCATCACGGTATCGCCTCCCGCTGCTGTTGCTACCGGTGGCCATAAAAGGTGGGAGAACAGCTTAGTGGGTTATTTTTTGGGGAATAAACTTCCCTTCTCCTACGTGAATAACGCTGCCACCAGATTGTGGAGTAAGTTTGGGATGACCAAAGTTGTAGCACATGATAATGGTTTCTTCTTCTTTTTGTTTGATAACCCCTCACAACGGGACGAAGTTCTGGACAATGGCCCGTGGCACTTTGCGGGGATGTCCATTATTTTGAAGAAATGGGATGCTAGCTTTAGCTTTCATAAGGATACTGTGAAGAAGATACCCATATGGGTGAAGTTCCATGACATTCCCGTCCAGCTGTGGACGGAGGAGGGACTCAGTTACATAGCGAGTTCGGTGGGAACTCCTTTGTTTGCCGACGCTGTCACGGAGGAGATGAATAGGATCTCTTACGCTCGAGTTTGCATTGAGGTGGAAGCAAAGGTGACATACCCTAGTAGCATCAACGTTGTTATGGAGGACGGAGCAACTGTACCGGTGCGTGTTGAGTTCCAAGCCAAACCACCCTTGTGCCCTAATTGCCTAGTTTTTGGCCACAATATCAGTAAATGCACGCTAAGCACTGTTCCGAAAACTAATGCGGAAGCGGGTACTAAGAAGACTAAAGCTCATGCAGGTTCAGAATGGATTGAGGTAAAGAAGAAGCCTATCCCTGTGACTACCTCTGGCCGGGAGATAGGAGAACCGTCGGGTGTGATGGTTAAGGATCAGGACGAGATTAGGATTACTGAGAAGGATGGGGGGGCTGCCCCTAGCGTGGTCTCTCCCACGATACGGTTATCCAACCAGTTTAGCGCCGTGGACAATGAAAACGAGTTCGAGGCAACTCCGGAACCTTCGGCGCTTGCTAGGAGGGTAATGGTTGTGGATGAGCTTGCTTTCAAGCACAAGGGTGAGATGACTAAGGCAAACCATTCCGGTGGTAAGAACAGGAGAAAGGGGAAGGGGAGCAAAACTTGATGTTAAAGATTGGGTCATGGAACATTAGGGGTCTCAATTCCCCTCACAAACAAAAGGAAGTTAGTAAGTTAATAATTGATCAGCAGCTTGATATCGTTTGCTTGGTGGAAACTAAAGTTAGGAAAAAGAATTTAGGTAATGTTAAAAATAATTGTTTTTTACATTGGGATCTCATTGATAACTGCCCTTTAGGGGGGGGTGTTGCCAGGGTGATTGTCGGCTGGAATCCTAGTTGTGTGGCGGTTACGCTGGTCCAGTCTCACCCTCAAGCCATGCTGTGTAGGGTGGAGGTTTGTGGTAGTAATAGAGAGTTTTTTGCGACCTTCATCTATGGGGAAAATCTTGCTCACGGGAGAGAGTCTCTTTGGGAGTTTCTCGAGCTCAATAGGGGTAGCACGGAGGGGCAGCCTTGGGTTCTTATGGGGGATTTCAACGTTGTGAGAACCAGTGAGGAGAAGAGTGGGATGCATGGCATTGATGTGGGTGCTACGGAAGCTTTCAACCAGTGTATTAATGATATCCAGGTTGACGACATGACTACGAATGGGCTTTGGTTTACGTGGAACAGGCGTCAGGGGGGTAGGAACAATGTCCAATCGAGAATTGATAGGGTTCTTCATAACGACACGTGGAGTACCCACTTTCCGGAGTCTCAGGCGACTGTTCTTCCTCAGGGTGTTTCGGATCATTGCCCGATCATTATCTTGCTTGCTCCCAGGGAGCCTAATAGGCCCAAGCCGTTCAAGTTCTACAACTTTTGGATGGGGCATGTTGACTTCCAGGATGTTCTGACCGAGTCTTGGCACGGGGACGATGTGGGTAACCCCATGGTGAGATTGAGTAAGAAAATGCGTAGACTGAAGTTGAACCTCAAAGGCTTTAATAAGAAGTTCTACAGTCAGATTTCTAGGAGGGTGGAGGAGGCTAAGAGGTTGCTTGATGACGTGCAGATTAGACTTGACAACGACGGGAGAAACTTGAGCTTTCAGTTGGAGGAGAGAGAGAAGTTGACGGTTTACTTGGATCTCAGAAGCGCCGAGGAGTCCTACTATAAGCAGCGGTCTAGAGTAAAGTGGCTACAGTTGGGGGATGGGAATAACTCCTTTTTCCATAGAAGGGCCAATCTTGCTACTGCTAGGAGGAAGATCATTAGCATTGAGGATGAAAATGGAGTGAGGGTCGAGGGCTCTCAGGGGGTGGCTAATACGGCTGTGGGGTTCTTTCGCAACCTTCTGGGCTATCGTAGCACTTGTACGGACCCTGCTCCCATTCTGGATGCGAATGTTGAGAAAAGAGTCAGTGATGTGGATGCAGCGAAGATGAGTGCGCCCATTGATGATGAGGAGATAAAGGGGGCTATGTTCGCCATTGGTTCGGATAAAGCCCCAGGACCTGACGGCTTAAATGCGTTCTTTTTTAAGCAGAACTGGGAGGTGGTGGGGAACGACGTCGCCGAGGCTGTAAAGTTCTTCTTCAGGTGTAGCTATCTTCCTAGGCAATGGAATTGTACTGCCCTGGCTCTTATCCCGAAGGTTGCCACCCCTAGCGGTATGCATGATTTTAGACCCATATCTTGTTGTAATACCATTTACAAGTGCATCTCGAAGATTCTTGCCAACAGGATTAAGCCTATCCTCCCACATATGATCAATCCGTGTCAGGCTGCTTTTGTCAAAGGGAAATCTATTTCTGATAACATCCTTCTTCTCCAGGAGGTTATGAGGAATTACCATCGTGAGCTTAGCCCGCCTAGATGTACTTTGAAGATTGATTTGATGAAAGCGTATGACACGGTGGACTGGGGTTTTCTTTTCACCTTGCTGACTCATCTGGGGTTCCCGGCCATTTTCGTTGGGTGGATTACTGAATGCATGACTACCACTCGGTTCTCTATCAGTCTGAATGGGCACCTGCATGGCTTCTTTGAGGGAAGGAGAGGGTTGAGGCAAGGTGACCCCCTTTCTCCCAATCTTTTCCTCCTGGTGATGGACTCTCTCTCGTGCATCTTGGACAAAGCTTGCACTAACCCTATGTTTACCTATCACCCTAAATGCAAGGAAGTGGGGCTTAACCACTTATGTTTCGCCGACGATGTGATAATTCTATGTGGGGGGGACATTCCTTCCTGCGCCATTGTGAAGAAGGCGGTTGATGATTTCTGCAGCATTGCGGGCCTCACGCCCAATCTGGGTAAGAGTAGTTTTTATACCACCGGTTTGGAGGAGGATCGGATTGCGCAGATCGGGGATATTCTTGGTTTTGGCCATAGCAACCCCCCCTTCTTGTACCTCGGGGTTCCTCTCATCACCACAAGACTCAAGAAGGAGGATTGTTGTAGGCTTATCGACAGGGTCACGGGAAGGATTAAGTGTTGGACTAACAAGCTCCTTAGCTACGCCGGTAGATTGCAGCTTATTAAGTCCGTCTTGTTCGGGATCCAGGTATATTGGTCCAGTCTGTTCATTTTACCTAAGGGGGTCATTCTAAAGATTGAGCAGCTGATGAGGGATTTCCTATGGACGGGTTCCGATCTCAAACATTCGGGGGCCAAGGTGGCTTGGAATGATCTTTGTGATAGCTTTGAGAGCGGTGGCCTGGGTATCAAAAGCATTGAGAGGTGGAATGAGGCGGCCATCATGAAGTTGCTATGGAATCTCTGTAGCAAGAAGGACTGCCTTTGGGTCAAGTGGTGCAACGTGTATAAGTTGAAGAGAAGAAGTTTGTGGGCTATTAACTTAGCCAGCGATTCGTCTTGGAGCTGGAGGAAGATGATGCAGTTGAGACATCGGATCAGACCTCTCATCAAATGGAGTATCGGTAATGGCAGGGATACCTTTTTCTGGCACGATAACTGGCATCCTCTTGGGCCCCTTCATCCTTTGTTTGGGGACCGTGTTATCTATGACGCTGCTAGTAACCATAAGGCTTTGGTTGCTGATTACATTGTTGAGGACAGGTGGAGATGGCCAACGGGGATTACCTGGGAGCTCCTGGAGATTAGGAATGCGGCTTTGCCCGGCATTAGGCATGATACTGCTGATGAGGTGGTCTGGATTCCCAACCAGAAGGATTTTTCTATCAGATCAGCCTATGATGTGATGTCCCCCACCCTCCCACCTGCTCCCTGGCATAATATTGTGTGGAATAAGACTAATATTCCTAAATGCGCTTTTGTCCTTTGGATGATTTGTAGGGACGCTATTCACACTAAGGACAAGCTCCATAATTGGGGCATCTCTGAGGATAACATGTGCTGCAGCTGCTCCAATGGGGTTGAGTCCATACCTCACGTGTTCAATGAGTGTCCAGTTGCTAAAGAGGTTTGGGAGGAGGTGAGAACCAGGAATCAGGAATACAGAGAGGCTTTGGATTGGGATGGTGAGATGACTCATGCTATTTCTTGCTACAGTGGGGATAGTTTTTATAATCGTATTAGGAATATTTCCTTCTCTTCTACTGTGTACTGCCTATGGATGGAGCGTAACGCTAGACATTTTAAGCGTGTGGCCAAAAGCACGGATGTCATTGTCAAAGATATCGAGGTTATGATTAGAGCGAGAGTCGCTAAGTGGAGCAGGGGGATGAGGAGATATGAGAACTGGATGGCTTGCATGAACTGGGGTATCCCGGAGAGTGCTCTTGATTAGGGGGGCTTCTCGTTCTTTCTTTTTTCAGTTGTTTTGTTTTTCTCTCCTTTGGGGTATGCCCCTAGGGGAGGCGCTGGGTTTCATCCCTATGTGTACTTGTTGTAGTTGCAGTTGTTGATATATATACATAATTTTTCCCAAAAAAAAAAGCAACCCTTAAAGGGTGAAAAACCAAACCAGCATCCAAACGGCCACGTAAGAGGCATGAACACCTCGCACGGGAACAATGTAACTTGTACAAATTGACCGCGTGGTCTAGGGTCTCCCGGTTTGAGAATATAACAATAGTTTCAAAATACGTAGATTAGGGTAAAAAAACATGTCGTTTTGGGGTGAAAACCCAAACCATCCCCCAAATGGCCCCGTATGAGGCACAAAAACCTCAACGGGACCAATGTAAGTTGTACAAACTAACAGTGTAGTCACGGGCCTGTCGATTTGAGAATATAACGATAATTTGAAAATATGTCAATTAACCTTAAAAGCAAGCCCTTAACGGGTGAAAACTCAAACCATCCCCCAAACGGTCCTGGAAGAGGCTCGAACACCTCGCACGGGACCAATGTAACTTGTACAAACAGATCACGTAGTCACGGGTCTCTCGATTTCAGAATTTGATGATAATTCCAAAATACGTTGATTGGCTTTAAAAGCAAGTCGTTTATGGGTGAAAACCCACACCAACCCCCCAGCGGCCCCCTAAGAGGCACGAAAACCACGCACGGGACCAATGTAAGTTGTAGGAACATACAGCGTAGTCACGGGCCTCTCGGTTTAAGAATATGATGATAATTATAAAATATATCGATTAAACTTAAAACCAAGCCCTTTAAGGGTGAAAACCAAAACCAGCACCCAAAAATTCCCGTAAGAGACAAGAACACCTCGCACGGGATCAATGTAACTTATAGAAACTGAGCGCGTAGTCACGGGTCTCCCGGTTCAAGAATATGTCGATAATTCCATAATATGTAGATTAGGCTAAAAAACATGTCGTTTGAGGGTGAAAGCCCAAACCAGCCCCCTAATGTCCCCCTAAGAGGCACGAACACCTTGCACGGGACCAATGTAAGTTGTACGAACAGACAACGTAGTCACGTGCATCTCGGCTTGAGAAAATGATGATAATTTGAAAATATATCGATTAAGCTTAAAAATAAACCCTTAAAGGGTGAAAACCCAAACCCGTCTCCAAACGGCCCCGTAAGAGGAACGAACACCTCATACGGGACCAATGTAACTTGTACAAACTGACCACGTAGTCACGGGTCTCGCGATTTGAGAATATGACGATAGTTTCAAAAAACGTAGATTAGGCTTAAAAACAAGCCGTTTGTGGGCGAATACCTAAACCATACCCCTGCCCCCTAAGAGGCACGAACACCTTGCACGACACCAATTTAAGTTGTACGAATGACAGTGTAGTCACGGGGCTCTCGATTTCAGAATATGACGATAATTTGAAAATATATCGATTAAGATTAAAAACGTGCCCTTAATGGGTGGAAACCCAAACCAGCCCCCAAACGGCCCTGTAAGAGTCCCGAACACCTTGCACGGGACCAACGTAACTTGTACAAGCTGACCGCATCGTCACGGGCTCCCGGTTTTGAGAATATGACAGTAATTTCAAAATACGTAGATTTGGCTTAAAAACATGCCGTTTGAGGGTGAAAACCCATACTAGCCCTCAAATGAACCCGTAAGAGGCACGAACAACTCGCACGGGACCAATGTAAGTTCAACAAACTGACGGTGTAGTCACGGGTTTCTTGGGAATATGACTATAATTTGAAAATATATCGATTATCCTTTAAAAAAAACCCTTAAAGGGTGAAAACCGAAATCACTAATAAACGGCACCGTAAGTGGCACGAACCGCTCGCACGGGACCAAGGTAACTTGTAAAAACTGACCGCATAGTCACGGGTCTCTCGGTTAGAGAATCTGATGATAATTTCAAAATACGAAGATTGGGCTTAAAAAGATGCCGTTTGAGGGTGAAAACCCAAACCATCCCCCTAACGGCACCCTAAGAGGCACGAACACCTCGCATGGGACCAAAGTAAGTTGTACGAACTGACAGCATAGTCACGGGCCTCTCGGTTTGTGAAGATGACCATAATTTGAAAATATATCGATTAAGCTTAAAAACTAGCCCTTAAAGGGTGAAAACCCAAAGCAACCCCCAAATGGCCCCGTAAGAGGCACGAACACCTCGCACGGGACCAATGTATCTTGTACAAATTGACCGCGTAGTCACGGGTATCCCGATCTGAGAATATGAAGATAATTTCAAAATACGTAGATTAGGCTTAAAAACAAGTCGTTTGAGGGTGAATACCCAAACCAGCCACCTAACGCCCCCTAAGAAGCACGAACTCCTCGCACGGGACCAATGTAAGTTGTGCGAACTAACGGTGTAGTCACGGGCCTCTCGGTTTGAGAATATGACGATAATTTGAAAATATATCGATTAACCTTAAAAACTAGCCCTTAAAGGGTGAAAACCCAAACCAGCAACCAAACGGCCCCGTAAGAGGCCCGAACACCTCGCACAGGACCAATGTAACTTGTTCAAACTGACTGCATAGTCACGGATCTGCCGGTTTGAGAATTTGATGATAATTTCAAAATACGAGATTAGGCTTTAAAAACATTCCCTTTGAGGGTGAAAACCCAAAACATCCCCCAAACGGCACCCTAAGAGGCACGAACTGTCAGTGTAATCACTGGCCTCTCGGTTTGTGAATATGACCATAATTTGAAAATATATCGATTAAGCTTAAAAACTAGATCTTAACGAGTGAAAACCCAAACCACACCCAAACGGCACCGTAAGTGGCACGAACACCTCGCACGGGACCAATGTAACATGTACGAATTGATCGCGTAGTCACGGGTCTCCCGGTCTGAGAATATGACGATAATTTCAAAATACGTAGATTAGGCTTAAAAACAAGTCGTTTGAGAGGGAAAACCCAAACCTGCACCCTAACGGCCCCTAAGAGGCCCGAACACCACGCACGGGACCAATGTAAGTTGTGCGAACTGATAGTGTAGTCACGGGCCTCCCGGTTTGAGAATATGATGATAATTTGAAAATATATCGATTAACCTTAAAAACAAGCCCTTGAAGGGTGAAAACCCAAACCAGCCCCCAAATGGCCCTGTAAGAGGCACGAACACCTCGCCCGGGGCCAATGTAACTTGTACAAACTGACCGCATAGTCACGGGTCTTCCGGTTTGAGATTATAACGCTAATTTCAAAATACATAGATTAGGCTTAAAAACAAGTTGTTTGAGGGTGAAAACCCAAACCAGCTACCTAACGCCCCCCTAAGAGGCACGAATACCTCGCATGGGACCAACGTAAGTTGTACGAACTGACAGCGTAGTCAGGGGACTATCGGTTTGAGAATATGTTGAGAATTTGAAAATATATCGATTAAGCTTAAAAAAAGCGCTTAAAGGGTGAAAACCCAACCAACATCCAAACGGCCCCGTAAGAGGCCCGAACACCTCACACGGGGCCAATGTAACTTCTACAAACTGACCGCGTAGTCACGGGTCTTCCGGGTCTCCCGGGTTGAGAATATGAAGATAATTTCAAAATACGTAGATTAGGCTTTAAAAACATTCCATTTGAGGGTGAAAACCCAACCCTGCCCCCAAATGGCCCCGTAAGAGGCACGAACACCTAGCACCGGACCAATGTAAGTTGTTCGAGCTGATATTGTAATCACGGGCCTCCCAGTTTGAGAATATGACGATAATTTGAGAATATATCGATTAAGCTTAAAAACAAGCCCTTGAAAGGTGAAAACCCAAACCAACCCCCAAACGGCGCAGTAAGAGGCACGAACACCTCACCCGGGGCCAATGTAACTTCTACAAACTGACCGCGTTGTCACGGATCTCCCGGTTGAGAATATGACGATAATTTCAAACCAGCCCCCAAACGGCCCAGTAAGAGGCACGAACACCTTGCACGGGACCAATGTAACTCGTACAAACTGACCGCATAGTCACGGGTCTCCCAATTTTGAAATATGACAATAATTTCAAAATATGTAGATTCGGCTTAAAAGCATGCCGTTTGAGGGTGAAAACCCAAACCAACCCCCAAAGGGCCCGTAAGTGACACGAACACCTCGCATGGGACCAATGTAACTTGTAGAAACTGACCATGCAGTCGCGGGTCTCCCGAGAATATGACGATAATTTCAAAATTGGTTTAGGATTAAAAACAAGTCGTTTGAGGTTGAATACCCAAACCAGCCACCTAACGTCCACCTAAGAGGCACGAACACCTCGCATGGGACCAATGTAAGTTGTACGAACTGACAGCATAGTCACGGGACTCTCGATTTGAGAATATGATGAGAATTTGAAAATATATCGATTAAGCTTAAAAACAAGCCCTTAATGGGTGAGAACCCTAACGACCCCGTAAGAGGCACGAACACCTTGCACGGGATCAATGTAACTTGTACAAACTGATCGCATAGTCACGGGTCTCCCGGTTTCGAAATATGGCGATAATTTCAAAATACGTAGATTAGGCTTAGAAACATCCCGTTAGAGGGTGAAAACCCAAACCAACCCCCAAATGGCCCCGTAAGAGGCACGAACAACTCGCATGGGACCAGTGAAACTTGTAGAAACTGACCGCGTAGTCACGGGTCTCCCGATTTGAGAATATGACGATAATTTGAAAATGGATTTTGGCTTAAAAACAAGCCGTTTGAGGGTGAAAACCCAAACCAGCCCCCTAACGACCCCCTAAGAGGCACGAACACCTCGTACGGAACCAATGAAAGTTGTACGAACAGACAGCGTAGTCACGTGCCTCTCGGCTTGAGAATATGATGATAATTTGAAAATATATCGATTAAGCTTAAAACCAAGCCCTTAAAGGGTGAAAACCCAAACCAGCCCCCAAATGGCCCCGTAAGAGGCACGAATACCTCATACGGGACCAATGTAACTTGTATAAACTGACCACGTAGTCACGGGTCTCGCGGTTTGACAATATGACGATAATTTCAAAAAACGTAGATTAGGCTTAAAAACAAGCTGTTTGACGCCCACGGAGGTCATTATTAAGGATATTGAGAATATGGTTAGAACCAGAGCAAGCAACCGGACGAATGGGAGGAGATCCTTTAAAAATTGGATGGCGTGTTTAAATTGGAACATCTCTGACACTTGTTTGTTATAGGCAATTTTTTAGGTGTGGGTTATTAGTTGTTTGCTTCTAGTTTTTTCCCCTTATTTTAATGTAATCTTTTGGGGGGATTGTTCCCCAGATTTGTTTTGGAGTAATTCTCCTCGCCGCCTGTAAGGTTCTTCTTTGTCCTAATATACATAATTTCCTAAAAAAAAGAAGTCGTTTGAGGGTGAAAACCCAAACCAGCCCCCTAAGTGGCTAGAACACCTTCTACGGGACCAATGTAAGCAGTACGAACAGACAGCGTAGTCACGGGCCTCTCGGTTTGAGAATATGTTGATAATTTGAAAATATATCGATTAAGCTTATTAACAAGCCCTTAAAGGGTGAAAACACAAACCAGCCCCCAAACGAACTCATAAGTGGCATGAACACCTCGCACGGGACCAATGAAACTTGTACAAACTAACCGCATAGTCACGGGTCTTTCGGTTTAAGAATTTGATGATAATTTCAAAATACTTAGATTAGCTTTAAAAAACAAGCCGTTTGAGGGTGAAAACCCACACCAGCCCCCTAAGCGGCATGAACACCTCGCACGGGACCAATATAAGTTGTACGAGCTGACAGCGTAGTCACGAGCCTCTCGGTTTGAGAATACGATGATAATTTGAAAATATATCGGTTAAGCTTAAAACCAAGCCCTTAAATGGTGAAATGCAAAACCAACCCCCAAAAAGCCCCGTTAGAGGCACGAACACCTCGCACGGGACCAATGAAACTTCTACAAACTGACCGTGTAATGACGGGTCTCTCGGTTTAAGAATATGACAATAATTTCAAGATACGTAGATTAGGCTTAAAAATAAGTCGTTTGAGGGTGAATACCCAAACCAGCAACCTAACGCCCCCTAAGAGGCACTAACACCTCGCACATGACAAATGTAAGTTGTACGAACTGACAACGTAGTCACGGGACTCTCGATTTGAGAATATGACGAGAATTTGAAAATATATCGATTAAGTTTAAAAACAAGCCCTTAAAGGGTGAAAACCCAAATCAGCCCCCAAACGGCCCCGTAAGAGGCAAGAACACCTCACACAGGACCAATGTAACTTTTACCAACTGACCGCATAGTCATGGGCCTCCCGAATTGAGAATATGACGGTAAATTCAAAGTACGTAGATTAAAAGCATGCCGTTTGAGGGTGAAAACCCAAACCCGCCCCCAAATGGCCCGTAAGAGGCACGAACACCTCGCATGGGACCAATGTAACTTGTAGAAACAGATCGGGTAGTCACGGGCCTTCCGATTTGTGAATAAGATGATAATTTCAAAATACGTAGTTTAGGATTAAAAACAAGCTGTTTGAGTGTGAAAACCCAAACTAGCCCCCTTACGCCCCCCTGAGTGGCATGAACACCTCTCACGGGACCGACGTAAGTTGTACGAACTGACAGCGCAGTCACGGGACTCTCGGCTTGAGAATATGATTATAATTTGAAAATATATCGATTAAGCTTAAAAATAAGCCCTTAACTCGTGAAAACCCAACCAGCCCCCAAACGGGCCCGTAAGAGGCACGAACACCTCGCACGGGACCAATGCAACTTGTACAAACTGACCGCATAGTCACGGGTCTCCCGGTTTGAGAATATGACGATAGTTTCAAAATACGTAGATTAGGCTTAAAAACATGCCGTTTGAGGGTGAAAACCCATACCAACCCCCAAATGGCCCCGTAAGAGGCATGGACACCTCGCACGGGACCAATGTAAGTTGTACGAACTGATAGTGTTATCACGGGCCTCTCGGTTTGAGAATATGACGATAATTTAAAAATATATAGATTAACCTTAAAAACAAGCCCTTAACGGGTGAAAACCCAAACCAGCCCCCAAACGACCCCGTAAGAGGCTCGAACACCTCGCACGTGACCAATGTAACTTGTACAAACTGACCGCGTAGTCAAGGGTCTCCCAGTTTCAGAATTTGATGATAATTTTAAAATACGTAGATTAGCTTTAAAAACAAGTCGTTTGAGGCTGAAAACCCACACCAGCCCCCTAACGGCCCCTTAAGCGGCATGAACACCTCGCCCGACCAATGTAAGGATTATGAACTGACAGCGTAGTCACGGGCCTCTTAGTTTGAGAATATGATGATAATTTGAAAATATATCGATTAAGCTTAAAACCAAGCCCTTAAAGGGTGAAAACCCAAACTAGCCTCCCAAAACCCCCGTAAGAGGCACGAACACCTCGCTCGGGACCAATGTAACTTGTAGAAACTGACAGCGATGCACGGGTCTCCCGATTTGAGAATATGACGATAATTTCAGAATACGTAGATTAGGCTTAAAAACTAGTCGTTTGAGGTTGAATACCCAAACCAGCCACCTAACGCCCCCTAAGATGCACGAACACCTCGGACGGGACCACTGTAAGTTGTACAAACTGACAGCGTAGTCACGGACGGGACTCTCGATTTGAGAATATGACAAGAATTTGAAAATATATCTATTAAGCATAAAAACAAGCCCTTAAATGAAGAAAACCCAAACCAACCCCCAAACGTCCCTGTAAGAGGCAAGAACAGCTCGCACGGGACCAATGTACCTTGTACAAACTGGCTGCCTAGTCACGGGTCTCCCGGTTATAGATTATGACAGTAAATTAAAAATACGTTGATTAGGCTTAAAAACATGCCGTTTGAGGGTGAAAACCCAAACCAGCCCCCAAAAGGCCCCGTAAGAGGCGCGAACACCTCGCACGGGACCAATGTAAGTTGTCTGAACTGACAGTGTAGTCACGGGCCTCTCGGTTTGAGAATATGACGATAATTTGAAAATATATAGAGTAACCTTAAAAACAAACCCTTAAAGGGTGAAAACCCGAACCACCCCCAAACGGCACCGTAAGTGGCACGAACACCTCGCACGGGACCAGAGTAACTTGTACAAACTGACCGCGTAGTCACGGGTCTCCCGATTTGAGAATATGACGATAATTTTGAAATACGTAGATTAGACTTCAAAACAAGGCGTTTGAGGCAAAAACCCTAACCAACCCACTAACGGCACCCTAAGAGGCACGAACACCTCGCACGGGACCAATGTAAGTTGTACGAACTGACAGCATAGTCACGGGCCTCTCGATTTCAGAATATGACGATAATTTGAAAATATATCGATTAAGATTAAAAACAAGCCCTTAAAGGGTGAAAACCCAAACCAGCCCCCAAACGGCCCTGTAAGAGGCATGAACACCTCGCACAGGACCAACGTAACTTGTATAAACCGACCGCATAGTCACGAGTCTCCCGATTTTGAGAATATGACAGTAATTTCAAAATACGTAGATTAGGCTTAAAAACATGCCGTTTGAGGGTGAAAACCCAAACTAGACCGCAAATGAACCCGTAAGAGGCACGAACAACTCGCACGGGACAAATGTAAGTTCAACGAACTGACAGTGGAGTCACGGGCCTCTCGGTTTGAGAATATGACTATAATTTGAAAATATATCGATTATCCTTGAAAAACAAGCCGTTAAAGGGTGAAAACCGAAATCACTCCTAAACGGCACCGTAAGTGGAACGAACCGCTCGCATGGGACTAATGTAACTTGTACAAACTGACCGCATAGTTACGGGTCTCCCGATTTGAGAATCTGATGATAATTTCAAAACACGTAGATAAGGCTTAAAAACAAGTCGTTTGAGGGTGAATACCCAAACCAGCCACCTAACGCCCCCCTAAGAGGCACGAACGCCTCGCACGGGACCAATGTAAGTTGTATGAACTGACAGCGTAGTCACGGGACTCTCGATTTGAGAATATGACGAGAATTTGAAAATATATCAATTAAGCTTAAAAACGCCTTAAAGGGTGAAAACCAAAACCGCCCCCAAACGGCCCAGTAAGAGGCACGAACTGCTCGCAAGGGACCAATGTACCTAAAACAAACAGACCGCGTAGTCACGGGTGTCCCGATTTGAGAATAAGATGATAATTTCAAAATACGTTGATTAGGCTTAAAAACATGCTGTTTGAGGGTGAAAACCCAAACCAGCCCCAAAATGGCCCCATAAGAGGCACGAACACCTCGCATGGGACCAATGTAAGTTGTGCGAACTGACAATGTAGTCACGGGCCTCTCGGTTTTAGAATATGACGATAATTTGCAAATATATCGATTATCCTTAAAAACAAGCCCTTAAAGGGTGAAAACCCAAACCAGCCCCCAAACGGCCCTGTAAGAGGCACGAACACCTTGCACGGGACCAATGTAACTTGTACAAGCTAACCGGATAGTCACGGGTCTCCCGATTTCGGAATATGACGATAATTTCAAAACACGTAGATTAGCCTTAAAAACATGCCGTTTGAGGGTGAAAACCCAAACCAAAGCCCAAATGGCCCCGTAAGAGGTACGAACACCTCGCATGGGACAAATGTAACTTGTAGAAACTGACTGCATAGTCACGGGTCTCCCGATTTGAGAATATGACGATAATTTCAAAATGGGTTTACGCTTAAAAACAAGCCGTTTGAGGGTGAAAACCCAAACCAGCCCCCTAATGGCCCCCTAAGAGGCACGAACACCTCGCACAGGACCAATGTAAATTGTACGAACAGACATCGTTAGTCACGTGCCTCTCGGCTTGAGAATATGATGATAATTTGAAAATATATCGATTAAGCTTAAAAACAAACCCTTAAAGGGTGAAATCCCAAACCAGTACCCACACGGCCCTATAAAAGGCTCAAACACCTCGCACGGGACAATGTAACTTGTACAAACTGATCGCGTAGTCACGGGTCTCTCGGTTTCAGAATTTTATGATAATTCCAAAATACGTTGATTGGCTTTAAAAACAAGTCGTTTGAGGGTGAAAACCCACACCAGCACCCCAACGACCCCCTAAGAGGCACGAACATCTCGCACGGGACCAATGAAAGTTGTACGAACATACAACGTAGTCACGGGCCTCTCAGTTTGAGAATATGATGATAATTAGAAAATATATCGATTAAGCTTAAAACCAAGCCCTTAAAGGGTGAAAACCAAAACCAGCACCCAAAAATCCCCGTAAGAGACACGAACACCTCGCACAGGACCAATGAAACTTGTAGAAACTGACCGCGTAGTCACGGGTCTCCCGGTTTGAGAATATGACGATAATTCCATAATACGTAGATTAGGCTAAAAAACATGCCGTTTGAGGGTGAAAGCCCAAACCAGCCCCCTAACGCCCCCTAAGAGGCACGAACACCTCGCACGGGACCAATGTAACTTGTACGAACAGACAGCGTAGTCATGTGCCTCTCGGCTTGAGAATATGATGATAATTTGAAAATATATCGATTAAGCTTAAAAACAACCCCTTAAAGGGTGAAAACCCAAACCAGCCCACAAACGGCCCCGTAAGAGGCACGAACACCTCACACGGGACCAATGTAACTTGTACAAACTAACCACGTAGTCACGGGTCTCGCGGTTTGAGAATATGACGATAATTTCAAAAAACGTAAATTAGGCTTAAAAACAAGCCGTTTGGGGGCGAATACCCAAACCAGCCCCCTAACGCCCCCTAAGAGGCACGAACACCTTGCACGGCACCAATTTAAGTTGTACGAATGACAGCGTAGTCACAGGTCTCTCGATTTCAGAATATGATGATAATTTGAAAATATATCGATTAAGATTAAAAACAAGCCCTTAAATGGTAAAAACCCAAACCAGCCCCCAAACGGCCCCGTAAGAGGCACGCAAAACCTCGCACAGGACCAACGTAACTTGTACAAACTGGCCGCATAGTCTCCCAGTTTTGAGAATATGACAGTAATTTCAAAATACGTAGATTAGGCTTAAAAACATGTCGTTTCAGGGTGAAAACCCAAACTAGCCTGCAAATGAACCCATAAGAGGCACGAACAACTCGCACGGGACCAATGTAAGTTCAACAATTATAATTTGAGAATATGACGGTGTAGTCTCACGGGCCTCTCGGTTTGAGAATATGACTATAATTTGAAAATATATCGATTATCCTTTAAAAACAAACCCTTAAAGGGTGAAAACCCAAATCACTCATAAACGGCACCGTAAGTGGCACGAACCGCTCGCACGGGACCAATGTAACTTGTAAAAACTGACCGCATAGTCACGGGTCTCCCGATTTGAGAATCTTAAGATAATTTCAAAATACGTAGATTAGGCTTAAAAACATGCCGTTTGAGTGTGAAAACCCAAACCATCCCCCTAACGGCACCCTAAGAGGCACGAACACCTCGCACAGGACCAATGTAAATTGTACGAACTGACAGCGTAGTCACGGGCCTCACGGTTTGTGAATATGACCATAAAATGAAAATATATCGATTAAGCTTAAAAACTAGCCCTTAAAGGGTGAAAACCCAAAGCAGCCCCCAAACGGCCCCGTAAGAGGCACGAACATCTCGCACGGGACCAATGTATCTTGTACAAATTGACCGCGTAGTCACGGGTGTCCCGATCTGAGAATATGACGATAATTTCAAAATACGTAGATTAGGCTTAAAAACAAGTCGTTTGAGGGTTAATACCCAAACCATCCACCTAACGCCCCCTAAGAAGCACGAACACCTCGCACGGGACCAATGTAAGTTGTGCGAACTGACAGTGTAGTCACGGGCCTCTTGGTTTGAGAATATGACGATGATTTGAAAAGTATATCGATTAACCTTAAAAACAAGCCCTTAAAGGGTGAAAACTCAAACCAGCAACCAAACGGCCCCGTAAGAGGCACGAACACCTCGCACGGGACCAATGTAACTTGTACAAGCTGACCGAATAGTCACGGGTCTTCCGGTTTGAGAATATGACGGTAATTTCAAAATACGTAGATTAGGCTTTAAAAATATGCCGTTTGAGGGTGAAAACCCAAACCAGCCCCCAAATGGCCCCGTAAGAGGCACGAACACCTAGCACGGGACCAATATAAGTTGTGCGAACTGACAGTGTAATCACGGGCCTCTCGGTTTGAAAATATGACGATAATTTGAAAGTATATCGATTAACCTTAAAAACAAGCCCTTAAAGGGTGAAAACCCAAACCACCCCCAAACGGTACCGTAAGTGGCACGAACACCTCGCAACGGGGCCAGTGTAACTTGTACAAACTGATCGCGTAGTCACGGGTCTCCCGGTTTGAGAATAAGAAGACAATATCAAAATACATAGATTAGGCTTAAAAACAAGTCGTTTAAGAGATAGAACCCAAACCTGTCCCCTAACGGCCCCTAAGAGGCCCGAACACCTCGTACAGGACCAATGTAAGTTGTACGAACTTACAATAAAGTCACGGGCCTCCCGGTTTGAGAATATGACGAACATTTGAGAAAATAGGGATTATGCTTAAAAGCAAGCCCTTGAAGGGTGAAAACCCAAACCAGCCCCCAAACGGCCCCGTAAGAGGCACGAACACCTCGCCATGGGACAATGTAACTTGTGCAACTTGACCGCGTTGTCACGGGTCTCCCGGTTTGAGAATATGATGATAATTTTAACATACATATATTAGGCTTAAAAACAAGTTGTTTGAGGTTGAATACCCAAACCAACCACCTAACGCCCCCCTAAGAGGCACGAACACCTCGCACAGGACCAATGTAAGTTGTACGAACTGACAGCGTAGTCACGGGACTCTCGATTTGAGAATATGATGGGAATTTGAAAATATATCGATTAAGCTTAAAAACAAGCCCTTAATGGGTGAAAACCCAAACGACCCTGTAAGAGGCACGAACACCTTGCACGGGACCAATCTAACTTGTAAAATACTGACCGCATAGTCACGGGTCTCCCGGTTTCGAAATATGACAATAATTTCAAAATACGTAGATTAGGCTTAAAAACTTGCCGTTTGAGGGTGAAAACCCAAACCAACCCCCAAATGGCCCCGTAAGAGGCACGAACACCTCGCATGGGACCAATGTAACTTGTAGAAACTGACCGCGTAGTCACGGATCTCCCGATTTGAGAATATGACGATAATTTCAAAATGGCTTTTGGCTTAAAAACAAGCCGTTTGAGGGTGAAAACCCACACTAGCCCCCTAACGGCCCCCTAAGAGGCACGAAAACCTCGCACGGGACCAATGTATGTTGTACGAACAGACAACGTAGTCGCATGCCTCTCGGCTTGAGAATATGATGATCATTTGAAAATATATCGATTAAGCTTAAAAACAACCCCTTAAAGGATGAAAACCCAAACGGCCCCGTAAGAGGCACGAACACCTTATACGAGACCAATGTAACTTGTAAAAACTGACCACGTAGTCACGGGTCTCGCTGCTTGAGAATATGATGATAATTTTAAAAAACGTAGATTAGGCTTACAAACAAGCCATTTGTGGGCGAATACCCAAACCAGCCCCCTAACGCCCCCTAAGAAACACGAACACCCTGCACGGGACCAATTTAAGTTGTACGAATGACAACGTAGTCACGGGGCTCTCGATTTTAGAATAAGACGATAATTTCAAAATATATTGATTAGGATTAAAAACATGCCCTTAATGGGTGCCAACCCAAACCAGCCCCCAAACGGACCCGTAAGGGGCACGATCACGTCGCACAGGACCAACGTAACTTGTACAAACTGACTGCATAGTTACGTGTCTCCCGATTTTGAGAATATGACAGTAATTTCAAAATACGTAGATTAGGCTTTAAAACATGCTGTTTGAGGGTGAAAACCCAAACTATCCCGCAAATGAACCCGTAAGAGGCACGAACAACTCGCACGGGACCAATGTAAGTTCAACGAACTGACGGTGTAGTCACGGGACTCTCGGTTTGAGAATATGACTATAATTTGAAAATATATCGATTATCCTTTAAAAACAAGCCCTTAAAGGGTGAAAACCCAAATCACTCATAAACGGCACCGTAAGTGGCACGAACCGCTCGCACGGGACCAATGTAACTTGTAAAAACTGATCGCATAGTCATGGGTCTCCCGGTTTGAGAATCTGATGATAATTTCAAAATACGTATATTAGGCTTAAAAACATGTCGTTTGAGGGTGAAAACAAAAACCATCCCCCTAACGGCACCCAAGAGGCACGAACACCTCGCACGGGACCAATGTAAGTTGTACGAACTGACAGCGTAGTCACGGGCCTCTCGGTTTGTGAATATGACCATAATTTGCAAATATATCGATTAAGCTTAAAAACTAGCCCTTAAAGGGTGAAAACCCAAAGCAGCCCCCAAACGGCCCCGTAAGAGGCACGAACACCTCGTACGGGACCAATGTATCTTGTATAAATTGACCGCGTAGTCACGGGTGTCCCGATCTGAGAAGATGACGATAATTTTAAATTACGTAGATTAGGCTTAAAAACAAGTCGTGCGAGGGTGAATACCCAAACCAGCCACCTACGCCCCCCTAAGAAGCACGAACACCTCGCACGGTACCAATGTAAGTTCTCCGAACTGACAGTGTAGTCACGGGCCTCTCGGTTTGAGAATATGACGATAATTTGAAAATATATCGATTAACCTTAAAAACAAGCCCTTAAAGGGTGAAAAAAAACCCAACCAGCAGCCAAACGGCCCCATAAGCGGCACGAACACCTCGCACGGGACCAATGTAGCTTGTACAAACTGACCGCATAGTCACGGGTCTTTCGATTTGAGAATATGACCGTAATTTCAAAAAATACGTAGATTAAGCTTTAAAAATATTCCGTTTAAGGGTGAAAACCCAAAACGAGTCCCCAAATGGCGCCGTAAGAGGCACGAACACCTAGCACGGGACCAATGTAAGTTGTGCAAACTGACAGTGTAATCACGGGCCTCTCGATTTGAGAATACGATGATAGTTAAAAAATATATCGATTAACCTTAAAAAAAAGCCCTTAAAGGGTGATAACCCAAACCAGCACCAAACGGCACCGTAAGTGGCACGAACACCTCGCACGGGACCAGTGTAACTTGTACAAACTGACCGCGTAGTCACGAGTCTCCCGGTTTGAGAATATGAAGACAATTTCAAAATACATAGATTAGGCTTAAAAACAAGTCATTTGAGAGAGAAAACCCAAACCTTCCCCCTAACGGCCCCTAAGAGGCACGAACACCTCGTACGGGACCAATGTAAGTTGTACGAACTTACAGCATAGTCCCGGGCCTCCCGATTTTCGAATATGACGATAATTTGAGAATATATCGATTAAGCTTAAAAACAAGCCCTTGAAGGGTGAAAACCCAAACCAGCCCCCAAACGGCCTCGTAAGAGGCACGAACACCTCGCCTGGGACCAATTTAACTTGTACAAACTGACCGTGTTGTCACGGTTCTCCCGATTTGAGAATATGACGATAAATTCAATATACGTAGATTAGGCTTAAAAACAAGTTGTTTGAGCTTGAATACCCAAACTAGCCACCTAATGCCCCCCTAAGAGGCACGAACACCTCGCACGGGACCAATGTAAGTTGTAAGAACTGACAGCGTAGTCACGGGACTCGCGATTTGAGAATATGATGAGAATTTGAAAATATATAGATTAAGCTTAAAAACAAGCCCTTAATGGGTGAAAACGCAAACCAGCCCCCAAACGGCCCTGTAAGAGGCACGAACACCTTGCACCGGACCAATGTAACTTGTACAAACTGACCGCATAGTCACAGGTCTCCCGATTTCGGAATATGACAATAATTTCAAAATACGTAGATTAGGCTTAAAAGCATGCCGTTTGAGGGTGAAAACCCAAACCAACCCCCAAATGGCCCGTAAGTGGCACGAACACCTCGGATGGGACCAATGAAACTTGTAGAAACTGACCGAGTAGTCACGGGCCTCCCGATTTGAGAATATGACGATAATTTCAAAATAGGTTTAGGCTTAAAAACAAGCCGTTTGAGGGTGAAAACCCAAACCAGCCCCATAACGGCCCCCTAAGAGGCACGAACACCTCGGGCGGGAACAATGTAAGTTGTACGAATAGACAGCGTAGTCACGTGCCTCCCGGCTTTAGAATATGATGATAATTTGAAAATATATCGATTAAGCTTAAAAACAAGCCCTTAAAGGGTGAAAAACCAAACCAGCACCCAAACGGCCCCGTAAGAGGCACCAACACCTCGCACGGGAATAATGTAACTTGTACAAATTGACCGCGTGGTCTAGGGTCTCCCGATTTGAGAATATAACAATAGTTTCAAAATACGTAGATTAGGGTAAAAACATGCCGTTTGGGGGTGAAAACCCAAACCATCCCCCAAATGGCCCCGTAAGAGGCACAAAAACCTCGCACGGGACCAATGTAAGTTGTACAAACTAATAGTGTAGTCACGGGCCTGTCGATTTGAGAATATAACGTTAATTTGAAAATATGTCAATTAACCTTAACGGGTGAAAACTCAAACCATCCCCCAAACGGCCCTGTAAGGGGCTCGAACACCTCGCACGGGACCAATGTAACTTGTACAAACTATTCGCGTACTCACGGGTCTCTCGGTTTCAGAATTTGATGATAATTCCAAAATACGTTGATTGGTTATAAAAGCAAGTCGTTTATGGGTGAAAACCCACACCAACCCCCCAGCGGCCCCCTAAGAGGCACGAAAACCTCGTACGGGACTAATGTAAGTTGTAGGAACATACAGCGTAGTCACGAGCCTCTCGGTTTTAGAATATGATGATAATTATAAAATATATCGATTAAGCTTAAAACCAAGCCCTTTAAGTGTGAAAACCAAAACCAGCACCCAAAAATCCCAATAAGAGACAAGAACACCTCGCACGGGACCAATGTAACTTATAGAAACTGACGGCATAGTCACGGGTCTCCCGGTTCGAGAATATGATGATAATTCCATAATACGTAGATTAGGCTAAAAAACATGCCGTTTGAGGGTGAAAGCCCAAACCAGCCCCCTAATGCCCCCCTAAGAGGCACGAACACCTCGCATGGGACCAATGTAAGTTGTACGAACAGACAGCGTAGTCACATGCCTCTCGGCTTGAGAATATGATGATAATTTGAAAATATATCGATTAAGCTTAAAAATAAACCCTTAAAGGGTGAAAACCCAAACCAGTCTCCAAACGGCCCCGTAAGAGGAACGAACACCTCATACGAGACCAATGTAACTTGTACAAACTGACCACGTAGTCACGGGTCTCGCGATTTGAGAATATGATGATAGTTTCAAAAAACGTAGATTAGGCTTAAAAACAAGCCGTTTGTGGGAGAATACCCAAACCAGCCCCCTGCCCCCTAAGAGGCACGATCACCTTGCACTACACCAATTTAAGTTGTACGAATGACAGTGTAGTCACGGCGCTCTCGATTTCAGAATATGACGATAATTTGAAAATATATCGATTAAGATTAAAAACGTGCCCTTAATGGGTGAAAACCCAAACCATCCCCCAAACGGCCCTGTAAGAGTCACGAACACCTTGCACGGGACCAACGTAACTTATACAAACTGACCGCATAGTCACGGGTCTTCTGGTTTTGAGAATATGACAGTAATTTCAAAATACGTAGATTAGGATTAAAAACATGCCGTTTGAGAGTGAAAACCCAAACTAGCCCTCAAATGAACCCGTAAGAGGCACGAACAACTCGCACGGGACCAATGTAAGTTCCACAAACTGACGGTGTAGTCACGGGTTTCTCGGTTTGAGAATATGACTATAATTTGAAAATATATCGATTATCCTTTAAAAACAAACCCTTAAAGGGTGAAAACCCAAATCACTCATAAACGGCACCGTAAGTGGCACGAACCGCTCGCACGGGACCAATGTAACTTGTAAAAACTGACCGCATAGTCACGGGTCTCTCAGTTTGAGAATCTGATCATAATTTCAAAATACATAGATTAGGCTTAAAAAGATGCCGTTTGAGGGTGAAAACCCAAACCATCCCCCTAACGGCACCCTAAGAGGCACGAACACCTCGCATGGGACCAATGTAAGTTGTACGAAGTGACAGCCTAGTCACGGGCCTCTCGGTTTGTGAATATGACCATAATTTGAAAATATATCGATTAAGCTTAAAAACTAGCCCTTAAAGGGTGAAAACCCAAAGCAGCCCCTAAACGGCCCCGTAAGAGGCACGAACACCTCGCACGGGACCAATGTATCTTGTACAAACTGACCGCTTAGTCACGGGTCTTCCGGTTTGAGAATATAACGATAATTTCAAAATACGTAGATTAGGCTTAAAAAGTTGCCGTTTGAGGGTGAAAACCCAAACCAACCCCCAAATGGCCCCCTAAGAGGCACGAATAGCTCGCATGGGACCAATGTAAGTTGTACGAACTGACAGCGTAGTCAGGGGACTCTCGGTTTGAGAATATGTTGAGAATTTTAAAATATATCGATTAAGCTTAAAATCAAGCGCTTAAAGGGTGAAAACCCAGCCAACAACCAAATGGCCCCGTAAGAGGCACGAACACCTCACACGGGGCCAATGTAACTTGTACAAACTGACCGCGTAGTCACGGGTCTCCCGGGTCTCCCGGGTTGAGAATATGAAGATAATTTCAAAATACGTAGATTAGGCTTTAAAAACATTCCATTTGAGGGTGAAAACCCAACCCTGCCCCCAAATGGCCCCGTAAGAGGCACGAACACCTAGCACCGGACCAATGTAAGTTGTGCGAGCTGATAGTGTAATCACGGGCCTCCCAGTTTGAGAATATGACGATAATTTGAGAATATATCGATTAAGCTTAAAAACAAGCCCTTGAAAGGTGAAAACCCAAACCAACCCCCAAACGGCGCAGTAAGAGGCACGAACACCTCACCCGGGGCCAATGTAACTTCTACAAACTGACCGCGTTGTCACGGATCTCCCGGTTGAGAATATGACGATAATTTCAAACCAGCCCCCAAACGGCCCAGTAAGAGGCACGAACACCTTGCACGGGACCAATGTAACTCGTACAAAGTGACCGCATAGTCACGGGTCTCCCAATTTTGAAATATGACAATAATTTCAAAATATGTAGATTCGGCTTAAAAGCATGCCGTTTGAGGGTGAAAACCCAAACCAACCCCCAAAGGGCCCGTAAGTGACACGAACACCTCGCATGGGACCAATGTAACTTGTAGAAACTGACCATGCAGTCGCGGGTCTCCCGAGAATATGACGATAATTTCAAAATTGGTTTAGGCTTAAAAACAAGTCGTTTGAGGTTGAATACCCAAACCAGCCACCTAACGTCCCCCAAAGAGGCACGAACACCTCGCACGGGACCAATGTAAGTTGTGCGAACTGACAATGTAGTCACGGGCCTCTCGGTTTTAGAATATGATGATAATTTGAAAATATATCAATTATCCTTAAAAACAAGCCCTTAAAGGGTGAAAACCCAAACCAACCCCCAAACGGCCTAGTAAGAGGCACGAACACCTCACTCGGGGCCAATGTAACTTCTACAAACTGACCGCGTTGTCACGGATCTCCCGGTTGAGAATATGACGATAATTTCATACCAGCCCCCAAACGGCCCTGTAAGAGGCACGAACACCTTGCACGGGACCAATGTGACTTGTACAAAGTGACCGCATAGTCACGGGTCTCCCAATTTCGAAATATGACAATAATTTCAAAATACGTAGATTGGGCTTAAAAGCATGCCGTTTGAGGGTGAAAACCCAAACCAACTCCCAAAGGGCCCGTAAGTGACACGAACACCTCGCATGGGACCAATGTAACTTGTAGAAACTGACCATGCAGTCACGGGTCTCCCAAGAATATGACGATAATTTCAAAATGGGTTTAGGCTTAAAAACAAGTTGTTTGAGGTTGAATACCCTAACCAGCCACCTAACGTCCCCCTAAGAGGCACGAACACCTCGCACGGGACCAATGTAAGTTGTACGAACTGACAGCGTAGTCACGGGACTCTCGATTTTAGAATATGATGAAAATTTGAAAATATATCGATTAAGCTTAAAAACAAGCCCTTAATGGGTGAAAACCCTAACGGCCCTGTAAGAGGCACGAACACCTTGCACGGGACCAATGTAACTTGTACAAACTGATCGCATAGTCACGGGTCTCCCGCTTTCGAAATATGGCGATAATTTCAAAATACGTAGATTAGGCTTAGAAACATCCCGTTAGAGGGTGAAAACCCAAACCAACCCCCAAATGAGAGGCACGAACACCTCGTATGGGACTAATGAAACTTGTAGAAACTGACCGCGTAGTCACGGGTCTCCCAATTTGAGAATATGAGGATAATTTGAAAATGGATTTTGGCTTAAAAACAAGCCGTTTGAGGGTGAAAACCCAAACCAGCCCCCTAACGGCCCCCTAAGAGGCACGAACACCTCGCACGGAACCAATGAAAGTTGTACGAACAGACAGCGTAGTCACGTGCCTCTCGGCTTGAGAATATGATGATAATTTGAAAATATATCGATTAAGCCTAAAAACAAGCGCTTAAAGGGTGAAAACCCAAACCATCCCCCAAATGGCCCCGTAAGAGGCACGAACACCTCATACGGGACCAATGTAACTTGTATAAACTGACCACGTAGTCACGGGTCTCGCGGTTTGAGAATATGACGATAATTTCAAAAAACGTAGATTAGGCTTCAAAACAAGCTGTTTGACGCCCACGGAGGTCATTATTAAGGATATTGAGAATATGGTTAGAACCAGAGCAAGCAACCGGACGAATGGGAGAAGATCCTTTAAAAATTGGATGGCGTGTTTAAATTGGAACATCTCTGACACTTGTTTGTTATAGGCAATTTTTGAGGTGTGGGTTATTGGTTGTTTGCTTCTAGTTTTTTCCCCTTATTTTAATATAATCTTTTGGGGGGATTGTCCCCCAGATTTGTTTTGGAGTAATTCTCCTCGCCGCCTGTAAGGTTGTTCTTTGTCCTAATATATATAATTTCCTAAAAGAAAAGAAGTCGTTTGAGGGTGAAAACCCAAACCAGCCCCCTAAGTGGCTAGAACACCTCCTACGGGACAATGTAAGCAGTACGAACAGGCAGCGTAGTCACGGGCCTCTCGGTTTGAGAATATGATGATAATTTGAAAATATATCGATTAAGCTTATTAACAAGCCCTTAAAGGGTGAAAACACAAACCAGCCCCCAAACGAACTCGTAAGTGGCATGAACACCTCGCACGGGACCAATGAAACTTGTACAAACTAACCGCATAGTCACGGGTCTTCCGGTTTAAGAATTTGATGATAATTTCAAAATACTTAGATTAGCTTTAAAAAACAAGCCGTTTGAGGGTGAAAACCCACACCAGCCCCCTAAGCGGCATGAACACCTCGCACGGGACCAATATAAGTTGTACGAGCTGACAGCGTAGTTACGGGCCTCTCGGTTTGAGAATACGATGATAATTTGAAAATATATCGGTTAAGCTTAAAACCAAGCCCTTAAAGGGTGAAATGCAAAACCAACCCCCAAAAAACCCCGTAAGAGGCACGAACACCTCACACGGGACCAATGAAACTTGTACAAACTGACCGTGTAATGACGGGTCTCTCGGTTTAAGAATATGACAATAATTTCAAGATACGTAGATTAGGCTTAAAAACAAGTCGTTTGAGGACGAATACCCAAACTAGCAACCTAACGCCCCCTAAGAGGCACTAACATCTCGCACAGGACAAATGTAAGTTGTACGAATTGACAACGTAGTCACGGAACTCTCGATTTGAGAATATGACGAGAATTTGAAAATATATGGATTAAGTTTAAAAACAAGCTCTTAAAGGGTGAAAACCCAAATCAGCACCCAAACGGGCCCGTAAGAGGCACGAACACCTCGCACAGGACCAATGTAACTTGTACCAACCGACCGCATAGTCATGGGTCTCCCGGTTTGAGAATATGACTGTAAATTCAAAGTACGTAGATTAGGTTTAAAAGCATGCCGTTTGAGGGTGAAAACCCAAACCCGCCCCCAAATGGGCCGTAAGAGGCACGAACACCTCGCATGGGACCAATGTAACTTGTAGAAACAGATCGGGTAGTCATGGGTCTTCCGATTTGGGAATAAGACGATAATTTCAAAATATGTAGTTTAGGATTAAAAACAAGCTGTTTGAGTGTGAAAACCCAAACCAGCCCCCTTACGGCACCCTGAGTGGCATGAACACCTCTCACGGGACCGACGTAAGTTGTACGAACTGATAGCGTAGTAACGGGACTCTCGGTTTGAGAATATGATTATAATTTGAAAATATATCGATTAAGCTTAAAAATAAGCCCTTAACTGGTGACAACCCAACCAGCCCCCAAACGGGCCCGTAAGAGGCACGGACACCTCGCACGGGACCAATGCAACTTGTACAAACTGACCGCATAGTCACGGGTCTCCCGGTTTGAGAATATGACAATAGTTTCAAAATACATAGATTAGGCTTAAAAACATACCGTTTGAGGATGAAAACCCAGACCAACCCCCAAATGGCCCCGTAAGAGGCATGGACACCTCGCACGGGACCAATGTAATTTGTACGAACTGACAGTGTAATCACGGGCCTCTCGGTTTGAGAATATGACGATAATTTAAAAATATATAGATTAACCTTAAAAACAAGCCCTTAACGGGTGAAAACCCAAACCAGCCCCCAAATGGCCCCGTAAGAGGCTCGAACACCTCGCACGTGACCAATGTAACTTGTACAAACTGACCGCGTAGTCAAGGGTCTCCCGGTTTCAGAATTTTATGATAATTTCAAAATACGTAGATTAGCTTTAAAAACAAGTCGTTTGAGGCTGAAAACCCACACCAGCCCCCTAACGGCCCCTTAAGCGGCATGAACACCTCGCCCGACCAATGTAAGGATTATGAACTGACAGCGTAGTCACGGGCCTCTTAGTTTGAGAATATGATGGTAATTTGAAAATATATCGATTAAGCTTATAACCAAGCCCTTAAAGGGTGAAAACACAAACTAGCCCCCAAAAACCCCCGTAAGAGGCACGAACACCTCGCTCGGGACCAATATAACTTGTAGAAACTGACAGCGTTGTCACGGGTCTCCCGGTTTGAGAATATGACGATAATTTCAGAATACGTAGATTAGGCTTAAAAACTAGTCGTTTGAGGTTGAATACCCAAACCAGCCACCTAACGCCCCCTAAGATGCACGAACACCTCGGACGGGACCATTGTAAGTTGTACAAACTGACAGCGTAGTCACGAGACTCTCGATTTGAGAATATGACAAGAATTTGAAAATATATCGATTAAGCTTAAAAACAAGCCCTTAAATGATGAAAACCCAAACAACCCCCAAACGGCCCTGTAAGAGGCACAAACAGCTCGCACGGGACCAATGTACCTTGTACAAACTGGATGCCTAGTCACGGGTCAACCGGTTATAGAATATGACAGTCAATTAAAAATACGTTGATTAGGCTTAAAAACATGTCGTTTGAGGGTGAAAACCCAAACCAGCCCCCAAAAGGCCCCGTAAGAGGTGCGAACACCTCGCACGGGAACAATGTAAGTTGTGCGAACTAACAGTGTAGTCACGGGCCTCTCGGTTTGAGAATATGACAATAATTGGAAAATATATAAAGTAACCTTAAAAAAAGCCCTTAAGGGGTGAAAACTCGAACCACCCCCAAACGGCACCGTAAGTGGCACGAACACCTCGCACGGGACCAGAGTAACTTGTACAAACTGACCGCATAGTCACGGGTCTCCCGATTTGACAATATGACGATAATTTCGAAATACGTAGATTAGGCTTCAAAACAAGGCGTTTGAGGGAGAAAACCCAAACCAACCCACTAACGGCCCCCTAAGAGGCACGAACACCTCGCACGGGACCAATGTAAGTTGTACGAACTGACAGCATAGTCACTGGCCTCTCGATTTCAGAATATGACGATAATTTGAAAATATATCGATTAAGATTAAAAACAAGCCCTTAAAGGGTGAAAACCCAAACCAGCCCCCAAACGGCCCTGTAAGAGGCATGAACACCTCACACAAGACCAACGTAACTTATATAAATCGATCGCATAGTCACGAGTCTCCTGATTTTGAGAATATGACAGTAATTTCAAAATACGTAGATTAGGCTTAAAAACATGCCGTTTGAGGGTAAAAACCCAAACTAGACCGCAAATGAACCCGTAAGAGGCACGAACAACTCGCACGGGACAAATGTAAGTTCAACGAACTGACGGTGGAGTCACGGGCCTCTGGGTTTGAGAATATGACTATAATTTGAAAATATAGCGATTATCCTTTAAAAACAAGCCGTTAAAGGGTGAAAACCCAAATCACTGCTAAACGGCACCGTAAGTGGAACGAACCGCTCGCACCGGACTAATGTAACTTGTACAAACTGACCGCATAGTCACGGGTCTCCCGATTTGAGAATCTGATGATAATTTCAAAACACGTAGATTAGGCTTAAAAACAACTCGTTTGAGGGTGAATACCCAAACCAGCCACCTAACGGCCCCCTAATAGGCATGAACACCTCGCACGGGACCAATGTAAGTTGTATGAACTGACAGCGTAGTCACGAGAATCTCGATTTGAGAATATGACGAGAATTTGAAAATATATCAATTAAGCTTAAAAACATGCCCTTAAAGGGTGAGAACCAAAACCAGCCCCCAAATAGCCCAGTAAGAGGCACGAACTGCTCGCAAGGGACCAATGTACCTAAAACAAACAGACCGCGTAGTCACAGGTGTCCCGATCTGAGAATATGATGATAATTTCAAAATACGTTGATTAGGCTTAAAAACATGCTGTTTGAGGGTGAAAACCCAAACCTGCCCCCAAAATGGCCCCGTAAGAGGCACGAACACCTCGCACGGGACCAATGTAAGTTGTGCGAACTGACAATGTAGTCACGGGCCTCTCGGTTTTAGAATATGACGATAATTTGAAAATATATCAATTATCCTTAAAAACAAGCCCTTAAAGGGTGAAAACCCAAACCAACCCCCAAACGGCCCTGTAAGAGGCACGAACACCTTGCACGGGACCAATGTAACTTGTACAAGCTGACCGGATAGTCACGGGTCTCCCGATTTCGGAATATGACGATAATTTCAAAACACGTAGATTAGCCTTAAAAACATGCCGTTTGAGGGTGAAAACCCAAACCAAAGTCCAAATGGCCCCGTAAGAGGTATGAACACCTCGCATGGGACCAAGGTAACTTGTAGAAACTGACTGCATAGTCACGGGTCTCCCGATTTGAGAATATGACGATAATTTCAAAATGGGTTTACGCTTAAAAACAAGCCGTTTGAGGGTGAAAACCCAAACCAGCCCCCTAATGGCCCCCTAAGAGGCACGAACACCTCGCATAGGACCAATGTAAGTTGTACGAACTGACAACGTTAGTCACGTGCCTCTCGGCTTGAGAATATGATGAAAATTTGAAAATATATCGATTAAGCTTAAAAACAAGCCCTTAAAGGGTGAAATCCCAAACCAGCACCCACACGGCCCCGTAAGTGGCTCAAACACCTCGCACGGGACAATGTAACTTTTACAAACTGATCGCGTAGTCACGGGTCTCTCGGTTTCAGAATTTGATGATAATTCCAAAATACATTGATTGGCTTTAAAAACAAGCCGTTTGCGGGTGAAAACCCACACCAGCCCCCAAACGGCCCCCTAAGAGGCACGAAAACCTCGCACGGGACCAATGTAAGTTGTACGAACATACATCGTAGTCACGGGCCTCTCAGTTTGAGAATATGATGATAATTAGAAAATATATCGATTAAGCTTAAAACCAAGCCCTTAAAGGGTGAAAACCAAAACCAGCACCCAAAAATCCTCGTAAGAGACACGAACACCTCGCACGGGACCAATGAAACTTGTAGAAACTGACCGAGTAGTCACGGGTCTCCCGGTTTGAGAATATGACGATAATTCCATAATACGTAGATTAGGCTCAAAAACATGCCGTTTGAGGGTGAAAGCCCAAACCAGCCCCCTAACGCACCCCTAAGAGGCACGAACACCTCGCACGGGACCAATGTAAGTTGTACGAACAGACAGCGTAGTCATGTGCCTCTCGGCTTGAGAATATGATGATAATTTGAAAATATATCGATTAAGCTTAAAAACAACCCCTTAAAGGGTGAAAACCCAAACCAGCCCCCAAACGGCCCCGAAAGAGGCACGAACACCTCATACGGGACCAATGTAACTTGTACAAACTAACCATGTAGTCACGGGTCTCGCGGTTTGAGAATATGACGATAATTTCAAAAAACATAGATTAGGCTTAAAAACAAGCCGTTTGGGGGCGAATACCCAAACCAGCCCCCTAACGCCCCCTAAGAGGCACGAACACCTTGCACGGCACCAATTTAAGTTGTACGAATGACAGCGTAGTCACGGGTCTCTCGATTTCAGAATATGACGATAATTTGAAAATATATCGATTAAGATTAAAAACAAGCCCTTAAATGGTGAAAACCCAAACCAGCCCCCATATGGCCCCGTAAGAGGCACGAAAAACCTCGCACAGGACCAACGTAACTTGTACAAACTGGCCGCATAGTCTCCCAGTTTTGAGAATATGACAGTAATTTCATAAAACGTAGATTAGGCTTAAAAACATGCCGTTTGAGGGTGAAAACCCAAACTAGCCGTCAGTTCAACGAACAACTCGTAAGAGGCACGAACAACTCGCATGGGACCAATGTAACTTCAACGAACTGACGGTGTAGTCTCACGGGCCTCTCGGTTTGAGAATATGACTATAATTTGAAAATGTATCGATTATCCTTTGAAAACAAACCCTTAAAGGGTGAAAACCCAAATCACTCATAAACGGCACCGTAAGTGGCACGAACCGCTCGCACGGGACCAATGTAACTTGTAAAAACTGACCGTATAGTCACGGGTCTCCCGGTTTGAGAATCTGATGATAATTTCAAAATACGTAGATTAGGCATAAAAACATGCCGTTTGAGGGTGAAAACCCAAACCATCCTCCTAACGGCACCCTAAAAGGCACGAACACCTCGCACGGGACCAATGTAAGTTGTACGAACTGACAGCGTAGTCACGGGCCTCACGGTTTGTGAATATGACCATAATTTGAAAATATATTGATTAAGCTTAAAAACTAGCCCTTAAACAGTGAAAACCCAAAGCAGCCCCACAAACGGCCCCGTTAGAGGCACGAACACCTCGCACGGTACCAAGGTATCTTGTACAAATTGACCGCGTAGTCACGAGTGTCCCGATCTGAGAATACGACGATAATTTCAGAATACGTAGATTAGGCTTAAAAACAAGTCGTTTGAGGGTTCATACCCAAACCAGCCACCTAACGCCCCCTAAGAAGCACGAACACCTCGCACGGGACCAATGTAAGTTGTGCGAACTGACAGTGTAGTCACGGGCCTCTTGGTTTGAGAATATGACGATAATTTGAAAAGTATATCGATTAACCTTAAAAACAAGCCCTGAAAGGGTGAAAACCCAAACCAGCAACCAAACGGCCCCGTAAGAGGCACGAACACCTCGCACGGGACCAATGTAACTTGTACAAACTGACCGCATAGTCACGAGTCTTCTGGTTTGAGAATATGACGGTAATTTCAAAATACGTAGATTAGGCTTTAAAAACATGCCGTTTGAGGGTGAAAACCCAAACCAGCCTCCAAATGGCCCCGTAAGAGGCACGAACACCTAGCACGGGACTAATGTAAGTTGTACGAACTGACAGTGTAATCACGGGCCTCTCGGTTTGAGAATATGACGATAATTTGAAAATATATCGATTGACCTTAAAAACAAGCCCTTAAAGGGTGAAAACCCAAACCACCCCAAACGGCACCGTAAGTGGCACGAACACCTCGCATGGGACCAGTGTAACTTGTACAAACTGACCGCGTAGTCACGGGTCTCCCGGTTTGAGAATATGAAGATAATTTCAAAATACATAGATTAGGCTTAAAAACAAGTCGTTTGAAGGAGAAGACCCAAACCTTCCCCCTAACGGCCCCTAAGAGGCACGAACACCTCGTACGGGACTAATGTAAGTTGTACGAACTTACAGCATAGTCACAGGCCTCTCTGTTTGAGAATATGACGATAATTTGAGAATATATCGATTAGGCTTAAAAACAAGCCCTTGAAGGGTGAAAACCCAAACCAGCCCCCAAATGGCCCCGTAAGAGGCACGAACACCTCGCCCGGGACCAATGTAAGGGCTTAAAAACAACCCGTTTGAGGGTGAAAATCAAGACCATCCCCCACCCTAAGAGGCACGAACACCTCGCACGGGACCAATGTCAGTTGTACACACTGACAGCGTAGTCACGGGCCTCTCGGTTTGAGAATATGACCATAATTTGAAAATATATCGATTAAGCTTAAAAATTAGCCCTTAAAGGGTGAAAACCCAAAGCCGCCCCCAAACGGCCCCGTAAGAGGCACGAACACCTCGCCCGGGACCAATGTAAGTTGTACAAACTGACTGCGTAGTCACGGGTCTCTTGGTTTCTGAATATGATGATAATTTTGAAATACGTAGATTAGGCTTAAAAACAAGCCGTTTGAGGGTGAAAACCAAACCAGCCATCTATGGCCCCCTAAGAGTCACGAACTCCTCGTACGTGACCAATGTAAGTTGTACGAACTGACAGCATAGTCACGGGACTCTCGGTTGTATAATATGACGATAATTTGAAAATATATCGATTAAGCTTAAAAACAAGCCCATTAAGGTAGAAAACCCAAACCAACCCCCAAACAGGCCCGTAAGAGGCACGGACACCTTGCACGGGACCAATGTAACTTGTATGAACTGACCGCATAGTCACGGGTCTCCCGGTTTCAGAATATGACGATAATTTCAAAATACGTAGATTAGGCTTAAAAACAAGTCATTTGAGGGTGAAAACCCGAACCAGCCTTCTAACGGTCCCCTAAGAGGCACAACACCTCGTACGTGACCAATGCAAGTTGTACAAACTGAAAGCGTAGTCACGGGACTCTCGGTTTGAGAATATGACGATAATTTGAAAATATATCGATTAAGCTTTAAAACAAGCCCTTTAAGGGTGAAAACCCAAACCAACCCCCAAACGGACCCGTAAGTGGCCCGAACACCTCGCACGGGACCAATGTAACTTATAAGAACTGATCGCGTAGTCACGGGTCTCCCGATTTGAGAATATGACGATAATTTCAAAAAACGTAGATTAGGCTTAAAAACAAGTCGTATGAGGGTGAATACCCAAACCAGCCCCCTAACGCCCCCTAAGAGTCACGAACACCTTGCATGGGACAAATGTAAGTTGTACGAACTGACAGCGTAGTCATGGGACTCTCGGTTTGAGAATACAACCATAATTTGAAAATATATCGATTAAGCTTAAAAACTAGACCTTAAAGGGTGAAAATCCAAAGCAGCCCCCAAACGGCCCAGTAAGTGGCACAAACACCTCACCCGGGACCAATGTAACTTCTGCAAACTGACCGCGTAGTCACGGGTCTCCCGGTTTCAGAATATGACGATAATTTCAAAATACGTAGATTAGGCTTAAAAACAAGTCGTTTGAGGGTGAAAACCCGAACCAGCCTTCTAACGGCCCCCTAAGAGGCACGAACACCTCGTATGTGACCAATGTAAGTTGTACGAACTGACAGCGTAGTCACGGGCCACTCGATTTGAGAATACAACCATAATTTGAAAATATATCAATTAAGCTTAAAAACTAGCCCTTAAAGGGTGAAAATCATAAGCAGCCCCCAAACGGCCCAGTAAGAGGCACAAACACCTCACCCGGGACCAATGTAACTTCTGCAAACTGACCGCGTAGTCACGGATCTCCCGGTTTTAGAATATGACGATAATTTCAAAATACGTAGATTAGGCTTAAAAACAAGTCGTTTGAGGGTGAAAACCCGAACCAGCCTTCTAACGGCCCCCTAAGAGGCACAACACCTCGTACGTGACCAATGTAAGTTGTACAAACTGAAAGAATAGTCACGGGACTCTCGGTTTGAGAATATGACTATAATTTGAAAATATATCGATTAAGCTTAAAAACAAGCCCTTTAAGGGTGAAAACCCAAACCAACCCCCAAACGGACCCGTAAGTGGCCCAAACACCTCGCACGGGACCAATGTAACTTATAAGAACTGATCGCGTAGTCACGGGTCTCCCGATTTGAGAATATGAGGATAATTTCAAAAAACGTAGATTAGGCCTAAAAACAAGTCGTATGAGGGTGAATACCCAAACCAGCCCCCTAACGACCCCTAAGAGTCACGAACACCTTGCATGGGACAAATGTAAGTTGTACGAACTGACAGCGTAGTCACGGGGCTCTCGATTTTACAATATGACGATAATTTGAAAATATATCGATTAAGCTTAAAACAAGCCCAAAAAGGGAAAAAACCCAAATCACCTCCAAACGACACCGTAAGTGGCACAAACAGCTCGCACGGGACCAATGAAACATTTACAAACTGCCCGCATAGTCACCGGTCTCCCGGTTTGAGAATATGATGATAATTTTCAAATACGTAGATTAGGCTTAAAAACATGCCATTTGGGGTGAAAACCCAAACCAGCCCCCAAATGGCCCCGTAAGAGGCACGAACACCTCGCGCGGGACCAATGTAAGTAACGAACTGACGGTGTAGTCACGGGCCTCTCGATTTGAGAGTATGATGATAATTTGAAAATATATTGATTAAGCTTAAAAACAAGCCCTTAAAGGGTGAAAACCCCTTGCAGCCCCCAAACGGCCACGTAAGAGGCACGAACACCTCGCATGGGACCAGTGTAACTTGTTCAAATAGACCGCGTAGTCAAGGGTCTCTCGGTTTGAGAATATGACGATAATTTCAAAATACGTAGACTAGGCTTAAAAATAAGCCATTTCAGGGTGAAAATCAAAACCGTCCCCCTAACGACACCCTAAGTGGCACGAACACCTCGCACGAGACCAATGTAAGTTGTACGCACAGACAGCGTAGTCACGGGCCATTCGGTTTGAGAATATGACCATAATTTGAAAATATATCGATTAAGCTTAAAAATTAGCCCTTAAAGGGTGAAAACCAAAAGCAGGCCCCAAACGGCCCCGTAAGAGGCACGAACACCTCGCCCGGGACCAATGTAACTTGTACAAACTGATTGCGTAGTCACGGGTCTCCCGGTTTCAGAACATGACGATAACTTCAAAATACGTAGATTAGGCTTAAAAAACAAGCCGTTTGAGGGTGAAAACCCAAAACCAGCCTTCTAACGGCCCCCTAAGAGGCACGAACATCTCGTACGTGACCAATGTAAGTTGTACGAACTGACAGCGTAGTCACGGGACTCTCAGTTTGAGAATATGATGATAATTTGAAAATATATCGATTAAGCTTAAAAACAAGCCCTTTAAGGTTGAAAACCCAAACCAACCCCCAAACAGACCCGTAAGAGGCACGAACACCTCGCACGGGACCAATGTAACTTGTATGAACTGACCGCGTAGTCACGGGTCTCCCGATTTGAGAATATGACGATAATATTAAAATACGTACATTAGGCTTAAAAATAAGCCGTATGAGGGTGAAACCCCAATCAAGCCCCCTAACGGCCCCCTAAGAGGCACGAACGCCTCGCACTGGACAAAAGTAAGTTGTACAAACTGACAGTGTACCTCTCGATTTGACAATATGACCATAATTTTAAAATATATCGATTAAGCTTAAAAACTAGCCCTTAAAGGGTGAAAACCCAGACCAACCCCCAAACAGCAACGTAAGAGACACGAACACCTCGCACGGGACCAATGTAACTTGTACAAACTGACCGCATAGTCCCGGGTCTCCCGATTTGAGAATATGATGGTAATTTCAAAATACATAGATTAGGCTTTAAAACTTGCCGTTTTAGGGTCAAAACCCAAACTAAGAGGCACGAACACCTCGCACGGGACAATTGTAAGTTGTATGAACTGACAGCGTAGACACGGGCCACTCGATTTGAGAATACGACAATAATTTTAAAATATATCGATTAAGCTTAAAAACTAGCCCTTAAAGGGTGAAAATCATAAGCAGCCCCCAAACGGCTCAGTAAGAGGCACAAACACCTCACCCGGGACCAATGTAACTTCTGCAAACTGACCGCGTAGTCATGGGTCTTCCGATTTCAGAATATGACGATAATTTCAAAATTCGTAGATTAGGCTTAAAAACAAGTCGTTTGAGGGTGAAAACCCGAACCAGCCTTCTAACGGCCCCATAAGAGGCACGAACGCCTCGTATGTGACCAATGTAAGGTGTACGAACTGAAAGCGTAGTCGGGGGACACTCGGTTTGAGAATATGATGATAATTTGAAAATATATCGATTAAACTTAAAAACAAGCTCTTTAAGGGTGAAAACCGAAGCCAACCCCCAAACGGACCCGTAAGAGGCACGAACACCTCGCACGGGACCAATGTAACTTATACGAACTGATCGCATAGTCACGGGTCTCCCGGTTTGTGAATATGACGATAATTTCAAAAAACGTAGATTAGGCTTAAAAACAAGCCGTATGAGGGTTAATACTCAAACCAGCCCCCTAACGCCCCCCTAAGAGTCACGAACACCTTGCACGGGACAAATGTAAGTCGTACGAACTGACAGCGTAGTCACGGGGCTCTCGATTTTACAATATGATGATAATTTGAAAATATATCGATTAAGCTTAAAAACAAGCCCTTAAAGGGGAAAAACCCAAATCACCCCCAAACGGCACCGTAATTGGCCCGAACAGCTCGCACAGGACCAATGAAACATTTACAAACTGCCCGCATAGTCACCGGTCTCCCGATTTGAGAATATGATGATAAATTCAAAATACGTAGATTAGGCTTAAAAACATGCCATTTTAGGGTGAAAACCCAAACCAGCCCCCAAATGGCCCCGTAAGACGCACGAACAGCTCGCGCGGGACCAATGTAACTTCAACGAACTGACGGTGTAGTCACGGGCCTCTCGGTTTGAGAGTATGACGATAATTTGAAAATATATCGATTAAGCTTAAAAACAAGCCCTTAAAGGTTGAAAACGCCTTCCAGCCCCCAAACGGCCACGTAAGAGGCACGACCACCTTGCACGGGACCAATGTAATTTGTACAAATGGACCGCGTAGTCAAGGGTCTCTCGGTTTGAGAATATGACGATAATTTCAAAATATGAAGATTAGGCTTAAAAACAACCCGTTTTAGGGTGAAAATCAAAACCATCCCCCTAATGGCACCCTAAGAGGCACGAACACCTCGCTCGGGACCAATGTAAGTTGCATGCACTGACAGCGTAGTAACGGGCTTCTCGGTTTGAGAATATTACCATAATTTTAAAATATATCGGTTAAGCTTAAAAATTAGCCCTTAAAGGGTGAAAACCAAAAGCAGCCCTCAAACGGCCACGTAAGAGGCACGAACACCCCACCCGGGACCAATGTAGCTTGTACAAACTGACCGATTCACGGGTCTCCCGGTTTCAGAATATGACGATAATTTCAAAATACGTAGATTAGGGTTAAAAATAAGCCGTATGAGGGTGAAAACCCAAACTAGCCCCCTAACGGCCCCCTAAGAGGCACGAACGCCTCGCACGGGACCAATGTAAGGTGTACGAACTGACAACATAGTCACGGGACTCTCGGTTTGAGAATATGACGATAATTTGAAAATATATCGATTAAGCTTAAAAACAAGTCCTTAAAGGGTTAAAACCCAAACCAGCCCCCAAACGGCCCCGTAAGAGCCATGAACACCTCACACTGGACCAATGAAACTTTTACAAACTGACCGCGTAGTCACGGGCCAATGTAACTTTTACAAACTGACCGCGTAGTCACGGGCCAATGTAACTTTTACAAACTGACCGCGTAGTCACGGGTCTAGCGGTTTGAGAATAAAATGATAATTTCAAAATACGGAGATTAGGCTTAAAACATGCCGTTTAAGGGTGAATACCAAAACCTGCATGCTAACGCCCCCTAAGAGGGACGAACGCCTTGCACGAGACCAATGTAAGTTGTACGAACTGACTGCGTAGTCACGGGACCTCTCGGTTTGAGAATATGATGATAATTTGAAAATATATCAATTAAGCTTAAAAACAAGCCCTTAAAGGGTGAAAACCCCCGGTAAGTGGTAAAAACACCTCGAACGGCACCAATGTAACTTGTACAAACTGACCGCGTAGTCACGGGTCTCCCGAGTTGAGAACATGATGAGAATTTCAAAATACGTAGTTTAGGCTTAAAAACATGCCGTTTGAGGGTGAATATCCAAACCAGCCCCCAAATGGACCCGTAAGAAGCACGAACACCTCGCACGGGACAAATGTAAGTTGTACGAACTGACAGCGTTGTCATGGGCGTCTCGGTTTGAGAATATGACGATAATTTAAAAATATATCGATTAAGCTTTAAACAAGTCCTTAATGGGTTAAAACCCGAACCAGCAACCAAAGGGCACCGTAAGAGGCACGAACACCTTGCACGGGACCAATGTAACTTGTACAAACTGACCGCGTAGTCACGGGTCTCACGGTTTGAGAATATAACGATAATTTGAAAAATACGGAGATTAGGCTTAAAACAAGCCGTTTGAGGGTGAATACCAAAACCAGCCAGCTAACGACACCCTAAGAGGGACGAACGCCTTGCACGGGACCAATGTAAGTTGTACGAACTGACTGCGTAGTCATGGGCCTCTCGGTTTGAGAATATGACGATAATTTTAAAATATATCGATTAAGCTTAAATAAAGCCCTTAAAGGGTGAAAACCCAAACTAGCCCCCAAACTGCCCCATAAGTGTTAAAAACACCTCGCACGGCACCAATGTAACTTGTACAAACTGACCGCGTAGTCACGGGTCTCCCGGTTTGAGAATATGATAACAACTTCAAAATACGTAGATTAGGCTTAAAAACATGTCATTTGGGGGTGAATACTCAAACCAGCCCCCAAATGGCCCCGTAAGAGGCACGAACACCTCGCACGGGACCAATGTAAGTTGTACGAACTGACAGCGTCGTCACGGGCGTCTCGGTTTCTGAATATGACGATAATTTGAAAATATATCGATTAAGCTTAAAAACAAGCCAATAAAGGGTGAAAACCCAAACCAACCACCAAACAGCGCCGTAAGAGGTACGAACACCTCGCACGGGACCAATGTAACTTGTATGAACTGACCACATAGTTACGAGTCTCCCCGTTTCAGAATATGACGATAATTTGAAAATACATAGATTAGGCTAAAAAACAAGCCATTTGAGGGTGAATACCCAATCCAGCCCCCTAATGCCCCCTAAGAGGCAGGGACACCTTGCACGGGACCAATGTAAGTTGTACCCTTTAAGGGTGAAAACCCAAACCAACCCCCAAATGGACCCGTAAGAGACCGAAACACCTTGTATGGGACCAATGTAACTTGTACAAACTGACCGAGTAATGACGGGTCTCCCGGTTTGAGAATATAACGATAATTTCAAAATACGTAGATTAGGCTTAAAAACATACCGTTTGAGGGTGAAAACCCAAACCAACCCCCTAATGGCTCCCTAAGAGGCACGAACGCCTCGTATGGGACCAATGTAAGTTGTATGAACTGACAGTGTAGTCACAAGCCTCTCGGTTTGAGAATATGACGATAATTTGTGAATATATCGATTAAGCTTAAAAATAAGACCTTAAAGGGTGAAAACCCAAACCACCCCCAAACGGTACCGTAAGTGGCACGAACACCTCGCACGGGACCAATGTAACTTGTAAAAACTGACCGCGTAGTCACGGGTCTCCCGATTTCAGAATATGACGATAATTTCAAAATACGTAGATTAGGCATAAAAACAAGCCGTTTGAGGGTGAAAACCCAAACCAGCCCCCAAATGGCCCCGTAAGAGGCACGAAGACCTCGCGCGGGACCAATGGAAGTTGTACGAACTGACAGTGTAGTCACGGGCCTCTCGGTTTGAGAGTATGACGATAATTTGAAAATATATCTATTAAGTTTAAAAACAAGCCCTAATAGGGTGAAAACCCCAACCAGCCCCCAAATGGCCTCGTAAGTGGCACGAACACCTCACTCGGGACCAATGAAACATGTATAAACTGCCCACATAGTCACCGGTCTCCCGGTTTGAGAATATGACGATAATTTGAAAATTTGTAGATTAGGCTTAAAAACAAGTCGTTGGAGGGTGAAAACCCAAACCAGCCCCAAATGGCCCCGTAAGAGGCATGAACACCTCGCGCGGGACCAATGTAAGTTCAATGAATTGACGGTGTAGTCACGGTCTCTCGATTTGAGAATATGATGATAATTTGAAAATATATCAATTAAGCTTAAAAACAAGCCCTTAAAGGGGGAAAACCCCAACCAGCCCCCAAACGGACCCGTAAGAGGTACGAACAACTTGCACGGGACAAATGTAACTTGTATGAACTGATCGCGTAGTCACGGGTCTCCCGGTTTGAGAATATCACGATAATTTCAAAATATGTAAATTAGGATTAAAATAAGCCGTTTGAAGGTGAAAACCCAAACCAGCCCCCTAACGGCCCCCTAAGAGGCATGAACACCTCGCGCGGGACTAATGTAACTTGTATGAACTGACCGTGTAGTCACAGGTCTCCTAATTTGATAATATGACAATAATTTCAAAATACATAAATTAGGCTTAAAAATAAGCTGTTTGAGGGTGAAAACCGAAATCAGCCCCCTAACGGTCCCCAAAGAGGTACAAACACCTCGCACGGAACCAATGTAAATTGTACGAACTGACAGTGTAGTCACGTGACTCTCGGTTTTTTGAATATGATGTGAGTTTGAAAATATATCGATTAACCTTCAAAACAAGCATTTAACGGGTGAAAACCCAAACCAGATCCCAAACGGCCCCGTAAGAGGCACGAAAATCTCGCACGGGACCAATGTAACTTGTACAAACTGACCGCGTAGTCAATGGTCTCCCGGATTCAGAATATGATGATAATTTCAAAATACGTAGATTAGGCTTGAAAACATACCCCTCTCAGTTTGAGAATATGACGATAATTAGAAAATATATCGATTAAGCATAAAAACAAGCCCTTAAATTGTGAAAACCCAAACCAACCCCCAAACGAAACCGTAAGAGGCACGAACACCTCGCACGGGACCAATGTAACTTGTATGAACTGATCGCGTTGTCACGGGTCTCCCGATTGGAGAATATGACGATAATTTCAATATACGTAGATTAGGCTTAAAAACAAGCCGTTTGACGGTGAGACCCAAACCAACCCCCTAACAGTCCCCTAAGAGGCACGAACGCCTCGTACGGGTCCAATGTAAGTTGTACGAATTGAAAGCGTAGTCACGGGCCTCGATTTGGGAATATGACGATAATTTGAAAATATATCGATTAAGCTTAAAAACAAGCCCTTAAAGGGTGAAAACCCAAACCAGCCCCCAAACGGCCCCGTAAGAAGAATGAACACCTCACACAGGCCAATCTAACTTGTACAAACTTCCGCATAGTCACGGGTCACCTGGTTTTGTGAATATGACATTAATTTCAAAATACGTATATTACGCTTAAAAACAGGTCGTTTGAGGGGGAAAACCCTAACTAGCCCCCAAATGAACCCGTAAGAGGCACGAACAACTCGCACAGGACCAATGCAAGTTCAACGAACTAACGGTGTAGTCACGGGTCTCTCGGTTTGAGAATATGACAATAATTTGAAAATATATCGATTATCCTTTAAAAACAAACCCTTAAAAGGTGAAAACCCAAATCACTCCCAAACGTCACTGTAAGTGGCACGAACTGCTCGCACGGGACCAATGTAACTTGTACAAACTGACCGCATAGTCATGGGTCTCCCGCTTTGAGAATATGATGATAATTTCAAAATACGTAGATTAGGCTTAAAAACATGTCGTTTGAGGGTGAAACCCCAAACCATCCCCCAACGGCACCCTAAGAGGCACGAACACCTCGAATGGGATCAATGTAAGTTGTACGAACTCATAGCGTAGTCACGGGCCTCTCGGTTTTTGAATATGACCATAATTTGAAAACATATAAATTAAGCTTAAAAACTAGCCCTTAAAGGGTGAAAACCCAAAGCAGCCCGTAAACGGCCCCGTAAGAGGCACGAACACCTCGCATGGGACCAATGTAACTTGTACAAACTGACCGCGTAGTCACAGGTCTCCCGATCAGAGAATATGATGATAATTTTAAAATACGAACTCACAGTGTAGTCACGGGCCTCTCGGTTCGAGAATATAACGATAATTTCAAAATACGTAGAGATTAGGCATAAAAACAAGCCGTTTGAGGGTGAAAACCCAAACAAGCCACCTAACGGCCCCGTAAGAGGCACGAATGCCTTACACAGGACAAATGTAAGTTGTACAAACTGACAGCGTACCTCTCGATTTGAGAATATGACGGTAATTTGAAAATATATCGATTAAGCTTAAAAACAAGCCCTAAAAGGGTGAAACCTAAACCAGCCCCGAAACGGCCCCGTAAGAGGTACGAACACCTCGCACGGGACCAATGTAACTTGTACACACTGACCGCGTAGTCACGGGTCTCCCAGTTTGACAATATGACGATAATTTAAAAACACGTAGATTAGGCGTAAAAACTTGCTATTTTAGAGTGAAAATCCAAACCAGCCCCCAAAAGGCCCCGTAAGAGGCACGAACACCTCGCACGGGACCAATGTAACTTGTACAAACTGACCGCGTAGTCACGGGTCTCCCAATTTGAGAATATGACGATAATTTCAAAATACATACATTAGGCTTAAAAACAAGTCGTTTGAGGTTGAATACGCAAACCAGCCACCTAACGACCCCCTAAGAAGCAGGAGCACCTTTTACGTGACCAATGTAAGTTGTACGAACTGACATCGTAGTCACGGGCCTCTCGGTTTGATACTGTGACGATAATTTGAAAATATATCTATTAAGCTTAAAAAAATCTCCTAAAGGGTGAAAACCGAAACCAGCCCCAAACGGCCCAGTAAGAGGCACGAACACCTAAAATGGGACCAATGTAACTTGTACAACCTGACCGCATAGTCACTAGTCTCCCGGTTTTAGAATATGACGGTAATTTCAAAATACATAGATTAGGTTTAAAAACATGCCGTTTGAGGGTGAAAACCCAAACTAGACCCCAAATGGCCCCGTAAGAGGCACGAACACCTCGTACAGGACCAATGTAAGTTGTACGAACTGACAGTGTAATCACGGGCCTCACGGTTTGAGAATATGACGATAATTTGAAAATATATCGATTAACATTAAAAACAAGCCCTTAAAGGGTGAAAACCCAAACCACCCCCAAACGGCACCGTAAGTGGCACGACAACCTCGCACGGGACCAGTGTAACTCGTACAATCTGACCGCGCAGTCACGGGTCTCCCGGTTTGAGAATATGAAGATAATGTCAAAATACATAGATTAGGCTTCAAAACAAGTCGTTTAAGGGAGAAAACCCAAACCTGCCCCCCTAACGGCCCCCTAAGAGGCACGAACACCTCACATGGGAACAATGTAAGTTGTACGAACTTACAGCGTAGTCACGGGCCTCTCGGCTTGAGAATATGACGATAAGTTGAGATGTATCGATTAAGCTTAAAAACAAGCCCTTAAAGGGTGAAAACCCAAACCAGCCCCCAAACGGCCCCGTAAGAGGCACGAACACCTCGCACGAGTCCAATGTAACTTGTAAAAACTGACCGCATAGTCACGGGTCTCCCGGGTTGAGAATATGACGGTAATTTCAAAATACGTAGATTAGCCTTAAAAACATGCCGTTTGAGGGTGAAAACCCAAACCAGACCCCAAATGGCCCCGTAAGAGGCACGAACACCTCGCACGGTACCAGTATAACTTGTACAAACTGACCGCATAGTCACGGGTCTCCCGAGTTGTACGAACTTACAGCGTAGTCACGGGCCTCTCGGTTTGGGAATATGACGATAATTTCAGAATATATGAATTAAGCTTAAAAACAAGCCCTTAAAGGGTGAAAACCCAAACCAGCACCCAAACGGCCCCGTGAGAGGCACGAACACCTTGCCCGGAACCAGTGTAACTTGTACAAACTGACCGCGTAGTCACGGGTCTCCCGGTTTGAGAATTTGACAATCATTTCAAAGTACATAGATTAGGCTTAAAAACAAGTCGTTTGAAGGTGAAAACCCAATCCAGCCCCCAAATGGTCCTATAAGATGCACGAACACCTCGCAGGGACCCATGTAACTTGTACAAACTGACCGCGTAGTCACGGGTCTCCCGGTTTCAGAATATGACGATAATTTCAAAATAAGTAGATTAGGCTTAAAAACAAGTCGTTTGAGGGTGAAAACCCAAACCAGCCTTCTAACGGCCCACTAAGAGGCACGAACACCTCGTACGGGACCAATGTAAGTTGTACGGACTGACAGCGTAGTCACGGGACTCTCGGTTTGAGAATATGACGAAAATTTAAAAAAATATATCGATTAAGCTTAAAAACAAGCCCTTTAAGGGTGAAAACCCAAACGAGCCCCCAAATGGACCCGTAAGAGGCACAAACACTTGTACAGGACCAATGTAACTTTTACAAACTAACCGCGTAGTCACGGGTCTCCCGGTTTGAGAATATGACTATAATATCGATATACGTAAATTAGGCTTAAAAACAAGCCGTTTAAGGGTGAAAACATAAATCAACCCCCTAACGGCTCGGCGCCCTTAGAGGCACGAACGCCTCGCACGGGACCAATTTAAGGTGTACGAATGACAGCGTAGTCACGGGGCTCTCAATTTGAGAATATGGCGATACTTTGAAAATATATCGATTAAGGTTAAAAACAAGCCGTTAAAGGGTGAAAACCCAAAACAGCCTCCAAACGGCCCCGTAAGTGGCATGAACACCTCGCACAGGACCAATGTAACTTGTACAAACTGACCGCATAGTCACGGGTCACCTGGTTGGGAGAATATGATAGTAATTTCAAAATACGTATATTAGGCTTAAAAACATGTCGTTTGAGGGTGAAAACCCAAACTAGCCCCCAAATGAACCCGTAAGAGGCACGGACAAATCGCAGGGGACCAATGTAAGTTCAACAAACTGACGGTGTAGTCACGGGCCTCTCAGTTTCTGAATATGACGATAATTTGAAAATATATCGATTAAGCTTAAAAACAAGCCCTTAAAGGGTGAAAACCCAAACCAGCCCCGTAAGAGGCACGAACACCTCGCACGGGACCAATGTAACTTTTACAAACTGACCGCATAGTCACGGGTCTCCCGGTTTGAGAATATGATGGTAATTTTAAAATACATAGATTAGGCTTTAAAACATGCCGTTTGAGAGTCAAAACCCAAACCAGACCCCAAATGGCCCCGTAAGAGGCACGAACACCTCGCACGGGACCAATGTAACTTGTACGAACTGACAGTGTGATCACGGGCCTCTCGGTTTGAGAATATGACGATAATTTGAAAATATATCGATAAACCTTAAAAACAAGCCCTTAAAGGGTGAAAATGCAAACCACCCCCCAACGGCACCGTAAGTAGCACGAAAACCTATCACGGGACCAGTGTAATTTTTACAAACTAACCGCGCAGTCACGGGTCTCCCGGTTTGAGAATATGAAGATAATTTCAAAATACATAGATTAGGCTTAAAAACAAGTCGTTTGGGGGAGAAAACCAAAACCTGAACCCTCACTGCCCCTAAGAGGCACGAACAACTCGCACGGAAACAATGTAAGTTGTACGAACTTGCAGCGTAGTCACGGGTCTCCCGGTTTGAGAATATGATGATAATTTCAAAATACGTAGATTAGGCTTAAAAACATGTCGTTTGAGGGTGAAACCCAAACCAGCATTGTAACAGCCCCCTAAGAGGCACGAACACCTCGTACGGGACCAATGTAAGTTTTATGAACTGCCAGCGTAGTCAGGGGACTCTCGATTTGAGAATATGACGATAATTTCAAAATATATCGATTAAGCTTAAAAACAAGCCCTTTAAGGGTGAAAACCCAAACCAGCCCCCAAATGGACCCATTAGAGGCACAAACACTTGTACGGGACCAATGTAACTTGTTCAAACTGACTGCGTAGTCACGGGTCTCCCGGTTTGACAATATGATGATAATTTCAATATACATAGATTAGGCTTAAAAACAAGCCGATTGAGGGTGAAAACCAAAATCAGCACCCTAACGGCCCCTTAAGAGGCACGAACGCCTCCCACGGGACCAATGAAAGTTGTACGAATTGACACCGTTGTCACGGGGCCTCGGTTTGAGAATATGACTATAATTTGAAAATATATCAATTAAGCTTAAAAACAAGCCCTAAAAGGGTGAAAACAAAACCAGACCCCAAACGGCCCTGTAAGAGGCACGAACACCTCGTACGGGACTAATGTAACTCGTACAAACTAACCACATAGTCACGGGTCTCGCGGATTGAGAATATGACAATAATTTCAAAAAACGTAGATTAGGCTTAAAAACAAGCCGCTCGAGGGTGAAAACCTTAACCAGCCCCCAAATGAACCCGTAAGAGGCACGAACACCTCGCACGGGACCAATGTAAGTTCAACGAACTTATTTGTGTAGTCACGGGCCTCCCGGTTTAAGAATAAGATGATAATTTGAAAATATATCGATTAACCTTTAAAAACAAGCCCTTAAAGGGTGAAACCCCATATCACCCCCAAACGGCACCGTAAGTGGCACGAACAGCTCGCACGGGACCAATGTAAGTTGTACAAACTGACCGCATAGTCACGGGTCTCCCAGTTTGACAATAGGATGATAATTTTAAAATACGTAGATTAGGCTTAAAAAGATGCCGTTTGAGGGTGAAAACCCAAACCATCCCCCTAACGGCACCCTAAGAGGCATGAACACCTCGCACGGGACCAATGTAAGTTTTACGAACTGACAGCGTAGTCATGTTCCTCTCGGTTTGTTATTATGACCATTATTTGAAAATATATCGATTAAGCTAAAAAACTCCCCCTTAAAGGGTGAAAACCCAAAGCAGCCCCCAAACGGCCCCGTAAGAGGCACGAACACCTCGCACGGGACCAATGTAACTTATATGAACTGACCGCGTAGGCGCGGGTCTCCCGATTTGAGAATATGACGATAATTTCATAATATGTAGATTAGGCTTAAAAACAAGCCGTTTGAGGGTGAAAACCCAAACCATCCCCCTAACGGCCCCCTAAGAGACACGAACGCCTCGCATGCGACCAATGTAAGTTGTACGAACTGATAGCGCAGTCACGGCAGCCTCGATTAGAGAATATGATGAGAATTTGATAAAATATCGATTAGGCTTAGAAACAAGCCCTTAAAGGGTGAAAACCCAAACCAGCCACCAAACGGAGAGGCACGAACAACTCGCACGGGACCAATGCAACTTTTACAATTTGACTGCATATTCACGGGTCTCGTTTGAGAATATGACCGTAATTTCAAAATACGTTGATTAGGCTTAAAAACATGTCGTTTGAGGATGAAAACCCAAACCAACCCCCAAATGGCCCCGGAAGAGGAACGAACACCTCGCACGGGACCAATGTAAGTTGTGCGAACTGACAGTGTAGTCACGGTCCCCCTCGGTTTGAGAATATGATGATAATTTGAAAATATATCGATTAACCTCGCACGGGACCGATGTAACTTGTACAAACTAAGAGGATCGAACACCTCGCACGGGACCAATGTAACTTGTACAAACTGATCGCGTAGTCTCCTAGTTTGAGAATATGACGATAATTTCAAAATACGTATATTAGGCTTAAAAACAAGCCGTTTGAGGGTATACCCCTAGGGGAGGTGCTGGGTTTCATCCCTATGTGTACTTGTTGTAGTTGCAATTGTTGATATATATACATAATTTTTCCCCAAAAAAACAAGCCGTTTGAGGGTGAAAACCCAAACCAGCAACCAAACGGCCCCGTAAGAGGCACGAACACCTCGCCAGGGACCAATGTAACTTGTACAAACTGACCGCGTAGTCACGGTTTTCCCGGTTTGAGAATATGACGATAATTTAAAAATACGTACATTAGGCTTAAAAACAAGCCGTTTGAGGGCGAAAACCCAAACAAAAGCCCCCTAACGGCACCCTAAGAGGCACGAATGCCTTGCACGGGAAAAATGTAAGTTGTACAAGCTGACAGCGTACGTCTCGATTTGAGAATATGACGATAATTTGAAAATATATCGATTAATCTTAAAAACAAGCCCTTAATGGATGAAAACCCAAACCAGCGCCCAAAATGTCCCGTTAGAGGCACGAACTGCTCGTACGGGACCAATGTAACTTGTACTAACTAACCCCGTAGTCACGGGTCTCCTGGTTTGAGAATATGACGATATTTTCAAAATACGTAGATTAGGCTTCAAAACAGGACGTTTGAGGGTGAAAAACCAAACCAGATCCCTAAGAGTCAGGAACGCCTCGCAAGGGACCAATGTAAGTTCTACGAATTGATAGCGTAGTCACGGGGCCTCGGTTTGAGAATATGACGATAATTTGAAAATATATCGATTAAGCTGAAAAAAGCCCTAAAAGGGTGAAACCCAAACTAGCCCCGAAACGGCCCCGTAAGAGGCAAGAACACCTCGTACGGGACCAATGTAACTTGTACAAACTGACAGCGTAGTCACGGGTCTCCCGATTTGAGAATATGACGATAATTTCAAAACACGTAGATTAGGCATAAAAACATGCCATTTGAGGGTGAAAACTTAAACCAGCACCCAATAGGCTCCGTAAGAGGCACGAACACCTCGCACGGGACCAATGCAACTTGTACAAACTGCCGCATAGTCACCGGTCTCCCAATCTGAGAATATGACGATAATTTCAAAATACGTAGATTAGGCTTAACAACAAGTCGTTTGAGGTTGAATCCGCAAACCAGCCACCTAACGCCCCCTAAGAAGCAAGAGCACCTTGCAGGTGACCAATGTAAGTTGTACGAACTGACAGCGTAGTCACGACGGGCCTCTCAGTTTGAGACTCTGACGATAATTTGAAAATATATCGATTAAGCTTAAAAAGAAGCCCTTAAAGGGTGAAAACCCAAACCAGCCCCCAAACGGCCCCGTAAGAGGCACGAACACCTCGCACGGGACCAATGTAACTTGTACAAACTGACCGCATAGTCACGGGTCTCCTGGTTTGAGAATATGACGGTAATTTCAAAATACATAGATTAGGCTTAAAAAAACACATGCCGTTTGAGGGAGAAAACCCTAACCTACCCCCTAACGGCCCCTAAGAGGAACGAACACTTCGCACGGGAACCATGTAAGTTGTACGAACTTACAGCGTAGTCACGGGCCTCTCGGTTTGAGAATATGACGATAATTTGAGAATATATCGATTAAGCTTAAAAACAAGCCCTTTAAGGGTGAAAACCCAAACGAGCCCGCAAACGGCCATGTAAGAGGCACGAACACCTCGCCCGGGACCAATGTTACTTGTACAAACTGACCGCGTAGTCACGGGTCTCCCAGTTTCAGAATATGACGGTAATTTCAAAATACGTAGATTAGGCTTAAAAACAAGCCGTTTGAGGGTGAAACCCAAACCAGCCTTCTAACGGGCCCCTAAGAGGCACGAACACCTCGTACGTGACAAATGTAAGTTGTACTAACTGACAGCGTAGTCACGAGAATCTCGGTTTGAGAATATGACGATAATTTGAAAATATATCGATAAAGCTTAAAAACAAGCCCTTAAAGGGTGAAAACCCAAACCAGCCCCCAAACGGCCCCGTAAGAGGCACGAACACATCGCACGGGACCAATGTAACTTGTACAAACTGACCGCGTAGTCATGGGTCTCCCGGTTTGACAATATGACGATAATTTTGAAATACGTAGATTGGGCTTAAAAACAAGCCGTTTGAAGGTGAAAACCCAAACCAGCCCCCAAACGGCCCTGTAAGATGCACGAACACCTCGCACGGGACCCATGTAACTTGTACAAACTGACCGCATAGGCAGGGGTCTCCGGGTTTTAGAATATGACAATAATTTCAAATACGTAGATTAGGCTTAAAAACAAGCCGTTTGATGGTAAAAACCCAAACCAGCATTCTAACGGCCCCCTAAGAGGCACGAACGCCGCGCACGGGACCATTGTAAGTTGTACGAACTGACAGCGTATTCACGGGACTCTTGATTTGAGAATATGACGATAATTTGAAAATATATCGATTAAGCTTAAAAACATGTCCTTAAAGGGTGAAAACCCCAACAAGCCCCCAAACGGTGATGTAAGAGACACGAACACCTCGCACGGGACCAATGTAACTTGTACAATTGGACCGCGTAGTCACGGGTCTCGCGGTTTGAGAATATGACGATAATTTCAAAAAACGTAGATTAGGCTTAAAACAAACCGTATGAGGGTGAATACCCAAACCAGACCCCTAACGCCCCCCTAAGAGTCACAAACACCTTGCACGGGACAAATGTAAGTTGTACGAACTGACAGCGTAGTCACGGGGTTCTCGATTTTACAATATGAAGATAATTTTAAAATATATCGATTAAGCTTAAAAACAAGCCCTTAAAGGGGAAAAACCCAAATCACCCCCAAACGGCACCGTAAGTGGCACGAACAGCTCGAACGGGACCAATGAAACATTTACAAACTGCCCGCATAGTCACCGGTCTCCCGGTTTGAGAATATGACGATAATTTCAAGATACGTAGATTAGGCTTAAAACCATGCAATTTGAGGGTGAAAACCAAAACCAGCCCCCAAATGGGCCCGTAAGAGGCACGAACACCTCATGCGGGACCAATGTAAGTTCAACGAACTCACGGTGTAGTCACGGGCCTGTCGGTTTGAGAGTATGATGATAATTTGAAAATATATCGATTAAGCTTAAAAACAAGCCCTTAAAGGGTGAAAACCCCTTCCAGCCCCTAAACGGCCACGTAAGAGGCACGAACACCTCGCACGGGACCAATGTAACTTATACAAATCGACCGCGTAGTCAAGGGTCTCTTGTTTTGAGAATATGACGATAATTTCAAACTATGTTTAGGCTGATAAACAACCCGTTTGATGGTGAAAATCAAAACCAACCCCCAAACGGCACCCTAAGAGGTACGAACACCTCGTACGGTACCAATGTAAGTTGTACGCACTGACAGCGTAGTCACGGGCCTCTCGGTTTAAGAATATGACCATAATTTGAAAATATATCGATAAAGCTTAAAAATTAGCCCTTAAAGGATGAAAATCCAAAGCAGCCACCAAATGACCCCGTAAGAGGCATGAACACCTCGTCCGGGACCAATGTAACTTGTACAAACTGACTGCATAGTCACGGGTCTCCCAATTTCAAAATATGACGATAATTTCAAAATACGTAGATTAGGCTTAAAAACAAGCCGTTAGAGGGTGAAAACCCAAACCAACCTTCTAACGGCCCCCTAAGAGGCACGAACTCCTCGTACGTGACAAATGTAAGTTGTACGAACTGACAGCGTAGTCACGGGACTCTCGGTTTGAGAATATGACGATAATTTGAAAATATATCGATTAAGCTTAAAAACAAGCCCTTAAAGGGTGAAAACCCCTTCCAGCCCCTAAACGGCCACGTAAGAGGCACGAACACCTCGCACGGGACCAATGTAACTTATACAAATCGACCGCGTAGTCAAGGGTCTCTTGTTTTGAGAATATGACGATAATTTCAAACTATGTTTAGGCTGATAAACAACCCGTTTGATGGTGAAAATCAAAACCAACCCCCAAACGGCACCCTAAGAGGTACGAACACCTCGTACGGTACCAATGTAAGTTGTACGCACTGACAGCGTAGTCACGGGCCTCTCGGTTTAAGAATATGACCATAATTTGAAAATATATCGATAAAGCTTAAAAATTAGCCCTTAAAGGATGAAAATCCAAAGCAGCCACCAAATGACCCCGTAAGAGGCATGAACACCTCGCCCGGGACCAATGTAACTTGTACAAACTGACTGCGTAGTCACGGGTCTCCCAATTTCAAAATATGACGATAATTTCAAAATACGTAGATTAGGCTTAAAAACAAGCCGTTAGAGGGTGAAAACCCAAACCAACCTTCTAACGGCCCCCTAAGAGGCACGAACTGCTCGTACGTGACAAATGTAAGTTGTACGAACTGACAGCGTAGTCACGGGACTCTCGGTTTGAGAATATGACGATAATTTGAAAATATATCGATTAAGCTTAAAAACATGTCCTTAAAGGGTGAAAACCCCAACAAGCCCCCAAACGGTGATGTAAGAGACACGAACACCTCGCACGGGACCAATGTAACTTGTACAATTGGACCGCGTAGTCACGGGTCTCGCGGTTTGAGAATATGACGATAATTTCAAAAAACGTAGATTAGGCTTAAAACAAACCGTATGAGGGTGAATACCCAAACCAGACCCCTAACGCCCCCCTAAGAGTCACAAACACCTTGCACGGGACAAATGTAAGTTGTACGAACTGACAGCGTAGTCACGGGGTTCTCGATTTTACAATATGAAGATAATTTTAAAATATATCGATTAAGCTTAAAAACAAGCCCTTAAAGGGGAAAAACCCAAATCACCCCCAAACGGCACCGTAAGTGGCACGAACAGCTCGAACGGGACCAATGAAACATTTACAAACTGCCCGCATAGTCACCGGTCTCCCGGTTTGAGAATATGACGATAATTTCAAGATACGTAGATTAGGCTTAAAACCATGCAATTTGAGGGTGAAAACCAAAACCAGCCTCCAAATGGGCCCGTAAGAGGCACGAACACCTCGTGCGGGACCAATGTAAGTTCAACGAACTCACGGTGTAGTCACGGGCCTGTCGGTTTGAGAGTATGATGATAATTTGAAAATATATCGATTAAGCTTAAAAACAAGCCCTTAAAGGGTGAAAACCCCTTCCAGCCCCTAAACGGCCACGTAAGAGGCACGAACACCTCGCACGGGACCAATGTAACTTATACAAATCGACCGCGTAGTCAAGGGTCTCTTGTTTTGAGAATATGACGATAATTTCAAACTATGTTTAGGCTGATAAACAACCCGTTTGATGGTGAAAATCAAAACCAACCCCCAAACGGCACCCTAAGAGGTACGAACACCTCGTACGGTACCAATGTAAGTTGTACGCACTGACAGCGTAGTCACGGGCCTCTCGGTTTAAGAATATGACCATAATTTGAAAATATATCGATAAAGCTTAAAAATTAGCCCTTAAAGGATGAAAATCCAAAGCAGCCACCAAATGACCCCGTAAGAGGCATGAACACCTCGTCCGGGACCAATGTAACTTGTACAAACTGACTGCATAGTCACGGGTCTCCCAATTTCAAAATATGACGATAATTTCAAAATACGTAGATTAGGCTTAAAAACAAGCCGTTAGAGGGTGAAAACCCAAACCAACCTTCTAACGGCCCCCTAAGAGGCACGAACTCCTCGTACGTGACAAATGTAAGTTGTACGAACTGACAGCGTAGTCACGGGACTCTCGGTTTGAGAATATGACGATAATTTGAAAATATATCGATTAAGCTTAAAAACAAGCCCTTAAAGGGTGAAAACCCCTTCCAGCCCCTAAACGGCCACGTAAGAGGCACGAACACCTCGCACGGGACCAATGTAACTTATACAAATCGACCGCGTAGTCAAGGGTCTCTTGTTTTGAGAATATGACGATAATTTCAAACTATGTTTAGGCTGATAAACAACCCGTTTGATGGTGAAAATCAAAACCAACCCCCAAACGGCACCCTAAGAGGTACGAACACCTCGTACGGTACCAATGTAAGTTGTACGCACTGACAGCGTAGTCACGGGCCTCTCGGTTTAAGAATATGACCATAATTTGAAAATATATCGATAAAGCTTAAAAATTAGCCCTTAAAGGATGAAAATCCAAAGCAGCCACCAAATGACCCCGTAAGAGGCATGAACACCTCGCCCGGGACCAATGTAACTTGTACAAACTGACTGCGTAGTCACGGGTCTCCCAATTTCAAAATATGACGATAATTTCAAAATACGTAGATTAGGCTTAAAAACAAGCCGTTAGAGGGTGAAAACCCAAACCAACCTTCTAACGGCCCCCTAAGAGGCACGAACTGCTCGTACGTGACAAATGTAAGTTGTACGAACTGACAGCGTAGTCACGGGACTCTCGGTTTGAGAATATGACGATAATTTGAAAATATATCGATTAAGCTTAAAAACAAGCCCTTTAAGGGTGAAAACCCAAACCAACTCCGAAACAGACCCGTAAGAGGCACGAACACCTCGCACGGGACCAATGTAACTTGTATGAACTGACCGCGTAGTCACGGGTCTCCCGTTTTGAGAATATGATGATAATTTCAAAATACGTAGATTAGGCTTAAAAATAAGCCACCTAAGAGGCACGAACACCTCACACGGGACCAATGTAACTTGTAAAAACTGACAGCGTAGTCACGGGTCTCCCGGTTTGAGAATATAACGATAATTTCAAAACACGTAGATTAGGCGTAAAAACATGTCGTTTGAGGGTGAAAACCCAAACCAGCACACAATAGGCCCCGTGAGAGGCACGAACACCTCGCACGGGTCCAATGTAACTTGTACAAAATGACCGCGTAGTCACGGGTCTCCTGATCTGAGAATATGACGATAATTTCAAAATACGTAGATTAGGCTTAACAACAAGTCGTTTGAGGTTGAATCCGCAAACCAGCCACCTAACGCCCCCTAAGAAGCACGAGCACCTTGCACGTGACCAATGTAAGTTGAACGAACTGACAGCGTAGTCACGGGCCTCTCGGTTAGAGACTATGACGATAATTTGAAAATATATCGATTAAGCTTAAAAAAAAGCCCTTAAAGGGTGAAAACCCAAACCAGCCCCCAAACGGCCCCGTAAGAGGCACGAACACCTCGCACGGGACCAATGTAACTTGTACAAACTGACCGCATAGTCCCGGGTCTCCCGATTTGAGAATATGATGGTAATTTCAAAATACATAGATTAGGCTTTAAAACTTGCCGTTTTAGGGTCAAAACCCAAACTAGACCCCAAATGGCCCCGTAAGAGGCACGAACACTTCGCACGGGACCAATGTAAGTTGTACGAACTGACAGTGTCATCACGGGCCTCTCGGTTTGAGAATATGACGATAATTTTAAAATATATCGATTAACCTTACAAACAAGCCCTTAAAGAGTGAAAATCCAAACCACTCCCAAACGGCACCGTAAGTGGCACGAAAACCTCGCACGGAACTAGTGTAACTTGTACAAACTGACCGCGCAGTCACGGGTCTCCCTTTTTGAGAATATGAAGATAATTTAAAAATACATTGATTAGGTTTAAAAACAAGTCGTTTGAGGGAGAAAACCCAAACCTGCCCCCTAACGGCCCCTAAGAGGCACGAACACCTCGCATGGGAACAATGTAAGTTGTACGAACTTACAGCGTAGTCACGGGCCTCTCTATTTGAGAATATGACGATAATTTGAGAATATATCGATTAAGCTTAAAAACAAGCGATTAAAGGGTGAAAATCCAAACGAGCCCCCAAAAGGCCCCGTAAGAGGCACGAACACCTCGCCCGGGACCAATGTTAGTTGTACAAATTGACGGCGTAGTCACGGGTCTCCCAGTTTCAGAATATGACAACAATTTCAAAATACGTAGATTAGGCTTAAAAACAAGCCGTTTGAGGGTGACAACCCAAACAGCCTTCTAACGGGCCCCTAAGAGGCACGAACACCTCGTACGTGACCAATGTAAGTTGTACGAACTGACAGCGTAGTCACGAGACTCTCAGTTTGAGAATATGACGATAATTTGAAAATATATCGATAAAGCTTAAAAACAAGCCCTTAAAGGGTGAAAACCCAAACCAGCCCCCAAACGGCCCCGTAAGAGGCACGAACACATCGCACGGGACCAATGTAACTTGTACAAACTGACCGCGTATTGAGATAGATTTTGTGATCGATTTGACGTCGGGCACTCGGCCTATTGCCCGCGCACCTTACCGTATGGCTCCAGCTGAGATGAGAGAGTTACGAGATCAGATTGAGCAGTTGTTGGGTCAGGGGTTTATTCGGAGGAGTACTTCTCCATGGGGTGACCCTGTGTTGTTCGTGAAGAAGAGGGATGGATCGTTGAGGTTGTGTGTGGATTACCGGGAGTTGAATAAGGTCACGATACGGAATAAGTATCCGTTGCCCCGAATCGATGACTTATTCGACCAGCTGAGAGGAGCTTCTTTCTTCTCAAAGATTGATTTGCAATCGGGATACCATCAGTTGCGTATAAGGGAGGAGGACGTCTCAAAGACTTCTTTCTTAACGAGATATGGTTCCTACGAGTTTCGAGTTATGCCTTTTGGTTTATCCAATGCTCCAGCCGTGTTTATGGACTTGATGAATAGGGTGTTCAGAGAGAACCTAGATCAGTTCGTCATTGTCTTCATTGATGAAATTCTGGTTTACTCCCAGACAGAGGAGGAGCACGCCGAGCATTTGAGGCAGGTTTTGCAGACGCTACGTCAGAACGAGTTGTATGCAAAATATGAGAAGTGTGGGTTTTGGCTGAAGGAGGTTCAGTTTTGGGGGCATAATATTTCGGACCGGGGGATATCTGTTGATCCGGGGAAGGTATCCGCGGTGAGGGAGTGGGGACAGCCCACGACACCGACTGAGATCTGTAGTTTCTTGGGCCTAGCAGGATACTATAGGAGGTTCATTCGGGGTTTCTCCAAGATAGCGGGTCCTTTGACACATCTGACTCGTAAGGGTGTGCCGTTCATTTGGAGTGATGCCTGTCAGTTGGCATTTGATGAGTTGAAGGACAAGTTGACCTCAGCACCTGTGTTAGCATTGCCGAGACCGGGGGTTGAGTATCTAGTTTACACCGATGAGTCCTTGCAAGGACTTGGAGGTGTATTGCAGCAGGAGAGTCAGGCCATAGCTTATGCTTCCCGTAAGCTTAAGCCTCACGAGAAGAATTACCCCACCCATGACTTGGAGTTAGCAGCAGTTGTATTTGCACTTCGGATTTGGAGACATTACCTTTTGGGGGAAAAGTTTCGATTGTTCACGGACCACAAGTCCCTACAGTACCTATTCACGCAGAAAGAGTTGAATATGTGACAACGGAGGTGGCTTGAGTTTGTGAAGGATTATCAGTTTGATATCCAATATCACTCGGGCAAGGCTAACGTGGTAGCAGACGCGTTGAGCCGTAGGACAGTAGATGAGGTGGCAGGGGTGTGGAAGGCAAAGTGGAAGGAGTTGGGACACCAGGATGCAGCGGCCCGATCGTTCATGTCTGTGATGACCGTTACACCGCAGATTGTCACGAAGGTGGTAAAGGCACAGGCAAATGACTCGTTCTGTCAGGAGCAGATAGTTCGATTACTAGCAGAGGGAGCTGAATCCTATACCGTTAGCTCAGACGGGGGATTACGCTTCAATGGGAGACTGGTAGTTTCGGAAGGGGAGGAATTGCGACACGAGGTGATGGCAGAGTCGCACGGCTCACGGTTCGCGGTACATCCCGGTGGGGATAAAATGTACCAAGACATGAGACGACAGTATTGGTGGAGCGGGATGAAGAGAGATATTGTCGTGTTTGTTTCCAAATGCACCACTTGTCAGCTGGTAAAAGTGGATCATCAGAGACTAGCAGGGCTTCTACAGCCATTAGAGGTCCCGATGTGGATATGGGAGAGCATCTCCATGGACTTTATCACGGGGTTACCTATGTCACAGAGGGGTCACGACTCCATTTGGGTAATTGTGGAAAAGTTAACCAAAGTCGCTCATTTTCTACCCGTAAGGATGGATTACACTACGGGACAGTATGCCCAGCTTTTCATTTCAGAAATAGTGAGACTTCATAGTGTGCCCCTAAATATCGTGTCTGACCGAGACAAGATATTTGTTTCACGGTTTTGGGAGAGTTTTCAGGGGGCCATGGGCACGGAATTGCGGTTGAGTACGGCTTATCACCCGCAAACCGATGGGAAAACCGAGCGTACAAACCAGATGTTGGAGGACATGTTGCGTATGTGCATCATTGATTTTGGGGGTGGATGGGAGCAGTATCTTCCACTGGTGGAGTTTGCTTACAACAACTCCTACCAATTCACCATTGGCATGGCTCCATTTGAGGCGTTGTACGGTAGACCTTGTCGTTCCCCAGCATGTTGGTTGGAGGTGGGGGACAACAAACTACTTGGGCCGGAAGTGATTCAGGATACTTTGGCAAGGATAGATATGATACGGAGTCGCATTCGGGTAGCTCAGGATCGGCAGAAGAGCTATGCTGATGCGAAGAGGTTCTTCAGGGAGTTCCAAGTGGGGGACCGGGTTTTACTCAGAGTATCTCCTATGAAGGGGATTATGCGATTTGGGAAGAAGGGGAAGTTGGCACCGAGATACGTGGGGCCATTTCCTATCATCGAGCGGATTGGGTCGGTTGCATATAGACTTGGGTTACCGGAGCATTTGCGCAGGATTCATGATGTGTTTCATATTTCCTCGCTAAGGAAATATCTTAAAGACGATTTGACTCATTCTCACATTGCTTTGGAGGACATCGATCTCCAGCCTGATAGCTCCTACGAGGAGGGGCCGATTGCTATTTTGGACCGAAGTGGGCGGAAACTGCGGTCAAAGATAGTTCCGTTAGTACGTGTTCAGTGGCGGCATCATAATGCCGAGGAGTCCACATGGGAGCGCGAGGATGAGATGCGCGAACGTTATCCAGAGTTATTTGTACCAGGTACTTTCTAGTTCCGAATTTCGGGACGAAATTCTGTTATTAGGGGGGAAGTATATAATACCCCGTATTTTTGTGATATTTATCTATGGGATTAATTGAATTAAATGTGTATTAATTGAGAATTAATCCGAATAAAATACTAACGAGATGTGAGTTGGTATTTGATTATAATGCGTATATATGGCAATATATGAATATTGAGAATATTAAATTGTCGCGAGAAAGAAATAATGCAATTTGGAAACTTTGTTGGGACGCGTGTGACAGTCGCGTCAGGAACATTATTTAATTAAAAAGTGAATTTTATTTTTACCAACCGTATGGTCATTTTGAGTGCGCGAACGTGTCCGGAAGGGTCGAAATAGTAAGAATACACTAGCCGGGGGTTTAGTTTGGGTCCCGGTGCATTTTTAGGCCATACCGGCAACTTAAAAGGGTAGTTTGGTAATTTTGGAATTTTGGGATTTATGATTAACGAATTTTGGGAGTTTAAAATTGAAATTTTAATGACCCACTAACCCATTACCAGCAATTAACTGATTAGAGGGCTACGAGGGGTTTCATGAGAAGTTAGGAGAAGTTCCCAAAGAGAGAACCCTAACCCCATCTTCAACCTTCAACCTTGGGAGAAAAGGAGAGAGAGCAACCTTCATCAATTCAACGCCAAATTCAGAGAAAAATCCAAGGCAAGTGGTTTAATTACGTTATTCGCTACGAATGCTTCTTCCATGCGTAGAAATTTAAATAATTGCATTGTTTTGGGAGAATGACAAAAACCCATGAAATTGGAATTAGAAACTCATGTTTTGATAAAGAGATTGTACGTAGAATTGTGTTTGGGTGATTATACTGTTAGAAATACATCTTTTATGTTACAAAAACGGATTTAATTATGGTTACTGATAACTCTAAATTTCTAGGGTTCATGTTCATGAGATTTGGGAAAATTGGGGAGATTTGATGATTAGATGTGGTTTAGGATGATTTGACCCCATATATATGTTAAAATACGACCTAAGTATGTTTATAAATGATTAGAAACCTTGAACTACTGTTGGAATGATGTTTAGATGAGATTAGAGGTGAAGAAAATTGGGAAAAACGAGATAGGAGAATTCTGGGCTCGAAACTGTCACCTCGTTAGAAGGCCTGCCCAGGTCGTTCGAACGAGCTCGTTCGAACGAGATTCTAACGAGTTGGATGTTCGTTAGATGCCCCTTTCGTTCGAACGAACTCTCGTTCGAACGACCTCGTTCGAACGATACTTCTCACGAGTTGACAGATTGGCCTTTTTGGCCTGATTTGATTTCTAGTGTCCCGTAACCTTGTTTAATTGTAGAGATAACATTACCTTGATGACTAATTGATATAGTTGGGATATTCGGGATATATTGAGGAGTAAAATATAGAAGAATGATTTGAACCAAATGGTATTTGTGGATTAGGACGCGTGCGACTAATCACGATGCGAGGATAATTAATGACTTAAATGGATATAAACCGGGGGCATATAATTTGTGTGACATTAACAGTTGGTATAAGAATGAGAAGTATACCACTAATAATTATGGTAATTACTAAGATGTGTGCATGCTTAGTATGTATGATTTTATGTGTATGACATACCTACCATACTTGCTATCACGGGAGGTTTGCGTTCGCTTAGGGCCATCTAACCTTTGTGTGCCTAAGGGGGGATTTAGATTGGTACCTCGAGGACATAGTCAGAGAAGGACTTATTGGAAAGTTAATATGTCTGCTGATCGTGGGAACGTAGGTATGTGCGTGACCCATGTGATGTGATGTGTTCGCCTCCATTGTTTGTGATTTGCTATTATCTGAGAACGATTCCTGAGAGATTCGGAATACGTGATCCTTATGTACGTGATGTACCGGGATGGGATAGCAGAGTATGTGTGCACCGCAGCTTAGACTCGGGGTGCCTGTATAGTATATTTATGATGTGAATAATATACGGTTAAATGAAAAGGAATTGTTATGTTTTCATTGCGAGAATAATTATAGTAAAGCCTTGATAAAGATAAAAAGGGATAACCTGCTATGTATTGTAATGCTAATAATTGAGAATTCGAGTTTAAGCAAATCTATCTATTCAAGTGATAACATATGGGAATTCATATTGTGAATCGAGTAGATGGGTTAGAACTTATGTCGGTTTAGTTAGATATGAAACCACTTAGATGGGTACTGTACGTTAGGAGTGCACAAGTAGTCGAGAGGTGAGTATTTCATGTGAGAGCACATCCTAACATGTATTTTGCATTCTTGGTTTTAATGCTATTAAAGCACTTGCTGTTTTTAAAACTATTCTCCACATTCGGGCTCTGATCCGTTTGCTTTCAAATCTGCTTTTTGTAAAAACCTTTTAGGTGCCCAGCCACAAGGACACCATGCATAGGAATTCTATTCAGGTGACGAGCTGTAGCTGTTGTGGAAGTTACAGGGCCTTGACAGTAGATGCCTCCTTTCTAGTCTTGACTCCATATTCAGTTTTATCATTTGTAGGGCATGTCGCCCATTTCCTTTCGAGACATTTTATATTTCAGTTATTCAGACTTTGGTTTGTAATTTATTCAGGATGCAGACTTGTTTTATTTACTTCCATATTGGGATTGTTGTGAGGAGTATTTCCTCCAGACTCATTATTATTTGTTGGTTGCTCTATTGAGACTTTATCGTGAATGGTTGTGCTACATTTCTATAATTCATTTATTGCATGTTAATCAGATTTAATTTAAAATTTGGCAACTCACTTTTTAAATACTAGGTGGTTAGTAATCATTAAAAATATTTTCAACAGTGATGCTATTAACTGAACCAACTTGGCATTTTGTATTGATTTAATAAAGGAGTATCTACCCGGTATTTAATTAGTCGGGGTGTCACTCACATCCACACACATTCTACACAAACAAACACATACCCACTCATTTTCTCCCTCCCCCCCCCCCTCCACACACACAAAGAAATGCACATACACATAATCTCCTTTCTCATGCACACACTTAATCATTTACTATCTCTCTCGCTCACACGAACACATGTTATCTCTCTCCCTCTCTCTTAATGCACACTTACATTCTCTTCCACATGCACACATTATCTCTTACTAACCCTCTCTCTCACACAAAGACAAAAGTATACAAACATACAGACTCTCCTTTTCTCTCTCTCTCATCATAACACACATGTTTTCCCTCTCCCTCACCCCCCTCTAACACACTCAATATCTATCTTACACATACATTCCCAAACAAAGATTTAAGAAAATGCACACTTTTTTACACACACAAGCACTCACTTTTTCACACACACTATCATTTTGTCACATACACACGCACATATCACTCACATAAAATCACACACAAATGCACATCCCCTCTCACATACTCTCCCGCTATCCACACACATAAGCACATTCTCCCTTTCTCTCTCTCACACACCCCCACACAACCACATAACTAAAATACAAAGGTATGGATGAGATGAGACTACACAACTGAATATAAAATGTACGACCCCTATAGTACTGAACATGGGAAATCCTTTATGCTACAACTCCCCTCATGCAATCCAAGTCCTACAATAGAACCTTGAGTGGTTAGAGATGGGATCTCATTTGACGTATATTTGTCACTACTGTTTTTGCCCCCAAATTAGACTTCATTCCATCTTCTTTGTTGCACTCAACTCTTCATCTTCCATGGAACCTCCACAGCCTTCATAACGTCCAAGCCCACTCTTTGTATGTCTTTAGCCTCCACTAAATTTAGGGTTCATATGAAATGAAATAAATAACTAAACTAACTTACGTTTTTAACATGATTTTTGTCTCTTTTCTGATTTTAACATTAGCTTATTTATCCCAAAACCACACTCAAATGCTTCTAAACTTTCCCTGAAGGTTCAGTTTCCCATCATTTTAACATCATTTAGGTCTCCAAATAACTCAAATGTAATCTAAAAATGATAATACCAAATGTAATTTAATCTTATCCCAAAATTTTAGTAAAATGTTTTGACCCAAAATATTCAACTAATTTTTTCACTTAACCCCTACATTTTAACACGTTATTTGATGTAAACCCCACTTTTATAATCCCTTTAACAAAACTTCTGATTTTTTTAATAGAAGTATAACACTTTTAAAAAACACATAATTTTTAATTAGACATTACCCCCAATAATAGTTTTAAAAAAATACCCCAAAATTAAAAACTCAACTAATAACCAAACACCCTTGTCCTCACTCTGCAAACCCTTAATCTAAGACCACAATTAACCCAAAACCTTCTATCTTTATACCCCTTTCTTCTCTCACTACATCCATTTCTAAAGAAAAATGAAACCAATTACCACAGCCACCTCTAACTCCAAATCCCCCAAGATGAGCTGAACCATCACCAGAGCTCAGTTGCCTAACATTATTAGAGATGATAAATCCGTATA